>CM056993.1:382637134-383364634 GCA_029891345.1 Dryococelus australis
CTCATCTTGCAAGGCATAGAGTAATGTGGCTTAACAATTTGCGTAGTGCACCTGGACAAGAACAGTATCTACAGTGTTTACCCAACAGTTGCTTGCTGGCATGAGCTCGGTAATAGTCTCCACTGATCCCCCACACTTGGCAGGCTGATCAGAGATGGGGAGCCATTTGGACCACCAATGCCTCTATTGGTTATGCGTTCAGGCAAGGTTGAGCGGCAAGTCTCAGGCTATGGTCACTTCAGCACTAACGTAGTGCTCAAAGCGAGGAAATAACCCAGGCTTGTAGCCCCGCCTTGGATGAAGGTGTTGCTAGTGATAGGAGCTCCGCTATTCCTCCCCTCCAGCACTGAACTAGTGCTCAGGTTGGTGGAAAGAAACAGGTGGTCTGCTAATGTGTGTGTTGCTAGACTCACAGACTCCTGAAGGGGCTCTGTAGTCAGACTAATTCAGTTAAGTCACAATTTCTCGATTCCTGTCTGCAGTGTACGTTGTATCTTGTATCGAGCCGGCAAACAGAAAAGTACTCTAAAGAAGAAAAGCTAAAGGAAAGAGAACAATAGATGTTTATTGAGACCACAATAAACATGCGACCGGTGCTACCTCCGACAGAACAGTGGAGTGCTGAAGGTAACTGAGTTATTCAGGTGTAGGCAACCTGGTTCTAAGTTACAAGGGAAAGGAAATAGTTCTAGAAGAGAAAAAGTGAATTTAGTGAGTATAAGCGTGTTCGCTGGATGACTGCTCGTCGTTGAGGGCAGTTGCCTCTGTAGGCGTACGTAAGACTTCGTAGATATCTGAAGGTCCCAGCACTAGGTAGTGCTCAGGATGTCAAAAGAGAAGAAACAAGAATGACTCCGGACAAGTGACTGCTAGAGCCGCTGCGCACGAACTTATATAGTGTTCAAGTCTAGGCTGCAGCAGCAGGGTGCGGGGAAGACGTGACGTCCTTCTACCCTGTGGGAGTTGAAAATCTCTGGTCAGCAGTAGTCAGCAATACTGCCTCGTTCATCTTCGGTAGCACTCGGCCTTGCCCGGTGGCGGGTGGCTTGTAGGCTCTCGGTGCAGGGTAGGGTCGAGGGGCATGCTGCCAGGTTGCGGAACCTTCAGGTGATGAGAATTTGCTTATAGATTTCTGTTGCCTGGTAGAGTAAGCAACCGAGAATTCATTGGGAAAATTTACTGTACGTGTCTCTCACGTCTTATGTAGTGGAAGTAGGAACACTTAGCAATGAGTCGTAGTCGTAGTTGATTAGTAGTAGGAGCGGCATGCGTCAAGATTAATATGCTTACTGAAAAAATGTGTGCTTGAACATCTTGCAGTAAAGTTACAGTATTTATTCAAAAATTAAATTTGCATAAAATGATTTTCACATTCATACAACTTCATTGCTGATGCCTGCCAGGAATACTGACAAACTGATATATTGGTTGAACAGGCGTGGTTTTCAGCACAAACTTCCTTAAGCTGCACTGAAATTGTTTTGTATATTTTCACAACTGTTTTATTTAAAGTATTGATCTAGCTCTTAATGTGCAGTGTTAGTCAAGCACGAATCTGCATGTGTTAAGTGATAATTAAAATTAAATCTAAGTATATGATAGCAGCTTGGTAAACTGTGTTAACTCATACATGTGATCGTCAGGATGGGGAGACATACTGCATTGATGCCCGAGACTACGGCAATGTAACACGTTTCATCAACCATATGTGCATGCCGAATCTGACATCAGTGCGTGTATTTGTGGAGCACCAAGACCTGCACTTCCCACGGATCGCTCTGTTTGCCAATCGTGATATTGAGGCAAACGAAGAGCTCGGGTGAGTTAAAGCGGACATACCACAAGCATTAACACACAGTATTCTTATTTTATTTGTAGTCTTCATGAAGATTGTTCGTGTTGTTTTGTAGCCTTAAGGAGAGGACAGTCCTCGCTTGCCAGTGCCAAGATCAACTGCAAAGAGGAAAGATTTTATAGTCATTTGATCGTGGAAATTTCTTGTCTTTTGCTGTCATGAAACTGTAGTCGAAGGCCACAAAGACACTCAATTTCATAATTTAGGTAATGCAGACTTTTATTTTATATTATGTTCAATTGCTTTTTTTTTTCTATTAAAATTAAATTATTTGTTATTAAAATAAGGCAAGCTCATGTTTTGTTTTTTATATATTATATTAACTTATGTTGTACACTATGTATTTATGGATTTTTTTTCAGTTTAATTTTGTTGATTTTATTCTTGAGCTAAAAAATTATTTTGCGTGGTCTGATAAGCTATAAGTTATTTACTAGTGGCGTTTAAAACTTCATATGAAGTAAAAAAATTCCCAAAAATATTTAACTTAACCACCTGTTAGGTGCTTATAACATGTAAAATCCAAAATACACGTTAAAAAGTTAAATGCTGTGTGATATCCACAACATATTTTGAAAATATGTGGAAATGCTTGTAGCATATTAGCTGCTGTAGATATTATGTGGCAAATAAATATCTGCAGTGTCTACTTTATTGTTGACACTTTAAAGCGTTTATTCTCATACTGCCCAGATTTCATTTTTGTCATTGTGTTTCGCTGTTGAGTGGGTACATTATTTATTGACAAGACTATTTGCAACAGACATTCTGAACTGTAAATGAAAAAATGCAATTTGGAGAGAAAACAGAAAGCCAAACAGGAAATGGCAAGCAATGCGAAAATACTTGAAGTACGCTGTACTTGTTTGCTAGTTTAGATTGGGGATTTCCTAACCTGGTTGTGTGAGGTGGGTGAGGTGATTGTATATGTCCTTTTCACAATAAACTGAGCACTTTTGAAAGCCCTGCATAAGATCTACTTGTATGCACTTTGTGTATTCTTACACCATGTGTAAAATTAACATTTCCATCGCCTCCATCCTTTATTCATGCATCAGTTAATTGAAACTGTAAAATTATTATAGAAGTAAATATTTCAGAAATTTGCTAGTTCTTACACTTGTATGAATTAAAGAAACAGAAGTAAAAGAAATAATTTCAATACAGGTACACAATCCTGTATCCGAAATCTTTGAGACGGTAGCATTTCAAATTTCAGAATTTTTAAATTACAGATGTAATGTTAGGTTATGTCATGTTAGATTATAGGGATATGGGCAGCACATTAAAAAATACAATGTTTGATTAAATATACTTTATTTTTAATCCTTTCTACACGGGCTCCGTGAAAAATTATAATGGTCAAAAGTTAAAAAACTTCAACTCACTTACGCTTAACAAATCACACTGAAAGTAAGTTTATTCAGAAGACATTCCTATTATGAAATAAATTAATATTTCAATAACAAATCTTCATTATTTTTCTCCCCTTGAACTTTGACTTAGTAAAACATTATTGGCAACAAGGCGAGTAAGTTTTCTCTTCAGGGGTACTACTATACATATTCTGAAGATGCCAGCCTATTGATTTGACATTAATACTTCATGCAAAAATTATTTTGATTTTGTACTGACATTTAAACACAGCCTCCTCAATTTTACACAGAACTTATAGATATTTTAGGGGTTAAAATTATTCATTTTCAATTTTTACAGGGGTTGTGATTCAGTTCCAAAACATTCAAACAGGGGCTACCCATTTGCATGTCAACATTATTAGTCTGGGTTGACACAAGTGGATAGGTGGCTTTGCGAGTCGACAAAAAGGATCAGTTGTATACAATGTATACGTCTTTATGCCTGCCTCTGCCACAGCCCCCATCCAAGAGATACTTAGCTGCCACACATCGCCCGAGGTTACAAAAGTGACGCATTGCCTCCTGTCAGTTCACAACCTGCTCAATGCAGAAGGCCTGCTTGCCCCTCCAGTCAATCAGCTAAGCTTCGGCCGGAAGTGAGCCCGCCATCCACGTCGCCTTCACTTCATCTCTCTACTCTCCTCCATGCAGCTACCCCTGTGCTGGCCCTGTAGCCTGGGAATATATAGGACTCGCAGCTCTTCAGCAGAACGTCACTTTGCCCGGCCCATCCAGACTACTTCAACCACTAACTGACTTCGTGCAGCTCGCTCGCAGAACGTCACTCTGCCTGGATGCCCTCCGACACGCTAGCATCTCTCTCCAGACGAATTGCAGCCCATCATTAGTATTTGCTCACCATCAGCTACATCTTCGGACTATCCCAACAGCTTTTTCATAGCTCAAGACTAGGGGTGGGACGATACCATGTTTTCGATACTGAATACAGTTTTCAGCTCGATACCGTCGATACTTTAGATACTCTGAGTAAAAAAAAGCAATAATGCAATTAATATTTGTAAACTACAATCATGTTATCGATCAGATTTTAAAGTTTAAAATCAAAGAAAAATCACGCACGATAATATGCAGACAATGGAAACAAATTTGAAATTTATATAACTTAGCAGTAGGCCTGTCAAGTGTTTAAAAATTATAAATATTTATATGATACTAAAAAGCACATCAGGTATGTCAATTTTTGAACTAAGAAAGCTTAATAATTTTTATTTAGAAAAGCAGGAATTAAATTTTTTATGGATTAAGTCAGATAGAGGAAATGTGGGAATTGTTTATCGCTAGATAAAAGACAGTAACAATTCTTCCGCTACCGAAAGCAAAATTAATTTATTATTATGTTTTTTGTTTTGCATTGGTCGTTTTCACAGATTGTGTACATACAAAATACGTACAATAAATATGAAATACCAGTTGTAAACATAAATTTTGACAGTTCTATAAACATAGCAAGGCCACAATGTATCCTTGCGCCACAGCTGCTCTTTCTATGAATAAAATAATGAGTGTAAATAAATGCTATGATAAATGTAGATTACCATTCCAACCTACCTTCGTTTTGTTAGGACTAAGTCATACAGCTGGGCCTCCATTAATTTTATTGCCAGTGGATTGGATGGGGTTGGGAAAAACTTTAGTTTAACGTCTTTCACGACACTGCGTTTTTCTGTACCTCATCTTACGAGACTGTGGCAGTGTCCGTATTGGTAGATTTTGTAGACAAAATGATCAGTGACCTGATTTTGTATACAAAAATTATGACGTATTTGGTAATTTGGTATTTTGTATCTAGGGATGTTAGCCAAAATACAAAATGACATCATCAGCGCCATGTTTTTAAATTACTTTTAAAACAAATAACGGATCACGAATTTACAAAATAATTAAATATCGAAATTTGTCCATTCGGACATGGCTGCATCATCTTAATTACATATTGTTTTAGTGGACGAGTCGAAAATTTGCTCTTATGAAAGAAACATTCAACTTGTCAAGTTTTAACCTTACCGAAAGAAAACATATTGTGATAAATATGTACGTAGTTTGTATGGTAATTCGAATGTTAAACACATTCGGGACGTAAATATTTTTGGAGAAGTTCGTTTTCCATAAGATACACGTGTTATTTTTACACTGCAAAACGATTTGAAATGGTAGTTTTTTTAGGCCACATATATTTAAAACATTTTAATAACAGTTTCAAAATACATTATTTACAGTACACACTGACTTACTGTTCGTAATACCTATTTGCAACTCCTGAATATATGTTGTTCAATTGCACTCCTTACTACACCTTTCTCTGCCATTGATACAAAATAATTAGCTGAATCATTAAATAAATATGGCACTTCACAGGCTTTCCTAAACTAGTAAACTACAGAAAACCAAAATAATAAAATGTATTGAATAAAAGTATCGATATGCACGTCACGATACTCAATACTTTCTATGCTTCAAGGTATCCAAGTATCAAATGGCCCATCTCTGCTCACGACCCATTTGTCAGTAAGAGTCCAAGTATTCGTTAACTTGGGGTCCCCCCTCCCCCCCCCCCCACGTGCCACCGCGTCTACCTTGACTAGGGACTGCACCTTGGTTGTAGGTTGGCTCCTCAGGCTACAGTCAGGGTACATGCTGGCTTATGTATGTTTATTGCTTCAACAATAAACAGGCATAAACTAAGCTGGTTGTGTTATCCTGTCCACGCACTTTCTTTTTACACCTTGTTCTTGTCATTTCCTTTTTTGACCCATTTCCACCTATTCTCTTCAGGAGCAGTTACTTGCAGAATCCCTAAATCCTAACCATCTCAACACAGGACCTTCATCTCCTTGGAGTGGAATTCCTCACTTGGCTGCTGCCCCCATTTTGTGGCTGTTTACATCTGCCGGCAACTTTCCGCCCAGCGATCCACTTGCAGGTCAGCAGTCAACACCTACAGGGAGCTCTGTCTTTGCGTGATACGTGGATCTATGGCAACTTCCCGCCTTCCTGTTGTAACATGGGAGCAGACTCCTTAAACCGGCTGTTGTCACCTACAGTTAGGAATTTGGATCTGCTGGCGACTTCCCGCCCACCAAGTTTCCTGTCTACAGAACAGTAGTTAGGCATATCTCACAGTCACACCATCCACTTACCATTTCCTCCAGATCGATACCCGCCTCTACTGGACAATCATCATCATCCCGTCTGCATTTCGTCCTTATGCCACGCCACAGGGCTGAGCGGGATATGGCAACAAGCAGGCTTTGGCCTTGGTTGGGGACTAAGTAGGTGGATGGGCAGGATGCTGCTGGAAGCAAGAAGAGTCTGCTATAGACATTATGCCTAGTTACACCCCATTCATGTGCAAACCCGACCAGCACCTCCACGTACACAACAGACTAAAGTTCGAACAGCCGTCACAGACCTGACCTACACCTAGCAATAATCCCATTAAGTTTGACAGCACCAGCTTTCCTGCCACCTGGGGGGAGAAAAGCTGCAGACATCCACCCACACTAGATTGCCAAAAGCGAGGCGACAACTGAATGAATGACTCTACATGTTTTTATTTACATGCATATTGGTAAACAAAACCCAATTTTGGTTGGAAATGGTTAAAGAAATGATCACCTTTCTGTAGAAACCACATATCAACATTTAATTAACCCCATTTGAGAGGACACCAGGTACAATAATCTTTATTGTCCTGTAAGTTAATGTAAATTTTTAATGTTAAAGTTTAACATTTTTACTTGTTTTACACAGTCTTTGAGCATGAAATGTAAATCATATATGAAAGTGAAGTACATTGTGTCTGAATTTTATTGTACTACAAATACGTGCAGCATTTGTGAAATTAAAGTGCATAACACATCTTCCTTGACACGACTAAAATATGTACACTGTCTGTAATGATTCATGAAATGAACGCTGAGAAAATGTCATTGAGTTTTTTCAGATTTCTGAATTTCGGATAAGGAATTGTGCACTTGTATTCACAATTGTTTACCAACACTTTTTATTCCATTTTAAAACATAGAACAACATTCCCTCCAAAGTTACCAACTTTACTGAGCATTTGCCAGACATCATGCCCATTAAAATGATATAGGTAGGGGACAGTGATATTTTAAAAAATTTCAGAAGTGCTTAGATAACTGTGAACAGCTTTGACACGCCACAAGTAAGTACAGTCGTTGGACATATATAGCCTCTGTTGCTGGCGCTCACACTAGGCCTACCGTGACGCCGAGTGCATCGCTTCCTTTTACCTCATGCTGTTGTAAGGACGTCTACAAGACGCTGCATTAACTTGCTGCCTGGTGGCCGGCAATCTGCCTGCCACGATTCTCCTGCCCAAGAGTGGGTGGACCCACCCCCTTGCTGTGGTCACTCAGCCAAGCTGGTACCCAAAGGCACTTTGTGGCCACGCATAAGAGGAGTTGTCCACCACCATCCAGCCCCCCTCAACTACACCACTCTCTCCCCTTCCCAAATCAAACCCTCTCTAGCCCCCACTCTCCCACAACTATCTCTCTCCCCCTCTCTACCATATCACACTCTCTCTCGCCCCCCTCTGTGCCACACCACTCACTCTTGGCCCTCACTCTCTCTCCCCCTACCACCCCTCTCTCTCCCCACCATGTAGCTCCTGCCATATTTCAGCCCTCTCCCTTACACTCTGCTCTCCCCCTACCACCCCTCTCTCTCCACACCATGTAACTCCTGCCATATTTCAGCCCTCTCCCTTACACTCTGCTCTCCCCCTACCACCCCTCTCTCTCCCCACCATGTAGCTCCTGCCATATTTCAGCCCTCTCCCTTACACGCTGCTCTCCCCCGTCCCACCGTGTTCCTTCCTCTTACCACTCTCCCTCACCCCTACCACCTCTCCCATCCTCTTTGTCTCTCATGGCATGTAATTTAAGTCTAAATACAGGTTTTTTTTTTTTTTTAATCTTTGTCATGGATTGAAGTATGGATATATACTTGCACAATTTATAAATAGGACAATGCAAGTTCTATAACGTTTGGTTGCAAATCATCTTTGCCTCCATCCCATAGCTTTCTTTGTTTGCAGTGGGAATATTATTGAATACCGTGCATATGTTGTTATACGGTGGATACAGTCTAGATGTGACACAAATACATACAAGCAGGTGAGATAGGGCATTAATGTAATGGCATGTTTCTCCTTAGTGTAAATGTGCATTGATACAATAAACATGCCATTATGATTACTTGTATGATGAATAATATGAACAACTGCAACAAAAACTTTAAATGTGGACTACTTGCCTGGTTGCTTGCAGACCCGCTTGGAAGCCACCCTCCCACTCTACTTCCATAATTATCTGCTTTGTTTCCATGGTCACTGCGACGTGACAAGAGACTATGATCCCAGCCATAGCCAAGAACTCTGTGTGAGGGTGAAGCAAGCACAATGCAAACATTTAACCAGGCAAGGGACTATTGTTACTGGTGTAAAATAATAACAAATAGTTTTCCCAGTAGGTCGTGGCAAAACAAGAGGGAGGGAGTCATGCAGGGGCAGGCATTATTCTCGAGTAAGGATGGTAACTAGCAACAGATTATATAAAAAATATAATCAAGTTCAGCAATTAATTTGTGTTCATTCACCAGGTTCTTTATAAATCAGAACGGTAATGTAATAGTGTTCTTTTGTAACAGTGTACCCATCAAATTATTGAGCAGTGAGGTAGTTTATTAGGTATGTATTTGCAATACATAATATGAAAGCAGAATGTGCAATAAATAATTTTGAAAGCATGTCAAAACCGTTATTTTCAAAATAATTTTACTAATGAACACTTTTTTTTTTTTGTGCAGGTACGATTATGGAGAGAAATTCTGGATCATTAAGTGCAAATCGTTTACATGCTTGTGTGGAGCTGAAAGCTGTCGTTACTCTGAGGCCACAATTCAGCAGACACTTGAAGACTATAAGAAACGAGTACATGAGTCAGAAATGCCTATGGAGATTGTCTCTTAAATACACTTATGGTACTTTGTTTTAAAATATACATTACGCAGGGGTGCATTTAAAAAATATGATTCCATTAGCAATTAGTGGCACTTCACATACTGTTGAAATGCAGTTGTAAAGAGTCATTATTTAAAATTTTGTGTAAATTTTCATTTAGTCTCTTTCATTGATCAGTATATAACATATGCTGCCAGTTTGCACTGTATGCCATCATACTGCATAGCAAAATCATTTTTCCACACATACGTAAATGTATATAATATTGGTACCCACGTGTTTTTATTAATGTATGTTTTTAAAATAACTAGAAATTTTAAATAAGACACATTTGCCAATAGAAATTACACTTCAACACCTATGTCAAATTACGTGTGTTTTGCTCTTCAGGAAAATGAAACGTTAGGAAAAATGCAATTTTAGTGTTGGCTGTTAAAAGATGTTTGTTACCCTTGTGTATTTTATACTTTTGAATATTGTGTGCAATGATATTTATTTTATGTAAATGTTTATTTATTTATAGAAAACTGTTTCATATTGTACAGTAGAAGAAATAAGTATGTTGTATGTATGGTATATTTTTTTGTTGCAATTTTTTACATACTTAATAAACTGAGTCGTATTGTATTTATATTTGAAATATTTATTAGATGTATAAATTATATAGCTTGGAAAATGAGTATTCAGGAATGCTGAGAATGAAGTGAATTCTTTAATCTGCATTTCCTGTGAAAACAGTTATTAGCTTTATTTTTATGATTATGGTTAGCATTAGTGGAGTGCAAGAATTATACAATATATGATGCACGTAAATCAAGTTGAACAAAATTGTATGCTGGAAAGGGAGGTACAGTATGTTACTGTATTATAAATTTATCATTCTTCTGAACATGAGTCCATCAATCTCTTGACAGCTGTCAGCATAATAGCTTGATGCACTGTGTCCACGGTTATAAGAGCATCACGCTCAAACAAGGGTTCAGTTGGTGTCAGGTCAGTAACACTGGCGTATACAACTCACCGAGGAGGAGTTTGTATTAGGAGGCTTTTGGCCTTGATTATGCCTCAGCACACGGTTGAACGGGAAGGTTGTCAAGTATGATGTTGACCGCCCTACACGTGAGATCGATTTGGGCATTGGTGCAGGTTGACATGAACTGACATAATTACTGAATACAATTTCACCTCATTTTCACATCACCTTGAGGGAGGTTTGAACCCAGAATGACTAGCTACCAGAGCCTGCCAGCACACCTCTAGGTAAGGGGCACCAGAGTACAAGGCTGTCTAGACCAGTATGTCAGACATATATCAGTTAATGATCCCTGCATGTTATAGAAGCCAGAGCGATGCAACTCGCATACAAGGAAAACCGCACTTCTAGTCCCCGCGAGAGAATGCAGCCCAAAGATACCCGACTGGCGAAAGGATCTGCAACCGGCCGTCCATATGGGTGACCGTAAGCTCCGAAACGCCAGTTGCTACTCAGCAGAGAGCTCCACTACCTCATGTTCTGGAGCTCTCTGCTTATACCATCTTCTACACGAAGAACCACTGCTACATTCAAGACATCTTCCAGACCTTCACCTAGTAGCAACCCTCAAAGAAGTCTTCAACCCCCCCCCCTCCACCCAAGTCTCTTCTGTACAACAGCATATAGTTAGTCTGTTGTTATTATAGCCACCTATTTAGACCCAGTTCCCCTTCACCTGAATTACCATAGTTACTTCTGTCACAGTTCATTGATAGGAGTTGGTACAGGTCGCCATGTCTATTCTTCTGGGTAATAAGCACGTGATCTTGCCTAACCTCAGAGTACTTATTTCTATATGATGACTGTGACTTGCATCCCCGTAGATGTCAGCCTACTAGAGAAAAGCAGGAGTCCGTATCTTGGAAACTTCTTTGTCGACATTAGTGTAGGACTGCGGATTCCTTTAACCAGATGCACGTACAGCTCAAAACATTGGCCACCCCATACTGTGGACCATGTATATCTGAAGGTACATGATGTGCACGTACGGCAGAGCCCCAACCACTAGTAACTCTGCCCATGAAGCTGTTAGACACCCAGTTCAGCCAACTCACTCAATCCACCGCATTGTTATTTTCGCCGGTTAGAGTGAGAGGACTGATACCGGTGGCCTGACCCCTTTGGACATCCTAATCAGTCTACCACTATCCACCGCATTATTTCCTCTGGTTGGAGCCATAGGACTGAGTCTGGGTGGACTAGCCCCCTGGCGAGCTACACACAGAGCTAGGGAATTCATCACCTGCTCTACCATAGGTGCTAGACCATTATATCTGCCCATATGCCCTTCACCCATAGCAGTGGTCCACAGTGGAGAGCTAAGAGGGCATCTACTGCCTCCGAACCTAGCCAATTGAACTGCAACCCAGTGCCCAATGCAGTCTACCCCACAGGAACGAGCACAAGTTGCCCGGCAACTGAAGAGGTCTTACCTCCCAGTTCCTCCACGCTTCCTCTTTCAGCCACCCAGGACCGCCGGTGAGCCTCATTCGATCGTCGTGAACATTTTACTGGGACTTCCAATGCGTCTGGGTATTGCCAACCCATGCTTCAGGACGACGAGAAGCTCGCTGCAGGCACCAACCAACTCCACCAGCTACAGTACCACCACCGCCCAAGGAGCAGGTCTTGGTTCCAGCCAGCAGCAGCAGCCGCCGCCAAGCCAGGAACTAACTCAGGTCACAGCCCCTGCAGGTAAACGAGTGTCTGTGACTACACCTCGCTTTGTACTGTGATGCAAGGAAATGCACCCCAGCTTATACAACAGCAAATAAGTAAAACCTCACCATAGTTAGACCGTACTTCTGACCGGCACAATAGAACCATGTCTGACTGACATCATATTTAGTCAAACCGACAACATGCGTCAAGGTTTACCGGGTATGGGTCTCACCCCGAGTATATCCATGTCCAGACATCAGTGGCCGGCTTCAGTAACTATCCTAGGGTGGCTGGCGGGTTGGTCCTCCTGGGGCGGCGACGACTCAGGAACACTTGCTTGAGTGTCTCTTATGTCGGCTGTGGTGTATGGTAGCCCTAGCTGGCACATGGTTAAATATTATGCTTCTTTAACAATTTTGCCAAACATTGATTTATTTAATGCAAACATGAGAAATTATGCTAATAAATAAAATTTTCCACACTGCCACAAATCTGGTTTTATCCCAATATACTGTGACATGTTGCCAGTCCACACCACACAGATGAACAGAAAATGTGATAAACGGCAGGCAAGCGAGCGCCGCATAGTGTGTGTACCTACAAGATAATCTTTTGCGGCATGATGCAACGGACCTCCTCTCTCAGTGCAACTTGGGGTGTGGCGAACCTTCGAGATGTTCAGGGACGACAGTATTTAAGTGTGACAGGCCTTCGGGTCGGCAGTTGAGTTTTTGAGTTGAAGTGGCTGAATGGGTGACTGGTGGGTTTTCCGAGCGACATAAAACCAGCGGAAGGGCAGACTGCAAGCAGTACAGTAGGCAGCTGGACTAAGTGCGTGACATAACAGATGGAAAGACTGAGTACATGCTAGTAATGGATACGAGTTTAACGACTGTAATAGAGACAGTAAGGACATTAATTAAATGATCAAGTAAACATTAAATATTGCCCTCACGGTTTAATAGGAAGAGTAAAAGTGGAGACTGCTAATTGATGTACATAGTAGCAGAGTGAATAAATTACATTCCCCCTCCACATTCCCCCCCTCCATCCCTTACAAACTCATGCATCCTCCCCTCATGTAACAATACTTAAGAAAACACATACCTTATAAAACTGAAAATGTAAAAATCTGTATTATTTTAATACCATGCATAATTCTGTAGTCAGGTCAGGTCAATCGTACGAACTACGAATAGTCCCTAGTACTTGGCACCTCTGAATAGGAATTTTTTGTGCATGTAAAAACACCATCTGCACACAATACATCTTCCTGTGCATGATTCTTACAATAATAAGTTGATGGTACTGAAATTTATTCCTTGGAGGACGATAGGAACATAACTTTCAGCACGATGCATGGTCTTGACTAAATGAATAGTAAGATAATGTAAATAAAAAATTCAGTACTGGCTCCTCAGTCACCACAAAAAATTTATTTAGCACATAACAGTTTATATGTGGCACACAAATTATATAAAACAAACACTTTATACAAACAAATATCTTCTCACTAAAATTCGTTTAGCTCAGTTAACTATACAGTTGGTTTCTTCTTAGGTTTCAGTACATTGTAAAGAATTACAACTCCAATTACAGCGTAAGTTGCTTTGGCAACCTGAAACAGTTACAACACATAATTATGTTGCAGTCTGTACAACACCATCTTCATTGCAGACAAAATGTGTCAATTATAACAAACTAGATGAAGACTATTTGTTAAAAGTATGACAATCAGTAATGCCTAGTAATAGGTCTCAATCAAAATATTAAATCTAGTGTTCACAAAGCAATGTGTTGTCCCTTTAGTTTAATTTTAGAGACTTCTTTAAGTTTTTTTTTTTGGATAAGGTAGAGTAGCCCTGCTTCAGGGAAGTTGGAAGTAACCATGAAAGGACTATTTTAATAGTAACAAGTCATTTTTATTAAGTTTAATTAAGGATTATAATGACTTAAATACAGTGTTCCCCGAAAACAAATATGGGCATGTACAGCATTCATAAGCTGTAAAATGTTAAGAATGATTTCAACTTAATTTCTCAAAGGACAGTTGTTATACCCCTACTGTAGTGACGCATAATGCATGTCTGCGCTTTTAGGAAGCGCCCTCTATGAAACAACTATGCCCCATCTTGAGAGCACTAATCCTTACGCTGCAAGTCACAGTACTTAAAACAGTACTTGAGGCAGGACATGTGCCTACTACAGGGTACATTGGCAAGCCCCAGCTGATACGTGATCCTATATTTTACTGTTTGCCCCAACTCACCCAGAAGCCATACGTCGACACCCCTCTCAGAAGAGTGATCTACCAGATCACCAGCTCCCTTCAGGATGGTTGCTCCAGTTCTACAGTGCACCGCTGGAGCATCATAGCCTCCAAGAGCATGCCGAGAGTTTAAGATATGTCAATGCATCCGCACCAAGCAGATAATTGATCCAAGGTGCCCTGCGTGATGTCAGTGTTTCAAACCACCTCCCCCAAGAAGCGGGACCAGCTTCCCCATCACCCTTCTGTGGTCCTACAAGTTTGAGATTTTAGTATAAATGGGGCTTCCAGACCAGGCCTCAGGGCAATGTACTGCACCTCTCCGCTGTAATGGCCTGAGGTTTCAGTAGAGGGTAAGAGCTCGCCAACCCTGTTCACCATTGGAATGGCCAGGAATACCTCTTCAGGGTTAACTAAGCACTAGATCCCTCTCCACGTCAGTAGCCAGCATCCTCCAGCAGGACCTCAACAGTCTTCAGCAGCCAGCAGCTCCAAAGAACCGCCGCCTTCCAGAGGGTCTCCACCTCTTCGGCGACCTCGCTCCAGAGGCCCTCGGATGCAGATGCCAACCACAGGGTTTTGCCAACGCTGCTCTCGTCAACTCATCCCTCCTCCTTGGTCACCCACCTCGAGGTAACCCTAGGTAACTACGATGGTCCCCTCTTGGTTCCAGCCAAACCAACATCATTACCCTTCCAGTAATGAACCCCAACTAGAATAGATTCCTTCTGAACAAGCCCTTATTAAAACTAGGGAACATAACTAATTTCTCACCAAGTCAAACACCACACATACGTAATTCACTTTACAATCAGGTGCCTTCACCTGAATTTCATAAATGCAATTATTTCTCAATAATTATATACCGCGGATTCGGTTATACCATGGGGTAATTTATGTACCCCAGCCTGAATAAATAAGTGGAAAGTGTGCGGTCAGGTAGGTGTGTGTGGTCTGTCAGTGGGTGGTCGTGAGTCGGGGACATTGATGGATAAGGCGGAGGGAGCAGGCGCACGTTCTCCCTCCTTTCAACGCCAAGATCTATTTTACTGATTCTTTACAGTCAATATTGTATGTTTTTCCATATTCAATTTCGTTGGCATGGTGTGAAGCTTTGACGTAAGAATTCCCAGTGGTCCTTTTTTTTATATGACCCTATTATATCTGTTCTGCCATTTGGTTTTAAACAGACAAAAAAAAGATACAGTGGCAAACCTTTCCATCTTATCTGGGCGTTGAATCAGTATACGGGGATGGCACTGCCATATTCCAAACTGTAAATCGTGCTCGCAAGTGTTCTGTTGTCACACATTTACTGACACTTACAAGTTAACATGGAATGTGCATGTGTTGTATAACGTAGTAAGTAATCATTCTAATAAAGCTGTAGACACTTTAATTATAATATGTATATAGCAGCTATAACAGTAGGTCTTCCCATTTTCGAAAAAAATTCCAAGCGGACCAGCTGTTGTGGACAAGGCTTAATGCAGAAAACCCACAAATAATTTGCATTTTACAAAGGAAAACTAAAACAAAACAAGGCTAATCAGATGAGCAAGCGACATGTTCACAACACGTGAGGCACTGATAGATCCTATCTACAGTTCAAGCGTGCATTCGACCTTTTGACATGAGCTTCCTTTCTCATTCTCACTTCCTCCCAACCAGGCCCAGCAGGTGGCATAAATGAGAAACAAGAAAGGGGAGGGAGGGGAGTGGATGAACTCCCTTCTCCAACCTGCGTGACAACTCACAACGAACACCTCCCCGGGTGGAATAAGTACATCCTTTCCCTGGAAAACTTTTTTTTTATTGAATGCATGTGAACCCCCTTCATAGCAGCGCTTCTCTTCTGTTTTCCTCCCTTGCGTGCTGTCAAGTCCGGTGATGCAGATGAAAAAAATAAAGTTCCGATAGCAAGGTGCTAAACGTTTCACGAGTTACGCAGTAAATAACTACACTTGCCCCATGTTTGGCATATAGGTGCCACGCCCTATTAGAACATTGGCTTTTTTTGCTACTGTACTCTGCCATTCCTGGAAACGTGCAGAAAGCTATAACGCAGGTACGAGTTATGTCCCCCAACAGCCACAGTATATAAGGCTTTTACTGTATTATTGTTCTTTTATTAGACGAGTGCGGCCCCACATGTTTAAATATGTGCATAATAAAACATATTTTCTTTTTTAAATCAATTTCCCTTTGGTTGTCATGTACAGTTTGCTCATACTTTAGGCCCTTAAGGCTAAATCAAACTCCTAATTCATCTTGAGGAATAGCCGGTGAAACAGTGTATCAAGCCACTAGGTATTCTTGGGAGTGCCCAAAGCACTAGGAACACAATCCGCAGTGGAATTGAGTGACCGACGTACCTCCCTATTCCGCCCCCGCTGTCATGGCCACACTGGAGAGAGGAGTGCATTGACCACCTGACCCACTGCGGAGTCTCACCTGAACATGTCCATATAACACGCTACCGCCTAAGCTCTGCTCCACTCACTGTAACAACCGGAAGTTCCACCCATTGCTGAAAGGCCAGGATGGAACAACAGTGTGTGTGGTCCCGTTGAAAACTAGTATCAAGAAGTACACCCTTACGGTTTCATTTATACACTGTCTTATTCTTAAGAATTTTGTCTTCTGCTTACCCATGCCTTAAAACCAAGAAAGGCGATATACAATATAAACTGAAATTGGAGCTACAGTCAGTATTGGAAGAACTAGTTACATTAGCCACCTTAGCAGCAAACAAACCCACTGCATTATTTCAGCCTCCAACTCTGCTACCTATTGGACTGCACCCAATACACTTAGAAAGTTAGATATGGGAATGAGGACACCTTGTTAGGACTCTGCCACTATTGGCTGAAACACCCCCCTAAACAGCTCCCCTCCTACGACAGAGCACCATCCCAGCACCACTACCAACACCAGATGCCACCCGCAGTAATCAGCCAGCCCACCCAGAGGAGAGTGCCACCACCTGGCATTTACAAGGTAGGGTCTCGGTGACGCATTGTTCTTGTAACCCGAGATTTTGTTCCAGTGAGGAAACCTACCAGGCCCACACTATACAGCAGAACTATACCAAAACGTAGTTAAAACCCTTTTTGTTTCTGACATTTTAAATGTCTTTCCCGATACTGGCTTCACGTTGGTTAAAGTCGTCCTCATCAATTAAAACCAGAACTATCCATAAACTCACTTCTAGTTTTAAATTAATACTGATGTTTAACATCCCAGGTTTGATACCCAGAGTGAACACAAACAAGTCCCTTAATTCAAAATCTTATCCCAACGTGGTGAACACCAAACCTAGCAGGTGCATGATTTCACTTCAAGTAAGTTTATCCTTGGGCTTGCATTTCAACTCTGACCTGCGACAGTCAGTAATTGTTAGTGTATTCCAATTAAAACCGATTAACCTTTGTTAATCCATCCTAAACCTGGAGGACCAAGTGACAATAAATGGCACCCAACGTGTGGCCTTAATAGTAATAGTTTGACTAGAGTGTAATGACAGGCCAGCCACTCCCCCATGTACATGCTCACGTTGGCCGCCCCACCTTGAACCGGATGGTTACACAATTGGCGACAATGTGAAACGCGAGCTACAACCCAAGCCAGACCTGCCAGTCCGTGAAATTACGTAGGTCGTATTGACCCCTTTGAGTGCGCACTTTAGTTGTAGTACGGCTACATAAAGTGGAAGCCACTTAACCTGCCTAGGATGCGTAGGGTTAAACCAGCCACACTGGCCACCAAACAACGATAAATGGTGCCGCCAGTAGAAACATGGCTATTAGTGTTCTGATTGGACTGTCAGACCACCCCATATACACCTTACGGTTTGACCGACACGGTCACTTTAGAACCCACGTTTACATATCCGAACGAAAACCCAGGTCAGCACCAGCACCACCCCCATGGCTCGTGATAGCAAGAGACTCGAGCTAAACTCAGTATCCCTAACCAACCATCAGACTATAAACTGGGCTAGAGCTTACAAATTTTGAATAAAGCTACAAGTTAAATCAGTCACAAAACAGCAATACCTAGTTAATGCCAGAATGGATCCTAAGAAAAAGAAACACTAAGGAACCTAGGAAAATTTACAAAAAAAAAAATTAATGACTACCCAAAACAAGAAAAAACGACTCAACAACCAAAAAATAGAAATAAATAAAAATTTACTTTCCCAAATTTAGACTTCGTAACAATATCTCTGGTACAGATTGGAACACTCCAATGACACCTTGTTGGAACTGGCGAAGTTGATTTATTTCTTTCTCATGTCAAGGTGAATGGCACAGTAAAGTAAATAAATTCAATTAAGAGTAACCCACAAGTAAACACCTTCAGTGTAAATAAGTAGTAATTAGACTTATATATTCTCTTTTTAGTAAAATAAGGATCATAGCTTTAAAGTTGTAACCATTTAAGAGGAATGAGAAAACTTAGTCTTACTGCAGAAAGCTTTGTCAAGAAAATTAAAATTTATAATGCCTCTGACAATGTCTCTTTGATAGGATAGGGCAGGGGCAGTGTGTTGTAAATAAATCTTGTTCTTTGTTAGGGTAATATTTTCAGTTGTACTTTTGATCAGCTAGCCCACAAAAAGTGACGTCAAATTCCGTAACAGTAGCTAGCTTGGATTAGACATCTAAGGTATTCATATGTTAGGTATTGAGATTAGTCATCTTAGGTTAGACATTAAACCAACTTTAAATTCAAATAATGTGTCTTAGATTGTAAGATCTTAATTGAACTTGTTAAAAATTGTCTTAAGCATATATGTATAATCATACGTTGAAAGTGGGGAAAAAAAAAAAACAACTAATAATCAAGTGAGTGAAAGAATGTATATTACGGTATAAGAGAGACAGACACAAGAGATCGCTATATATTCTTTTACAGCAGCTACTTCAATATCATTGTCAAAATGTAAAATGGGCGATCGCACGCAAAATGTAGTTAGAGAGTTACTTTAACTCACATGAATCTAGGGAATAGAACAGACTGAACTTCCAAACTTGGTACACATAAACATTTATTTACTATGCAAACACATATCACAGCTTTAGCAAAGCCTTCTGTAAACTTGACATTATTCACAGTAAATATATATCTTAATTATTCCCCCTGTCCTTTATGAGTAGGGCAACTTTACTACACAAGTGTCCGAGACGTGTCAGCTTGCATATTGCTTTATTTCAAATTGTAAAGAAAACTGTACGTTAGCAGCCATGCCTTAAACAAATGATGTGAACTGGCACGTCACTTATAAAAGAAGGCCAACATCATCTCACACGTTAGGTATCAGGAAACATGGCTTAAAATTTAACGAGCTGTGACCTTGCTTCTTTCCTTCCCCCAACCCAGCCTTTTTCCCCTCTTCTGCTGACAGAGGAACAGATCTCAGCAATCAGTTCATGCCACAACACATAACACTACCTGATACACCAAAACGTAGAAAAGGAAAGGTGAAGGGTAGCAAAGAAGAGAAAGAACGCGCCAAGCAGAGAAGCCCCGGCTCCAACGGATTGGAACCAGATGCAGTGTGGGAGGTTGTTAGGGTGTAGTGTGTCAGGAGGGAACTAATTTTCCTCTTGTCTTTGTGAATTTTTCTCGCAATGCAAATTTTCGGAGTCACATTACTAATGAATTCATTAACTGTAGCACTGTTCCTTTCATGTGTCGTGGATTATGTTCGTGACTCTGAAACATTGTAAGATGGTGAAACTTTTTTTCTAATTGCAATAATGTGGCTTTGAAGTTGCATTATAAACTAACTGAGCTAAACCAAGCTGTAATGGTCCGGTTTACACTTGAGGTAAGTTCTACGTTACAAATGGTGCCCAGCCGTTGGGTAAGTACGATGTCGTTGAGTAAACACACCTGATTCACAATCGTACAAAATGGCTGCCCAGCCGCGAGGCGATTCAACACACTGTCTACAAACATAGCAGCAGCACATCAATTATGAGTCACTGGCAGTTCTTTACGAGCAATGAGTGACGTAGCAGTTCCATTATTCCAGAAACAACAAAGAATCCAGGGATCCAACAACAGACTAATGCCAGTGTACATTATGATGGAGAATTCATCATTCATCAATGAAGACAACACAAATAACTTCATTATTTGTTTGTGTATGTTTAGGTTAGGTAATCTGTGAAATTTTTGTGTCTAGGCGTATTTTTGATGTTACAAAATTTTGTAAGAGGTCGTAGCCAGTCTGACGCACAATTATACACAACTCAGAAAAAAATCAAGCAGGCATAGAAATGGCATATTATTCAGATACTGAAATAAGCCTAAATGAAGAAATAGCCAATAGCGATTTGACATTCCCTAGAATCTCCTCAAAGAACAGAGGATAATCAAGTCAGAATCCGTGTCTTTACAAAAAGTATTTCAGGAATTTAAAGAACAAAGTAAACATTCTGAACGGGGAATAATTCAGGAAATTAGGGCACCTGAACAAGGGATTAAACATACATAGAACAAATTAGACAACAGGCAGAAAAGTGTGAAAAGAAACTGCAGAATTGGAAAACAGATGTGACGATTGCATCGTCACGAGTTTGATTTTAGTGGTATGTGTTAAAAGTTGGTAGCCCTGTGTGCGTACTAAGCTCTTTGCAATTTTAATTTGTATATATCAACTGTTATAATTATATATACTTTATTAGGGCTTAATATTGATCGTGGTCACGTAATTTTTATTGCTTTTATTTCTCAGCTACTTTTTGTATTAACTTTTGCACTTATAATTATTCTTTGCCCAGCTGAGCATGACTGTAGATACTCTGACTTTTAGCTTGTGTTTTGTGTGATCACCGCAAGTAGCGCGCGGGTGACTGCGTTTTCCCTTGCGGTAGGTCAAGGCAGAAGTTCGTCGGATGTCTGGCCATGTGGTAGCACAAAGTGTATGTGCTCGCGAAGTCAGTTGGTATGTAGAGCGCAATTAAGCGGATGGCAATTGTACAACATGGCCATCGCGTAACGAGGCTTCTGCGATTGCGGGTATACAAACTGTGCCTAAGACGTTGGTGTGTTTGTTGGGTATGAATTTCTTAAGTCTTTGCACCGATAGCCTCAGCGAAATTTGCAGTAACTTTTGTGTGCTTTTCCGCAATGTTAGTTGCAGTACATTGTCTTATACGTCACGTTCGTAATTATTACGTGTGTGTGTGTGTGTGTGGACTGCTGGAATGAAGGCACATAAGTTGTGTTTCTTAATAAGCATACCTATTTGTTGGAAAATATTCTTCGCTACACCGGGCGGCATGCGGTCAACATCAGCCATGCAGGCGGTCCCATTTGGACGGAGTTGGACAGCAGGCTTACTAGCCTGTCGGGATTGCAGCTGCTGAGAATGATGTTTAGACTTTGTGTATGCCTGGAGTTTGCACACACTGTTTCGTCACTCAACAGAAAATACGGTACTGTCCTCAATAATTTTGCTCGAGAATATCGTGGGCAGTTACGACTTGAAGTTCCCCCAATTTTGACTGATATGGATCACTCGCATAGCCTACAACTGGCGACTACTTTTTATATGTACAAACTGTGTATTTTATAATCATTTTAATATAAAGTTTTGGCTTTTAGCACCAGTACGTGATTTATATATTATTCTTACGGTGCCATATATTAACTACCACAAGATTAAAGCCAATGTTCAGAATGTATTCAAATTAACTCAAAGTATTGTATAAACAATTTTTCCAGTGATTGGAAATAAACGAGCCCAAACGCTACTTGCAGATATTATCAATTGCTAACCCTGCATGCACTTTATTTAAAAACAAAACACAAAGTAATGAATGCCTTTTCACTAGAGCACAAGTGCCCTTAAGTTTATATATTTTATTTAAATATATTCATAGGGATGAAAAGCAACAAGGGGTTTTTGAAAACGAGCGCTGCTTGTCCTTGTTCTGAGGGGCTAACTGCAAGTGAGATAGAGTTGATGTGCCTGAGCCCTTAAGGGATAAGGGCGACTCACAGGCTAGAAAACTGGCCAGTGGGGGGAAGGGGTTCAAATGACAGTTCGGTGTGAAAATAGGATATAGGAAACTAAACAATAAATTAAACCATTGGGGATTAAAACTTTTTAAAAAACACAAGAATTAGAGGTTAAGTTCACAGAAAATTAACAATCGGTTGTCATTTTGCAAGGACAGGTAAAGGAAACAACTGTAACACAACAGAAGATGAAAGAAGTTCAGGGAATATACAAAAAGAATTCCAAAATATTGATACAAACTTTTAGGCAGTAAACCACAAAACAAATACAGTAGAGAATACTGTTCACAAAGTAGGGGAACAAGAGGAAACGTTAGAGGTAGTCAAAGTTCCGATAACTGAAGAAATTTTACCTATATTCAATTCTGGACAAGGCGACAAGACAGGTGTTAGAATGTAGGCATCATAGCTTCCTCTAGGCCAGAAATTTTTCGAGTAAATTTGACTCGCCGATTTGAAAATTACGAGCAAAGTCAAAAAAAATTGTTAGAAAAAGCTTATTAAATTTTTTTACAAAAATAATTTTATCTTTTTGAAGCTTTTCTTCTAGTTGAATATTACATAAATCATTTTTAATATGTATTATAAAAGTGTGAATACAGGACAATCAGTAGAAACGTTTGACATGTTTGTGGTAACTGAAAGACTATTTGTATACAGCGTTGTGATCTACTATCAAGTGCAACTCTGCAGTAATTCTTAAAGTCTATTTTGTTACCATTCTGTTTCTTACCTTTTCTCACTTTACCTGCTAACTACTGGGAAGATCTGAACTAAATTTATAATTTTTCGAGGGCTGAGTAGCTAACACTTTGTTGTATATAGAGCTGAAGGCGATATTTTGTAATAGCATGTGCATTATTATGTAATTACAATAATGGTTATCTTATATGTCAATCTGCTAGATATGGTTAAAGAGACTGTGAAAAACTTACGATCTATAGTCCATTCCCAGTTGGAAGCGACTTATGAAAATCAACCTTTGAAAAAACACACTAGGCATGACATGTCGACCTGTTTTTTTCAATAATCTGTATTCCACAAATATACAACACTGTGCTTATCTTTAGAGTACTGTATTATTGAATAAATGAACCTTTACCTTAATATCTTCTATAAATTGTAATGTTTATTTCCTTTTTAAATATGAATTAACAGAGAGTGCAGCGACGCGTTGCCAACGACCAATAAGAAATAGTTCACAGTTAAAATATAATTTTAACCTTGTTTTTTTTGTATACTATTGGTATATTAAACAGTGCCTATTGAAATATTTAAGTAGCCCCGATGGCAACATATCTCATTTTTAACAGTTAAAAATAACAGGGGAAAATATTGTGAGTAGGCCGTATTGGTACGGTATTGTTTTATCAAGCGAGAAAGCAATTGAAAAACTGCCTGCTGTTGAGGCTCCTCTCTCTTTCTTCGTCTCTTTCACACTCTGGAAATTTCACTTCGCTAGTAAGCAAGGAAATTATACATATTTTAAATTGTAGCATATTTCATTCTTATTACAGCAAAATAATGATTTTCGAATTTGTAATTTACAACTGAAAAGAGATTTTAATGTTTTAATACGTATTTTAATATATTTAGATGTGATGGTGGGGCAGTTACCTAGTGAAGTTGGCGACGTGGCGAGCCATGACATGGCGTGCTGCTTTTTGTCAAACGAAACGTAAATTATTCTTACTTCGAAAAATACTTCAAATTACCACATCACGTTTGTAGACATGTTTTTTAAACCTACCTAAGCAAGTTACGATGTTGTGATAAATCTGTTTCCACTCCAGTAATAAATATACTGTGATGTGTATTTTGTTAATCATTGCATCTGTGAAATTGCATGCCTTTGTGCATCATGGTCGATACGCTGGCCCTGTGTGTGTGCGCGTGATTTCAAATATTTGATCAGCACTATTTATACGTTTTAAATTTGAACTGTTTATATGACTAAGTTAATTATTTATAACCAATTCGGTTTATATCACAATGTTGTACTTTTGCCCTAAGGGGTTTGAAAACACCGTCGTGTAACGTAATTTGCCACAATCCCAGAAGAAAAATACTAAGCCCAGCCCGATAAATCTCAATAAACCTAATAAACAGTAAGTAGCACTACATATAAATATGAGCGGAATAAAAGTTATTGTAAGCCAATTTGTGTGCATGTTCACCGCTACCTTTTAAAGTTTGTATGACAAAAATGAGCAACACGAGTTGCATGCTTGAATTTAATGTCACTTTTTCACTGGTTGCTCCTTCGTTTTAATATTTATTCCAACTGAAGCCGTCCTTTTAGAGAAATGACCCAACACATATCAATAACATAAGGATAATTACAATTAGTATAGCCCTTTACCTCGCAGTTGTAACAGTGTTAAACACAGTCGTGGCAAAATACTAATGTGCATTACATGTATTGAGCTACGTCGTGGAAAACAAATATGTTAATTTAAAATAACCGTAAAAAACTGTCTTCAATTAAGGCATTTTTAAAACGTCATAAAGCTGACCTAAATAATGTTAGAGGCCTAAACTGTGAATATTCATACGGAATGGTTTTTGGAATATGACAGAATTGTTTGAGAAGCTGTAAACAGTAAACAACACATTTGACAGGTATAAAAGTAGAAGTCACATTTCAATGTTTATTTTTAGGTGTAGCTAAGGTGTACGAACATATGTACACACACAATGAAATGTAAACATTGATTTTGACATGCTACATGGCAGTCACAGCAATGTTTGTTTACATTTGGCGGAAGGATACGAAAATGGCCTGCAAGTAAATATTTAGCAGGTCTCCGAGATAGTTGCTTCCAATGGGGAATGGACTATAGGTTGACTTTTGTGAGAAAGAGACACAAAACAAGGAATAATTTTGGTGGTTAAAAAAACTACACTTGCTATGTCACTTAAAACTAAAAACCTAAATTATTTTCTGTAAATTTGTAGTTCTAACACAAATACAAATAAATGTCATGTTAATTAGCTTTATCTGTGTTATGATTTGTAACCAGGTAAAAACAAAATTTTTATTGTAGCAGTGACAATGTGTTGTTGGAAACAAACGTGATAACAGTAAACATATAATTTTATTTATTTTACGAAAGCATGGAAATGGAGTGTTAAGAGTTTATAAAGATAATAAATTTTAGTTTGAGAAAGGCTAATGTGTAGACACACCTGTTTATGGTGAAAAATTTTGATAGATTTTACCAATTTTTTTTAGCTGATTTCGGCGTGAATTCAATTCATCAAAAATTTCGCAGAAATTTGACTGAGAAAAAATTCGTTTGGTAATGGCACGAAGAGAAGATTGTATATATTTAGTCAAAAAATGCAAGCGCTCACACATATTTCATATTGCAACAAACTTTAGCTACTTTATTGATGGCACAAAAATAAAATAGCATACACTTAATCGGAAAATGCAAGCACTGACAATAATTACTACCATATTACTTGGCTTTTGGTTTGTTCTCTTTGTCAGTCATTATATTCTCAGACATTGAGAAATTTTTATCAGTGTCTACATTACTGACTGGAATCCATACTGATTTTAGTGTACCCAACGATTTAAAACTTTTTTGAAAATGTTTTATTGTGTAATTCTCACATGGGTATGAATAATAGTGTCGCATGTATCACGTTTTGTTCTTTCGGCGACGTTACAACTTTTGAATTATAGTAATTTGAATGTTACTTCTGTACGAGACAAATTTTCCACTGCATCATCAAAACAATGAGCAGTTCTAATTGCTACTTTCTCATAAGAAGAGGCGCAAAAAACTTTGTCTCACCAAATATGATAAATGTAACTAAAGTTTCCCGCCCCACCAATAAAGTAAACAGAATATATTACTTGGTCAAAACAAAAATAAAACAGCGCCAGATACAAGTCGTCCTCTATAACTTGAATATTTTAAAAACATGTTTACAATGTGGGTCTCAACTCAAACTACCCAACCTGCCTATCTACCTAACCTAGTGTCAAAGGAATCAGGACAGGAAGGGTTAACTGAAATGTGTCAGCAAAGATGGTGTATTTGTTGATAATATAGCAGCCGACCTTGTTCACACACTTTTTTTCCGGAGAGGAGGAAACTACTGCTACCATAAAAGCCTTAAATTCCTGTTAAATAACATTTATTTGAACTCCAAATATAATGCAATGTTGTTCACCTGTATTAGCCAATAACATACTTTCCCTTCACAGACACCTTTAAAAACTCCTTAAAAATGCCCTTCCCATACCTTGGGCTTTGCTTTTTACAAAAGCTTTGGGAAAATTCTACAAACACATTAAACACCAAAACTCTACTTAAAATACTATCAACCTGCCTTACAACTGCAGGTTTCAAAACGATGATTTTTAAACCCTATTGAATACAGCTTAAAACCATTTAAAAACACCCAACATTACATAAATATCTAAAAACATAAGCACCCTAAGTGTGCTGACACCAACAGATATTTTACCATGCCGACACACTTGAGAACACTAGAAATCCATTTACTTTTCAGTAAACTCCCTCTGTCAGAGTTCTCCCAATATAATTTAATTAAGGATAATCCCAAGCACCTTTTAAGGGCCCCTTTACAAATCTCTCTCTCTACCTTTACTAACATTTAAAAATAACTCTTTTAAAACGTTTCCTCTCAGGTACTACTACAAGTCCACATGACTGCTACTCCGAGGGATACTCTTAAAATCCTCACCTTTACATCAATTCATTATTACTCAAATTCTTCACCACGCAGGGTGGTTACACGTACAAATATCAAATAAAACCTACTCCTTTAAAATAGAATGGAAAAGACCCCGCTGAGGCAATGGTCTCTTATTCTACAATTGTTTCGCCCTTGAACATACTTAGGGACAAACCCATGAAATTTCCCACCAAATACTCCACATGATTCATCAGGCTGGGGATACTCTCTCCACAGTACACTTAGTGGCAGCTTGCCCATGAACCCACTCCAGTACACTCACCACACAACCAAAGCAGGCTGGGGATACTCTCTCCACAGTACACTTAGTGGCAGCTTGCCCATGAACCCACTCCAGCACACTCACCACACAACCAAAGCAGGCTGGGGATACTCTCTCCACAGTACACTTAGTGGCAGCTTGCCCATGAACCCACTCCAGTAACACTCACCACACAACCAAAGCAGGCTGGGGATACTCTCTCCACAGTACACTTAGTGGCAGCTTGCCCATGAACCCACTCCAGTACACTCACCACACAACCAAAGCAGGCTGGGGATACTCTCTCCACAGTACACTTAGTGGCAGCTTGCCCATGAACCCACTCCAGCACACTCACCACACAACCAAAGCAGGCTGGGGATACTCTCTCCACAGTACACTTAGTGGCAGCTTGCCCATGAACCCACTCCAGTACACTCACCACACAACCAAAGCAGGCTGGGGATACTCTCTCCACAGTACACTTAGTGGCAGCTTGCCCATGAACCCACTCCAGTACACTCACCACACAACCAAAGCAGGCTGGGGATACTCTCTCCACAGTACACTTAGTGGCAGCTTGCCCATGAACCCACTCCAGTACACTCACCACACAACCAAAGCAGGCTGGGGATACTCTCTCCACAGTACACTTAGTGGCAGCTTGCCCATGAACCCACTCCAGTACACTCACCACACAACCAAAGCAGGCTGGGGATACTCTCTCCACAGTACACTTAGTGGCAGCTTGCCCATGAACCCACTCCAGTACACTCACCACACAACCAAAGCAGGCTGGGGATACTCTCTCCACAGTACACTTAGTGGCAGCTTGCCCATGAACCCACTCCAGCACACTCACCACACAACCAAAGCAGGCTGGGGATACTCTCTCCACAGTACACTTAGTGGCAGCTTGCCCATGAACCCACTCCAGACACTCACCACACAACCAAAGCAGGCTGGGGATACTCTCTCCACAGTACACTTAGTGGCAGCTTGCCCATGAACCCACTCCAGTACACTCACCACACAACCAAAGCAGGCTGGGGATACTCTCTCCACAGTACACTTAGTGGCAGCTTGCCCATGAACCCACTCCAGTACACTCACCACACAACCAAAGCAGGCTGGGGATACTCTCTCCACAGTACACTTAGTGGCAGCTTGCCCATGAACCCACTCCAGTACACTCACCACACAACCAAAGCAGGCTGGGGATACTCTCTCCACAGTACACTTAGTGGCAGCTTGCCCATGAACCCACTCCAGTACACTCACCACACAACCAAAGCAGGCTGGGGATACTCTCTCCACAGTACACTTAGTGGCAGCTTGCCCATGAACCCACTCCAGTACACTCACCACACAACCAAAGCAGGCTGGGGATACTCTCTCCACAGTACACTTAGTGGCAGCTTGCCCATGAACCCACTCCAGTACACTCACCACACAACCAAAGCAGGCTGCGGATACTCTCTCCACAGTACACTTAGTGGCAGCTTGCCCATGAACCCACTCCAGCACACTCACCACACAACCAAAGCAGGCTGGGGATACTCTCTCCACAGTACACTTAGTGGCAGCTTGCCCATGAACCCACTCCAGTACACTCACCACACAACCAAAGCAGGCTGGGGATACTCTCTCCACAGTACACTTAGTGGCAGCTTGCCCATGAACCCACTCCAGTACACTCACCACACAACCAAAGCAGGCTGGGGATACTCTCTCCACAGTACACTTAGTGGCAGCTTGCCCATGAACCCACTCCAGTACACTCACCACACAACCAAAGCAGGCTGGGGATATTGTCCCCACTGTCACTTTCATGAAGGCTGCCAACTTAAGCACTAACTACTCTCCACACACACCATCCACTCTCCTTCCACAAAAGTTCCAGTTCTTTCATTTACAATTCCTCCCACAAAGAAAAATACTTCCAACCTTTCCAATTATAATGCCAGAGTTCCTTCTTAAAAGCCTAACGAGAAACTATCACAAAGTGCAATGCTTGTCATGCAGTTAAACTTTAGCACAGCTAACTTCGAGAGGCACATGGGGATACACATATTAGGCTCTTCACAATAACATTTACTCAATTTAATAGCCTTTTGCTAGGACTAAACTCCAACATGGCCACTCCTATACTCAACGCAAGGGATCCACAAAATAAACAAAATTTGTATGCGAGTTCAAAATATACTAAGTTTTTACTCATTCTCATTGTAGAAAACTAACAAAGTCCCACACAGGATATAGCAAAATAAAAAAAAAGTCAATCTCGCAAGCACATGGGAAAAACAATAAGTCCAGGGGCGCCTTCCTCCATAATCAAAGTCATTAAGCATGCCTCCCAGAACAAACCTATCCCCAACTACTAATGGCAAGAAAAAACAACAAGTTCGAACAATCTCTCTTAGAAAAAGTCGAAGTCCCATCTCGGCTGGCCAAAAAATATCACCCCCCTAGTCTCCTCGCAGAAATATTCTGTAAGTCCCCACATAGTGAATATTTTCTAAGTCTGAAGATTCCATTAGTACTTAGCTAGTCGTTCGCAGGCTCCTCAACTCGTAGAGTAGATACTCTGGGCGGACACCACTCACCACAGAGTACCAACACACAGGCTGCCCTCTTTATTGCCATATATTCTGAGTGGCGCAAAATTCGGGCAGCCAAGATTTCTCAGGGTTCACTCCACAAGGAGCGCTTGAACGCCAGCAACCTGCTACACATAACAGTCATACGGGTCGTTCCTCGCGCTCACTTATCTAAAAAGAGATGTTTCTGAGCACTTTTTCACACTTAAAACACTTGTGACAAACATCCAGTCACAAATGTAACAAAAAAAATAATGGTAATACCATAGATATACGAATCTTAGTGTGTACTGTGCATTTGTCGCATAAATGTGCGGCCAGCATTTTGTGGCAACGGAAAATTTGGTACCATTTTTGAGACAAGTCTTTGGTAACTTTTCTGTTTATCAAATTTGAATATTACCGACAAGGTTACATTAACTACGTGACGAAGAGTGAAAAGGACTAAATGTAAACCAAATTATGAATTATTTTAGAAAGTCACAGAGATCAGTTTATTTCCAAAACACAGCTACATCCTGTAGGAGTAGATGCTAGTTTCTCGCGAGAAACTGTGTATTTCGTCTTTATTTCGCGATTTTGCACACCACAAAAAAACAGGTGTGTCAACTCATGTGTGATTGGATGCAGTTAATGACTATATCAGCGTGAAATGATAAAAAGAGTAGTAAAAAAATTTTGACTTGCGGTTTTAATAATGCGAGTCACGCTGGACTGAAAAGTGCTTAGTTACACATAAATTGTGAGTAAGTGAAAGCACTGGTAGGCATGTTGGCCTCACTGTTGATGTAAATACTGTATTTTGGTGTGTATAGACCATGCGCGTGTATAGACAGCACCAGAAGTTTTTGATGAAAAATTAAGGATAATTAATATTTGAAGTATAGGCCGCACTGGATTTTTTATATTCCTGTAAATATTGTTAAGTCACGATTCCGTACAAACTTGATAAATTCTGACTTAATTTCTTCCCTACAAAACATCTGGACAGAAAATTTGTGTTATGTTGCAATGTTTACGAATATACATCGTGCAATTACTATTCCACAGATGGTAACATGACTTAAGAAAGCAAAACCACGGTAACATCTTACAAAAAATGGTGTTTTATCAATGTGCACTCATAGAGCCGCAGCGGGTGTGCAACCTACGTAATCCTCCTCTTGTAAAGCAGAGAAATTATTTTCTCATGTACGACATACATGACCGAGCTCCCCAAAATGTTAACATTTTACACGTGCAGGATTAAGGTTATTTTGTTTATGAAATCGAGTGAACAAATAACTGCACGAGGGATTTTTTATAACTCTTTCCTTTTCATTCCTACCTTCCTTTAAGAATTAAAATATTAAAATGTACTGTATGTTGACAATTTCTAAACATGTTTTGGGGACTATATGGTAAGAGAAAAGGCTACATTGTATATGGTTGTCTTAGGTTGATAATTGAAGAGGCAGAAAGTGATGACAAAAATATAAGTGTTGTGAAGTCAGACAGTAGAGCAAAAATAAAAAGTTATGGAGAAATAAATTATTTCCATTTTCTCTTCCTCCCACTGCTTTCTCTCTCACTCAACTTTCTAAAATAACACAACCTTTTTATTTGTTTATATTTATAATTTCAAATGGTTGTTTTTTTCATTTGTACCGGCAATTATCTCATGTTTTAGAGTATGTTAGGTAGTCAGAAGCAGGATACAAGATGCTTCTGGTTAGACTTATGATTCAAGCGAATGCAAATTAATTTAACACCGGGATTAATCCAGAATCCAGGTGCCATCCTAAATTAGGATATATATTTCAATCTCAGAAGTTAGTCCAAATATAGGAATGTCGCGCCATGTAAATGGTAAATGAAGAGGGCGTAGATGTAGGGATGTTACATTTTATTAGTGTGAGAAGACGTCGCCTGGAAGATAGGTGCTACTAACACCAGGCACCATTTTGGTCTGGACAAAGAGCGTTGACGCATCAATTTTCTTGCCAAAGGGGCTCATATAGTATTTTAAAGTTGCTCAAACTACAGCCTCAATGTTTATCTACGGGATTTGTGTAGTTTTACTAACAGATAGCTGATAATTTTGTCAAGAGTTGGTTTAAACCAGTAGTCCAGAGATTTGCTCTTTGAGCTAGCAACGGAGCAATCTTAGTTGTATGATTACCCTGATAACATATTAAAAGAATATGACCTAATTTAATTTTCCAGTGATTTTTCCGAACTTTCGGCAAGAAGTTTCTATTTTTCGTAGACTTCCATGAACAGCAGTGCAGTGCTGGAGACAAAGTAGTAAAAACTATTGGGAATCGCTTACAGTAACATTGACTTTCTACGCGCAAGTTTTTTAAACAGCAGTAAGTTTTTTTTGGTAAATAATTTACCAGATTTTCATTCCCCCCCCCCGATTAATTATTGTGTATTGTGAGAATGGTGGAGTATTCAAAGGTATTGTATAATACTCCAGTTAAAAAATACAGCAAATATTTGATATTTCAACTTAGTTTGCAAATAAACAGTTTAATTTCTTTTTCTTGCAAACTATTTTAAAGTATTTTTCTGCAAACAATTTTCAATAAATAAAATAATATAAAATCACACACAGCCTACTCATCCAGTCGTTCAATTGTAGTTAGAAAATTATCCTAAGTCGATTCTACCTATATTCCTAAGTGGAATAATTTTGGTCAATATGTCACTACAGTGAATACATGCTTGAACTTGTCTACACGAAACCTTGCACATCTAACCCAGGGCAATCCACACAATTATCAAAACACGAAATGCCTCAGCTATGGGAAGCTGTGCAAGAATTCTACGCGGACTTTAATAGGTGGCAATGTGTGAGATCAGGCTGCCACAGACTTGTTTACATTTCTTTTTTTTGACTGATTGAACAAACATTTGAATTTATTGCCCTTTGTTTACATGTGGATAGTACTAGTTTGGTATGTAAACTTATTATTTTCCTGGAAGCATATGAAAATTACGTCTAGTTTATACACATACACATGTTATAGCTGTTAGCTATTTGCACGAGTTAACCTATATGGTTTAATTCTGTTTAAAACTTTAATGAACACTGAAGTGTGATAATTTCTTATGTGATACTTATCAGAACGTGGTCATCATTTGCTTCACGAAGCATAAGTTAGCAGAGTTGAAAAGCTGGTTTGAAGAGAGAAAGGAAAGTGAGTGATAATTATACTGTGATCTTGAGTAGATAAGAATGTCATTGTATGGTAATAGGCCTAGGAGATTTGCCTGTTATTTAGGCTTATCTGAGGCCGTACGTCACAAAGCTTTTGATTAATTGTCGAATCAGGAAATCTTTGTCGCTGCCTAATATGACGCTCTCTCTTTCATCATGGTGTGATACGGACCTTTCCTTAACGAGGTGCCGAGTTTGTTGTAATTTTCACAGGTCCGCCACCATAATATTAGATTAAATAGGTATGGAGAGAGAAGTGAGTTGTTTAGGACGACTAGAGGCATATTTGTGAAGAAGCCCTCAGTCGATGTAGCTATATTCGGAGTGCTACAAGAAACAACTCAATCGACCTACAGAAAATGGCGAGATCGGCGCCAATCATTGATACATATTTTATCAAGTGTATGAGTAACATATAACGTTGTTAAACTTTAACAAGAACTATCTACAGTTTCTCTAACAGATTCCAAAAACTGAGAAAATTTTTGATTGATTTACTAATGCAATGAATGTTAAGAGTTCAGTTTTACCGTACAGGGTGCAGCGTAATCTTTTTCCGAAATGATGTTGGAAAAGTCCAGAGGCCATAAAATGTGTGATACTCTGAGCTAGTCTTGCTGGCCTGTTAATTGAATAGTAACTTGAGAAACAGTGTTCAGAATGTGCTTAACCACGGACTTATGAGTCATTCTAGTTTTTCATGTTTGAGATGATGCGAGAGTTGATTGACACTCATTTGATTTGTGACGATCAGAAACTCCTTCATATTTATTGGTTAGTTGGAACAATATTGTATTTTTTTTTTGCGAATTTAATTTTATTTGTAACACACAATCTTAATCTTAAGAATGGTTTTGTTTTATTTGAAAGTGATTGAATTTGTGCATGTTAATTATGAACTGTTTTGTTTGCTCTTATTGCCAGTGCTATGTGGATATGTATATGAATTGCAGTGTTTCTTATTTGACATTTTAGGGTTTTGTCTTGTGTATTTCATTGACGTGTCTGTCTTCTTTGCCTATAATTGAATGAATCGTTTTAATAAAGTAAAATGAAATAAGTTTTTCTCGTATGAGAACTACCTACCTTTAAGGGTAATGCCAAACTAATCTTGAGACCACTAATCTCAAGTACAAGGAACACATGTTGACTCAAATAAGCTGTGACAAAATGTACACAATTACACTTGAATCTCTGAAGCAACTTTCAATTAATGGCACAGTTGGGTATTTTTTAAATTTAATTTTGACTACTGTCTTACAAAATATGTTTATAATTACAATCAGACTGTCCTACTACAACTCTGAACTTTGTCTTAACGTTGTCTTAACCACTTGTAGGCTATCTCGATGAGGTGGCCCAGAAAAATGGTTTCAGTAAGCCTACCCTTTACATACCTGCATTACGCAGAGGTATAGCCCACACCACCACTGATTGGCTAGCACAACGCTGGGACCAGTACAACAGGTAGGTATCCTATTGCATATCACATTGTCAGAAGGGAAGGGTGCCACAAAGTGTTGCCAAAATATACACATTGTGCGCAAACCTTCACAAGTGAGAGAGATTAGGCAACAAACGATTTGAGTGATTAAAACCAATTAATGAGAAGATGGATGAGAATATAAGGCAAATGAGGTAGGAGAGAATACAAATACAAGAGCAGGAGATGAGAACACAAATGCTGGAGAACACTATACGCCCAACCACTGAAAATGCTGCACCCGTTCCCGTTGAAAACACTGATGTAGTAACACTGAACATGATTCCAGTGGTCAATGAAAGTGAAAACTATTCGACACAATTCACAATGGACTCGTTTTAAGTCACAGATGCAGAAACACACATGCCACCTCACCTGCATGATGTGATGGATGTCAACACTCATGAATGTGACCAGCGAATGCCACTCAAGACACACCGATGTCTGCATCAACACTACATACGGATCACAACACATGGTTCAGGGCCAGTTGCAAACTCAAGGCGCAGAAAATGGAAAAACAAAGGCAAAATACACAAATCCGCTCGCTGGTCGAAAGAAAAGAGAAGAGATGAAGAAACCGCTTGGAGGGGCAAAATAAAAGGCTGATTGCTGCCATGCCAGTAGCGGAGCACAAGACAACCATCTGACCCAAGAAGGATAACTGGTTGCATGCACTAGACAAATGAAAAAGAGAAAGTTTTCTGCACACTTAATTGTAAACTAGTGGTTGGAGACAGTTGCTTCAAAAACTTTGCCCACACTGATCACTGCCACTGCAACCTTACTCTCTTCCTTTCACAAAACATTTCTAGCCACGTCACTGGTAAACTACAGTCGAGTGTGAGCAGGCTCAACAATGCCAACTTAGTACGCTTCATTTGTTTTACTGTACTATCTCTTCATATGAAAATGCAAAGGCTATTGAAAATTCTGTGCACCATGACATCTTTAACCATATAAAGGTGAAAAAATATATTTTAAGTTTCAAAAAGAATGTACCACACAACAGTAATGAAAAACTTGTCAAACTTTTAAAAAAAAAGTAAGCTACAATTATACTTAAGAACAATTCACCAACCCTTGAAACTGTATGGCACATAGGCGTAACAAACTTAGCACTGAAATACTGATGAAGTATCATACGAGTACTACTATCAATAAAAATCAGACTTAAATGATAAGTTACTGATACATGAAAACACTAACATTTGCTCGTCCTTTTGGTGTGATACTATTGAAATGTCTGGCTAGCCCCTTCAACTGCGCAGCCTCCGGGGGCAGCGGCTCATCTCCAGCCATAGCCTGCAACAGACATGTCAGTTTTACAGAGGAGTGGATCCACACTTTTCGTTTGGGGGAGAGGGGAGCACATTTTCATAATTTTAGGAAACAATATTAAATTAATTAAATAAAATCAGTATTTTAAACAATTCCGATATTTCATTTTTGTTTTAAAACATTTACATGACAATTTCATGCTGATGTGAAGTTTTGGAAAGGGAGGGGGGGGGGTTTGTGGATTTACATCTAATCATGGCAAATATTATTCTTATGCGTGGCAAAGCACATGCTAAAAGCCACTTATCAAAATACGCTAGTGCTTGGCAGTACGCAGAGAGGCTTCCCTGCTCAAGCACTTACAACAGCAGATTACCAGCGACGCCGCGATCAGGCCACACATCTCCCACCAAACCAAATCAGGTTCAATCTCTTTCCACACGAGATAAACATGGCAGACATTGATGCTGAATACTTCAGCTGGACTCACAATAGTCAGTTGCACCTGTTGGTAGTCTGTCTGTCTGTCCAGCTGTCATGTGTCAAATATTTACCAAACTAACTTTCGACAGTGGACAACACAAGCCACCGCCTTCTGATAACTTTCGTTAGATGTCAGCACTTTGAAATAAAATGCCAGGTGGTGGATCAGTGTTTACCTATATTTGGTGATAAATTCAGGAATTTCCAATGTTAAAAATTCTGTATAAATTCTTAACATGCAAATAAATTATTTCCAAAAATTTTTTTTTTCTTGACAATGTATTTCCAACTAAAGAAAGATCAGATAAGTTGTCAAACTGGAATTTTGCAGTACAGAAGGATTAACGAACTGATTGTTGTGAATTGCTTTCAACTGACAAGACAACTGACACCTGTTTCCCCCACCACTGCATTTCACTTTAGCATTTATACATTTTAAGTTCGAATGGTAAACTATCTCATGCAAGTCTGTGGAGATCTGTAATGAATTCAATGATACCTAATTTTATGTAGTTTTAGTAATGTAATACTGGTCGGACGTCCGACAAAAGTAGAAATAGAATCTACCTTTGTCTGGGAAGCGTTTGTCAGGGTAACCTTGCTCCTGATTGGCTGAGTAAATATTTTTGTCTGTGTCGGGGCTGTTTTGTCGGATTAAGCTGGAGTCACAATAGCCCAATGCACACAACATGACAGACATATATGACGTCAGAGCTCGACAGAATTTTATATTTAATTTTATTTAGTGTTCACAATACCCCGACGAAATCTGCACAACAGGAATATTAGTTGGCTGTTTGAAAATTCTAAAACAGCAAGTTATCCTTATAACCAATATTTACTTTTTAAAACTCGCAATAAAGGGAATGATTATTTTTCTTTTGAGAATATTTGAACATACACGAGAGATAAAAAATATTTATAAACAAACTGGAACGATATTTTGGTGGCATGTTAGTTTACTATTTACTATGGTAGGGTAATAAACATGAAATTTTGTTTTCTAATGTTGTATCTACATTTTTTGCACGCCACAAAGAGTCCAACATGATGGAAAGTAGAAATAGAATCTACTTTACTTGCACTGTTGGACTGATGCCACAGTGACCATGCTTTTCATTGACTGCTACTCAGATTTAGTCTTGTTGGGGTTGTCGTGTCATGGTCGTCTGGGTATTGCGACTCCAGCTTTATTGTAAATCCAGCTTAAGGACCATGTACAATCGCATTGATGATAGAATAACGCGTTACAATAAGTCGTGAATCCATGAATTGTACATGCTCTAGCTACAACTATTAAATGTTGCCCGGACATGATAAAAAGTTTGCAGACTTTTCAAGTCTTTGCGATTTGCATTTTACATCAGCCAATCAGAATTCAAGACATCAAAGGTGAAAACAAATGTTACAAACAACTGGCAACAGATAGCACCAGTATCTCCGTACGTATTTAATTTGTTAATGTTATACGAAATCAATATACAAATAACGCAAAATGCATTAAAAAATAATTTAGTGTAATGCCTGAATCACATAGCAACAGCACACACGACACGGCAGCCTACAGCCAATGAAATACAAGATAGATTGTCTTAAGCCCAACCATTTTATCGTCCGAGCAGATATTTTGGATTAGAAATGATTTATATTCTTCGTCGTGTCGTGATACACGACACACAGAATGTACAACCTTGCAAACTGAAATCGTATTGGACGAATTCCCTACAACGGTAAATACGCAGCTTAAAATAAAAATGTATTTAAAATTACTATAACTCCTAAAAATAATTATTTTACCTTTGTATGCATTAGCGATACCCATTGGTACCATTATGTATTACAAATTTCCCTCTTGTTCATCACCTTTTATACTAATGTAGCCTATCACCACCTTCTAAATACTTAGGTTAAATGCTGAGTGTGTAGTGTCAGTCGCGCTGTAAATTCATCAGTCAAATTGAAATATGTGGTGGTTGCGTTTTTGGTCGTGTCGTGCTGTGTTGGTCGGGGCTATGTGATTCCGGCATAACTATTAAGTATGCGAAATCTCTTTTTTTTCAACAGATTCTTTTTAAAATTCAAGCACAAACAAAAATATTTGTATACACCTACATACTTTTTATTTTTATTCATGACATCGATTGTAAACATGCCAGTTTTCTTATGGCAACGTTTAGCATTTAACGTTTTGTGTCATGCCGGAATCACATAGCCCAGAGCAACAAAGCACGACACTGCCAAAAACGCAACCACAGCACATTTCAATGCGACTACTTGAATTTACAGCACGACCCACACCACACTCTCGGCATTTAACATAACTTTTTAGAAGGCGCTGATAGCCTACGTTAGTTTCAAAGGCGGTGAACAAGAGGGAAATTTGTAATATATAAGTGACAAATTGGCATCCCTAATGCATAGAAAAATTAAGTTATTTTTTAGAGTTAGATACAGTAATTTTCAATTCATTTTTCTTTTAAGCTGCGTATTTACCATTGTAGAGAAAGCTTTCAATACAAAACAATTTTGCAACGTTGTACATTCTGTGCGTCGTGCCGCACGACACTACGAAAAACAGAAATAATTTCTAATCCAAAATTGCTAGTCTCACGACGGAATCGGTCGGGCTTAGGACGATCTATCTTGTATTTCATTGGCTGTTGGCCGCCGCGATTGTAGACGAGCGAGCCTTTACTGGCTGACTCCCTTCTGCCCCCAACCCAACATACCAAAAGTTCTTCCCTTTACATCCAGGTAAAAAAGCCATGATTTATACCACCATGAACAGGCATTTAATACTAAAACACATTTCTACAAGTACGTCACTAAAAATACCTACTCTAGTAGCAAAGTTCCTTAGAGATCGAAAATTATTTGAAATTCCTCTTGCTTCTCACTAGCTTCTAGTTGCAGACGAACATTGAGGACGAAAAAAACTCTTGACATACGTATCATGGATGTTGCGACAAGTGAAATCGAGAAATGAAATAGACAAATGCTAGATTAGTAACTTTATAGAATGACTTATAATACGAAGGATTAGTATAAAAAAACCGAGTTTGATGCATTAAAGGTAGTTTAGCAGTCTATAAATTATATAAATCTACTTACCTTTACTTTGTGGTAAATAAAAAAAATAATGATTTCAATATACTATATTACCTAAACCAAAATCAAAAAAACATTGCGGATTTCATTCTGAAAACCATAAAGAATGTACAGAGATTGGAAAAATAAAAAATGTAGTAAAAATTAATGGAGAAAAGACTGGTACTATTACCCGTGGCAGCAGACACTCCCATTAAAGACAACTGAAATGAAAAAAATAGTGAAATTGTTAAAAATATTTTTTTCAGTTTTCCTGAGCAGTTTTAAGGGAGGGGGAAACTACAAACTTTCTATAGTATAACATCAAATGACACAAACTGACAAACAGTCAAGCAACATTAATAAACTCTCAATAAAGTCTCCCTTCTTTTAATTAGCCTTGTGCAGTGCTTTTTCTGAAATTTTCTGTTTTTCATCGCATATGTTCCATCTATACATCACACACAGTACTTATTATATTCTTGGTTTAATGTGTCATAAATGCGTTCTGTTTCTAGCATAGTTTCAGTGTGGAGAATGCGTGGTAAGAGTGTGTAGATATATTTGACCCAAAAAACAGATCCGCGTAACTAATCGGCACTCCCAGCCGGCCGGCATGTCCCGTGTAATATAAACAAAATTTCCTAAGATTTTCCTTAAACGCCTTATTTCACCGGAATCAAAATGACTCCTCTGCCCACCACCGCACTGTGTACCCAATCTAATGACTTGTCCGGACTTGTTCCGAATCGTTGCCTCTTCCTAATGCCAATTTGACCATGTCTCATCTAATCGACTACATCAAATGTCGCCCAACTTAATGGCGAATTCTTCAAAAATCCCGAAATGCCTGAACTTCCTAAATGACGCAAACAAAAACCCACCAGTAATTTCCAACATTTTCCAAGAAAATTTTTCTTGCTTAAATTTTCCTATCCACATTACTACAATACTCATGAGAGGACAATGTAGGTAGCCAGTCAACTAGCAGAGCATAACGACGCTTTCTGGATACCCCCAGAATGCTGGGAAAAGGTGCCATGTGGTTGACTGAGAAAATGCTCCAAAAACAACATGCTCTGCCATTGCTGGATGAAGGTGGCGAAGGGAGAAAGAATGGCAATCTTGGGGCAGCTGCATGACAACCACAGCATGCCACCCCATCGCCGCGCAGGGCAAACAAAGGAACAAGGGAGAATTGCCATGCACAGGCCCCTCCGCCCGTGCCGCATCCTGTACCACTTGAGCACCACTCCATGTGTTCACCGCCTACAGCGGGTGCAGGGGACAACCGCACCGTGAGCGGGTAGGGTGTTGTCTCCTCTCCATCCCCTCGGACGTGCTGACACGCCCGAGTCTTCTGTGCCGTACACCTGGTGTGTGTTTGTAAACACCATGGCTGGCCAGACACAATCTAGTGCTCCGGCACTATTGTGCCTGCAGTGCTTGTGGCGTACACCAAGGGATGTTGTGGAGCAGTAATAATTAGGCACCACATTATGTAAATGTAACTGTAAGATCAGCTTAAACAACAACTGTGCAGTGAACGACCACGAAATGGGACAGACACTGAGCAATGATGGGAACATTAACACAATTATTTCAACCAAGGAACTTGAAAACACTTTTCCGAATTACAAACTACTACACTGATGCAGTGATCTGTTATGTGCAGGCGGAGGGACACTAATTCTCACGATGTACCCAATGCCAAATGCAAAAACACCAAGAGTGCCTGTCCGAATCCGAAACCATGGTCACAGTGAACTTTGGGGGCAAAGAATGCAATACGAACTTGAAAACACAGTACTACGATACTACGTATAACTGGGTTGAATTGATCGCCAAGTCAAAACGTTATGTCGCAGAATGTCATCTGGTGGAAGAATTAGGAGAAAATCCTGCTCAAAACGTAAGCAAAGCGGAGAACATGAGTAAGGTGATTGTAAGCAAGGAACAGCAGCGTAACGTCAAGGAGGAGTCGACACCGGGGAAAAAGGTGGTCGAGCGTCGTGACCAAGAATTATGTGCAAACCTAAACAAACAGCTGTCAACCATCAACGATGCTGTTAATCCACCCGTGCATTGTACCCAGTAAACAACGGCTGTGTCAATTCCCCAACCCTACCAGTGCAACTTTTGCTGCCTACACCTTACATGACAAATTTTCCTGGGTATTATTCCACTCCAAATTTTCTGCCAAAAATACCAACTGTAATACCAGCTCCTTTTTCCCCTGCTACACCCATGACACCATTTCAGAACAGCAACTGTGTGCCGAACATAACCCACAGCTAGCCACAAAACGAGCTGAACGAGAAAAAAATTCGCAGTGGCTGAATATCGCCTAGAAAGAAGCCAGAAAAAAACGTCAACAAAGTTCCAGAAGCTGGCTGATATGACGGGCTGGCACCCCGCACTGCACTTCTTCCTTGCACACATCATTTGCAAATTGGATGCGTACCCTGCCTGTGTGCTGGTTGTTACATATTACTCCAAAAATTAACCCTCTAAATATTGTTCATTATACCAAATAATTGAACTCAGTGGATGATGTGGAGATGAAAGACTCACGAATGAACATAACAGAAAATTGCAAATTGACACTTTGAAAACACTGAGGGATATAGGGCTGCGAAAGCAGGCATCTTTATTAGTTGTGTCCCCTTGCGTAAACTTACCTTAACCTTTAAATGCAAAAATTTTATAAACAGCTATTTTACTGGGCCTACTTTCATATCTGTGCACTACACTCAAGTGGTCACAGCTCACTCTGCCCTGCACTTTTACCGTCCCTTGCCACACTGTGCTGTACTTGCGCTCATAGAGCGTGCACACACACTGTGTTGTGGAACCTGGTACGGCGGGCAAATGGGCTAAGGATACGGGGTTAATGCCCCCCCCCCCCCCCGTAAAGCCTATCACGAGACAGTTTGCAGCCGCACTCGTCACTGGTGAAAGACACACCTCCTTGTGTCTGTCCATCGTGGACGTAGCATATAGGGGCTTCTTGTCAGCCCCCTATATTCGGGAACCGCCGACTTCTGCCGTCGTTCACGTGTTCTTGCCGTGACCATGGTGCTCCTGTGATCACACACGTGCAGCATGCCGCAGGTGGCCGTCGCCGGCATGCTTCGTGGTGGATCTCCTATGAGTCGCACTATCCTCCATCGTCGCTGCCACTGCAACTGTTCTTGTGCATTATCCCACGTCGCAGCCAGTAGCTAGTCGGACTAGCGACCACGGGAGATTGGAGTCACCTTCAGGTTTTTCACCAGCTGGTGTTGGCACCAATACTACTTCTGCCGTGCCATACTCCTCGACGAGCGGTGGTCCTGGGGCAGGTACTAACCCAACTCTCGTGCACGTTGCTTCCCCATGGAAGTTGTACTTTATGGTGCCATCATGACTTTCCAGGTCCTATGAGCCTCCTCCGTGGTGTGTGTGCTTCTCCTCACTTGCCTGTTTCGTGCATTTGCAGCAGATGTTGAGGTTGCGTCGTGCCCTCCTTCATGCCGGCCTATCTCGTCCTGGCACCTTGGGGACATGGCCTCGTCCGGCATCTGCGACATGGTGACATCTGGTGGGAGGCCACCTCTGGAAGGTTCCATCCCACTTTCAGCTAATCTTCCTTGCTCTATGGGCTCTGCTTTGGTGCACCGTCGTGGGCGATTTTTTCATCAGCCTCGTCGTCGCGTACGTCTCTGGGTGTCAGACATGTGGCCTCTTGGTGTGGGCCTGTCCATCGCGCAGCGAGTACAGCAGAGACTTTTTGGCAGTCTACCATCTGTGGATGTACCTTCAAATACACCAATTGATCGGTTTTGAGCATGGGTGGCATCCAGTTGCTCGTCGGGACCCACCCAGCCACGTACCTTTCCTGCCTCCCCCTCTGTTCTCTGTCTCTCTGCCTCCTTCTCACTTCTTGACGTGCTTTCTTCTGTGCTCCCACAAGTGCTGTTGGGTGGGTAGTTTCTTTTACCGGGAAGTTTAATGATTTGACCCTACAGGACATCCGCAGGTGTCCAGCCTATTTCGGCATTCACAAATCGGCAGAGGGTGAAGAGGGCAGCAGGCAGGAGATCTGCCCAGCTGGTGTGTAACTCACCCACATGAAGAAGTAGTTGTACCTTCAGGTCCTGGTTGTGGTGTTCCGTGGGGGTTGGCTCTCGGGTGGTACACCGCCATCTTCAAGTGCTACACCTCCCAATGAGTGCACTTGGCTTGACACTTATTTCCCCAAGTTGCATCCCGTTGACTGTTAGCACTTGCTTTGGATAGCCCCAGCAGGGAAAAATTCCTGTTCCAGTACTTGCACGATGTTGGTAACCCTTGCACTACTCATCGGTTAGGTCTCCACCTACCACGAGAAGCTGGTGGTGACAACCAGAATGAATTTTTTTTCCATTGTGTGTATAGGGGTATGGACTGATCAGGTTCAGGCCTATGGTCTCGAATAGTTGTTTCGGTATGCGGGGCTGTTGCTGTTACAATACATCTGTCCTGCATGATTTAAATATCTGGCATATAACACATTTTGCACTATTTTCGTATGTCGTGCGAGAGTCCTGGCCAGAAGAAATGCTGTCTGGCATTTTGGATCTTCTGCTCTGATCCTGGGTGTCCTACTACGTTACTTGTATGTGCATGTTCCAATACTTTCGCCCTACATGTTGACGGTACAAATAGACCCCATTTTGTGTTGTTTGTTGCACATGTTCCAACCTCCCTTCCATCGCATGACACTGTTCCACGATCTCTATTGCACATTGCTTCCTTCTCTCTTGTGCAACTGTCTTGCACCTCGATTATTTCCCTGTACAATGCATCTACAAGAATATCACTGTCCACTGCTTGTACTTGGTTCACCTGTCCCTCTCGGAATAACTCGTGCATCACGAGGGTAAAAACTTCATCCCATTCTGAGTTGTCTGTAACAAGAACACTTGCATCGGGTGCGCAGAATAATGTGTCTGCCAGTTGATTCTCCTTCCTGGGGACGTGCTCTACAGTGAAGTCATGTGACTGTAGGAGCAACGCCCACCGGGTGAGTTTACTGCGAGCCTCTTTCATTGCATGTAGCCAAACAAGGCATTTGTTGTCTGTTTGTAACATGAAACCTTTGTATTCCAGGTAGGGCCAGTACTTTCTAACCGCCCACACTACTGCCAACATTTCCCCCTCATTTATGTTATTTCTGCACTCTACTTGTGCCAACTTCAGCTGGCGAAATCAGTGATTTGTTTCGTACCATCTTCCGTGCATTGAATCAAGATGGCATCCAGTCCCTCCTGATTGGTATCCGTCTGCAAGTAGATACGCTTGCCTGGATTGTAACGTGCTAATTTGGGACAAGAAATGGAACTTTTTTATTGCTTGAAATTAATTTTTTTCCACGTCTCCCTACACGAACCGCTTCTGGTGCGAATATAAACCCATGGGAGCGGCGGTAACTACTACGAAATCTGTTCTGGGTTAGGAGTGTTTCCGTCCTCGTCTACTATGTGTCCCAAAAATTCCAACTTGCTTTTACCCTAGTGGCATTTATTCGCAGTGCAGGTAAGTCCATTGATTCCAAGACTCTCCAGTACCATGGAGACATGATGTATGTGCTCCTCCCAACTGCTCAACCATATAATCAGATCATCCAGGTATGCTAGCGTGAAGTCGCCGATAAAACAGTCTAGTACACAGACCATCATTGACTGAAAGGTAGCGGGTGAGCGGGTGCACCTTTGAAACCAAACGGCATCGATGGTATTCTTCGAGTATCTTGCGCCACTTTTTTAATGCTGCCGAACTAGAATGCAGAACGTTATAATAACCTATGTAGTAAATCATATTTGCATGATACGAAAGGGGATTGTATTTGACTTCAGAATCCTGCAGTGCAGCAAGTGTTATCTTTGTTATTGTTTTGATTCTTCCCGTATAGATACGTGGAAATACGTAAGTAAATCTATTAATTCCATGTAATTCATAATAAAAACAAATAGCAAGGTATAGCGTTCCTTGGCCCCTAAGTATACAATTCATAACCAGGATAGCCAACGAATGAATGAAAACTATATAGTGAGAACATAAATTATTTCACGTTTAAATACTCTAATGTGATTGGTCACACAAAACTACCACAAATTATGTCAAGGCCAATTGTGGACAGTCGAGTTTCAGTCTAACAGCCTGTAACACTACGTAATTCACGGCAATTGTAGACGAGCCTTTACGCGGCAGATCTCGACCAACCAGAGTGCTTGGCGCCAACGCAGCCAAGCCATTTTCAGTAGCGTCTCATATACTCCATGGAGCGGGCGCCATGTCGGACCTCTCTGGGTCTTCAACCTTTGTATGAACCATGTAGTCACCAGTGGTAATTTTATTAATTTATTGGAATGTTGGACTTGTGACCAAGTGGCGCCTATCTGCATGACCAACTGTGCCGACCTCTCGTGGCGCAGTCGGTTGGTGCCCCGCCGGTCTGGTGTGTGGGAGGCTCTGGGTTCGAATCCTGGGTAAGGTATGAGTGTTAGTTTAAGTTAACTTAAGTCATAAATTAGGCCCAGTTTGTAAGCCATCGCCAGATAAGCCTTCAGGCTTAACAGCAGGAAAGTTAATAAACCCTATACAATCCGATACAACGCAACCAACTCTGTATAAGTAGAGGCCAACACTGTGATTTAATTAAAAACAAATTTGACTTTTAAATATGCCAAATTTTTGTGTTATCAGGTGTATTACTGAGCATTCATTAATTTAACTGCATTACTTAAATGATCCATTATTAGAGTCAAAATTTTACTGTGTCACTTTTAACGCAAAATTTTATTAAGAAGTGTGGATCAGTTGACAATACACATATTTGCATAACATTTTTGTGTGTTTGTGCAACTACATAAACAAGAGTATAGGCTATTCACTGTAAAGTGAGCACATATAGCAATATTTATTTTTAAAATGTGTTTAAAGGTTAAAAATGGTTGAAAGGAAAAAGTAACCAGGGCTGCAAAAGTGCTCACTTCACCATGAACAGCCTATAAGCAGGAAATTAAATTATTTTAATGTTTGCTTACAATTTTTTTTTTATTACATCGTCATTTAATCTGTATCCAATACTTGCTGCTGTTCCCTCAGCCCTCCTAACAAAATTTTCTTCTTACCATTAACTGGAAACTTACATTATTCTTATTAGGAATTGGTTTATGCACGTGTTTGGATACAAATTGTTGGTCACAGTTTCACAGATTAAAAAAAACGTATTTTGGCTAAATGTGGTTTTATTTCGTGTTTTAACTTAATACACCACGTAACACCGAAATTTAACTGGCATACACACTCCAACCTCAACTCTGTATAATGACATAGGTTTGTTAAGATAAATGTATGGTGAGTCATTACCTAACTACACTAACAAATTGTTCCATCGAAATTTGTTTTGATTAGGAACTTAACTTGCAACCACATTTTTTACAATATCCTATAGTACTTTTACAGTCTTGCATTTTGTTTCATTCGTTCCTGGCTCCTTGAAAACTGGAGAGTAGAAATACTGTGGACTGCTACTGTACACAAGTAAAAAACTGTCTGGCAATGTTGCAGGTAAGGAATCATTAAGGAATATGGTACATAATTAACTAACATCTTGCCATTAAGTATAACATTTTATTTTATATCCCAACATCTATATTTTATAATTCATTCTCATGTATTTACAATTGCATTTACAAAGAACTCACAAATAAATACGATCTCACAATCTGAAGTATAAGGCAATGTTATGTCTTGTGGCTGCAGCAAAAGTCGTCGTAAATTAAAACAAAAATATATTTACATTTTTTTCTCAGTTCAATTCAGGCGGTGGTTTTAAAAATGTTTTGGTAGGTTCATAAACATGATAAAGGAACCCGAAAGTGTTTTTTTTTCTGTGTAAGCCAGAAATTTCCCACGACAAATAAAAATCCTGTAATAAAATAGCATTCAACTAGCAAAATACCCTCTTTTTTTTTTTTTTTTTTTTTTTTTCTTCATTATTTAATTTTGCCACAAAACTATGTATCACCTTAGCTTCTAGTGCTATGCATAAATTTTCAAGTACAGAACGCAGAAAATCCTATCCTCGATTATAAATACAATACTCTGAACAGAAAGGGCAATATGTAGACAACTTGGTATGAAGTAGAGAGATTACAGCTGTTCTGCCGATTCCTCAGATTATGCAGTGAGAAATAAAACTGTACCAAATTCCTTCAAACCATTGTACGTAAAGCTACGTTATCAACAAGGCATCTGTTTCAAATAATTGACTACAAATAGTAGAGAATGATGAACAAGTGCTGTGCTAGATTAAAACATTTTCGGGCAACCAACCATACGGACATTTGAATTTGCTTTCAGAAAGATTTGCTCACCTGTGTTAATTTTAAATATTATCTCAATATGCCTTACGACATGGCTTGTATTTTCCAATATTATTCAAGTTTCAAATATTAATTTTTAAAAATGTTTACCAATTATGCTTGTTTATCAGTTGTCTACACTGTGATATTTGTCTTAACATAAGTACGGTACACAACTTTCATATTAACCTTCCAAACATCAGTTTCACAATACAAAATTGTCCAGGAACTCGTTTAACAAATTCAGGAAAAGCTATTTCAGAATAACAGATTAATAACAGCAATATGTCATTTATTAAATCTCTCAATCTGTCTATTTTAACTCACTAGAATACATACTTACTTATACATACACATCAACCATTAGATAGTTGATATATGCAAAAATTTTACATAGGTATATAAATAAAAAAATAACTTTGGTTACTTTAAGTGACTTACATGTTCCATTAAATATGTCACTGCTGTCTACATAACAGAACTTACCAGGCACACGTTTGACATTATGTGAGCTTAACATTATGAGACCAATAAAAAATAATTTAACTGATTGAAAAAATTCAGTCTCTTACTGAACAATATTTTTGTGTAACTAAGTGAGACTGGTAGGGCATTTTTACACACATTACAGTAATTTTTTTCCCCCAGTATAACTTTACTCCAATTGTTCAAATACAAAACAAACGGAATAAAAGGATTACTTTAAAAAAATGAAAGCAATAAATTCAAGCTTACCAAACACACTGATACATAAATATTATTTTACACAGCTATCAAATATCACAGAAATGGTAAAAAGTAATGTTGAGAGAGAGGATAATTGAACTGGTTAAGGCATGTGAAGAATTACCCAAAAATACAAAATATTTCTCGAAGTGAAAATGAATGCACTTGTTCTCCAGGAAAAGTCAACAGAGAGTGATAAAAATGAAGCTGTGTGAAAGGACGAGCTATGAAAACTGACAGAGGACAAAGTGGTTTCAACATAACCAGGTGAATTAGTTTTGGAACAAAACCTGGGTGCAGACTCAAAAGCCATGACCACTTCTAGAGCTAAGAATTTGATATTTACGCCGTGAACTATTTATCGTACAAAAATGTACTACTTAAATACTGTATTACAGTTGACGGTGTCGCACTGCAGCAGTATGCATTAAATTACAACTACAGATGGGACAAGAACATCATAGCAAGTCATAATTTCATTAACAAGCCAATACCTCATCCTTTTCTCAACCACATGTCTGGTGCAGCAGCGCCTACCATACTAAAATAGAAATTTTGGAACAGGTTTTCTTAACTAATAAAGATACATTGTGTAATTTTATTTCTGCTAAATTCTAGTATTTTGGAAATCTGGCACCATCATCACCGTACAAGAACAATTTTCCAAACTGCAAGTTTCTTTGCTTGTAAATATCAGAAATTTATATGTACGTCAAAATGTCAAGAGCAACAACATAAAATCTAAAATGGAACACACAGCATTTCATAATTTACCACATTTCTGGACATAAAATAATTACAAAATGTATGTATGTGATGATAGGTCTTCACCCCACACAAAGTCCTGCATAACGACCACACCAATCGCTAGAGCTTTTCGGTGTGCGCTTCGACTAGTTTCTTACAAAAAATATATATATTTATTTCAAATTCAATTTCACATACATTCTGTTCAACAGGTACAAAATTAAAGATCTCTCATGTGCAGCCATTCATGGTCATCATTCAAAAATATCAACTGTTATTTCTAACCGGCACATTTATAAAGCACCGTTGTCACACAGTAAGGACATCTGACTTAATCTATATTCATTCACTTGTCTTTTACACAGTTTATAACACTTCAATAAAGATTTGATATAGAACAGGGTAACAATACAACTAAAATACTTTAAAACAAAAAACAACATTATCACTGTTATTTAGTTACATACTTGCAAAATGGTAGGAATAAGTTTCTTCAGTGGCATAACTTATGCACTCGAAAAAAAAAAATATTTTTCTATTCGAACAGAATATAAAATATACGCACAAATGAGCATTTTTAAATAATGTTTGTGTTTGTTAAATGCACAAATGTAGTAAAACGACATGCACACTAGTCTGTGCTCTCCAAAGACATTTGCTTTGCTTTCTTGTCAGTCCTGTGGTGTCGATGTCTGTGGTGATGACGTTTTAGACACTTCTTCGAGTTATCCTTCGGAGATCTCGCACTTTCACTACTACCACTGCCCGTGTTTGGTCGCGGAGAGCAATCCAAGTGGCGTTTCCGAGACCTGGTCAACGGACCTTCCGGCTTGGCGTCTGTCGCTGGCGCTTCGTCGAGTCGCTCCCTTGCCTCGTCCCGACACGTCTGCTCTTCCACAGTCACCACTGCCTCTCCGTCACAGTCTTGTCGAGACTTCTTCCACTTCTTACGCGGGATGGGTACCGGAGACAGCAGCACGTCCAGCGGTGCTGTGGTCAGCTGCTGGTTTGTCGAGTCATCCGAGGACAGGCTGGACAGGTACTCACGCACTCTCGCCTCCCCGAAGTTGAACACTCGGCTTTCATCCTGACAGAAACTACCCACCATCTTGCTGCTACTCGCTGCAGAATTACTATGGCTCACAGTGGCCGGTGTACGGATTGACGACGTACCTGAAATTTGAAAAAGTTTCGTCACATTGGATACTATACTTATTATCAGCAAGTTACATAAAAGCAATCTTTGCTTAAATGTCACATCATGTAACAATCTTTCTACACACAACTCAACTTTCAAAGGCATCTGCAAGTGTTCTCTGGGTTTTAACTTTCATGTATGATGTACACAAATTGTTTGGTCTAATGCAATGTTCGTAAAGTACAAATTTATGTCAATGTTCATATTGTACAGATTTTTGTTTGTCCTTTTTTCTGCATTTCACATTTTAAAAAATTTCCTAATCTTTTGAAAAGAGAGGTTTTAAAAGCAATTCTTACAACTGTATGACATCTGACAGTCATCAAAATATTTGTTCAGCTCACAAAACAACAAATATATTCTTTTGAATTTTTTTTTTTTATATTACATAACTGTATTTTATTTGTTACATGTTCTTACTAATGGAAAATATGGTTAACTTTGAGTTAAAGCTAGAAGTTTAAGTTTTTTTTTTTTTTTTTTTTTTTTAATAGTTTTTCTTGCAAAAGAAGGAATGAGACCTAAATTAAATTTCTAGAATTTTGTAGTTGTATTTATAGGGTCCCACATATATGGTAAAAAAAGAGCTGATTTCATTATTAAAATTTCACCATTTTGTAAAAAAAAAAATTTCATTTCGTTAAATAAATTTAATAGAGAAAAATGCATACATTAATATTAGAACATCACTTTGTTGTTTATGTAACTATTTTATTTGATTTAAAAGGAATTTTTTATTGATTATATTAATCAGTACATATATAAGTGGAAAATATTCAAAAATATTTAATGATAAGGATGACAGGACAACCTTACGAGAGCACACTTGTTATGTAACACACATTGTCACGTTACAATAATTTTTGTGCGATAACTCTTGTAATTTATTTGAGACATTTAAATCTGCCCAAAAACATTCGCTAGTTTGATTACAAGATTTTTACATCACAGTTTTGCACTTTGGTCAGTTTATAAAATATATTAAAAACCTTTAATTTCAATCTCCAACTCCCAGGCATGATCTAAAACCATAACTATTTTTCGCATTCTTAATCGGTTGTGTGGCATAAGCAGCCGACTACAATCACCACCCTCACTCAATAGTTTCAAATGTTGTATTTGCTAGTTATCAAGAACCCAACCACAAAGCACAGAAGATAAGTAAAGTCGGCAGTGTTTACAAATACTGCGCTAATGTTTTGTGCGTAATTATTATATTCCACAAAAAAAAATACTATTCTGTGTTCTATGTATGTACTATTTACGTTAGTCATATCACCAACATTTTTGGTTAGGGATGTCAGTTTATAAATAAAATACATGTCTGCATGATTCTGCCCGTGAACAAATGCCAAAGTGATTCAGCTCAATATATATTGAATTGTACGTACAACAATAATCTTTCGACCTTACTACCAATCGATGTACGATTTGTTCTCGTGATGTTACCTTTCATTTACGTTTTTATGTCAAAAACATGATCACCACGCAAATAGTTTTGTTATCTGCACGTGTGTGAAGTAAATAACAGATAATACTGTATAACAAACGGAAAATTGTAATTTAATGTTATGGTAAAATATTTGTATTACAGAATTTCGCGAATAAATATAATTTCTCAGTATTTCACATTATTTTGCATTATTTCTAGGTCCTCGTTATTTGTGTATCAAGTATTAAAAAATGCTGGAAGTGCTTCTGTTAGTTGCAAGTAACCAGACCACACGTGTTGAAAAGATACTGTATCCCGAACACAAGTAAGGAGCCAACTGTGTACTCTTACCTGAAGAACTGGAACTTGAAAAACTGCTAGACGTGGAACTGCGGTTGTCGGTTGAAGACTTCTTCATGCGACGTCTCTGCGCCAGCTTGGCATTCACTACTTCCTGTACGCACAGGCAATACAAAAACAGTTAGCCTTAAATTATTTTGTCATACATCTATACACGCATGTGCACACACAGCCACGCTCATGCATACACCCAAGCACATGCACCCACCACTCCCACAGACACACATACATACACACACATATTTATGAGAAAGAGAGAGAAAAGGATCATATGAATAACAGTACACAAGAGATCTAATTTTTAATGTTTGTACCGAGCAAGGTGGCGCAGTGGTAACTCACTGGACTCTCATTCGAGAGGCCATTCTGATTTCGGTTTTCCATGGTTTCCCCAAAATCACTCCAGGTGAATGCTGGGATGGGTCCCTAGCAAAGGTAATGGTCGCTTCCTTCCCACTGTGCAACTTGCACCGTCTCTAATGACCTCGCTGTCAACGAGACAAGCCCACTTACCTACCTTTTAATGATTGCTCCATATTGGTTGATTACAGCTGTCGCCTACCAGGATGTACTGTATTTTGCACTGAGGTCCAAAAAATGGGAGTGCCAAAGGCAACCATGGCACGTGTGTTGCACACTGCTTTTTTCCATCTATGCACAAACTAGTGAAATGAGTGAACTGATGTGCAATCTTTTTGTTGAGAACTTGCCCCAATAAGACTTTTAGCGGAGGCACCAAAATTTATGCTGAATGTGTGCTATACATCCGTGTACCATTATAAATCCTGTATAGGAGTTTTCATGCCAGAAAATTACTATGATGACGATACCTGGAGATGGAGAATAACTGAACCACAATTATTTCAAGGTATTGGCAGTGACAAAGAGTGATCCAATACCTTTAGGGTTAAATGTTAGAGTGACCATCACACAACATTTAATGGAAATGGACGAGGTCTTAAGATACCTGGACAGTTTTATCTCGTAACGTCAGAACCAAAAGTTGGAGCGCCTTAATGGTGGACTGGCAGACAGCATATGTAAAGGGCAGGTCTGGTCGCAGAGGTACAAAATCCAAAACCACTGTCACAGCCCTATGAGTCGGCTGCCCCTTTGTTACACATTTACCTGGGAGAGAGATGTTCGGAGATAATAGTGTTGCCAACAGCTGGAGACACTTACCCTTCTGAGGCAAGAGTGGGTGGTCACCTAGAACACTCGTCTACGAGCTACTGGCAATAGGTGCTGAAGGATTGGGACAGCACAACCAGGGGTTGGCAATACCAATAAGGGGTTGCTCACCTCATAAGAATAGTTCTAATACAAAGTTAGGCGTACCTTCAAGCTTAATTAATGGAGGGAATAATGCTGTCTGAAGGGAGGAGTGAAGCTCTTAGGTGGAAGTGCAAAGTGCAGTTTCAGAGCGAGGGTCACAAAGAGATCTAGTTTCGTCCAGCTCTTGCAAGCGGTGGACACAACATGGATAGCTCAAGTTACTTCCTGACCGGAATACCCAGGTATGGTATCTGCAGGAGGTCAGTTTGTCAGAGGTGGTTCCAGCTCCTTCCTGCCCTATTCTGAGTGGTAGCGGAGTATGGAACATCCTGAGCGCACCTGATTCACCTGGTGGAGTTTCTAGTGCTGTGAGCTCTGCCGAAGTCTACCAGTTTGGCAGAGCTCAGGTAGCCTCATAATAAGTGTCCTTGTTACCTTGCTGTTGCACCGGTTTTACTTTTGGAGTCTGAACTACTTAGGAAATCTATACGTTTTAAACAAAAAACTTTGGTAATAGAGAATAGTTGAGTTTCATGTATTTTATTATGAGAGTAATAAAATACGGTGGCACTGTGTTACCTCCTACACTAGACTTTGAAACTGAAGTAAATCCTAAGAAAATCAGGTGAAGACGACCTGAAAATTAGTCTAATAGATAAAGGCAATAATTTAGGTGTTAGAAATTAGTCGCTAAATACTAATTCCACCTAACTGTTTTGGAGGTTATTCTGAAGGAACAAATAATGGGTAACTACTACTAGAAGAGTAGTGTCAATGTTGCCACGCACCATCCCGTGGGCAAGGTAGAGGTCCTGAAGGGACGACGTGACATCTTCGAGAGAATCTGGTGGGTGCACTCTCCCAGAAGCAGGGGATCCAGCGGCTGCTGAAGAAGTGGTAGGTGGCTTCTGGTCGGCGACGTCTTCTACTGGCGGAGATTCCGGCCCTTGCAAGCAGTGGAATCTGCGGCTGTGCCACTGGTCGCACACCCCGAAGGCTACCTCCAACCCTATACGAGAGTGGTAAAGGATCTGAGACTGAAGGTTTCTGGTCATGTCAGACCTTTCATACTTACTCGTATTGGCGCTCGGAGTTGAGGGGTGTGGGGAAAGATAGCCTTGGCCACACGGGTTGAAAATTCACAGCCTCCAGCGCCTCACACCAAGGCAATAACATATATCAACGCCTCCAACACAGAACATAAGAAAAGGATTGCACTGCCACCTAGCATGAATAAACAACCCCTGTGGAGAGAGACTAACCACCTCCGCACTCCTCTGAAAGCCAACAAACTGGAAAATTTGATATATAAGTAGAGCCATCCCCCGGCTCAGGGCAGTCGCTGTGCCCTCCAGCTTGCAAAGACAGAAAGCATCAGTTGGGGTAAGTGGTAGCCACCCTATTATTATTTAGGAGAGGGCAAGGTTAACTGTCCCTTTCTTTTCGAAAAGAGAAGGGCGGACTAGCATCACACTTTAAAAGTACACACTATATAGTAGAAAAAGTGAGTGAGTGAGTGAGGAGATATGGGCGGCTCTTAACAGCGAGGTCTTGAGAGCCGAAGTAGAAAAAGTAAACTAGACCTGAAGAGTTTCTCAAATGTTATATGTATGCAGACATTACTCAGGTATGCTGACCCACATTAAAGTTATATTTTATTTTTAATAATAGCACGGCAGAGAAACATAGTAACTGTAGAATCTGAAACACTAGCATGCCATTCTGTTAAAAGCCATCAACTTATTTTCCAATAAAAATGCTATTTTTTCTGACATAAAATTCTTACATGTTTTTTACTGACAAGTAAATTGTACAAAACACAGAAAGGACAGGTGTGGCTAACCTGCAAACGGAAGCCCTCGCGATGCGCCTTGTAAAATGCACTGAACGTCTGCTTGACCCCCAACTCAGCAGAGCGGGCCGATGATCCTGCAGTCAGCACGTCGGGCGTCATGAGCGGTGTGGACGGATACAAGCGCATGTTGCTACCCTGCAACCACTCATTGCTGCGCAAGTCGCTCATCCGCAGCCGCTCCTTCGGGTCCACCGTCAGCAGACCTGCCACAAGCACAATACGACTGCAGTCATCTGTTCCATCAGTGTGGTGCTGAACATTCTTGAGATTTGGTACGGAGAGTGGACAGTGCCAAAAATCTGTGTACCTATTACAGTTCCCAAATAGGTACTCTTCCACAACTTTACCACAAGTCCTTGTACAGTCAACACAAACTTTATAGGGAGTCGAACAGTCACACCAGTATACTACTGCAGAGTTTAGGGTGCTGGTCATTCAATTAGAATAAACACAGTTAACATTTGCTCTAACCCTCCTCCTGGGATATTTACATCTATGCACTGTTACCTAGCCTTATAACTGCAACAGTATTCACAAACCAATGCTAGTTACCACTGATTGCAATGTGTTTAGCTCTCATCCCTACAGTTTTTTTTTTTGCTCACTTCACATCTACCATCTACATGTTGGTGCCCTGAAGCTCTAGCCTGCTCTCCCTTATGTTTGTGACCTTGTACCATATAGGGTGTGATCTCATCTCGTAATGGTGACGCGTTGCGCATACTGACATAATATTAAATACAACTTTGCCTTATCTTCACGCGTCGTCACGTCACCACAGGCAGGGTTTGAAACCTGGACAACTTGTTATCAGAGCCAACCAGCACACTCCACCACCTTGTGTGCTGGAGCTCGCTGCTTATACCACCTTCATGAAGAACCACTGCTACCTTCTAGACATCTCCCAAATCTTCAACTCCCCATTTACACTCACTACAACTGTGGTAATGACACCAGAGTCCCGTCTGGACAACAGCATTAGAGTTAGTTAGGGTCAGTTAGTATTACAGCTACCTGGCTGAATCTGCTCGTCTAGTTTACTCTCAGGTCCCCTTCACCTGGGATTACCGTAGTTTACTTCTGTTACAGTTAATTGATAGTTAGGAGTTAGTACAGGCCACTGTGTCTATTCCTTTGGGAATAAACGCATGATCTTACCTAACCTCAAAGTACTTATTACTAGGGTGACTGTGACTTCAATCCCCAGTAGACATCCACCTACTAAGGGAAAGCAGGAGACTGCGTCATTGAAACCTTCTTACTGAACCTAGAGTAGGACTGTTAGCTCCCTTAACTGGGCACACAATGTCTCGAAACACACACATTATAGGCCACCCATACCGTGGACCAGGTAGGCCGAGGCACACGTATGGTAGAGCCACAACTACTAGAGTCTCAATCCAGAAGGTGGCTAGTCATATAGCCAATCCGATTCACTCCATCCACCACATTGTTATTTTCGCCGGTTGGAGTATAGGGCCAAGTCTGGGTGGCCTAACCACGATTGGCTGCACACTTAGCTAGGGAATTTCGTTGCCTACTCTTCCTCAGCGTGGTAGACCTTAGTTCCTTCATCTATGCCCTTCACCCCTAGGGGTGGTGCAAATTGGAGAGCTAAGAGAGCAGCTATTGCCTCCGAGCCTAGCCTTGTACTGCAACCATGTGCTAACTGCCCTCAGCTGTCAATCCCCATGGGAACGAGCTCAAGCTGCCCGCCAACTGGAGAGGCCTCACCTTCCAGTCAACGCCAGCTCCCTCTTTCAGCCACCCCGTGAGACCACCAGCTAGCCGTATCCTATCGTTGAGAGACTTTGCCAAGAACTTCCAGTACCACCCCATGGTTCCAACCCACCACGTCCAACAGCCCTCCGTGGGCACCAACCAGCACCAACTTCGCCCAAGAACCGGGTTCAAATTCCAGCAGCCACCAGCAGCTGAGTTAGGAGCTACCCTGGACCATGGCCCCTGCAGGTAAACCAGTGTGTGTCCACACTAGTAGTGCGGAGAACTGCTAAGCCAACATCTGACTGTGTCGTGCTGTCAAGCCACGCGCCCCAGCTTATACACTGTACACAATACAGCCTGTGTCTGTGACTGGTACAATAACAACTTGCCCGACCATGAAGTCATAGTCAGTCGACCGCGAAATTGCACATCACTGTAAAACAACTTAGCCAGAGTTCTAACACACAATGCGGACTTAGAAAATATAATGTTTAACTAAGAGAGATGTAATCGAGCCTTAAAAACAGAGGCACTAGGTTAGCAACACTAATCATCAATATATCTAGTCTTGGGCATACATATATTCCTATTTTAACAGCTTTATCTCCTTTTGATTTGATAACATTTCATCAACTTGTCAAATATCATAAATATTAACATTATTATGAATTACATTTACTATTATTTAGTGTACAAAAACACTGCCTCATTTTTGAAAATGTTAACACATACTATACAATAAGAAAAAACTAGTGTAACTGTTATTCAATTTACAAAATAATTCCCTATGCACAAATGAACCAATAATGCACGAGTCACAACACCTAACAAATCCTACACGGCATCCCCAACACGATGAAATTTAGAGTAGCAGCCAATGAAAATCTACGTCACTGTGACATCAAAACGACAAAAAAGCAGCCCCAAAAGCCTGACAAAAGTAGGTTATATTTCTACTTTCCATCATGTTGAGCTCGTCAAGGAAGGAATGTAAATACAATGTAAAACAAAATTTTGTACGTATTTCCCTACTGTAGTAAATAATAAACTAACTTAGCACCAAAATAACTTTCTAGTTTGTTTTTAAATATTTCTTTTCTCTCGTATGATTTCAAATATTGGAAAGTAGAGTGGATATATTTGGGCAGCTCTTAACATCTTGGTCCTGAGAGCCAATGAGGGTGAAGAGAGGAGGGGAATGGAACAGCACTAGAATGTAAGGTCAGAGGAAACTGAAAATCCACGAGAAAACCCGCCGACCATCACCATCATCCAGCATGATTCCCACATGTGAAAATATGAAGGCGGCCCTGCCAGGAATCGAACCTGGTTTGCTTTGGTGGGAAGTGAGCAGTCTAACCACTACACCACCATGGCCCCTTCAAATATTGTTAAAAGCAAAATCATTCACATTGTGAGTTTCAAATCGTAAATGTTGGATATTATGAGGATAACTTGCGTTTGAGGATTTTCCAACAGACATTTACCACACTTGTTGGGATATTGCGAACACTGAATAAAATATGCTATGAAATTCCATTGAGCTCTGACTTGTCAGACTGTCTTGTCACATTTGTCATGTTGTGATTCCAGCTTAAGCAAACATTACTAATTCAAGTGTTCATACCCTTAGTGAGGTACTTTGCTTGAGCAGACACATGGGTCCAGGCATCCGTGTTGAAGTGGAACTCTCCGCCCTTGATGCGCGCCATCACAGCTGCAGCACTGTCGTCCCTCGACCGCGCATGGAATGGTGCACGTCCAGACAACATAGTGTACTGCAACAATATTCGCAAACCTTCCTTAGATGTGCAAACCTCGTGCACACATCCTTGCTAACTGAAACACTGAATTTAATATCCTCATCTCTGTAACCAATGCAGCTCACAAAAAAAATGTTTCAAGTATTATTCAAGGTTTGTGGCAAAACATTGTAAAATTAGGGACAGAAAACAAAAGCATTTATTTCAAATCAAGCAATATGAAAATGTTTATCTGCAATTACTATATACAAATACAATATGAACACTATATTATAAGAACAACTCTCTCAATTTACTTTTTCAACTATGTGTCTTATTTTTACTACACATCACATCTATAAGGTTATTTTGAACTTTGGGTACAATACCATGACGCAATTTTAAATAATAAATAATACAAATATGACAACCCTGAGTGGTAAGAATTAATGGATGGCAACACCCCTGAATAGTGACATTTCAAATTATTTTATTTTGAAATATTAGAAACTCCTTGGGATGAAAAACAGATTTCTGAGTGACATTTTCTTGAATCAAGATATAAAATCAGTAGAACGTTGGTGAGTAATAAACATCCTGCTTCACTACAATAGGAATTACCATATCACTCTCATACAAAATTTTTATTAACCATGCGATATCAAATTTTTTTTCGACATTATTAACTACATTTAAATAAGGAAATTACTAACTGCCTCTCTGTAACACTATCAGCAGACCAAGCGTAGTTTTTTTTAATGGAACTGTCATAGCTCTGATGCGCAATATGGATGATGGATAATGGATGTGTTATGATGGCCAAGCAAAAATGTGAGCGAGAATCACATTGTCATAACTCTCCAGACATGAACAGGGCGTCATGTCTGCGACAACTCTGCATTAGGAAGTTTGCATAGGTTGGTACTAGGCGACATGATTTAAGATGTTGGTTAAGCTGTAAGCAATACCAAATAGCAGATGGCACATAAAACAACACGGTAGTTTCTTTTCGATAATCTAAAACTATATAACAGTTGTGAAAGCCCTACCACCTTCATGGAACAACTCAGAACTCAGATGCTGGAGATTAGTTCACCAACTTATAACAAAATCCATGCAGCCGCCAGGCCTCAACATAAGATAATCACAGCTCTTAACCACACTCCGCAGGTATACCGGCAATTTTTTAATTTTTAACCGCCCACTCTAGTTTATCCCCGGCTGCTAGGTTTACTACTCACAGCGCCCTTCCACCATACTGCAGTCTCCTACAACTCGCCGCCTGATGAAGCTGGCTTAGCCAGCGAAACATCACAACCGCGTGTAAAATGTATCATCCTTTGTGTGTGCGCCTGTCAACAAGTAATAAACGGCAAGTACTTGAATTCCTGTCCTTTTATATATATTTTGGAAGCCTAGCGGCCTACACGGAAACCTAACTATCTACGAGTGTTGCTTGCATCCCTGTTTTCTTATATGTTTGAAACAGAGGAGCTGAAATTACATAGTTGTTGATCAATAAAATATTTAATTTTTGAGTACCTTCATAATCTAAAAGCAAATTACAACAGAACAGAGCTACAAAAATGTGTGTTGATGTTACTCAGTAACCAGCCCAAACTACTGCAATTTCATGAAGCCTAGTAATGTACTTTCTGTTTCTTTAGGAGATATGCAGCCCACATTTTAAGAACCATGCTCACAAAACATCATAATGATGATGCATGATTCTGATGCCTTATGATGGGTGAAAATGAGAACCATGATGCAGGTTTGAGAAACAACTAAGTTTTACTGTTACTACCCTGGAAGCTACACAATCTGTTTTACTGTTACTACCCTGGAAGCTACACAATCTGTTTTATTTCTTTCATGAAGAGGAATATTACTATCTACTAAATTTTCACCGTCAAATTCCAATTCAATAAATCGACTTTAGTCAGAAATTTTTTTTTTTTTTAATATGTATACTAGAAAATCTTAATTTTCACAGACATGCACCTCTGTTAATATCATGTATACTTTCTCACTTTGCACAAGGAATAATTCCACCGCAATTTCCATAAGCAAATTAAGTAATTAAAATTAACTTAATTACTATTTCTGCAATAATTTTGTCTATTATTATTGGGGCAAATGATGTGCACATTGTGGTATACAGTATTTGCTAGTGTTAGTGCACACGGTTAGCCTTGCTGCAATGAAAGCTGTTCTCACCAAGATGACTCCCAGACTCCACAGGTCGCAATTCTCATCGTAGCCATCTGCGTCCTCATTTGCCACCTGCTTCAGCACCTCCGGCGCAGCATAGTGCAATGTAAAGCAAGGCGTGTGCATGGACTCCTTCTCTTGCTTCAGTCTCGCAAAGCCAAAGTCCACTATCTTGATGTCAGACGTCTCGGAGTCGTCGATGAACAACAAGTTCTGTGAAGAGAAACATGTTCACCACTTCACACCCAACCTCAACTGTTGTACTCCAAAATATTAACACCATCCTACACTGCAGCTGTCTGAAGAACTGCTGCACAGAATGCTGGGTAAAGATAATGTGATACTGGCATTCACTCAATGCATTTGTTGTACTACAGTGAGACATTGCTGGTTCAAAGTTGTCTGTCTGCTTTCCCCCTTGAATTATTACTGGGATTTTAATGCTAATTTTTATGCCTAATAAAAATATTTGTAAACGCATTATAATCAAATCTCAAATTTCATTGGTAAAAGTAAGTCATGGTGGTGGTAAGAATGACATTTTCCAATATGCTAAATCACAAAGACAACATTTTAATTTTTTGAGATCTTTTATAATTATAGCAAATGCCTGTTGATAAAAAATCTCATCATTAAATACTGTACATAGTGAAAAAATTCAGGTCACTAGAGATTATTAGTGAGATCTCAATGTATACTCTTACTGGTACAATAAGGATTGAAAGTGGCAATTAATGTAGACCACTTCCTTCTTTACCTTGCATCATATGTTGTCATTTAAAGGCTAAGATACAACACAACTAGTCCAATGTTAATTGCAATATTTTATATTTTCCAACACAGTAATTTACCAACTAAGGTAAGTACAAACATTTTCGTATTTACCTTTAAAGAATTTTGAATAGAACCTCTGGCGTATTTCAGAAAATACCGAGTTCTTCGATTCTGAATTTAGTAACTAAGCTAATTAAGAATTCTAAAAAAACAATCAGGGGCGACAATTTAAATTTACCACAATTTACAGCCAACTGTGTAATCTGTCTGTAGAAAAAAACATCCTTGCAGTATAATAACGCATCGTGTTTTCAACCACCATATTAAGTCAAATATAAATACTGTTTAATTTTTTTTTGCAAAATATATTTTCCTTTACATACAATGCACGTAGCACAATGTTATGAAACACTAAAGAAAATGGCTATTTTTTGGTTAGAAAACGCACACATGGGAAAACATTTAGATATAAATAACCATATTTTAAATTGAGTTTACCTTGTATAACCCATTACATTTTAGCTACAATACAGTAGAATCTGAATAGAAAGTACACTAGGAGACTTGAAATTTTATAATTAATACTGAAAATTACTTAATACTGAACACATATTTAATGATGTTACTACATCTGCCGGGGATTTGAAAGTTGTAGTTCACAGTGAAGTATTTTTGTACCGAGCCGAGATTTTATGGTATTGGTGTTGACGATAAAAAAAAAAGTGTGCAAGAGTGGAGAGACTACCTCTGGCTTGAGGTCTCTGTGCACAACGCCCCGGGAGTGCATGAAGTGGACGGCAGACACCAGCTTCCTCATGATCTGGCTGGCCTCGCTCTCCGTGAAGCGATCCTTCCTGCGTATCCTCTCCAGCAGCTCCCCGCCCCGCAGCAGCTCCAGTACCAGGTACGTGTGCGCCTGCCACCAACACAGACCTCTACTTTCACACATCACCCACACCTCTCACCCATCTTTCACACATGAACTGACAGCAAAAACATCACAATATCAGGGTTGTGCAAATGTGATTTTTGCTATACGAAACTGAAATGAAAATATGCGTTCGAAATTCATGGAAATGAAAATAAAAATGTCATGACACCTTAGACCTATGAAATTTTTTATCTAGTTTTTCTCTGTGTACCGCCAAACACATTCTGGCATATAAAGAATTAAAATCAATTTGAAATCAAACTTGCACAATACCATCAACAGTCTACATTACAATAATACTTCTGAAAAATGTATTTCCTTTAAGCACATATAAAAAATGTCTAAAGTGGATCACACAAGAAGAAATACAATCTATGAGTGACTTAAGGAATTTATTCTGTTGACGCGTGCCGCTTATATCAACTATTTAATTACGATTACTATTCATCTCACTGCAAACCTAGTATACCTACTTCTACCTCCGAGTGAGTCAAACCCCGCGCCAACCCATACACGGAAGTCGCGGCCTGCCACAACCCTGGAGGACAGCCGGACACGTAGATACGAGGGGTTGTGCAAGCAAGTCGCCCAATAGCGCCACTTCCCCCACCAGAGAGGTGTGCAAGCACTTCTCTGATTAAGCCAGTGTCTTTCCCATAGCCAAGGCAAAGGTTAAAGGTTCAAAGTTCCTGTCTCCTCTCTACTAGCTTTTCCATCTCTACTAACACGAACATGTTCCACACACACTGTCTCCTGTCGCATTTCTGTTTAATGCATGAATCATTTTGAATTCTATTCTGTCGACTGGGTTTTTACGGTGCCTATGCCAGTTTTTCCCAGTCTCTTCTAGTGATAGCTTAGCTATAAGTACACTTAGGGAGGTAGTCATGGCCTAAATCCTGGCTATGGCTGCCTAATCCCTCTTTGCCACGTTGCATGTCTCCTTGCAAAATTTCTTTTCCTTGTAGGCGTAAGGGTTTAGCCCTGAGATGGAATAAGATCCCACCCTACCCACCGGGATTTCACTTAACACTTAGTAATAGGGTAGTTATAAAAAAAATCAATCCTCCGGATTGTCAGTTCTCGATCATTAGTCTTCTGACTCCTCTCCTGGACTCTCACCGCTCCAGCAATTGGTGCCGAGGCCCACACCTCTCCAGTTATTTCACAACAGTGCCAGAATGTAATGGCAGGGGGAAACAAAAGATCCCAGACAAACCCTGCCAACCAGTAGCATAATCTGGAACAATTCCCATACAGTAGATGACGATCTGGGAGCGTCCCTGCTAGAAATCAAACTCTGTTCACTTCTGTGGGAGGCAAGTGGTCAAGCCCCTATTAAATTTTACTATGACTTCACCGTAATAGGGTTTGCTTATTGTTCATGAAGACTACTCTTATTTTTACAACCGCAAACAATTACAGAACATCTACTTTTAGAAAGAGGCTTAATTATTTTACTAAATTTAGAGAAATTGCTGACTATGCAACTTATATCCCATATTCCGTATAGCTGCCACTCCACATACCTCATCGTAGTAAACCTCGTGCAGATTGACAACGTTGGGGTGTCCTTGGCATGCTCTCAGCAAATTGATCTCGCGTGTGCAGTCTATCTTGCGGCTCACGATCTTGACTGCAAACTCCTGGCCCGTTTGTCTGTGGCAGCACTTCCGACACACAGAGAAGCTACCGTCACCCAGAATACCCTCACGAAGGTTGATATTGTAGTTTTGGAAAAATGGAGACTCCTGCAACACGTGAAACAAATCACATATATATCATCAACTCACTGGTGCCATTTTTCAGCAACAGTACAACCACATGGAATAATAGTATGATTTAAGATTTAAAAAAAAATTGGCAGAGCTGCACAACTTACATGCCACTTCAACTTGCACGACATCAGGTTGGTTGGGCTCGGCCGGGTGTCAGTTTGGGACGAAACAGATCGTCGCTGAGCACATTCTCACTGAACAGCACAGATGGAGCCACATAGGAGTAGCCCTGCGAAGTGCAGTAACTTGATATTAGTATGCATTCAGTGCAATTCCGTCAAATGTTATATGAAAGCTCAATCTAAGGAGCTGACCTTGAATACTTTGTCGTAGTTAGGAGGAACAATGGCAGGAGAATCAGTAGGAACCATCCTGGTGAACTCTTCCGAGAAATTGCTGACGTCCAGCTCATTGGTGATTTTCGGAACAAATGGTGCAGGAATGTTTTTACTGGCCAGGTCATCCCAGTCCAGACACTGGAGAACAAAAATTGTTGTTTTTATTACAACTTACATAGCTTTCCCATTAAAATGTTTATGAACACCCAGAAAATATAATGAGTAGTAAGTAAAAATATTTACACTGCAGCACTATAAACAATTGTATTTAAGACATGTGGAATATAACTATTCCTAAAACAGGCTTGGCTACACACAACATTTTATAAGAAATACTAAAAGTTTTTAAATAATAATTAATGTTAGCACATGAACTGTACGTTTCTTGTAGGGCATAACATTTAATCCAGCAATGTGAACTCTCAGAAGCACTTTTAACAACACGGTTGAGTTGAGAGACTTTGGTCTGCATTTAGAGAGGTCTTCAACACCAGTGAGCATGAAATGAGGTAAAGCTGGAGCAGCGGTGGAATGCAAGGGCGTGGGAAATGGAAGTGCCTCGATAAAACAGACAGGCCAACATCAACGTCCGCCACGTTTCCCAAATGCAAAAATTTGGATGACCCCACCAAGAATCGAACCAAGTTGATGTTGGTGGAAGGCATGTAAATGACTTCACCACCTGTGGAAACGTGAAAGATGTTGCAAGTAGCCAGTGTTTTTTGTCGTGGTGCCTCTGTTTCCCACTTCAAAGCATTCCATCAGCTCTCCATCTACATCTCGTCTGAGTTGAATATTCCTGCTGGCTGGAACATCAGGTCTGTCCCGCACATCGAGCACCTAGCTCCCTTGCTCATTAACTTGTCTCGCATCCTATTTATGACCCTACCTTCAAGCAGAAACAGCTTTTGGTTGGTATGTTACGTGTTTAATTATGCCTGCGCATACAGTAAATTAACAGTGTATGGATACAACTGTAAATAAAATCTAAAACTGTGAGAAATGTTCATGCTGTTCCACATCACAGACTGTTATTTCAGACACCAATAGACACTCACATCAAAGAACGGATGTCTTTTCAGCTCCTCTGCGTCACCTTCCCCACCTCCAAGTCGTCTGCGAGGGTCTTTGACGAGAAGGCGGGTAATGAAGTCTGCGACGTGCGAGGACAGCTCATCAGGTATCGGAGGATTTGTCTTCAATATCCGCCTGATAAACAGTTCACTTTTATCGATCTAGTAACAAGGTCTGGCAAGAGAATGTTTAAGAAATAAATTTAAAGTGGGAACTAACCGAGATATTTCTTGCTGCGTATTTCTCTCTCCCTCTACAGTGAATGGAGACGCGCCAGTGAGCAGCTCGTATGTGAGGACGCCCACACTCCACCAATCCACAGCCTGCAACAACACATGCATCGCTGCCGTGTTAGAAAACATGCACACTGCTGCTTACTGCAAGATAATTAAAACAATACACACAGTGCATGCATGCAGTTACTATTAGAAGATTTAATTCATGAATCATTTCTGAAAAGACAGTTTGTATGAGTAAGACTGCACAGTAAGTTTTCTAAGAGGAATACACTTTTTAAGAGCTTCTTGAATGGCATTATTTTCACGAAATGAAAACTTAGTACACACATAATCTGATCAGTCGCCAAGTTTTCTGTTATACTTAACCACACACTAGAATTTAAACAAGAATTTATGCCTACACAGTCACAATATGAAAGCTGTGTGAAGAACAACATTGTCTCCAAAAACAGATTGTTTATTAAAAATCAACAAATAATAATTAGCCAATGATTTAAGTATGTGTAGACACCTTACAGTTTTAACTTGGCTAAAGATTGGAGAACATATATTACCCAACCAATGTGCTGAAAACTAGTAAGCTGTAAACTAGTAAACTTGGTAGTTTACGTTAACCAATGAAATTTGACAAAAGTGTTTTTTTTATTAATTTGTACTGTATGAGAAAGTTTTATTTACAGAAAGTGATTTGCCTCCCAGAACTGTTCATTTATAATTTATCACATGTACACGCAAAAACCTTCACTATTACTAGCAGTGAATTGTATTTTTTACACACACACACGCATGCACGCACGCACGCACACACACACAAAAAGGTATTAAAATTTTTTATAAAAATTAATAAATACCTATTTATTATCAGCAAAGTAACAAAGTTTACTGTAAAGGATTTTTTCTGAAGTATTTTATTAATTTTATTTACATAATCTAATTACCACTCGTAACACCCAAAATTTTCAGTTATGTTTACAATGATAAACCTTTCAACAAAGAAAATTTTGCTCTTAACGATAATTAAGCTAAAAACTTAATCACAAAGTACCAAACCAAAGTGTGATAATCTTAGATACAATGCTACTACACAAACTATAAAAGTAGATGAAATTCGGTAGACACACCTGAATGTCATGGAATACTACCTCAAACAAATTATTTCAAAGTTAGCATTGTGGGTACAGAATGTTCATGGTACAATGGGCACTTTTGTTTTTAGCCTGTATCCTTCCACAATATGTAAAATTAACATTGTCATAGGCCTGATCACTTTCTTCCTGCAAAGTGAAAACGTGCAATTGTTAGCTATGTAAATGAGCTACTAAGATGCAAATTTATACCCTAATGTGCACAAAACACCTACTTACAGTCTGTTCGCCGTATTGTCAAACTTTTTGAATCAAACTACTGAAAAATCACTCCATACCTATATGACATGTTTGGATGGTTCCTAATTACGTTACATTCTTCGTTTGCTTAAATTGAAATTTTATTTATAGTTGATTTATAAATTATATTATTTTATTTATTATTAATATGAATCAAAACAGTGACAAAATAAATGTGTTCGTAATACCTAATAAGAAACAGTTATTTAGCAAAATATTATTACACCGAGTGCTCACGAATGTGGTGCATTGTCAGTTGGTTGTAATTTCCTCGACTAGGTTACACTTTGTTTTCATGAGGTGGAATAATATCCTGGTAGGAGAACTTTAACATGACTTAAGAAAATTTGGAAGAAACCACAAATGGAATATAATAAATTATGTGATCATAAAAATTCTAACATCATACTATTCTCGCAATACGTCAAGTGTTAAGGACTAGTTTTATTAAGTTGCTACTGGTACAAACTTAATTAGAAGCCGGCATGCTATTGTCTACTGTAGTATGCATGCAGTTGCGAGCAGCAAGTATTTTCATAGGTTTATTTCAAAAGTGATTAATTTACCACAAAAGTAATTCCAATCACTCTCCGACACTGGCCAGGGGTGTATGCGAGCAGGCATGAAGCTTACGGAGTAGTAGAGTGGTTTGCATCACGTCGCGTCACAATAAGAGTTTCCCAGCGCAAGTAGGTCACCCTCCTCCATTCCGCCCAAGCCAAGTGGGACAAGCAAGAGAGAGACGGGCACACTTTCACCAAGCTTCGTGCATGCGGATATCTACCATGCCTGGTGTGGCACCAGGCATTCTCGAACAATGCCTCGTCGCAGGAAGTGGTTCACAAGAGATGGCTGAGTGCATGTATGCTCAAACACTGCACAGTACTTAACATTGCAAGCTCGAACTGTCTTACAACTCCACCCATCCTCTATTTAATAGTCTGCTTTTCACGTAGTAAATACTCAATCAGAATCCAAATACTGTACAGTCTAAGGAAAATTAAAGATTGAAATCTCGGACTTTCTTAAGTATTTTGAACACGTTCTAGGTCATTCCTGGCTCGAACAATACACATTACTTTTACAACAGAGCTTAACATTTTATTACTACCATAACAGACAGCTAGAGTACTTTAAGGCATGAATATTTGGTGGAAAAATAATGGTTCTGTCCGACAATGAAAAAATTTGAACACTCGTCTATTATACTGCTTGTGTGCCATTTTTTTTGGTGATTTTTCTTCCAGAAAAATTTGTTATTTCGGACCATTTAAATAGACTAATGGGTGGCATTAAACTTTCCACAGAAAATATTCTGCTGTGAGGAACGGTGCCAACTACTTACATAGATGGATTCACTTGTGTGTGTGATATCACACATAATACTGTTGTGAAAATATTTTTATAGAATGTAACTATGCCATTTTGTGTATCTCCATCAAACATCTTAGGTTAACCATTCCAAATCTACAGTAAAAAAAACTTTACCTTAATGTCTTACATAAGTGTTATACAAAATATCTATACAAGGGATTAAACATTGTAGCAGTGAAAAATTCCTTATAAGCACAAAAAATCATTTCTTTCACAATGTTTAGACTCTTACAATGCACAATTTTTTACATGCAGAATAATTCTGGTCAACTGATAATTGATGGTGGTGAAAATTTCGTTATGCAGTAGATTATCATGCCATATTTTTAAATAATTATTTTGGCCAAGACAAGGTAAGCTATTGTTTGAAAGTAATGATACAAATAATAATAGCTCTGTTCTTTTAGCCAGAAAGTGCAATGAACCCCCAACCCCCAGAATAATTTTAAATTCCAAGAAGGGAATATTAAAAATTAGTTGACGTATTCAGTCAACAGGTACATTCTGACACAAAATAGGTAAAGTCAGTTCAACACACATAGATATACATGTATCACATTGCATGATGTCTGTATCAAACAATGCCCAAAATGGAAAAAAAGCATGCAATAGCTTTAAATCTGGTCAGACTAAATAATACAATATTCCATGTGAAAGCTGGTACACAATTCTATAGAAATATATCTATGTGTGTACTATATCCACACAAAACTGCCCCTAAAAAATTACACCTACACCTGTAGTGCTCACGCTAAGAGCATAGTTTCCAATGGAATGCACCAAACCCTGTACAAGATGCAGAACCTGTACAACCTGTACACACCATCACCTGTACAAGATGCAGAACCTGTACAACCTGTATACACCACACCTGTACAAGATGCAGAACCTGTACAACCTGTATACACCAAACCCTGTACAAGATGCAGAACCTGTACAACCTGTACACACCAAACCCTGTACAAGATGCAGAACCTGTACAACCTGTATACACCAAACCCTGTACAAGATGCAGAACCTGTACAACCTGTACACACCAAACCCTGTACAAGATGCAGAACCTGTACAAACCACACCCTGTACAAGATGCAGAACTAGCACACTACTTTACCAGAATTGTCAGGAAAGTATGAATTTTTTGCACGTGTAAGAAGAATGCACATATTTTGTGACACAGTCAAATAATTTGCTATAATTTACTTGTCTAAATGTTTAGAAAATTGCGTAGTTAATAGCAAAATATTTTACAGTGTAACAAAATATACATGTGCATTCTTCTCTCGTATGCAACATAAATGATATTTTTCTTTTCTGACAGCTATAGTAGTGTATACAGTCTGGTGGTCAGTTGTACAGTCTGGTGCCCTGAAAGCATAGTTAATGCAAAAAATGTGCATGTTTAGTTCCCCCTAACCTGCTGCACATTTAAGTGGCTTAATCCAAAGTACAATACAACTGCAATTGGTGAATTGCTCAAAGCATCGTTGAGTAACTGTAGACTAGCTGCTGGCCAGCCAGTCCTATTGATCTGCCTGGCAGCCTTCTAGCTCCTGACCTGACCCCAAATTCCACTGACCTACTTGTGCAAGTCACATAAGAAACTGTGCTGCCACCTTGCCATCCTGTCCACAGAGCTTATCACAAAGGATTTCATACTTCCTCAAGATGTTGCATTTCTCCCAACATCCTCTTGCATTTAACACCAGCGTTAAAACATTTACAACCTTGTTGGAAGGGGCAGAAATGTGCTACTCACAAGTAAGGAGATTGTGTTTCGTTATGAAAAATATTAACAGAATTAAATTATTTTTAAGTTTACACAACTGGTCAAAAAAAAAACAGACTAAACACAAATGTGGGCAATATCTAACACCAAAGAAATAAAAATAGAAATGTACTCTACTCCATTCATGCAGAATGGTAGAGGTGTGACCAATGTCGAAAAACAACAGTCACAGTTTGCAGAAATTCAGCTTCAGGAAATGTGGATGAGCCCACTGTTAATCCTGAGAACTGCACTCAAACCAACTAGGTCAGCTAGCATTGCTTTGCGTAATTCACACACACACACACACACACACTTCCACTTTTCCCTGGCAGTGAGCTGAGGGGACACCATCCCCCCCTTCCCCTCCACCCAACCGCGAGCCACTTACGAATGATCTTGACCAAGAGGGAGGCAACTACGGAGCTGATCATTTCACAACGCGAGGCCAGCCCTCGGGGCTCGGCCAGCTGCACCAGCCAACGCAATTACACGTCTACTCCCGCCCGATACACTTACGACTAGCCTTCTGATGAAACTGAAAGGTTACATAAGATAGAACGTTACTTCTACCACCAGCAAACTGCATGCATCTATCCAAGCATATGTACTCTTACCATACATAAAAGATTTTTTAAATCTTCACAGTCAAAAGCATTTACTCACGCAATGTGTTCAACACATTTAAGATTTATTTTACAACACATATGTTATAAAAACTTTTCTACAATTCACAGCTAAATAACAAATGTAATTTAACATGATTTTTTTATAAACTAAATAAGTGTAAACAACTAGTCGTACCATTTTATAACGTACATGATTACAATTGTCTACAACATCTACAATACTGATGTCATTCGGATAGCTCTATACACTCCAGTGGCAAAATTTCTCTAATATAGTGAACTTAACACTGCCATTACCAACTTAAATGGTTCAAACGAAACTAAAAATATTAATTATTTAACTCAAATATGATATACTACCATAGGCATTGTCTTAAATATAAGCATGTACTTTTTTTCTTAACTTTTTGTGCTAGTAACATGCAAACATCACAGGAAATATTGTGTGTGATCAATGAACTTGATAACAGAAGATTACATATGTAAAAGATATTAAACAAAACTTAAGTAAATTGAAAGCAACAGTGATCCATTATCCAGGCTGTGCAAAATCAACATGTACTTCATGGTCAATACTTTTTTTTTTCTCTGGATATATTTTGCAAGTGTGAACTAAGAGAGTACATAACTTATGTATGTTGCAAATTTTCCCATTTCACTCAGAAAGATTAATCCAAAATAAATAATGCACCTAGTTAAAGTTAATTTTATTGCTCTGAACTACTTCGGACATTGTTATGAACTCTGAAGCTTCAAAACAGCAGGTCAACCTATATGAGTGCGTACAAATTTAAGACAATATGGAATTTTTAATTAAGCTACCTTAAAATTTCTGGCAGTAGGTACAGCCAAAGCCATTATTTGACACTTCAGTCCTTACTCTGCGAGAATAGTCTATTGCAGTATTAAATTGATAAGTAAATTGTCTGTTTTTTTATGCAAACAACATTTAGTTTTTATTTATTTAAATAATGAACAGTGATCTGGGCAAAGGCAACCAACGTATGAGCTAAAAGCAACAAGTAGGTTCCTACGTTGGCATCCTTTCACTTCAAGACCGAGTGACAGTGCAGCAGTGCAACCTTCCCAGGAATCCAGGTCAGATCCTCCTCCTCCTCCACCCCCCTTCACAGTGTGAGGGAGCCGGCTCTACACGGAAATGAGATGCTGACGGATAACATGCCACCCACAAAACAACCATTGCCACCTGCTAGCTGGTGTGAAATATGAATGTCATGTGCAAACACTGAGAACATAACATGTCATGTGCAACATACTCATATCCGTGAGGGTACACCTCACAGATATTTATTTATTTATTTTGGCCCAATATTTTATATGGTAAATGGCTGAGTTATAAAAAAAAAAAGACAAAATCTGAATGGAGGAAGCATTTGTCTTGTACTGCCAATAAACATTTAGTTTGCTCCTTGTATTTATTTTTTTTTAAATACATCACCGTATGTTTTGGGGTCGGAGTTGTTGATCCATTATCCAGGGCAATAAAATTATCAAGCAAAAAATTTTTTAATCCTTTGTAAAATATAAGTAAGCATCTTTTTTCCTAGAGTGAATAAAGAAGCCCGGCGAACTAAAAAAGGTCAGATAATGGGAACGTTATTCGTTTTGCGGGAAGGCCATGCAGACGTCCAGAAAGGATATCACAGTTCACTATCAATAAGGATCAGCTGTAGGATTCCTTCAACTATGGTGAGGTAAAAGCCAACTTATTCACTACGTTCGTTCGTCTACGTGCACTAGTTTATATATTCATAATGGATGGCTAATTTAAACTGATCTGTTTGTAAAGAAATTTGACACTGAACATTATTCAGACTGTACCAGTTAAATTCAAATAACTCTTTATGAAGAATTGTTTTTCAAAGCAACCTTTAAAAAATGTCACCCCTCCCTGCATATATTTTAATCAGCACACTGATTAGCATGCTCACAGTAAAGTGGGAACATAGTTCCATGTCTTAACATTTAATAATAATTGTTAAACATTTTTGAATACTAAAGATTTTTTTTGGTATGCGTAAGAATAACAATTAGCAAACTTGTAAACTATTTACTTTCCTAATAGTTTCACAGTTTAATGAACAAAGTGATCAGGCATATGGCAATGTTAATTTTACATACTATGGCGGAAGAATACACAATGTGCATACAAATATATCTTACGCAGGGGCTTTTAAAAGATGCTCAGTTTACTGTGGAAAAACCTACGTGCAAATCTGTGTTCAAATTTTGAATTGAGACTAGATGAGAATTTCAGATGGCATGTGCATATTAGAAACACAATTTCCGTTCCCTAACGGTGTTTTCCTCACGTTTCCTTTCCAGCTACATTTATCTGCTTCAGTAAGATCCAGCTTTCATTAGGGGATCTCCATTAGTCATTGTAATTTGGTGACAAAGTTTCAAGTTTATCCTTCATTTGCTCACCAGAATTACGAGTGTGAAACTTGTACTATTACAAGATTCTCAGAGTAAAAACATTGCAGTTTAGAGACACCGACAAGTGCGAGTAAAACGTTCATCACTCGGGTGTGTTTTTGGGAAGGTCGAAATGTGAAGTAGGATTGCAAACTAACGTTTAGGAATGCTGCCAGTGGGCATAGACTGTGGGAAAATGTTATTAACTTTACTTCCCTGAATGAAAGGTTTGGTTTTTTTCTACAGAACTGTGCAACACTGGAGACTGAAGTGACAGCGAAGGTGGCACAGGAAGAGAAGAAGGGATGACAGAGAACAGAAGTAGCACTTTCTCTTCTGCTTGGCTGCCAACTGAAAACACTGCGAGTGAAATCAGGTCGCAACTTGGTTCCAGGGAAAGTGCCAGCCGGAGTGATGTAGTTGAGAGAACAACCTAACTGCCTATGCTGATGCCAAACTGCATGGCCACCATCATCTGTGTAGCCAGAGTGATGACAAAGGTGCCAACTTAAAAAATTTTACACTTATTTACAATTCAGAATTTCCCTTCTGCTTCATTTAATAAACATATTTTCCACTACAAAAGTTTTACTATGATTCCCAATGCGGGGATATGCTGCATATCAGCAATATCAAGAAAGAAGCCATTAAAAATGTTTTATAGCATTACCACCTTGCATATACATACAAAACTTAGCATTTCCTTTTCTTTATTCCACGATAATCCGCACAATTGCAAGTTCTTTAACTGAACATCTAAAAATGATATTTTTTGCAACAAATAAGATTACCTTGTCACTTTAAGGTTTCAAAAGGTAACTGGTTAACCTTCCAACAAAGTATTTGTAACAATTCAATGCCATGCTATGAATTTATTAAAAAACTGTGTTGGAAATATACTCTAGCTGTTCCTGAATAATTCTCTAACAGATACATTTACTAAGGGATCTTTAAACCAGGCACTGAAATGGATGCTACCATATTTGATTGGCATCCAATACCTAGGTAAGGGATGCTGATATACCACTCCATGCAATACCTAGGTAAGGGATGCTGATATACCACTCCATGCAATACCTAGGTAAGGGATGCCGATATACCACTCCATGCATCCTTGCAAAGGTTTGCGACATTTGCATCCACTGACGACCTAACTGAATCAAGTTTAATGTACACGAAAAAACTAACTTCAAGACTGCAAAATGAGCTAGTCGCAAAATTCCAATGCATCACTTCCTTGAATGTGTATTTCCAATTATGGGTTCGATGACTAACTGGTGCTGAAAAGTAACAGATTATGTTTTAAAATAATAAACGAAATTTTACTTACAATATCGTGTCCCGTGCTGCCTCCTCGAACAACTTCTGGAGCCATGTATTCAATTGTTCCGCAAAATGAGTACGCTCTCTGGTCCTAGAAAGAAAGTAAAAATGATCTATAGCAGATACTTATAACACTAGTGCAATACCTTTAAGGAATAAGGCAAAGTAAGTATTCACTTTCCAGACAGCAGTAGCATGCATCTTAAACCCACTATTTCTTTAATATCATTATTTGAACAATATTATTTTAAATAGGCCTAAATAAACTTTAATTACACCATACTATACAGCATTACTTCATAGCTACCATCATACCAGAAATAAAATTCCCCTCCCCCCCCCCCCCCCTCGGGTTTGTTCCACTGAATTCACTACGTTTACATGCTTACAACTATGCATACAACTATGCGATGTAACTGATGGCAGTGTTTACATACATTAATACCAGTCATTAATGACAAGTGAACCAAGTGTTAACACAAACTGCAATCAAGTTAGTGTTTTCAGAGCTAAATGAACTTTTTCTCTCAATTCTGAAAGTGAAAATCTGAAATGCTGAGTATGGCTTTGCCTGGAAAGGCATACAAGTTTTGATAAATAAATTTTTATCTTTTTGTAATTTTAATACTGTACGCTATCTAGATTTTCTTTTAAGTGATAAAAACAGGCCAAACAACGCTAATTAATGTAAACAAACCCCCCTCAAAAAAAAAAATGTTTTTGTGATGTTTCCAGACAAAACACTTTTATCCCAGTCAAGTACTCACCTTCTCATCAGGCAAGAACTCCTTACTCAGGCCGAAGTCTGTGAGAACAATGTGGCCGTCGCAGTCCAACAGAATATTCTCCAGCTTTATGTCACGATAGATTATGCCCAGCTGCAAACAAACAAAACCGCCTTTAGCACTTAATATCTGCACATGATAAACCTACAAATTAAAACTATAAGTATAAAAAAGTCTGTAGTTATATTTTTTATATGTAAAAATTTACATTTATCACACATTGGGCAAAGATAAAGGTAGCTTCATGAAATAGCATTGTAGCAGGCTTGGAAAACATTTTCACGAGTAACATCTACTCTTATAGACTGTTCATGATAAAAGTGAGCACTTGTTAAGGCTCTCACAACAGGCATTAACCGCTAATAAATATATCTTATTTCAGCATCAGGCATTAAATTTTGATGGTGGTGAAACATATGCACTGTGTTTATTGGTCACATTGCAATGTTTATATTAAAAAGCAGTAGGAAGATGGAAATTGGATGAAAGGAAAAAAAATTAGAAGGGCCTTAAAAAGTGCTTACTTTACTGTAAACAGCCTATAGTCATATTTACTGCCAAGTCACTTTTCAGTTCGTGGAAAAAAATTCAATAAAATTTCAGTTTAGCTAACGGTAGTACTATTTTAAAGTAGGTATCAATCATTAATTACAATGAGTTATCTCACAATATATAAAAGGAATATCAATCTCAGAATGATTACGTTGGCCAAGAGGTATGACTTTGTAGTGGGTAGTTGAGAAATTAATGTTCTACTATACTGATCTTTGAAGGCTATATCTCTCAGTGTCAGTGTACGATCGTCACACGTACTTGGGTGTCCATCGAGAAAGTTTAGCACCTGTCACATTTCTGGACATCTGTTAACACAGCAATTTGTTTCCTACAACAAGCTAATAAACTTAAAGACTGTCCAAACATTTTCCAATTTAAACAATTTCAAACTTTCGAGCATTCATAGCTGCACAATGCATGCTAGGAAACTTGCTTCCTTGCTAACATCCAGTAAAGGTGTATTAAAATGAGTTGACAGATTTGAACGGCTCTAACAGAATGGACCCCACGTTTGTTTGTGAAATAGTTGTTTGCGCAAATACGTATATGTCGGTAAATAAATGTTCTGCAAATATGACTTTTTATAACAAAAGATAAAAAAACAGTTGTGTACCCCTATTTTTTTACTTTTGAAATATTAAGTGTATTCTTGGAGAAAACAGGAGATCCCCGAGAAAACCCGCCGATCCACAGTATCGTCTAGCCAGGGATTGAACCCGGTTCACCTTGGTGGGCGGTGAACAGGCTATCCGCTAAGCCACCATGGCCCTCCAGTGAATTAAAATGTTTGTTGTGGAATAATACCTTCAAATTGACTATATAAAAATATACCTGAAACCCATGCATTCATTTACTGGACGTTAATTTACTGATACGGATTAACAATTAAAATATTTGAAGGTCAATGAAAATATAGGAAACCAAGAGCGCAGTTGATTAGTACCATAAGATAGCCACAGCTGTTTCGCCATGCGCGAGAGCAAACACGAGATAGAGAAGACATCAGCAAGGTCGAGTGGAAGTAGTTGCCGTCGCGGCCGACAGGTATCGCGCGCGTCAACAATAGCACACTGGAGTGGCATGCTACCAACGCGGAAGTGACAAAGCTCGAGCAGAGGCCGTATTGCGCCATTATGCCGGGCACTTCGGAGGATCATAGTCGTGGGGAAATTTGGCAATTTTCAAAAATGTGAAATAAAATTTTTAAAAACCCCCTAAGGGCGTAGGAAGCATGTTTTTCTAGTTGGGTCCATATTTCTAAGTTATCACGACTGCTCGGTATTATCTATGCTCACGACTATCTAGAGCGAAGGTCTTGATCGACCATCCATTCATTACGACTACTAATTTTTTTGGACACAGTATAGTTTTATTTATTCCCAAACAATGTTAGACCGCTGGTGCGTTTATAATAGCTAGTCGGCCTACTGAGGTAATTTATTGCCATCGATCGTACATAATGCACTCATAAAATCATTGATACAGTTGTTATATTTTGTCAAGAACTTTAAAAATTGTAATCTTCCAAAATATAAAACAAATACATATGGACTAGTTAGTCACTTTAACGATATTTTTTTTTTTTTGAAGTGAACGAACTTTTTTCTCTTACATCACAGCATTCTTGCGAACTTTAATTTATGGAATAAATCAATCAATCAATCAATCAAAACAAGCAGCATCCAGTACCCGGTGTCTGATCCATAAGCGTGCGCAATCTTCGTATGGATGCCACAAAGTTATAAAATCGCCAATCACCACCTAACTATATGGTGGTCCGGGATTTCTTCCCAGGGGAATTCTTTACAAAGATTAAAATACTGGTAGTTATGCAAAATTTGTGCCAACATCGGGAATTGTAAGAATATCACATTTCGCAATCAGTTCCTAAAATATTTATAAAAAAATTCAATTGTGAAAATTGTTTTGTAAATTTTAAAAGTGAAATTAATCAATTAATGCAATAAAATTACGACTATTGAGTTCTGTTACTTAAAAAAAAAAAAAAAAACTCTCATTAGTATAAGAACGGTAAAGCAATATATTCAGCGAACCAAGAACATTGTGTGTGTCGAGTAAATACATGGCGTCAAGTCTGTAGGCAGTTTGCCGACCTCGTATCGGATTGGTGGACAGTACTGATGTGATGGACCTATCAGTTTCGTTATGCTCTTAAGCATGCTGAAATTCGAGGATAATAAATAAATCTCGAACACAATTTTAGGCCCCGCCCACAATCAACTTGGTTTAAACAACATTATAGGATGTTCGTGGTAAAATTAGCACTTTTGAAGCCCTACTTACTTTTTTCTTTCAGCCATTTTTTTTAATCCTTTAGACACCTTTTTAAATAAATATTGCTATAAAAGCATAGTGTGTATATTCCACCGCACTCGGAAATTAACGTATATGGCTGAAATAAAATATATTTATTGACTATTATTCCAAATGAGAGGGCTTTCAAAAGTGCTCACTTTACCGTGAACAGCCTCTAGTAACTGTTCGGCCCATCGTGTTATCTTATTGGGTGTATGAGGGGCACGCTGACGAGCGTGCGACAGGTAGCGTGTCGGGGCGTGTCCACTGCGACAACACTTCCCACTTTCACTGGCTTGCGCGTGCGCATGTGTGTGTTGTGCGCGCGGCTGGACTTGACACACAAACCTACTGGCGACTGGCGGGCCAAGGACGACCCGCGGCCACTGTGGCCAACCTTGGCCAATAATCCCTGATGCGTCCGTGGGAAATTTCGACCGTCAAAGCCCGGTGTCCTCCCTAACTGGCCGCCACGTGCCCATACATTAAAGATGGCGTCGAACGATCTCGCTGGCTGCGCACAACCAGTCTCCGTGTCACAACATTTAACTGCTCACCTGCCTATACGACCAGTAAAAACAGCGTGGATTGGATTTGAGGTTAGAACACTGATAAGTAAACAAGTGCTTTGAGATGTGCATATGTATACTTCCTCTAACTACTCTGTAATGCAGTTTCATTACAGTCAAATTGATTAACATATTTTACTCATATAATAAAAGTGCTTGTCTTTTGAAGATTGTTCATAGCTCAAACGCGTTCGTCACTGTTGATCACGGCCGCAGAACACAGGTCTGACACTCGCCTATCTAACAATGTAAGCGATCCCTTTACTGACCGATTTAGTTCATGCAGTAGCCGCACCATAGATATACGAATGAAATTTTACTAGCCATGTCAAACAACACTATTTCAGTAGTAGCGCTGTGCGGCTGGGTTCATGAACTAAGTGGGTCAATAAGGGCGTCAAATTTTCAAGCTGGTGTCCAGACCTGTCTTCTACGGCCTAACTGTTGACCATGTGACTTTGACAGTTGCGTTTCCTCGGGGTAGGTCAATGTTGAGTACATGCGCAGAAGACGAATAATCACTCCCTCATCACTGCTACTGAAGCGTGGCGCATTGGTTCAGCGAGAATTTGTCAGTCCAGAGTGTTCTATACAGGACTATCGTTACCACTACAAGCTCGAGACAGAACAAGAACTCCGGGAATCATTTCACTAACGAGAACTTCCAAGAAACTCTAACTACACAAGGACTCCCTACAACTTACACTTCAAAGTATTCTCAATAAATAACACACTTGTTATATATCGAAGGCAACCTCAGCGGGCGATATTTCGCTGTACAACCGTGCTCCATTTAAAAAACGTATCTAAGTTAGCAACTCAAGCTATTCAACAGGTATTGCTGTATACCTGGAGACTAAGAAAGATCATTTCAGAACACGAAAACCTGAACTCTCACTGGAAAAGACATCCAGTTTCACGTCAACATTTTCAATGGTCGCCACCTGTAGAGAGTTGTGATGATAAAAACTAAATAGTATATGTTTGCCAAATATTAATGTGTGAAAAAGAATACAGTGAGGGGGTCGGCTTTCTACGGCCCTTTGATAGCCAGTTTGAAACATTTTATTCCCAAAAACTGACAAAAAAGAAATGTCCCAGCAGAGCATACTCTGCTCACCAGTAGCCTGCATCAAGGTGGGGAATAAGCAGAATGGCAAGCAGGAAATTTATTTCCCGAAGCAATTATTCTACCGTTGTACATGGTATGACGCAAGTACGTTAGATAAGACGCGAGCTGTGGAACTGGTTAGGCCGTGCCGCCGCCAGGGACGACAGAGCACTAGTGTCGCTCGCAGAAGCGAGGTCGCAACAACGGGGCGTGCGTGGCCTTCACGGCGCTAGCTGTTCCTCGCACCTCGCCTACTAAAGGCTGTTCACGGTAAAATGAGCACTTTTGAAAACTCTGCTTAAGATCTACTTGTATGCACGTTGTGTATTCTTCCACCTCATGTAAAATTAACATTGCCATGGGCCTCATCACTTTATTCATGCGTCGGTCAAGTGAAATTATTAGAAAAGTATATTTTGTAAATCAGCTAATTTTTACACACTGTTGCATTAAAAAAAAAGAAAGCTAAATAAATAATCTAAGTGATCACAAATGGTTACCGAACACTTTTTATTCGACCTTAAGATATGGAACTGCTTTCCATCCATCTTTACCAACTTTACTGGGCGCATGTCACTCAGTGCGCCCGTTGAGGCATCAGCAGTGCCTTTTCTCTAAAGTTGATTTTGAAAGTGCTCACTTGATCGTGCACAGCCTTTAGTTCCCAACACCGTCCCTCGCTGAGCCTTTAACCACAGTAGTCATAGGCGTGTGTAGACATTACCATTAGAGGGCGCCGCTATATTTCACCTAGCTTCGTTCCAAATTAATATCGATGGCTTGGAATGAAAACTTGGTATCTCATATTTTTGGCAAGAATTACTTTTTGATTCTGTTGGTTGGAAATCTTGCATTTCGCCATTTTACAGAACATCAAATGGAAAAAGTTAATTCCTTTTGTTGATTTGGATCACTTTAAAATGAGATATACGATACTTTGCTACCAACAGTATAAAAAACATCTTCGCCAAAAATGTAAGATATGTTTTCATTCTAAGCCACATACAAACTCTGGCATGGATTCGTGACCGGCAAAGAGGAAGATTGATACAGGACGCCCATGGTCCATTTCAAATAATAAGCGCTGCAGAAGCCCTGAAAGACAGAGGGCGACAAGCATATTACGTGGGATATTATGCAAAGTGTACTTGCGTTAGAGGAACACAAATTTGTATGCGGATTAAGTACGCCAAGATCGTGGATAAAAGAAAGGAATGGCACGTCGTACATACCCCCCCCCCCCCCCCCCATCAAGTAAATAATAGGGGTTGGCACCTTTTGAATCACGCGCCCGAGTTTGAACACATGTTTCCTAATAATATTATACATATGTGTGTGTGTGTGTATTTACACAATTGGGAAACATGTACACACACACACACACGCATTGTCATGAACCTGATCACTTTATTCATGCGTCTGTCAACAGAATGTGAAATTATTAAAAAAATAAATATTTTACAAACTTCCCCATTCTTAAACTAAAATGTATTTATAAAAAAAACCTAAAGTCAAATAAACAATTTCAGTATTCACAAATGATACCCAGACACTTTTAATTCAACTGTAAGTCCAGGAACTACTTTCCCTTCTTCGCTGCCTACTTTACTGGACGCGTGCCAGGCATGTAGATGCAGTGATATTTTTTTCAAAGGTTGATTTTGACAGTGCCTGCTGTTCTACTCCACTGAGAACGTTCTAACTGTAGAAGATGGGGCAGTCGATGCTCCACAGCGTAGCCAATGTCATCTTGCATCCCGACTGTGCCATATCCGACCGGCAACTGAACTACATCTGTACATCTGCCTCCACACCCTAGTTCATAGGTAGGTAGGTTATTGTTTATGACGGTGACACACGGACGATATAGTGTATTCGCGGTTTCTTCACACTTAGAAAAATCACGCTGTGTACAATGTCTCTGGTTGTTTTTCTCAATAAATAATTTACAAAAAAAAAAAAACACTGTTTTTGCTCCTGTTAACACGAAAGTGTCTCATCTTGGTTAAACCGAGCTCTTCCATTTATATTTTATTGATAAATTACAATATTCCATTTATATTTGAAATACATAAAACCAGAAGAAAAATAGACGTGTTCGTAATGCCTAGTAATAAATAGTTCGCATGCAAAATTGTATTAAACTGAGTGTACACAAATTCGGTGCGTCGTCCCATTGGTGTAAATTTCTACGATTGGTTAAGCTTGGTTTGCGTGAGACAGAAGAATAACGTGATGGTTGAACTTTAAGGAGGGCTTCAGAAAAATTGGAAGCAACTGTCAGTTGGATCCTAGGTACACGCGAGTAAAGCGAAACTGCAGAATTCGCGTTTTGCAACCACGGCTGTGCACCTACTCTAATTTCAAACGGAACTTCGTGAACTAACGGAGAGGTCTAAGCACTCCCGATAGTGATTGCGTGACACAGTCAGTAATGAACGAAACATGGCAACTGTCAGTTTCCTTGCTGCAACTCCTATTTCACGTTTTGTGTGAATACTAGTTTTCTTAATGCAAGTATGAACATTAAAAAAAAAAAAAAATTAACTTTGTCCTGGCAAATAGGAAGTATATGCCTTGTATTAAAGGTGTGATGTTGGCTATTAGTGTGCGCTTCATTTATTTCATTTTGCTCCTGTTAATTTTATGTACACGAGAACAAGAATTTTCACATTAGCAACATATCTGTACATCCTTAACAATTTCACAGTCTCCTTGATCGACGCACAAATAAATTTACAGGATTTATGGTACAGTAATGTCAATTGTTGATACGGAAGAAAGACATCTTAATTAGGACTTTCGAAAGGGCCAACTGAAATGCGGATAGCCTGCACGAATTTTTCATGATGTGTCTGTTAGACGGGAAGCATTGATTCAATAGAAAGAAAAGGGGGGAGATGGGGGAGAGGTATAGAAAGGAAAAGAGAGGGGGGAAGGAGAAAGAGAGATGATGTATGGTGTAGTTAATATTACTCGCCTCTTACCAAATTCCCGGTGGAGTGACCTTTATTTTTCGTACGAGGGAAACATGACTGACGTTGCTGTGGGCCAGCAGGTTTCTTCGGGGTGTTCCGTCTTCCCCAGTACTTGATTTCACCCCCACCGGCGCTCAAGAACTCAGGCAGCAGTACCTGATATTACTTCACCAAATGCAAGACTTGTAATAAAGTGCATCTATGAAATATGCAGTGTTGTCTATGTCAATTGACATTCGCACTGAATAAAACTTGTTGAAAGTAGGAGTCTGTTTCTCCCAGTAACTATGTCATTCTTTTAGATCGATACATTTTGTAAGGGACGACTGGATAATGGAAATTTTGCAATAATTTATTGACACAGTCAAATTTATGGCAGTTAAAAAACAAATTTCAAACACACGGCGCCAACAATAAAATCTCGACGCAACAGAAAGAGATAAAGTAAAAAGAAATATAGATAGAGAGAGAGATGAAAAGGAAGATAAGAGGGAAGTGGGGTGAAAGAGAGGGGTGGGGTAGTGGTGTGAGTGAAACGGAGATGTACTCACCTTGTGCAGGTGCTCCAGCGCCAGTATGATCTCCCCTATGTAGACACGCACTTCATCCTCTGTGAAGTGCTCCCTCTGGTACAAGTGCGTAAACAACTCACCGCCACTCACGTAGTCTGCAACACAAGTCACACACACTCCTCACCACACATCCCAACACTAACTACTACACGCAAAACACACTCTCTCTCTACGTCTTAGACACGTCCCCTAACACTGGCCATGCACAACTGTCCAACTCTAAACTGTGTACATTCTAATAGACTCGTGCTTTACACACACATACACACTTCCGCCTACCTGCGACTATTTACCACGTTTTACGCACAGAGATTAGAGCACGACAACGGTTGAGGACCTGCTACAATCGAACAGATGCGTGTGTGTGTGTTTGGTCTGTCCGAGCTGGCCATGACGTCAGATGCTGATGGTGCTGACGTACTAGAGATGGGCAAACTTTATCTTCCGAGGTCACACACGAGGAGGACAGACTGCACCATCATCTGACGTCACTAGTGCACCGACACCTATTATATGCTTGGTTTATACACAGAAAAGAGACAGTACGCGAAAATGTACGAATTCTTCATAACCTGTTATATTCGTTTCGTTGATTCGCTATAAAGAGCTGGACTGTTTGCTAAGCGATGCAGTATGGCTAAGTGCTATATATATCAATGACAAGCAGTATAATATACGGTAAGGAAATGTCAAAACAGACAGCAAATGGTAACATAGATGTGTAAATAAAAATTGTGAACTGTTTTTCCAACTGCATCCATTCGACATCATCACAGTAGCACGCAAGCCTCTTCGTGATCAGAAATCTGCATGAACTGACAGACAGCATGGTCGGACGGCTGGAACAGACGCATCAGCACAAATATGGCGAGGTCCAATGAAGGGCACTAGAGTACTTTAGTAGGTACTTAACTGGCCCAAATATACTGACATAAAGAACTTTGGAAGAATAGTTTCGCTTCGAAATTGTATGTCTACTATAATGTGCCTGATGTCTTGTATCCTGGAAGACCTCGTAGCCTTCATTTAAAGTGTGTATTCTTTTCCCAGATCGTTACATTGGGCGCACGTTGAACAAGGGCGGAAAATAAACAAGCATTGCGCGTATTCTGGTTCCTCGTGATTTTGAGCAGCGATTACACGGTTTCAAAACAGCAATATTTTCAGGAAAAAAAAATACGGCATTGTAGCCATGGTTGGCAACACTGCTTTACGGCAGAGTAAATATCGTAAACAGAGGAGGGCTACTTACAACGATTTTTGCCGACTGTCACTTGTAAACAGCCACATTTGTGTTTTAATAACCACGTTGTAAACAGCCACATTTGTGTTTTAATAACCACGTTTATGAATGGCCAACAAACACAATATCGACTTTCATGACTGTCCCGAAAAAAAAAATACATTGAAATATTCTATAGTTTTTAAACATTAGAACAGACACGACTCCTTACAACGAGGCCCACGTGGCAACTAGGAGGGCCCCTTGAGCAATGGGGCCGGTGTGGTGTAGTGGCTAGACTAATCCCCCCCTCCACAACGCGAACCGAGTTCTATTTCCGGCGAGTTTTCTCGGATATCTCCAGTTTCCCCAGCCCTTGCATTCCGGCGCTGCTCCATACTAGCCTCGTTTCAGCCTCATCGGCTCTCGAGACCTCGATGTACCGCTTAAATCTACCCACTCCCCACCCTTAAGCTGTTGTATATGCGAGAGGAGTTTACTGGATGGTTGAGTGTGAGCGTGAGTACGACGCATACCCTGCGCCTGAGGAGGAATTTACCGAGTGCGAACGGAAGCTAAAGAGGGAGCACCATTTATGCCCGGTTGCACCAACATCTTCCCCGATCCGAGATCGAATGATCCTATTTACGAACCAGGATTCAGTTTGATATTGGTTCCAATGTAAAAGTGTTGCACTAACGAAATTTCTTGATTCTGGATCTGCGATTCGTCGATAATGGTACCAAAGTAAAAGATCGAGATTAAGTATAAGACAAATGTTGATATTGGTTCGTAATATATGACGTCACAGAAGTAGGCGTATTTTTCAATACAGATAGAACTAGATGTGCGATGTTTTATCTATTGTAAGTGAATTATTGGTGTACGAATTTGACTGAATAATATTCAAGTGCATATAATGTTTTAATTTCCCAAGAAAACAATCGAACATAGTTCTATCTGATGGCGTATTTTCAAACTACATTTGTCGACGATGGCTGCTGATCTCGGGGATCGAGATTTCGAACCGCCAATTTCGGCGGTTCGAAATGAACTGTATCTCGATCTCCAGTCCAGCTCTGAACTCGAATGGTGAAACAGTTTTCTCTGTCGATCTTAGATGCGATCTCGGATCGAGTTTCGAACCACGATGTTGCAACCCGGCATTAGCTGGACAGCAGAGTGTGATATGCAGAAGGTAGGATGTCGTACATGTTCTGTGCAACTGCCTCCCTCCCCCCCCCCCCCACCCCCACCCCCCACCCACCAACCAACACCTCTCTCGGTGGCAGCGAGAAGAGAAAGGCGTCTCCACCTGGCCTCAATTTCCGTCCGCACCGTTCCCCGGTTCCTGCGATCTGCTTCCTCCTAGCCCCGCCCACACAGACACATTCGGCAACCAACCGCAACTCGACACTGCACCACGCACGCTTCTCCACCGCTTTTAAATTGCCCGTCACCGTAAATAGACGCTATTCATGGTCAAATTAACACTTTTGAAAGCACTCTCATTCGGAATAATAGTCAACAAATATATTTTATTTTAGCCTTAGAGGTTAACTACTGAGTGTGGTGGAATATACACACTGTATTGATTACTTGCATGGAACTATTTATTTAAAAAGTTGGTTAAAATATTTAAAAAAATGGCCGAACATAAAAAGTAACTAGGGTCTCAAAAATGATCACTTTATCGCGAACAGTCAATAAAAACGATTGCATTACACAAGATGGCTCAAATCGACAGAACTAGTCCATATGAGTTGATCGATATCTCGACTTCACAACACGCCACAATAAACAAACATCTCCATGTGCGTATTTATACTCGAAGGTGAATGAAGAGGCAGTGTGTGGACGTGGTGGTGAAGTGGTTAGACTACCCACCTCCACGTGGGAGAGCCACCTCTGATGATAAAGTGAAATATTTCAAACATACGCTAATGCGATTTCACTTACTCATCCACCCCCCCCCCCCCCCCCAATTGCAAGAATCTTTTCAAACAAATCGTTTCTCCTGATTTTCGCCGAGTGTGAAACGTGGAGGGACGTTATAGTTGAGCGGAGGGTTTTCTCGGAGTACTTCCGCGTTCTCCACTAGTACATGCAGCCGCTGCACCGCGTGCGGAGCGGCTGGCGCCTGGTAGTTAGACAACCACGTCGACGGCGCGGGCACGTGGGCTGCCTACGTGGTCCAGCGCGCATCTCCCTGGATGCTGCGACCACTCGCCACGCACGGACACAGATCCGGTACTAACAAGCCGCAACTGTAGTCTATCCGTGGTTCCTTCACGCTTGTAGTATCAAACCATTGAAAAATCGCCCTATGTATCGCGCGCATAGTTGTTTCCTAAATATATCATGTATAACCAACGTTTCATATTTTGTTTGTAAATTATATTTCATTTATAATTAACTTGAATAAAAAGCTGCGAGAAAATAGGTGTGTTGGCAACACCTAGTAGAAATAGTTCTTATGCAAAATATTATTACACTGAGTGCGCACGAATGCGGTGCGTTGTCCTTATGGTGTAATTTTCTAAACCTGGTTAAGCTTTGTTTGCACGAGGCGGAGGAATATCCTGGAAGTAGAACATTAGCGCGGCTTCAGAAAAGTTAGAAGTAGTATCCGTGACTAGCCTATACCGTGCGTAATTTTCCGCAAGTCACGTTTTACAAGAACGGCGACGCACTTAAGGGGAATCTGCCATCACCATATTGGATTCTTGGTTCTTCTAACTTGCTTTTGTTTAAAAAGAAAGGGAATCCCGAAGCACGCCTATACCCAACTACGTAGCTACCTACCGACCTTACACAGTAGTAAACACGTGACTGAGCTACGAAATCGTATTTACGTCACAATCCTGATTTTTCATAATCTACTTTGTCATCGACAAATTTACATTCCAAAAAATTGCACGGTTTCATTCGGACGACGATGAATAAAGTGATGTGGCTCATGGCTATGTTGGCTGTAGGTACGGCGGAAGGATACAAGAAGAAAAGTAGATCCAGAGACGGATCTCAAAAGTGCTCAATTATCCAAGAACGGCCTATAATATTTATTAGAACATCCAATGAAGTTGATATTCCCAGCGACATTCGCAAGTTACCCACAGATAAAAGATTACTGGCATTAAGTAATACAAAGCGCGTACGAATTAAATGGGAAATGACTGGCATATATATATATATATATATATATATATATATATACTATTCACGGTAAAGTAAACTCTTTTTGAAGCCCTCTCATTTGGAATAATAGTCAATAAATACATGTTATTGAAGCCTTAGACGTTAAATTTCGAGTCTGGTGAAATGCATACACTGCGTTTATTACTTATTTTAAAAAGTGGCGGAAGTATCAAAAGTAGCTGAGGGCCTCGAAAGTGCTCACTTTGCCGTGAACAGCCTTACATAGCGAGTGCGTGGCGACCAAGAGACAGCCCACGGCAGTGACCTTGATACGGGTCACGTGACCGCAAGATGCTGCATACGCACACATCCCCTCGTTTTACTCCCCCCCCCCCCCCGAGCATGCGATTATAGGCTATTCACGGTAAAGTGAGCACTTTTTAAGGCCCCGCTAAAAATTTTCCATTCAATTCCTACTTTTCCGCCATTCTTAATGTAAACATTGCAATATTACTAATAAACAGAGTGTATACAATTCATCACTCTCAAAAGTTAACGTCTGATACTGCAATAAATGTATTTATTAGGGGGGTTAAAGCCCTTTGGGAGGGCCTTAAAAAGTGCTCACTTTACCGTGAATAGCCTATATAAATCATCCCCAGTCACCGGGAAACAACAGACCAGTTGACGTCGCGCGACCTGCGATGCGAGAACCACGCTTCCTACACCAAGAAGTCCGCCTATTTCGCAGGCAGATTCGCGATGACAAACGTGTGAAGGTTGTTCACGATAGAGGGAGGGAGGGAGGTAAGTAGATAGGTGAGTGGGCTTAACGTCTCGTAGACAGCGAGGTCATTAGAGACGGTGCAAGTTGCACAGCGAAGAAGGAATCGGCCATGGCCTTTGCAAGCGACCCATCCCAGCATTCGCCTGGAGTGATTTCGGTGAACCACGGAAAACCGAAATCAGGATGGCCGGACCGGATATCGAACCCGGGTTCCTCCCGAATGCGAGTCCAGTGTGTTACCACTGCGCCGCCTCGCTCGGTGTTCACGATAAAGTGAAGTCAAACCATTCGAAAATATCACTGGCCCTACATGCATATATTTTAACAGACACAATGGCTGGCATGCACCCAGTAAGTTGGTAACGATGGACGTAAAGTAGTTCCTTATCTTAACGTCTAATAAAAAGTGCCTCGGGAATATTTATAAGAATATAGATAATGTCTTCTTTTTTAAAGTAACTAAGTGTAAGCATTAACATATTTGTAGAATATTTACTTTTCTAATAATTTCACAGTTTCACTGGATCAACGCATGGCTAATGATCAGGCCTACATTTTTACATATGGCGGAAGAATGCAAATTGCTTTCAGAAGTGCTCAGTTTACCCTGAACAGCCTATACATGACGAGCGTGTACGCCAGGGATGTTTACGCACAAGAAATACAACTAATCTTGCCATTAACAATACCTACTTACATTGTTTACACCTACACTGAGAAAAAGGTTTTGTTCAATCAAACAAAATTTGTTTGGTGCAACAATATTATTTGTTTGTATCGGAGGAATGAGATTTTTTTTTTCTGAAACCAAATTGTTTTGTTGCCCCAAACTGTAATATTTAGTTGGTGCAACTAAAGATTTGTTTGGATGCACGTACATTAAACAGTTTGGGCCGATATAAAAAAAAAAGTACAAGTTCGCACGAGTTTCGAACCCAGATCACCTACGCCCGAGCGTTTATGCCTAAGTAACCTCAGCTAAGTCGTGACAACTGATGACGCCGGAAAGCTTTTACATAGATATACTACAAATATTGGGCAAAGTGTGGGAACAATTATTCAAGGTTTACAGCTTTACTTGTCAGTTTCTTGTCGCGTTGTTTTATTAATTTGTTTATACGATTGTTAGGCAACAATAGATGCACTAACAAACACGGTTACTATCCCAATCGTGACAAAAAAAAAAAAACTCTCGAGCTTCATTTTCGAACGAAAGCACTAAAATTAGTGGCCAAACAAATATGTGTAGAGTTGATTCAACCAAATATTTAGTTAAGTTTTTTTTTTTTTTTTTTTTTGCCCAACAGAGAGAATTTGTTTATTCAAACGTACATTTTGTTACACAAACAAAATAATTTTTTTTGCTTTTTAAACTTTGTTTGCTCAACAATGTATTTCGTTGGGGCAATCAAACATATATTTCGCCCTATACAAACATTTTGTTCGATTTTATTTCAGTGCATACTTTCGTCACGTACAGTTTTTTTTTGTCGTAATCCGAGCCTAATAACAGAAAAACTACATCCACGTGTCCTGTAGGCTGTTCACGGTAAAATGAGCAATTTTGAAAGCCCTGCTTAAGATCTACTTGTATGCACTTTGTGCATTCTTCATTCTTCCGCCTTATGAAAAATTAACATTGCCGTGGGCCTCGTCGCTTTATTCATATGTCGGTCAAGTCAAACTGTGAAATTATTCGGAAAGTAAATATTATACAAATATGCTCATTTTTGCACTTCGATGCATTAAAAAAAATTGGAAACGAAAGAAATAATTTAAGTTATTACAAATGGTTACCTAACGCTCTCTATTCAACGTTAAGATATGGAACTATTTTCCATCCATAGTTACCAACTTTACTGGGCAAATGTCACTCAGTGCGCCCATTAAAATATATGCATTCAGGAGCAGTGACTATTTTCTAAGGTGTATTTCGAAAGTGCTCAATTTATCATGAACAACCTTTAAATACTAGCCTCTCAAAAGTCCACACAAAACCAAAAGCTTATCCTTAAATGTTATGTTTATATTTAAAGACAGTAACGACATAAATTGACTAGAAGTGTCTCAACCGATAAGATGACTATTTACCACTGGCTTCGGATCTAAATATATAGCCCATTCCCCATTGGAAACAACTTTCTGGGAGCCCTGCTAAATATCTACTTGCAGGCCCGTTTCGTATCCTTCCGCCAAATGTAAACAAACATTGCCATGTGACTGCCATGTAGCATCTGTCAAAATCAATGTTTACATGACATTGTGTGTGTACATGTGTTCGTGAAACTTTCGCTACACCTAAAAATTAACATTGAAATGTGACCTACTTTAATTATGCCTGTCAAATGTGTTGTTTACTGTTTACAGATTTTCAAAGAATTCTGTCTTAGGTCTATTTCAAAAACCATTTCGTACGAATATTCACAGTTTAGGCCTATAACATAATTTAGGCCAGCTTTATGACGTTTTAAAAATGCCTGAATTAATGATATTTCTTACGGTTACGTTACATTAACATATTTGTTTTCCACGACATAGCATATTACACGTAATGCAGTTAATATTTTGCCGCGACTGTGTTAAACACTGTTACAACTGCGGGATAATGAACTGTAGTATTTAACTTTTTGTTATTGATATGTGTTGGGTTATTACTTTAAAAGGACGCCTTAGGTCGAATAACGAAGGAATAGACAGTCCAACGAAAAAGTGACATTAAAATCAAGCACGCAACTCGTGTCGCTCATTTTTTGAAATAGAAACTTAAAATATATCGGTGAACATGCACACATGCCTACCGTAACTTTTATTCAATTTATATGTATCGCTACTTACTGTGTATTAGGTTTATTGAAATTTATTGGGGCTGGGCTTGGTTATTTAGTTGGGATTGGTGGTAAATCACGTTGCACGACTGTGTTTCAAACACCCAGGGCAAAGGTGCAATGTTGTGATAAATAAAGAGACGTGGATGTAAATAAATAACTTCCGTCATAAAAACAGTTCACATCAAATATTTTAAATCACGCACACACGCAGATCTAGCGTAACGATCACCAAACAGCCACGCCACGCTATTTCACACGCACAGGTTAACGAAACACGCCGCAACAGTATATTTATTACTGCCGACGGATTTATCACAACATCGTAACTTGCTTAGGTAGGTTTAATAAGCACAACGTCTACAAACGTGATGTGATAATTTGAAGTATTTTTCGGAGTAAGTATAATTTACTCTTCGTTTGGTAAAACAGCAACACGCCATGTCGCGGCTCGCCACGTCTGCCAACTTCACTTTGTTTCTGCCCCACCATAATATCTATATAAGTATTCAAACATTAAAATCTCTTTTCAGTTGTAAATTACAAATTCAAAAATCATTATTTTGCTGTAATAAGTACGAAATATGCTACAATTGAAAACATGTACAATTTTAGCGTACTAGCTTCCCGAGTGTAAAGAGAGAGAGAGAGAGAGAGAGAGAGAGAGAGAGAGAGAGAGAGAGAGAGAGGGGAGAGAGAGAGAGAGAGAGAGCCCCAAAGCTCGCTCCGCAGACAGTTGCTTCAATACTGTACCATTACGGCCTACTCACGATATTTTCTGCTGTTATTTTTAAATGTAAAAATGAGATGTTGCCATCGGGGCTACCTAAATATTTAAATAGACACTGTTTAATTTACAAATAGCATATTAAAAAACTAGGTTAAAATAATATTTTAACTGTGAACTATTTCTTACCGGCCGTTGCCAACACGTCGCTGCTCTCGCTGTTGTTAATTCATATTTAAAAATAAATATTACAAGTTATAGAAGATATTAAGGTAATGTTTCATTTATTCAATAATACAGTACTCTGCAGTTAACCATAGTGTTATATATTTGTGGAATACAGGTTATTGAAAAAAAAGTCTACATGTTTTGCCTAAAGTGTTTTATCAAAGGTTGATTTTCATAAGTCTCTTCCAATTGGGAATAGACTATAGCTATCAAGAGAACTAATTCAAATTATCGAAAATGTAGCTTACATCCCCTCCCCCTCCTCTTTATAAAACGGTTGACCTAGTTATCAGTGTAAGGTGTTGTGGAGTGGGAGAGGCCCGTCCAGAAATTAGAATAGGAAAAAATGATCTTTGCCTCAGAACTCCAAAGTCCGCGTTCTACTTTGTTACACTTCTTGAATTTTAAAAATGGTTGTACAACGGAATTAAATATATGCACCTCGTGTTAAAGAACGGCATGCTACTGCGCAGATCTTCTCTTTACACGATGTAAGATTAAGTATTCCGTCTACATTTATAATTGTTTCGTTGTTTCAATCATTCTTTGGCCATTTGCATACTATAAAACTTGCCAGTAAAATAAATAAACATATGTAGTACAGTTGGTCACATAATGTCCTACATAAAATTAAAATAGACGGTGGTGTAAAGTGAGGACAGCGGAAAGTTGTGGTTGTCTGTCATAACATTATTACTGTAGTCGAGACCTCAGTTTCGGATATCTGAATTTCGGAAGCGAGATTTTGCAATAAACGTTTATACCAATGCTTGGATTCCGTAACTCAACAACTTCTCGTCTGGATCTCGATCGAGTTCCAATTCGATCGGTTTGTGAGAAAGCGATTCTGTAACTTTTTTTTCAAGTCTATCGAAATGGTACAAGAAATTTCGATCGCTTTCTCTGATGACTATGTGGAAACACTGGATGGCCATTGGAGGAAATGAAAGTGCATGGTCTTGGCAACCAGTTGTCAATCATAATTTAGTTTATTTGTCACTAATTTGTACGTAAACTATATATATATATATATATATATATATATATATATATATATATATATATATATATATATATATATGTGTGTGTTTATATTTTAAGCGTTGACGTTAGTAGTACCTATTTATGACAGAGAGTAAGCACGTATTTTATGCTTAACATGTAATAAATATATTTATTAACAAAAAAATTTCTTACAATGTGTGTTTATTTTGATTCATAATCTGTAACTACCCCTTTAATTAAATATTATCTGACAGCGCATTCGCTATATAAATTATTAGTAATACACCTCCAGCACTTAGCAAAGTAGTTAATTATTAGTAATACACCTCCAGCACTTAGCAAAGTAGTTAATTATTAGTAATACACCTCCAGCACTTAGCAAAGTAGTTAATTATTAGTAATACACCTCCAGCACTTAGCAAAGTAGTTAATTATTAGTAATACACTCCAGCACTTAGAAAGTAGTTAATTATTAGTAATACACCTCCAGCACTTAGCAAAGTTGTTAATTTAGTGTTATTTGAACTAATCGACAAAACATTAATAACGGTACGATTTTGTACAAATATTTTGGAATATTGTAAATATACTACCGTAATATGCGTAATGTTAAAGAAAAGTATTTGGTTTTATTTAAAAGTAGACATTTTTAAAACCTTCCTATGATTTATGAATTAATACTTAACCATTTTAATAATTTACTCATATACGATTATAAAAAAATTTAAAGTAAAGACTATAATTTACTAATTTAGCGTTATCTATGTGCAGCAACGTAACTATTACTGATGTATATGAAAAAGAGTTTTATTTTGTGAAACGAATCTGTATGTAAAATTACAATATAATCGTATATATAGTGTTCCAGATCCATAAATACATTCTCTTAACAGAAATGTGTAAATATACAGCCCATACAAGTTGAAATGTGTAAATCTTAAATCAAATACGGGTCTTTTAACCTTCCGCCATGTTGAAAACGACTAACATTTTCAATCGAAATAAGAACTCGATCGAAATTAAAGACGATCTCGATCGAAACGAGGTGGCAGATAGTTACAGAATCCCAGTGTAGAATACGAAACTCTGTAAGGGGGAACTTCTCTTTCGTTTCTTTGGATCTGTCGGTAATAGATGCAGGCACAGTATATATCCCTAAAATTTTTGTTTGCGAAAATTTTGACGCAGAAATTAAAATAAATTGCACGCAAATATGGAATTACTAATGAGTTATTACATTAGCATAGATTCCTGAACAAGATCCTTCTGTAAGTAGTAATTATTAAACTAATCAAATGCCAAGTAACTGTCTTAGGTTTTGTTATGTGCAATTAAAATGAACCACTTGTATGAAATAACTCGAGTCAAACTGTCCTGCTGCTTGTGCTACAACTGAGCGCTGAGGTACTTTCCGGGCAAAAGTCGACCTGGAGTCTGAACAAGCGGTTTAATCCTTTACACAGCGCACACAACCCGACTTTGGACACCAAACTTCAGTTACAAACGCACGTTTCGAAGAGCACCTAAACTGCATTTTTTGCGCCGTTTAAATTGCATCCACACTTTTCTTTCCGAAACCCAGGTTACAGGAACTAACTTGCTAGTGACCTTATGCTCTCGAGTGTGCGCCAAATACAACAGAATATAAACTTAGAAGAAAAAAAAAACAATATATATGCTTTTCGCGGTTAACTGAGAATGTTTGAAAACAACAAAAGTCACTGCCCCGTCCTGCGTATATTTTAACGGGCACGCTAATTGACACAAGCCCAGTACAGTCGGCACGACGAGCAAAAGTAGTTCCATGATTTAACTTTGAATTTAATGCGTCAGGTACAAATATATGAACACTGAAATAAACTGTTCTCCATTTTTTTTAATGCGTTATCAGTGCAATAATTCGCAAGTTTCTAAAATATTTACTTTTCTAATAACTACACAGTTTCACTAGAATAAAGCGATGTTAATTTTACGTATGGTGTAAGAATACACAAAGTGCATACAAGTAGATGTGAAGCAGGGCGATCACGAGTGCTCAGTTTACCGTCAACAGTCTATGTTCAAGAAAACGCAACACTCGTGAACTACAGAAGATACGGGCAGAGTTCGATGCGAACGTCTTAATTACAATGAATTGAGACGGGGAGGTCATAGCGCTCTCGTGGCGCCACGTTTCGCAAACGCCGCTGAGTTTGAACTCCTTACCGGAAAGCTGCCTGGCTGGTAAGGGACTGTGGAGGCCATACAGCAGACCACTGTTGCCAACTCGTGGCAATTTTGAGCTGAGAAATTTTTAAAAGGGAAAAAAGGGGAATTTTAGCATGAAAATGCCCTAAATTATGGAAAAATTAAGAGAATGCTAATTATTTCTAACCAAAGCCTTTCTTGGGAAGAGTTTTTATCAACGCAATTTTTATTTACTTGTTTGACTTTTTAGTAAATACTTTGGGAAAAGTGACATGCGTGCGAAAACTTTTCAAAATTACGTAACAAGATAAGTTTGTACTGTAATACAGAACCTGTGTGTACACAGGAATCGGAAGTGATGATTTACATGTGTTTTTAATGAATTTGTAGTTTATTCTTGTAATATTGCATCGTTTGGAAGTTGTAAGAAGACTGCAAAAATGTAAGACCTTTATTCCCCTTGTGTTATTTTTGTTTGAAATTCTGTAGTGATATGGGATATTTCGAGTCTCAGCATAGGATTTTCACCTTCTGCTGGTTGGCAACACTGCAGCATAATAATTTTGTCCAGTGTAGTAGAACGCCTGAATGAGCAGGGCAAGACGTAAAACTCTGTTCGTTGTTTTGTGAGCTGCGCGATGTTGAGTGACCTGACTACCTGAACCTACATCGCGTGCCAGAAGCCCTTAAACGGCGGCAATTATTTCCGCTCCCTTTCGTACACGAATGAGCACGAACAAAACCATATTACTGCTACTGCGCCTAGAAAACATGGCGACTGCGCCTGTGCGAATTACGATGTTGTTGCAACGGCAGTTGAAAGCTAATTTGCTATTTCTGTGCAACTTGTCATTATCGCTGCTCTTCTGATTTTAGCTGTTGTGAGCTAGGGCATGTCGCAGGTACTGTATGAAGACTACAGATGCTAAAAATCTAAGTCGAATAAATACTTCAATATTATTATTATTATTTAAAAAAGTAGATAAATTTCTGTTGTATAAGTTATTTTACCACGGTTTCTCAATTATATAGTTTTCAACTATCACCATTCTAAAAATAACTTGCACGACCATTCACGATGACCCATTCACGTAACGAACCCTATATTGCGCTCTTCGTTATTCAACTGTTCATTAAAAGTTTGCAACGCAGTTCCATTTATTGGGCGTCTCATCGTTTGAAAATTAACCACAGCAAAATGAAAGTGTGGTTAATCAATATTATTTATTTTTCACGTGCACTATTACAGGTGACAACAATAGCCCACTAACAAGGGTGTTTCGAATTCAAGAATGCATACTTCATCACGAAGGGGTTAAGGCAATGTGGGGAATTGTGGGTCATCAATGAATCAAGGGCAAATGAAAAAACTGAACGTGATTGTAAATTATGGTACAGCTTCTTACTTGGTGTGTAATATATTCACCAACAGCAGAACTGCAAAATTATACATGAGAGTTGTCTGTCCTCAAGGTCGTATTTAGACCTAAGCGACTGTCTGGGGTAGCAATTTCCGCAGAACAGGAAAACGAGAAAGTGGAATGAAATAATGTAAAACTGGGAATTTACTTAACTATCAATACTTCTTAACGCAATAATACAGACGTATGTTTCAACCCGATTTGGCTTTCACTGTGTATCGCCGCTGCTGACATACAGTTCCTTCATATGATGAAGTAGACCGACTATTCGCCTTCTGCGCGTTTTCCCCAACATCGACCTACCCCACACCAAAAAAAAAACTGTCAAAGTCACGTGGTCTACAGCGATGAAAGTGTTTCAGGGTTGCCACAGGTCTGGAAAACAGGGCATTTGAAAACTGCCAGGGAAATTCCAGAGAATTTCAAAAAAATTAGCTAAATGTCAGGGAATTCTGTAATATGCATGTTATATTTGGCAGTTCTGTCAATCATACACGGCTGCCATAATCATATAAAATTGTTTTAATGATTGTGGACTAAATGCTCCGGCATTTTTGCTTTCAATCTACGTGACGAGCAATTTTGTAAGATCAGAGAAAATATTTGGTGTAAAAGTGTGTTATAATGCGAAAGCGCCAATCCTTTCAGAAAAAAAAAAATGTTACAGAAGGGTCAGGGAAAAAAGCTCCTTTTTGTCTGGAAATCAGGAAATTTTTCAATGGAAAAAATGTGGCAACCCTGTGTGTTTATATCTAGATTGTCAAAAAAACAAACACTTTTAAACGAGCAAAATACTTTTACCGATTCTAATTTAATATAATGGCATCAGAAATTGGTTAGAGGAAGCACATTACACAAACATCTCAAAGTACTTGTTTACACAAACCGTGTGGTAAGTTAAAATCCTAACCACTTCGTTCACGATAGTCACGTGTTGGCAGCTGATTAAGACCAGTGTTCGAGACACGCGACTGGCTACTACGCACCGCGGGCGCGCACTCTACGGCCAGGCTGGGATGCTTAAGTCCACTCACTGTTACTTCACATTGCAGAATGTATACTTTCGTGATATTCCTCCGCCTCATGCACACAAAGTTTAACAGAGTCTACCGTGTTCGTGCGCATTTGCGCGAGAATGTTTCTTACTACGCATTATCAACATAACTATTTCCTCCCTGTTTTTATTCATAAAAATATTATAATTTATATATGACAAAATATAAGTAAAAGTTCAATTTTTTTTTTAAATTGGGTATTCTTAGGTCAATACAAGTAGACAACTCTTGTGATACGCGAGATATTTAGGAAACAACTGATCACATCAAACATGGGGTGATTTTTCCAGGGCTTGATTCAAAAAGCGTGAAAGCCGAGCCGACCTCCCGTGGCGCAGTCGGTTGGTGCGACGAGCCGGTCTAGGGTGCGAGAGATTATGGTTCGAATCCCAGGCAAGGCTTGGGTGTTGGTTTAAGTTGGGTCATAAGTTAATCTGTAAAGCTGGCTCCACAATAGTGCGATGTGTTGAGCTGCGACGAGCCGGTCTAGGGTGCGAGAGATTATGGTTCGAATCCCAGACAAGGCTTGGGTGTTGGTTTAAGTTGGGTCATAAGTTAATCTGTAAAGCTGGCTCCACAATAGTGCGATGTGTTGAGCTGCGACGAGCCATACTTGCTGTGTCACAACTATGCGATGTATCTGCCGGCTACGGACACCGTCTGAGATGGTGCTGCTATCTAGTTTAACGGTGGAAACTACATTTTCAGACATCGCGAATGTAACAAAAGACACGCATAAAAAGGTGAAACTGTATGTTTTAGTGGTAGAAGATAAAAACAGAGTAGTATAAACGCGATGTGTGACGAAAATTAGCGGGAACGAGACGAAGGATGATTATTTTGATGTTAATAAAAGAATTATCTTTTAAAGCCTTGTCTTCTATTTTGCACGCCCACGCAGCAATAATAAAAATTCAAATACGAAATTGTCGGCCTGAACGCGATCGTCATCAAATTTTAAAAAAAATTCTCCGTCGCAGGCTCCGTCTTCTTCTCCGTCGCAGGCTGCCGCCGACAATCGCAACGCAAGGATTTCGCGCAACGCACTCGATGCCGACGCGCTGCGACGGAATCTGCTTCATCCTGATTGGCTACCGCTCATCGCAAACGCATCGTACTATTGTGGAACCAGCTTAAGCCGTCCCCTGGTAAGCCTCCAAGCATAACAGCCGGGGACGTTAATAAACCGTATACGACACGATACAATCACGAAGCGTGGAGAAACCGCGAATAGACTATGCAGAGACGTCGCTCTGTGCCGCGATTGAAAGGAGCGTATCTCCTCCTAGTGGACTGTATTCAACTGCAACCAATTAAGCGTAATGAGCTATAACATTCTTGTGTTGTCTGTGGTGTTAACGCCGTGTAGGTGTGCGCAGCAAGTTGACACTAGGTGGGTTGAGAGTGGACCTGTGCACACTGAGGTTTATTTATCTCCTGTCGTACCGCTTCGAACCAGGTACAGGGGACCCTGCCTAGTAGGCTGCAAGATACGGCAGTACATGTGTGAAGACGGCGAATGCCGGGGGAAGTGCCTGGTCCAGGGCTGAGGGGAGGGGAGGCTACATCTGGACGCAATGACGACGTCTGAAAGGAGAACATCATGGGGTGGAATGCCAGTCGTTGCGTCAGGGGCAGCCACAGCGCGCGCGCGAGCTCGTAAACAAAAGGACGTCGCTATCAGCTGGTGTTGCGTAATAAAGCGGGCGGCCGTGGACTGTTGTATGTCTCTTTACGTCAGCGTGTCGTGTGCAGCGACACTGTCCCTCCACCTGCTAATGCGCGCGCACTGCACCTCAATGCGCGACAGACTCCCCGCGCGTCAATAGTGAGTTCGCAGTTCCTTCACACTTTACCCTCTGAAAAGTCGCCCTTCTTAAGACGTGTTTGGTTCTATCCTAAATACGCTACGTATTACAAGCCTTCTGTTTATGCTTTAACATAAAAGTACCTTGATTTTACTTAAATTGAACTTTTCGATCCATAGATTATAAAAAGGGAGGAAAAAAATGGGGTGTGGGTGTGTTTGAGACACGGCCGTTTGTTTTGTGTGAATACGTCAACGTTTACTCGCTCGGGCGCCTTGTTTATTTTACGTTCCCGGCACCATTTCACTCGATCATACGGGGTTTTGTGGATATTACTGGATTGCTTTCGAGATGCTCTCTCCAACCGTATACGAATTCTGTATTTCGACTTGTCTTTTCGACGAGTATACGCCGACATTGTGCTAACTTTTCTTACTTTTTTCCATTGAACTCATACAATTTCACCATAACCACACCACACAAATTTTTTTAAACACGCAATCGATATCTTGACGAGAGTTGTCGATTGAAACCCAAACGAGCGTCGTAGCTTCTCCTGCGAAGTTATGAGATGCGGCGAAACGAACTTGAAAACGTTTTCTATATATGTCATGTGTCAAAAACGTTTTATTCTTATGTTATCATAAAAAAAATATGTTATTCCTGGCTAAATTGAACTTTTACTTCAATAATATTTCATGTATAATAACTTAATACGTATAAAATAAGAGCGAAACTAGGTGCATTGGCAATGCCAAGTGAGAAACAGCTGTCGTTTGAAATATTATCGCACTTAGTGCACACGAGTTTTCAAGACTTGGTCGAACTTTGTTCGCATGAGGCGGAGGAATAGTCCGAAAGTAGAACTTCAGAAGGGCTTCAGAAAAGTTGGAAGTTAACCACGAATGGACTGCATTAATGCGTGCTACTTGTACATTCACGTGCAATGATCCGCAGGAAGCAACTTTCCTTCTACAGTAATAATAATTTTAAAGGCTGCTCACGGTAAAATGAGCACTTTTTGGAATCAACCTTGGGAAAATGTCACCGTCACTGCCTGCATATATTTTACCACGCACACTTGAGTGACATGTGCACAGTAAAGTTGGTAACGACGGAGGGAAAAGTAGTTCCATGTCTTAACGTCGAATAAAAAGTGGTCGGTAAACATTTATAATGGCTTGAATTATTTCTTTAGTTTTCTGTTTATTAATACATCGAAGTGTATAATAATTTCACAGTTTCAGTTGGCCAACGCGTTAATAAAGTGATGGAAGCCCATGGCAAAGTTAGTTTTACATAAGGTGGAAGAATATACAACGTGCATACAAGTATATCTTAAGCAGGGCTCATTTTACCGTGAACAGCCTATAGACAAGTGGAGCTATTTCACAAGCCAGTGCTGCACCTAGCCCGGTCAGGGCCAAGTACAAAGGGAGGGGCTTGGCGTGCAGAAGGCGACAGCAAGCCACCGCACGCTTCAGCATAGCCGCCGCCGCGCGGAGGTGCGGCCCGCCAGGTTGGCAGCAGTGGCCGCCCGTCCGTGCCAAGAACTCGATATAGCCGCTCACTGCCGCCAACATCTCCGCCTGGCTCGGCAACTACATAGCCATCTCAAATATTTACTATGATAAATATTATTTTTAAGTTTTCAGCAGCCAGCACAGTATTGTATAACAAGTTACTACAGGCTGTTCACGCTCAAGTGAGCACTTTTGAAAGCCCTACTTAAGATCTACTTGTATGGACGTTGTGTACTCTTCCGTCAACATTGCCATGGGCCTCATCACTTTATTCATGCGTCGGTCAAGTGAATCTGTGAAATTATTACGAAAGGAAATATTTTGCAAATCTGCTCATTTTTTCCACTTCGATGCATAAATATACAGAAAGAGAAATAAATAATCTATGATATCACAAGTTTACTGGGCGCATGTCACTCAGTGCACCCAGTAAAACATATGCAGGTAGGAGCAGTGACTTTTTTCGAAGGTTGATTTCAAAAGTGCTCACTTTATAGTGAACAGCCTTTAATCAACTGTGTCTGGCCCCTTGTGCTCTGTCAAATACTTTGCATCCTCAAAACTGGACGTTCGTTAGACCCAGACCTACCTGAAATCACACATTAGGAAACCTTCCAGTAATATGTTTTATATTATTACAACAGTTCGTATAATTAAAGCTGTTACAGACACAATTGTGGTTGATATTTGGATGAAACTGCATATGCTATCAACAGTTAGTTCACGCTACAATTACAAAGAAAAACACGACTACTAAATGGAACTGACGAAGGGGTCACAGAAACCGGGAGAAATATGATTTCTAGCCAAGTTAACTACTCACAGGAGGAAGGGTGAGCGAAAATGGTTTCCGTAGTTTGTCGTATTAAATTGTCCTGACTTCAATTAACTAAGTTGTAATACGTCAGGCATCCCGCGGGTAACTCACGAGTAGAACATCACTAGACTGTTTACTGCAGCCGGCAGTTTGCTATGCTATACTGTCAAGAGTGCAGTTAGATACAATGTTTCCCCCCCCCCCTCCCACCTCTCTCTCACTCTCTCTCTCTGCGAGTGTCACACTTCTTATACGCGATTCACTGTAAAGTGAGCACTTTTTAAGGCTCTGCAGAATTTTTGTTTTAATTAGATTTATATCTTCCTGTCACTTTTTTTAACATAAACTTTGTCATCAGACTAAAAAACACAGTATGTACATTCACTAACAAAAGTTAACGTCTGGAGCTGCAATAAAATATATTTATTAGTGGTTAATGTCTGTTGAAAGGGCCTTAAAAAGTGCTCACTTAACCCTGAACAGCATATACCTGTGCGCGTCTACTCACCCCTACCCACCCTCCCACCTTCTCTTTGCAAACAGTGGCAAGGACATCCTAAGATTCATTAGCAGACAGACGCCAACTATCTATAATAACAATGAATGAGAACTAATATTTAACTACTGTTTCAGAAGTTACTGATTTGTATAATCTGCCCACAGCGTGGAAAAAAAACGTCCGCCGGGTATAAAAACAAAAACCCACCCACCGAATAAAAGAAACTACCATCCGGGTGAAAAAGAAGTGCACGTCGGGTTAAACATTTGCCCATCGGGTTTTTAAAAAAAAATTCGCAGGTAGGGTAAAATAATATTCTAGGGGAAGTACCGCTAGTTGGTTACATCGGTCGCCGGAATGTTCATCAGTCAGTGATGCTGTAAAGTAGGTGCAGAAGCAGACTGTAGAGCGCAGCTACAAGAACACAGGGCTGGCTGTGCACTCGGTGCGGCGAGATGCATCTGGCGATAACAGGTCACACAGTGGAGTTATTGGCCGAGCCTCGTCTCTCAATCCCGCAGTGGAGCAGGCAAGACTCGACAACTCACACACACACATAGGTACTGCTTTAAAGGCTGTTCACGATCAAGTAAGCATTTTTAAAATAAAACCTTAGAAAAAATTCACTGTTCCTGCCTGCATGTATTTTAACCGGTGTATTGAGCGACATGCGCCCAGTAAAGTTGGTAACACGAAATGGAAAGTAGTTCCATATCTTAGCGTCGAATAAAAAGTGTTATGTAACCATTTGTGATAACATAAATTATTTCTTTCTGTTTCTATTGTTTATTTTAATGCATCGATTAGTAAAAATGAGCAAATTTGTAAAATACTTACTTTTCTAATAATTTCGCAGTTTCACTTGACCGACGTACGAATAAAGTGATGAGACCCAGGACTAGGTTAAGTTTACATAAGGCGGAAGAATACACAACTTGCATACTACTATATCTTAAGCAGGGTTTTCAGAAGTGCTAATTTTCCCTTAAATAGCCTATACTCGCATACCCGAGCTTTTACTTCCTCACCTGATGGGGCGCGGGAGGTTATGAGTTCGAATCCCAGGTAAGGCGTAGGTGTTAGGTTGAGTTAGGTTATAAGTTAGGTTATAAGTTAGGTTATAAGTTAGTTTGTAAGCCGTCCGCTGATAAGCACAACACCGGAAGACGTTAATAAGCCATTTCCAATATCCAATTAACTTCCTGGTAAGAGTTGAGTTGAGATATTTGGGCAGCCTTTAACAACAAGGTCTTCAGAGCCGATGAGGGTGGGCCGATGGAACTGTTGGAATATTTATAGTTAGATTGTATTGTGGATTGTTACATTAGTGTAGTGTCATAACGGCCAGATATATTGATTTATGTAATTTTCTTTTTTACTTTAATTTGTTTTTATATATGAAGTGTACGTATGTGCACAATGGGTTAAGTGGTAGAGAAGGCAGATATGCCTTACATGCGCCCACAGAAAAATAAGGCGAGAAATAAATGAGGTGAGAATGTAGCAGCACCGGAATAACAGGGCGAGGGAAACGGGAGATCTCCGAGAAAACCCGCCTACCAGAGGCATCGTCCCGCAAGATTCCTGCTCGCGAAAATCCGGGAGTGACCCGCTAGTGAAAGTTATTCGATCAAGCAAATTGACCAAGACGTTTTTGACACTACACAATAAAAAAAAATTTATTTTCAGGTTGAAACATTTTCAAGTCTAGAAAACTTGGAAAATGGCATGGAAGGTGAAAATATTCGGCCAATATTTTCTCCTATGTTTAACACAGCCATGCTCTTAAACAGAAGCCAGGGTGTACTTCATACAAACAAAAAAAAAAAAAAACTGGACCGCTATATCTAAATATTTCCCACCCGGAGGATCCCTCCCAGCCGCACCTGTTCGCTATGAAAAACATACGTTCACGTAATAAGCGTTTATGTACAGTTCCATAGTAAATGGAGCGCGAAGTTATTTACTTTGTGTGTAGAAGCTACGGCGTCCTTGAAAAGGTTGCCAGAGTCGCCCTTATTGCGCCTCTCTTTCTTTGTATATTGTTCGTACTAAAAATCACAACCAGCAGAGTTAATTACAGAAATCGACGTTTGCGACTTTTATAACAAAATCCGCGGGAGAATATAACAGCGATGTTTAAAAGCACAGAGAGTGAAACTACAGGCCACTAAATAAGGCGGGAGGGGGGACAGTAGAAATCATTGTGATGTTGCCTATTTTTCGGCCACAAAATGTTTTCAGCGTCCATTATTAAAATTTCTTATTCGACAATGCATAGTATATAATTCAGATGACCGAATAGCCACCACATCAACAGAATGCCTTTATTTGTTTCATGTGGAATAAATGGGAATTAATTATTATTACCTTCTGATAATGACAACAAAAGCGAAAACCGTTCGAGAAGCAGTAAGATGATCGACTTTAAAATATAATCAAATTGTTTCTATGCCAAGTCACGTTTAAAAAAAAAATTGTTTTCATACATAAATAATGGTTGGAATTTATAAAATCAAGATGGCGTTCGATTCTCCTCCCTATTGACGAAACATCGCAATTTTCCTTGGAAAACTTCGCTATATAGCATTAGGAGAATAGCGTTAACTACAGGGTGCCCCGCTCTTAACGACTGCAGTAGATCGTGAATGGTGTTGGCCATGTGTCTCAGCTGTGTTGGTACGGGGTACTTCAATGTTGGGTACATGCGCAGATAAATAAACGTTCCAAGTCATTTTAAGTACATGGGCAAAATTGAGAGCTTCCAAATCGTATGGTTCGAAACGAAATCAATATAATTCGAATATCCTTTGTATCCATCTTTGTATAGTGTACAGCACAGTATAATATTATACAAATTATCCATTTAATCAAATTTACCAATGTAATGTATAGAATGTATGTACTTAAAAATAATTCTATTGATAGCATGTCGCGAGTGTGAGGATGTGTAACCTTGTATGTGAATGCTATCAGCGCCACATATCTCCGAGATTTGTAACTTGCGTCATGTATTTTTTGTGAATGCAATTGTGATATTATTGGGCAATGTTGGTTATACTGAAGCGTTAGCCGTTCGCGTTCTGAGTTGTAAAAAAAGTCTAATTCGTATTTTGCTTTTTGTTTCGTTGTTTCGTATAATCATGTCAGACTTTGAATAATTTAGGAATCTAATCTGTATAGTTTTAAAACCAACTGTTGGCAGCACTGATAAAACTGTCGGGTAGCGTCGCCAGTGTTACCGGCGCGGCGTCGGTTGGTGCAACTGCGATGCGCGTATGTGGGTCACGAGGTTGAGGTTGCATCACTATTTGGGACCGAGATGCCCGCATCTCCTGCTCCCCCCCCCCCCCTGACATGTCGGGGAAGGTAGTGCCAAGAGGTAGAGAGGGGGTAGTGGGGGAGGGATATCACCGCAAACTTTCCCCCTGCGGCCATGCACACTATCGCTGATAAGACCCATGCTGCGGGCTACCCCCTCCCCCCTCCCCCCTCGTTTTCACTACAAACTCCACGCCAGTAGGTTCCGCTCTTTTCTGGACCAAGTTTCCTTGACAGGTACAAGGCGATCCTTGCCCGCCTCCGCTCGCCCGTAGCGCCGTCGTGCGGCCTGCCAAGTTAAGCTTCTTACACAATAGAAAACTTTAGCATTTGACTTCTCGTTTCCTTTCCTCTCACGAAACCACCAATACATAATACAGTTGTAAAGTCAGAGTTCAGACAATTGAACATCGGTTCTGCGAGCTTCGTTAAAATGTTTATCTTGTTATGTAAATAATTATGATACTATCCAGGAATGCATTTTACGTACCTATTTTTAAAAGAGGCTTAAATTTCATATTATAAGTTATTTCAAAACATAAAGCTCATTTGTTTACTTTATTAAAATATGTCAATTCATATATTTTCTCTACACATTATATTTGTTTGTCATTTACTTAATTTAAGGCAAGCTTTGTTTAATATACGACGATTAAAATCTCCCTACAGTAAAATAACGAACTTTTCACATAACCTCTGTTAGATTCTCGGAAAAATGGCTTCTCGACTTTGACTTTAAATTTCAATTTTTCGAAATCGTAAAGTCAAGAGTGCTCGATTTTACATGTGTGACAGTTCCATTGTGTCAAGCTCCATAAGAAACAGCATGTCGGAAATCGCAAAGTCAAATGTTATAAAGTTTCCAATAGTGTACGGGCCGGGCCGGCCGTTTCCCAGGGAGGATCAAAACGAGCGTGCGTCACGCGCCAGGCGGGGCAGACGCCACCAACAGCCAACTGGAGGGCTTGTAGCGGGTCCCGTGACGGAAATGCCGGGCCGATCTCGAGTCGTGGCACGCAGAGAACTGCGATATTACGGTCTATTAACGGGTTACTTCCAACTTTCCTGAAGCCCAGGCTGGAGTTCTACTGCCAGGATATCCCTCCGCCTTGTGCGAATAGAGCTTAACCAAGTCTAAAAAAATTACACCAAAGCGGCAACGTACCGTATTCGTGCGCACTCGGTGTAATCATACTTTGCATTACGAACTATTTCTTAAAGACTGTTCGCGATAAAGTGAGCACTTTTGAAATCAACCTAAGAAAAAAGTCACTGCCCCTACCTGCACATATTTCAACGGGCGTCCTAAGTGGCATGCGACTAGCAAAGTTGGTAATGATGGATGGGAAGTAGTTCCGCATCTTAGCGTCGGATTAAAAGTGTTAGGTAACCATTTCTGATAATTTTAAATTATTTCTTTAGCTTTACTTTTTTTTAATGCACATTAAGTGTAAAAATTACTTTACTAATAATTTCACAGTTTCACTCGACCGATGCATGAATAAAGTGGTCAGACCCATGGCATACAAGTAGATCTTAAGCACGGCTTTCAAAATAGCTCATTTTACCATGAAAAGCCTATACTAGGCATTACCAACACACCTGTTTCCTCGCTGGTTTCTGTTCATTTTGATCATAAATTAAATATTATAATTTTTTGGGTAAAATATACGTAAAAGTTCAGCTTAGCAATAAATAAGGTACGTTCTAACAGAAGTATAAAACGGTTGCATGATACACGGGATGTTTAGGAAATGACCAAACACGTCAAACATAGGGCGATTCTTCAAATAGTGTGAAGAAACCCCCGAATAGACTTTAGTCGTAATGAGTGTACCGCTGTGTAAGGGCAATATCTAGTTGCGTCAAGGGGTAGGTATTTTATAAATTTTCTTTCTCAAAAACATAAGCTACAGAAACCAAGAATCGAATGTACGGGGAGGATACCCCTTAAACGATCGGTGCATACGACAAAGACGCAGAATTTTCTTAATCGGATCCCTCCATTCCCCTCTTATTATTGCTGCATCATCGCCTGGACATGCCGTATTTGCACAGCGGCATTCACGGCGGACAGTAAGGCTGGATTTACAATAACCTGACAGGCCGACAAATCAGCCCCGACACCTCGGAAAGTTTGTCACCCCGACAGCCCGACGAAAGTAGATTCTAGTTCTACTTTCGTCGGATGTCGGACCAGTCACCTCGCTTGGCAGTAAAAAATAATCATGAACATAACCTTACAAAACACAATGTGCGGATTTCACTACTGTGGTAAATTTCACATTAAACTTGTGTTATTTACGTGTGCATCCTGGTTACCTTTTAACACAAAGCCAAATTGACGAAAATAAATATTCGTGGAAAAGTAACTGCTTCAAATCCAAAAATACTTCGTTTACGAAGTTAACGAAATAGTTTACAATGATGTGAGATTTCTTCGCACTCCATAGCAAGTTACTGGCCATTCTAGGATTTGCCGAAAGCCACGCAACACTGGCCGGAAGGAAACTGTCCGGGTATTGTAGTAACTGAACTAAAATTTTGGTGGCTGAAATGGTCGGGCTGTAACGTCGTGTCTTGACTGTCGCGCCATCCTCGTCGTGGCATTGTAAAGTCCAGCGTTACACTCGGTATTTGCCAGCCACGACGGAATGTTTCGTCGTCCTGTGCGAGGACTGAGAGTGATGAGTACAGAAAGGCGCGAGTATCTCGGCTTCACCTTACACCGATAACAATCTACCTGCAAGAGGAGTCCATCTGTTCAACACACTCCCATTTACATTCCATTGTAGACGAGGACTTTACATATTTCGCATACAAATCCTAACAATCCGTACACACAGCACATCATTATTAAGGGCCACGATCCTTCATTTCTACAGCTTTTGCGAGAATTAAGTTTTTGTACCCAAACGGGAGCCGATATTGTAAAATGCTCTTACAATTTTGTTACATATTGTTTTTATTATGTAGTCTAATATTTCCAACACAAAAAAAGTGTATCTTGTTATCCAATTAATTAATTAACTACCCCTGCCTGTGTATATTTTAACGGACGCACTGAATGACTTGCGCCCAGCACAGTTGGTATAACAATTGATGGGAAGTAGTTCCATATATTAACGTCGAATAAAAAGTGTTATGTAACCATTTGTGATAACACAAATTATTTTTTTCGCTTTCTGTTTTTTTTTATGGATCGACGTGTAAAAATTGGCAAATTTTAAAATGTCTTCTAAAGAATTTCACTTGAGCGACGCATGAATAAAGTTATGAGGCCAATGGAAATGTTAATTTTACGTAAGGCGGAAAAATACACAACGTGCACTCGTCTAGACCCTAAGCACGGCTTTCAAAAGTGCTCATTTTACCGTGAACAACCTATAGGTTTAAGGTATTTCCAGTGTTCAGGATAAAAGTTTTAGTTTTCTGTGAGTTCGACGTTTTCGTGTCTTATCTGTGTTTCCGTAAATATTGTAGTATACGAGTTTTTGTCTGGAAATATAATAATCATTCTACTGTTGATGTTTTTAGCTCTCGACCTTTTAGGGAACTAAAAACAAGATGTTTAACGGAAATAGTTCAAAACTGCAGGATTAAATCTTTCCCTTGCACTTAATCTTACACCCAGGGGAAAAAATTCAAAGCATCGCCTTCAGTTAAATCTTCGCTGGCTCTCATTCCGTGTAATAGTATTTCACAGTTGCAGATCAAATTTGTAACGAAACCAGTTACAAGGGGAGTATTTGTAACATGTGAAACTCATTGCATAATGACATCCACCTTTTTTGTAATTAACGTGTGACATTTCCGTGAACTCCATAGTGATATTAAGTGTAGTATTGAAGTACGTAAAAAATATTAAAGCACCAAGTACACTAAACTAATTTTTTGCAGCGTGTCACATATGGAAATTTAAAATAACTGAATTTATAAACGTAACTGTGTTACAGGAAATATTTCTGAATCATGGATATTTTATTTTTCCGAAAATGAACGTACGAAGTATGCCACATAAACGAAAACCGTAAAATGTGCAAATGTTATGAAATGATCCAGGGTAGGCGGTCTTGTCGTTTAGATCTGGTAATTACTTCGAGAAAAGTTTTAGCAGGGGAGTAAATCGTTTAAAAGTTTTTAAACGCCACAACAGATATATGTTGACGAGAGTACTCTTAAGCCCTGTCACACTATCAAATTTTAGCCTTCAACTATATTTGACAATATAATTTAAAGACAAATACAGCTATCAAATTTTCCCTCCCAACAAATTTGATCAAATAATCTTGAACGTGTTTGGCAATGTGTCACACTGTCAAATTTTTACTGGGAGAATCTAATTTCAGTTATTATTTAAAAATTATTTTCATATTGAGATATTGCTTTTGTTTCTTCATGTGCTCCACTACATGAGTAAATGTAAAGAATATTATAATTTATTTTCGCTACTTTACTTAATTCAAATTTTATTTATAGGTGATGTTTTCTACACAATGAAATCTAATGCCTCCGAGTTCGTAATATTATGTGCAATTTTCACTTAAAATTTCATTCATGTCGAAATAGCTTCTACATAAATTAAATATCTTCATAACAGACTTCGTTTCCAGAAATTATTCGTTATTTTAAAGATTCTTCACGACCATATTAGTCGTGCATGATTCTGATTGGCCGAGACCGTCAAACATCAAATCAATTTTAGAACCGGTCCAATTTTCTGATGGAAACTGATTGTATCCAACTTTTCCAGACAAAAATTGCGGAGTTTGTGACGTAATAATGATGTCATAACTGTCCAACTTTATTTGACCAAACTTATTGGAAGCAGTTTGACGGAAAAATTTGACTGTGACAAGGGCTTGACACTCTTTGATATTCTTCGACTGATGCGTGTCCCTTGCAGCTAAAACAGCCAGACAGGACGAAAACCACGGCAGCAGCAAAGTTGGGCACGAGATAGCAGACAGGCGGCAGCCCGCAGTGAAAGCGAGATGTACCCCAGGTGAAAGTGGTTCGGGAAAAACCCCCTTCCCCCGTAACAACCAGGTACCCTTTCACTCTTCTCCAACCCAGTCACTGCTATCACCAACACCAGTGTCTGGAACACGATGGTATCTAGTATGGAGGAGGTGGCGGAGGGAGGGGGGAGTTGCAGGTGTGCGATATAGATCTGCGCTGAGTGAGTGAAGAGATTTAGGTGGCTCAAGATCGAGGTCTTGAGAGCCGATGAGGGTGAGGTATGGAGCAGCGCCGGGGATGGAACCCGGTTCGCCTTGGTGGGAGACGAGTAGTCTAACCACTACACCACCGCGGCCCCTGCTTTTTTTTTTTAACCGTGAGCAACCTGGCAACTAAGTGTGTTAAAGTTTCGAACAGATCTGCGTGTTTAATCTTTAGTAAACTATAATGTGTAGTTGGGGGTTTTAATGGTGTAAACTAATATTTTACTCCCAAAATAATCTTTACTTTGTATTGGTGCGCTATTTTCGAAGGCGGAGGAATTCTGTAATGACTTCGTTGCTTCTACCGTATTATTTATACGGACAGGAGCGCTCTGGTAAAGAATATCCACGGTAAAATTAGCACTTCTGAAATAAAGTGCTACATAAAAATTAATTGTCCTTTAAGGCTGTTCAAGTGATCAAAAATATTCAAATGTTAGCAATTTCATTTTTAACAGTAGGATTATGTTACACGCACATCTCGTTAACAGTCCTAACACATTACATAGCGCGTGGACTCGCTACATAGCTGCCGCGCCTCAATTTCTCTTTCGGTTAGAGATGGCAAATGAGTACTTTTGGCTGTAACAATGAGCATTTGTTACTGTTACAATGTCATACCCGTTAAAAAAATACCTGTTGCGTTTGTACTACGTACAATATAGGTACATCAGGAGTACAGATTACTATTTATTTGTTAAATATTACAAGCTTTTATTTAACTTGCATGTACGGTTCTGTCCGTCCTCTACGCAATGAACTGGTGTGCAGTCGGCCTGCAGCCCATAGTTTGGAAGGGACCATCGGTGTTTAACTGCAAATAATAAAATGTAAGGCTGTTAACTATTCGCGATATAGAACGTATAACTGATTGGCGCAAGCGTAGTAAGCGCATGTCTTGCAAAAGGCTCTTAACTATTTGCGCCAAGCTTTTATCTTCTTTATATATAAAATCCATTGTGCGTGAGTAAACCGCATCAACACTAACAAACCACTGAACCAATTGAGACCATATTCACACCATATGTTATTGAGGTGGCGAGTAAGGTTTTTTGTTGTGTTTCATTCCGATAGGTGGTGCTGGAGTCTAACTTCTATATTTATGGGCCTATTTTGCTCATACTTGCAGGAAATATTTGTTGATCTAAAAGAGAAAAATGCCAGTGATACCACAGTCAGACTTCGGTCGACGTACCAGACGTAATAGAGAGGCCACACTGAGACTGCAAAATAGAACGTGAACAAGCGCTGCACAAACTGAAGAGGCACGAACACAGGATCGAGAAGAACACAGCACAATCATAAGAGAATGACGTGCACGCCAAAAATATTCTAATAGATAATAATACCCAGAAACAACACAGCTGAAACCATACAAGACACACATCGATCATACGACGCTTTACAATATCCACTTATATTCTGGGACGGAGAGGAATGGATGTCATTTCAATTATAAACAAAGAAATCCAACAAGAGGTGCTGAAACTGAGAGAAAAAAAAAAAAAAGTGTTATGAACTTCTGTGCGTATCGAATTGTGTAACAAAAACGTATGAAAAACCATTTAATAAGCGGTGTTAAATGTTTAATTACAGATTTATTATGTCAATTCAATGTAATTATAACATGTAAAATATAATACTTTTATATGTAAAAACAAGTATCTTTACGAAACACAATACACATGACATTTGCGCCAAATTTACTATGACACACAAGGCACATGACATTTATACTTCGTATTACAAATTTGGCATTTATAATTTAAATACAACAGAGGGCGTTATATACATATTAATTACGGATTTTAATTATAAAAAAGAGGCGGAACAAGTTCGCCGGGATCAGCTAGTATATTAAATATAAATTGATACAAACACAATTTGTAGTAAAGTTTATTACAGCTGTTCGACCACGTCTAACTATTTCTACAAACTCTGTTACTACTATAATATTTTTTTTTCTCTCTTTTTAGTGCGTTTAAAAATAGAAGGTTCGTTTTGTAATTTTTTTACAGTTTGTGTGTTCTTTTAATGTGTATGTATTGATTTCTCATTGGCTGAATAAACGGGTGCGCTGGAAAAACGTTCCAACCGAGATTACATCAGTTTCTTGTAGTTAACGATGTTTAGGTCCTAATACTTAACACTCCTGTTTGAAATTTATGCCTCAAAATAAAAACACATAACGCTTTCAAATAATATGAACTTAGTTCAAAACATAGTTTACTTAACGAAATGATTTATCGCTGAATAGCCATCCCACTTTCGGGGTATTTAAAGTGCTCGTTTTACAGTGTATAACAAGTATTGCACAGCAAAGCAAAGCGAGCGACAGCGCGGAAGTACTACACAAACTTACTGCTGCAGCCAACCTTGAACAACAAGAGTCCTGACTGCTCACTCAGCTACCATTAGCGAGTCTTTAGTCGAGCGCGAGATAGACTCTCGTCGGGACGGGACGGGACGCGCCGGCCTTGGAGTTGTTTGTCCACACCGACAACTATCCAGCAAACTGGAAGAACAACCGCGACGACGACTATATTGCGCGTTGAGCAAAGGAGCTATAGGGGCGACACTAACACGGACGCCTAGCGCATCGTCGCCCCTACGCGCGAGGCGTGCAGAGTTTCCTTTGGTGTGCTACACTGTTGAAATTACATCTGTAACGGTGGGACTTTATGTACACGCGATGGAAGTCCACAGATTCAACTACGATCGTATAAAGGCTGTTCACGATAAAGTGAGCACTTCTGAAATGAACATTGGGAAAAAGACACTGCCCCTGAACGCATGTGTTTTAATGGGCGCACCGAGTGACATTCGCCCAGTAAAGTTAGTAACGACTGATGGAAAATGGTTCTATATCTTAGCATCGAATAGAAAGTGTTAGGTAACCATTTGTGATAACTTAAATTATTTCTTTCGGTTTCTGTTTTTTTTAATGCATGTGAGTGTGAAAATGAGCAGATGTGTAATATTTAGGCCTGCGTTCCTAAAATTTTCACAGTTTCACTAGACCGACGCGTTAATAAAATGATGAAACCCATGGAAATGTTTATTTTACATAACGCGGAAGAATACATAACGTACATACGAGTAGATCTTAAGTAGGGCTTTCAAAAGTGCTATTTTACCGTGAACACCCTATAGTTAAGCTCCTCTCCTTCCTGTGCAGGCTAGCTCTAATATATGCAATTTTTAAAACAATTTTCACGATTTTTTTTTTCGTTTTTTTTTTAATACACTTGAAATGATAAAAGTAAAAAAAAAATACAGGCTTAGATAATTGGTTTTTACCTTTTCTGTCAAAAAATCTTATTCCCAGAAAATTTACTTACCGAGATACACGTAAACAGCGATTTCACGGAAAATATTATAGCAAATAGTCCTCTTAGAGGTCCACTGCAAAATAATTTCTAGTAAACTTCCTAAACTGTGCTGGATGTTTTTAATCCCCCTATACATATACGCTGATGGGGTAGGTTTGCAAATCACTTGTGTGTCGATTCACATTTAAAGTTAACATAGGGCTATTATATATATATGTATATATATAATTCTCCTAGCATTGACATTGGCGTTAAGAAAGGCTCATCTTTGAAAAGTTGTAATTCAGTATTACCAAATATCCTGTGCTTGGGATCTGAAAGGACTAGTGTATAAGCACGTATATTTGCAATTAAACGTACATATGAGCAGATATTGTAATATATAAATTATTCTCCTTTACATGTCAAAAACAGTATCGTCTCTGGCATAAATGGATAATTTGCACCCAAATATTCTCTTCGATTGTAGAGTTTTTTTTTTTATGAAGCTATACTTTCAATGTCAGTTACAACGATGTAATAATAAACAACAGACAATCATGTCGGAAGTTGGTACGAAAAAAAAGGATTTAAAAAAATAGAAAATAATCGTTCCTTGAATCTTATTCGCCAAAACTTCAGTTATCTTTGCGTTATGATGAAGATGGGTCAACTTCTCACTTGGAAAAGTTCCGTCGCTCTTAATTCAATACCGATAAATCCACGTGTGAAAATAATGACTACACAAAGTTATCGCAACGCAAAGTTAGCTTAAATGAGAATCGGTCTTAAGGGTCCTGTCTATCTGAAACTATTCACATTTGAGGCCTAAGGGCGCAGGAGCGATAAGGGCTACACTCCCAAGCGCACCAAATGTCATATCAGCGCTACGCTTAGGGCTCTGAACTGACGCACGCCAGTGTTCTCGTCGCACTGCGTCTACCTATGGGACTTTCAGCAGTGACCCTACTATTTTATTAGTGGAAAATCTGTGGGAAGGTTCAATTCAGGGCCTTTGAGTAATTTTGTATGTATCTGACACACAAATTAAGAGATACAGCGGTTTGAAAAAGCCGTTTTAGCATTTTTTTCGAGTTCCATAAAATGGAGTTTCTAATGTGCGTTTGTCTAAAATATGTGTTCTTTCGTAGGTCAGCGCAATGGACGCGCGGTTCCTTGTTTCGTGGGAACACGTGTATTTCGAACACACACAGCAAAGCAGTTCAAAAAGAAGCTATTAGCTTATACAATGCGCGCGCCGTGAAAAAATTCTCGCTGGATGCCTCTCAGACCAACCTCACAGTAGAAACACCCAGTTAAAATTTAAATATTTAGATTTTCACAACAAAAAAGAAGTATTGTCGATATCCATTACGAAAAGATAAACTTGGACGAGAGGGTATGCGTAGCTCATCTACGATTCGCTATACGGCAAATTTTCGCATGAGAACTGTCTGCTTCAAACACAATCAATCTCACGGCCATATTTAAAGCAGCTGTGAATCTGCAAGCATCCGAAGCAGAACGCACCGCAATCCAAAAAACGGAACAACAAAGTTTCAGCAGCGTCTGTAAAAAGATTACGTGGGCTGAGCTGCACTTGGATGGCTTCACGTGAGGGCTGGGCTCAAGGGCGGGCCGGCGAACGCAATCACGGAAGCCTCGAGCAAAGGACGGGTCGCGGTTCGTGGCCGGGTCGATGGAGGTTGACAAGTGCTGCTCTCGACGTACAACTGCAGATGTCCGAGGATGACGCCAACACGTCCTGCCGCAATATCGGGCGCTGTGTCCACGAGGGGCTACGATTACCACAGTCCGGAAATATTTGCTCATTATTAACTCCTCTCCCAGTGGTTCCGCAATGCGCAACACAGGGGACGAGAAAGGACGATTCGCTGGTAGCATTGGCTCCACTTTAAAGCTATTATAGGTTGTGCACAGTAAAATGACCACTTGCTTAAGTTCTACTTGTAAGTACATTGTGTACCCTTCCGCTATATGTAAAATCAACATTGCCATCGACCTGATCACTTTATTCATGCGTCAGTAGAGCAAAACTGTAAATTATCACTAAAGTAAATATTTCACTAATTTTCTAATCTATACACTTATGTGAATTTTAAAAAATCTGGCAAATATAAGTTATTGTAGTATTGACAAATGTTTGCCGAACGTTTTTAATTCAACTGTGAGACGTGGAACTACTTTCCCTCCATGGTTACCAACTTTGCCGGGTACATGCCACTACGTGCGTACGTTATAACATGCAGGTAGAGACAGTGACATTTCGCAAGAGCTGGTTTCAAAAGTGCTCACTTATCATGAATAGCCTCAACACGAATTTGCAATATAGCCGATGCAAATTCCCGAAACATACAATTTCCTGCTGTAGCAGATTTAATTTGCGAGGATTTCAGCTGTTCGGGAACGCCTGTTGCGACGCATCATCACAGCCACAAGTGACCTTGAGTTTAGAATGTGTAAGCTAGGCTGTTCACGGCTAAGTGAGCACTTCTGAAATATACCTTTGAAAAATGTCACTGCCCCTACCTGCGTATACATTAATGGATTCACTGACTTGCATTCGCCCAGTAAGATTGGTAACGAAGGAGGGGGAAACAGTTCCGTGTCTTAATGCTGAATTAATAAGTAACCGTTTGTGAATACTGTAATTATTATTATTTGTTCTGGTTTTTTTAATGCGTATCAGTACAGGAATTAGTAAATTTGTAAAATATTTACAATTCTAATAAATGCACTTTCACTTGACTGACGTATAACTGAAGAAATCAGGCCGGTGACGATGTTAATTTTGCATACGACGGAATAATACACTGTGCGCATACAAGTAGATCTTAAACAGGGCTCTCATCAGTTGACCGCGAACGGCGTAATACAGTACATAATCCCGACGACGAGGAAGTAGAAAGGAAGAGAGAGAGAGAGAGAGAGAGACTCACCTAGGATGAGGTGCAGCTTGGCGTCCGTCTGGAAGGCGTAGTGCAGAGTGACGAGGAAGGGCGACTGTCGCACCGCCTCCAGCACCTGGCGCTCAGTCTTCGTGTGCTCCGTCGTCTTTCGCTTCTGCACGATCGTCGCCTTCTTCAGCACCTTCATGGCGTACAGCCGGCCCTCGTCCACGCCGCCTCGCTTCCGCACCAGGAACACCTTGCCGTACGCTGTAACATGTCCCAGAATACATAACCTCAACACATGCGTCCTAGCATACATAACCTCAACACATGCACCCTAGCATACACAACTTCAACAGATGCACCTTAGGATACATAACCTCAACACATGTACCCTAACATACATAACCTCAACACATGCAACCTAGCATACATAACCTCAACACATGCGCCCTAACATACATAACCTCAACACACGCCCAAACATACATAACCTCAACAACCACGCCCTAACATACATAACCTTATTACACGCCCTAACATACATCGCCTCAACAAGCTCCCTCTTAACACACCAGCAGCTTACACGAAGAGAATCGTAGCGGTCAGGTCACAATTAATTTAGCACACACACAGCATGCGCACGGATACACAACACGCACAGCAGTGGCGTAACGAGGGGGTGACCTAGAGGGGCTGGGTCCCTCTTGAAGACAAACGGAAGAATATAATTTCTACCCAACATTGAAAAATATCTGTAACGTGTAAAACTCTTAAGAGTAGATGGAACGCTGCTAAGCTAAGCTGTGAGTTTTGAATTTCTACAGTTCAAATTTTTTCCCTCCCCAGAGGCACGAGTGTTTTTGCTTCGCAAAACAGTCTTCCCTCCCATTTCTCCACATGCAAGAGGTCTCAAGGTCGGGGAATCCCATGAGTTGACCCTGTGAGTTTAGTAGGACTATGTGTGTGGCCATGAAATCACCCGCCTTGCACCCGCCTTAATATTGCTCCGGGAAAGAAAGCCAACAGCCATTACAGCATTTCCGTAATTTATTACGAAGCCAAAAAAACGATTTGGTTAATAGTGACTATCATTTTTAAGTTTAGCAACAATGGTCTCTTCGTTTCTATGATTAAGGGAAATAACTTACATGAACTTCTACTACAAGTAAGCGAAAGTTATTTTGTTGCTTTCAGATTTAAATACAGTAGTACGTATTTACCTTTATAGCAATTCACGCCCCACCCCACCCCCCTTTTTTCCCCTCTCCAAACAAACAACCTAGCTAAGCACAAATTCTTAAAGCTGCAACTTACACCCCCAGTAAAATATTGTAACTAGAATACCCTAGTTATCGGGGGGAAAAAATCATATAAAGCGTATTATGTTTATAAATAAATGTGTGTGAGTGTACTGCAATAATTGTTGTTTTATATTAAATATTTTCTAGTTTTTCTACAGTATTATGATGAGTCAAAAATTGTTTTTTAAGTGACACTATTTTCCTGTGGGCGTGAACTGATGCCTCACACTTACAGAAGTTCAGAAAGTTATCTGTAAATTTAAAAGATATAATCTTGGATACAACTTTCTTACGCTTATTGGCAGCATTGGAAAAGTATACATAATTTTGTTATTTATAGGCTGCTCACGGTAAAGTGAGCCCTTTTTGGAGAGCTAGCTAGTTACTTTTTCCTTTCAGCAATTTTTTATCCTTCAACCACCGCTTTAATAAAATATTGCCATGTAAGTAATAAACACTGTATGTATACTCCACTGCACTTGAAAATAAACGCATAAGGCTATAACAAGATATACTTGTGATATCTTATAATATTTCTTTCGCTTTCCGTCTTTTTTACTGCATCGAAGTGTAAAAATGGGCAGATTTTTTAAATTATTTACTTTTTTCACAGTTTTACTTGACTGGCGCATGAATAAAGTGACGAGGCACATGACAATGTTAATTGTACAGATGGTGGAAGTACACGCAATGTGCGTACAAGTAGATCTTAAGCAGGGCATTCAAAAGTGCCCAGTTTACCGTGAACAGCCTATATGAGGAAATATATGTTAATGATAGTTTATTAAATGTTTTCCGAAAATCAACGCTCATTTATCAGCCGTACATCCCCTAAGATAACTTACAAATAATTTGATGCTTGTAGAGTCCAGTTCACTTGTTATAAAGTCATTTCTCACATACATTTGTGAAAATTTCATAAATTTATATAATATACACACACACACAAACATATAATTTGTACGTTATTTATAGTTATAGGCTGTTCACGATAAAGGGAGCACTTTTTAAGGCCCTGCTAAAATTTTCCTTTCAGCTAATTTCTATCTTTCCGCCACTTTTTTATATAAGCATTGTTCTGTGACTAATAAACACAGAGTATACGTTTCATCACATTCAAAATATAATGTGTGAGGCTGCAATAAAATACATTTATTAGTGGTTAATGGCTGTTGGGGGGGGCCTTAAAAAGTGCTCACTTTACCGTGAACAGCCTCTACACATTACATACAAGTAGGTGACTATGCAAAAGTACATATTTAAAAGAAAATAGTGAAATACTTTGTCGAAGGGTTATTCTGACGAGAATGAAGGCTTGGCCAGGTTTAAACAAGCGCGACCCGACGTTGCATATGGCGTCAAGCGACGGCGCCGAACCTAGGACGTGAGACAACACGCAGAGAGGAGCTGGGATAGAGAGAGGGTTGCTGGTTGGAGTGCTCCGTCACACCTACTGGACAGACCTCGAGGCGGGGGGATTGCGAAAAGCGGAGCCCGACTACCGGTGTTTGTAGAGGAGGCGCGGGCCAAGGACAGTCTCGTCAGCCGAGCTGCAATCGCGGCCTCTCCAGAGAGAGACAGATCCAACACTGGCTGCAAGGTCAATATCTCCAGCAGCTTGCATCACGCACACACACTACCAACCTCTTCTGGAGGCTTGCGTCACGTCAACGGTTTCTTACAACTCTTCTGAAGCGGCCCTGCTAAAGTTCTACTTCTAGGATATTCCTCCGCCTCGCGCAAACAAAGCTTAATCGAGCATTAAAGTGGGCACTTTTTAAATCAACCTTGGAAAAAAAACTTCCTACCTGCATATATTTTAACGGGCGCACTGGGTGACATGCACCCAGTGTAAAGTTGGTAACGATGGATGGAAAGTAGTTCCATATCTTAACATCGAATAAAAAGTGTTAGGTAACCATTTGTTATAATTTATATTATTTCTTTCGTTTTATGTTTTTTTTATGTGTCAAAGTGTAAAAAATGAGTAAATTTGTAAAATATTTACTTCTCTAATAATTTTAGTTTCACTTGACCAACGCATGAATAAAGCGATGAGGCACGGCAATGTCAATTCTACATAAGGCGGAAGAATAAACAACGTGGATAGAAGTAGATCTTAAGCAGGACTTGCAAATGGGCTCATTTTATCGTGAACAGGCTATACACCAGAGGACAATGCACCACATTCGTGCGCACTCAGTGTAATCAAATTTTGCATAAGAAGTATTTCTTACCAACGCACATGTCCAAGAGAAAAAGGGACGATATGGCTATTGAATAAACTTAATCTATAAATATAAGCATTTGTTCAGTAATATAACCATGAATAATTAAGTAACAACAGTAAATAGACTTACGGTACAAAGACGGATTGGAAAAAATTGGTGCGTGATAGAGAAAAAATGAAGTCCGTTTCGGACTCAGCATCCCAAAAACATGTCGAGGGCCTTAAAAAAAAGTGCACACTTTACCGTGAACAGTCTGTACTACGATTTATCGCATAAACAGGCCATATACGCCTTGGTTTGAATTTCGGGATGATATTTACAAACACTTAGCTTTGTATACAGTAGTATACTAAAATAACAAGACTATCTCCCAGCTCACCACTTGCGTACTGCTTATCGCTGCGCGTGTTCAAGGACAATTCCTACAGTCGCCAAACTTCGACAAGTCCGGGCGCGCAGTGTAGGCCTGCATCTATCTACAAGGGGATTTTACAACTCACCACTGGCATGCGCAGAGGACGTTGGTTGGGGTGCAGCTGCATGCCACATTGCAGCATGTCATTAGGAAATAAAAAATAAACTATTCCGATTTCTAGTAGACAGTCTGCGTGTTTCAAACACTAGATTAAAAATAGGTTTAATGTAGCGTGAGGCTATTGGTTATGAATCCTTTTTCATTTATTCTCACCTTATATTCTTAGCAAGTGGATCTTCAGTTTACGGTTTGCACCCCCCTCCCCCTTTTAGCCTAACCCTGCGCACGCACACCTATGCTACACTATTAGTGGGCGTATTACAAAGAGACATACGAAAAAACGGCGTCGTATTCTATACAGACAGCATGTATTTTTCATCCCATACGTTCTCTTGGGCTGTGGGCAACTGACTGACTGACTCTGTAATCCCGGTGATGCAAAACATTCTAATCTTGTACTTACTTAACGGTGCTTAGAATACATCTGTATTCAAGGGTTCTGGTTTGTGACTGGCATGTGCGTGTTGGGCGCCCAAACCCGTTGTATTTTCCAGTTGGACGGAGTCCCTGGCCGTGCCTGATAGTTTGTATGACGACATACGGTGGCGATCCTCGGCGCAGAGGTCGCCCATCCACATACCGACCTCAAAGTATGTCAACGCGGTACGGCCGCTGGCTTACGTGCAAATCACGAAACTGGGTGCAGCAAAAAAGTTACCAATAACCTCCTCCCCCCTGCCCCCTTCTCCACAAACTAACGCAATACTACCGGATATATTATAAATCTCTGCACATCTTTGCTCTTCAGGGAAGCACACTGTGCATACACATTTTTTTCTTGTATATATATATATATTTACGTCTATTTAAAAGAACATCTTACACTTGAACTACTAAAGAATAAATCATTACTAATACCATTACCACTTTTCGGAGTCCTCGATTTTTTTTTTTTATACTAACATGTTCGTTCTCTCGCAATTCCAAGAATCTGTGACGCACTCGAGGTATGGCGGGACACATCACCTGTCATGTCTCGTCGTAATGTGTAAGGCGCCGAGACTTCCGGGGGTGAGGCTGCTATTGTGTAGCTCTATAATAAAATGGAAGGTGGAGGAGTGCTCTAGGTACTACGGGAATTCTCGTACCTAAAAATTGTCATGGCAATATCCTCACTATCAAACAGAGTATAAACCACAAGACAACAATCTAATAGGAGTGTGACAATCAGGGCGTCTAATGATCATGAAAATAATGAAAAAGGTATGTAGGTAGGTAGATAGTTGGGCTTAACGTCTCGTCGACAGCGAGGTCATTACAGACGGAATAATGAAAAAGTAATGAAATTTAGAGAGTGGTCATGAAATGGTCTTTTTTTGTGCGAGTCCACCTCATTGTCGATTGATATTGTTGCTCTATGCGTTCAGTGGTAAAGGGTACAAGCATAACAATTTTATAGGCTGTTCACAGTAAAGTGATCATTTCTGAGGCCCTAGTTACTTTTTCCTTTCAGCCATTTTTTTATCCGTAAACTAACTTTATAAATTAATATTGCCATCTAAGTTATAAACACAGTATGTATATTCTACCGCACTTTGAAGTTAACGTCTAAGGCTAAAATAAAATGTATTTATTGATCATTAGTCCAAATGAGAGAACTTTCAAAAGTGCTCAGCATATATAAATAATGCACCCATCAACAAGATGCGTTATACCCTTAATGGAAAAAAATATGCGCATCTAATAGTTGCCACCTCTTTGACATTGGAAGATTCTCCAACATATCACCGATTTCCAGACAAAAAGAATCTCTTTTCCCCCCGACATTTTACTTGCCAACATTTTTTTACTGTAAGGATTGGCGCCTTTGCATTATAGCACACTTTTACACTAAAATACTTCCTCTGGTATTATAGAACTGCTCACCACATAGATTGCACAGAAAAATGCCTAAGAATTTAGTCCACAATCATTAAAACAAATTTATATGATTCTGGCAGCGGCGCACGATTGATGGCAGAACTGCGAAAATCATGCCCATCAGAGCACGAAGCTCGCTGACATTTTCCCTGTTTTCCAGATATGTGGCAACCCTGCACTGTGCCACGCATTGTCGAGCCACCCTGTACACACAATTCGTGGGCATGCACCGCACAAAAACATCACATGGAGGGGGGAGGGAACTACTCCTCTCGTTATTGCGGAGTGTGTGCTCGACTGCCGAGCTGCAATAATGTAAACTTTCACGAGCTGCGACCTGACAACGCGTGTGGCGGAGAACTGTCAACACTTTCGCAGTGTCGCCACGAGGCAACAGCGCACGCGTGCTACAACATAGCACGAGCAGCCAGCTGAATACACCAGCTCAAGTTCTACTTCCACGATATTCCTCCGCCTCGTGCAAACATAGCTTAAGGTCGCGGACAGACCCCCCCCCCCCCCCGCGCGTTTTTTTACTGGTTGTTTGCGCGAAAACGCGTATCTCGGCAAATACATCTTCCGCAAATACGACTTTTTGTCAGAAAACATAAAAGCCGATTATCTGAGCCACAATTTTTTTACTTTTGTCATATTAACTGTTATATTGGAGAAAAAATCGGGAAAATGGTCAAATACCGCATTTTTTTTAAGCTTGCGCCAAGAGAGAAAAGTACGCAGATAAGCGCGTAATTGAATATGTGGTATTTCATCGCGTGTAATAAAACCGCACTGTTACAGATCTAATTTGCACAGTACGGCGTTACGACGGAAATACTGCACGCAATGCGCGTAGGAGCGATGAGGCGCTAGACGTGCGTGTAACTGTCGCCCGTATCGCTCCCTCGCTTCTTGACCTTGGACCCGAGGTTCCATCCCACTCTTAACTAAGTTTAAGAGAATTGCGCTGAACAGACAACGCACCGCATTCTGTGTGATGCTGTGATATTTTTAATAGAAACTATTTCTTGCTAGGCATTACCAACACACCTATATTTCCTCTGTTTTCGTTTCATGTTAATTACAAAACGAAATAATATAATTTATATATAAAATATAAGTAAAAGTTAAATACAATAAGATATCGAGAGAAGTATAAAACACATGTAATACATTGCATATTTAAAAAGCAACCAAACTCGTCATAAGTGGGGTGATTTTTCAAAATGTTTGATTTTAAAAAGTGCGAAGAAGCAGCGAATACACTATGGCCGCGTTCCACTTGTTGCTAAGCAGCAGCTGAAATTACTGACGAGCGTTCCTTTACATACTGTTTCTGCTGATCAGTAAATGACGAATGGTGTTGTGGCGTCTGGGTTGGAGGCTATACTTCCGGCTGGCGCTACTGACGTGCAGACCAGGCAGTCTCAGTAAAAGCAGACGACGCAACATGGCGGTGATGGCTAACGAGCAAGTGGCGATGTTATCTGCACAATATGCACGTGGAAAGCATATTTTCACATTCTTCGATAGCGGCATCAATAGTGATGTATCTGAATCAGAAGTGAGTGAAGATATATTTTTATCGATCCCTGTCGACAGCACGTTTACCTCGGCCCATCATTGCTTCGCCATGCATAGCAGACGTAATTATTCCTGCTAAAAACTCTGCCGACGAGTGTTCCGCCTGGGTCCCGCTGCTCAGTGCGAACTGCGAATGTTTACAGATGGCGTTCCTGACTACCAACCGCAGTAAGAAAACTGCTACACGACCAATGAAAAACGAGCGCAAAAAAAAAAAAAACAGAATGTACATGTTTAGCGGATATTTACAAACAGTGTGTTTGGCTAGACTGATATTCATTTTTGTTCATCTAATTGTGATGAAAAAAGTTTCGCGGGAGTCGTGTTTCGGGATATTTAAATTGTAGTATGCATGTTAATATAGGCCGTTCACGATGAAATGAGCACTTTTTAAGGCCGTTAAAAATGTATCCTTTCATCCAATTTCCATCTTCCTCCTGCTTTTTAAAATATAAACTCTGCAATGTGAACAATAAACACAGTGTATACTTTTCACCACCATCAAAATTTAATGCCTGACGCTGCAGTAAGATATATTTACTAGCGGTTAATGCCTGTTGGGAGGGCCCTTAAAAAGTGCTCACTTTATCGTGAACAGCCTCTAATTGCGTTGACTATTTAGATAAACGGAAATCGGAACTGTACCGCCAAGTTAATTTAATAACTATGTTCTTGTTATAAGCTTGCACTGCAGTGACTTGGCCGGCGTATAACTCGAAGAGAATAGAAAATATTCAATCCTCTTTACCGCGAGCAGGTCGCCATTTACGCCGCTATGTCGTGTTGTAGCTGGTCCCATATACAAGTGTGGGTTCAATTTGTTATTGTTATTTCCAACGATGATTGTAGCCGGGCCTTCAGCAAGCTTGCAGAAGCCGGCCGCCAAGCGACAGTGTTGATAGTTAGCAGCAGGTAAAGACGGGGAGAGTGGGGGAGGAGAATATGTGGGTTATCCTACAGTTAGCCGGCTGTTCCGTCGGGACGGGAGTCGAGTCACCCACTGCGCATGCTCGCACGCACGTGTCGCCGACTGTAGAGGGAGAATGCGCGCCAGAGGTGCGCAGTAGTTTCTCCGTGTCCGGACACTGGACTGCTCTCCAGCCGACACGTCACTGTCATTAACGACGTGGAGAGGATTTGACGTTACGACACTGCAGGGTTGCCAACTGTTTGTTGTAAAATTCCCGTATTCAAATTGTAGTACTTCCGTATCGTCTCCAAAATTTCCGTATAAAAGTAAGAAAGTACCAGGAATTAAAAAAAAAGCACAAGCCACTGTAGCCGTAAAAAAATGAATACATGCATAAACCTGTTTCAGTTTTATGTGCTATCAGAAATGTTTTAAATACATCAATAAATCTAGTTTAAATGTAATATGTTGTTCCTGAATTAAAGTATGTAAAACGTATACTTGTTTCTTTTAACTTTTATTGAAATGGGGCTATTGTTCGAAATATTACACAGATGATCAACAAGTAAACAAGTGTTGTGCATCGACCATCCAAAACTTGCAATATGAGAACATTTCCGCACATTTAGTGTACAGTCCGTACGCTCATAAAACTTCATATTTTTTTAAACGAAGAAATTTCTCTAAATTTCCGTACTGTTGGCAACGCTGCGACACTGTCTGCGTGAACATGTGCTCCGAGATGTTTGTATACTTCCTCCAACCAATTTTAACGCAATTACAGTGAATTAAAACTGATAAAGGTTGTTCACGATAAAGTGAGCACTTTAGAAATGAGCCATAGCGAAAAAAGTCACTGCCCCTGCCTGCATATATATTAAATGGGTGCAATGAGTGACATTCGTCCAGTAAATAAGTATTTTATTCATATAAAAAGGGCTTGTATTTTTGAAAATTATGATGCAAACAAACACGTAATTACAGTTGGCCATGTGGCTTCGGCAATTGCATTTGTTTGGGGTAGGTGAGTGCGCGGAAGACGATAGATAATCTGCACAGCTCATATTTAGTATACAGTTCGTCCCAACACTGGCTCGCTTTCTGCCTTCTACACTGTCAACAGCACGCGCACAACAGAGTCTTGGGTCTGAACCTCAATTCGCTTTTTAAAGGGACTCGTGTTGGCAATGGTGAAGATGAATTAAGTTCACAAATATATTCTACTTCCTACACTGCCCGAAGTTCATCACAAAAGGGAGTTGGAGTGGAGGGGGGAGGGGTGTCAAGGAACGGTAAAATATTTCGCACGCGAAAATGTTTCACTAATAAAAAAATTACAAAAGCAATTAAGAGATCGCAATATCTGTGTGCAAAAAAAAATTAGAATAAAATTTTCTACAAAAAAAAAACTTATAAAAATCAAAATGCAATATTTAAGCAAAAATTTAGATAAGATTCCCACCAAAAATAATTCCGAAAAATAGACAGTAAAAGAAAACACGAGAAAGAGAATACAAATTTTTATCTGGATAAGAACACCCAATAGTCAACTGATCAAATAAAATATACAAGAACTGAATATTGAAAAGTACATCAAGAAACAACAAAGTGAGGATCAAGAAAAATGAGCCAGTACAGAATAAACAGAGAGAAAGAGAGGAGGAAACAAAAAAAGACCTGGACTAGGCTCAACTCGGGTCTTGAGCGCGAACGGCTGTGAAGCGAGGTGAAGATGCAGCAGACGAAGCATGAGGGAAATATCCCACTGGCACCGTCCGCCATGTCAACCACATGCGGAAATCCTGGTTTGACCACCGCCGACGTGAACCGCGTGACGTGGCCACTAACACAATCACGGCCACTCCTACTAGATATGATATGTTAACCAAAAAAATCCGCACGAAACCTCACTCGCGCACACCCAGCGCACCGAGTAGCATGCACCTTGTACAGTTGGTAACGACCAAAGAAAAGTAGTTCCATTTTTTAGCTTTAAATTAAAAGTGCTAGGTGGATATTTGTAAATACCGACATTATTTCCCTTGCTTGCTGGTTTTTAAATGCGTGTCTAGGCTGTTCACGGTAGAATGGACACTTTTGAAAGCCCTGCTTATGATTACTTGTATGCACGTTGTGTATTCTTCCGCCTCTTGTAAAATCAACATTGCCATGAGCCTCATAACTTATTCATGCGTCGGTCGAATGAAACTGTTAAATTATTAAGATAGTAAATACTTGAACAAATGTGCTTATTTTAACACTTCGATGCATTAAAAAAAAACAGAAAGCGAAAGAAATAATTTAAAGTTATCACAAATGGTTACGTAACATTATTTATTCGACGTTAAGATATGGAACTACTTTCCATCCATCATCAACTTTACTGGGCGAATGTCACTCAGTGCGTCCATTAAAATATGTGCATGCAGGGGCAGCGACGTTTTGCTATGGTTAATTTCTAGTGCTCACTTTATCGTAAACAGTCTTTACGAGTTTTAATTCAATGTAATTGCGTTAAAATTGGTTGGAGGAAGTATACAAACATCTCGGAACACTTGTTCGCGTAGACAATGTCACAGCGTTGCCAACAGTACGGATATTTCCGTAAACGTACAGAAATTTCTTCGCTTAAAAAATATGAAGTTTTATGAGTCTACGGACTATACACTAAACGTGCGGAAATGTTCACGTAAGCAAGTTTCGGATGGTCGATGCACAACACTTACGTTTCCGATGACTCCACAGTTTTACTTGACCGATCCATGAATTAAAGTGATCAGTCCCATTGCAATGTTGATTTCACATATGGTGGGAATAATATGCGATGTGTGTACAAGTAGATCTTAAGCAGGGCTTTCGAAAGTGCTCATTTTACCGTGAACAGCATATACCATCGCAGTCATGATTGCTCTTTCACACTTGACACGCGAGTTTCAGAGCACTGCCTATATCGGCTGGCAGCTGCCAAACATAAGTAGGAGATCCAACGTTAATGCCAGGCTTCACCACCCGTCGGCGTATACGGAATTAAATGCTAAATACGGGTAAAGATCTCTCAGTGGTTTTTTGTGGTAGTATTTTCCAACTAAAAAATTTTTGTTAAAGAATAAACGCATCTACATTTGTATACCGTTTTAATTTTAAATTCACTTTTTATTAATTATAAAATGTAACAATTTTATAAAAATTTTAAAGTGTATTTAAAAAGCATTACTTTCACCAAATGCATTAAGTTCGGTTGCTGCCCAAAGGTCTGACCCATTAGTTAAGAATATTCGCTTTTTTAGTTTTATTATTTTCGCTTGCAAAATATTTCGTTTCCTTACGAAACATTCAAATGTATATCTTCAGAAATCACTTTCCGGCATTACATCTTTTGTTCGTTTAATTAATGTACTGAGCTAAAGATATGCACATTTTTGACCAAAACAGCCCTTGAGTGGTATATGCATGTGTGTGTTCTTGTTTATTTATTTTTCAACTATTTGAATGTCGTGCGTTATGTGGCGAGTTGCTGCAGTCGCAGTACAATGTCACCTCAAGTGTTTTGATGACGCAATTATTTCATCCCTACCTCTAAAAATGATACCCCGTAGACTGCATCACAATGTTCCTAGATATTAGACATTTCTCATGCAGTAAGTGTACGAACAATATCTCGACAGCTCCCCTGATCGAATATCAGTTAAACGACACGAGATATTACACAATAAACGATAACATACAGTACTCTTGTTTATTCTGTAAAGCGATAATCCCGTACCAGGAACCTAATTCGTAAGAAGGACTATTCACTTGGTAGCAGTAAGATATTCTTGGAAAACCATATATATTACCGTGTAATCATAAAAGTGATATCAGTAGCCACATTACTTTGAAATAGTTACGACAAATAAGTGCCTTATCTTCCGATAAGATTTAGAAGATTGATAAGAGAGTCACTCACGGTAGAAGTTTAATAAAACGTCACAAAGAATAACATCGCTTCCCCACACAGTTGTTACCTCGGTTTGGGTAATTCAACCACCTGGAAAAATCATTCCGTGGCAGAAATACTCCCTGCCACATGGCAAGATTTTGACAGTTAGACGAAACTAGCGCCAATGTTTACTTTCCGTTTATGTATCCTTTCGCCATCAGCTGTTGCATCAAGTTGTGGCTGTATATTTTGAAAACATGCTCTCAGCTAATCCATTTGTCATTGTAATACTATATAAACTTTGAGGTATTTATAGACTAACATATGTCTAAAGAAAAAAATTCGTATGTTATAAAAAAAAAAGAAAACCTTGCGAAAAAAATGTAATATTAGTCAACTATTTTTAATTGATTGCAGACTGTGAATTAGGGTTGACATTTGCGAGACGATGATAGCAGTTCTCATCACCCACTGGACGTTACAGCCAATATGTTAAGATTAGAAATCAAAGCAATTCGAGGAACTACTGACTTCTGCAATATTCTTCTGCTATTACTGATACTAAACAGCTCGAGTTGGGAATATTGTTTCCTAAATATGCAATGTTTCACATGCGTTTTATACTAACATATTACTTTTTGGTTAAATTGAACTTTTACCTATAAATTATAATATTTTATTTATAATTAATAGGAATAAAACTGATAGAAAGAAAGTGTGTTGGTAATATTTAGTAAGACAAACTTCTGATGCAAAATTTTTAACTAATGCGGTGCGTTGTCCCTTTGGTGTCGTTTTCTACAGTTGGTTAGTCTTTGTTTGCACGAGGCAGAGGAATATCCGGGAAGTAGAACCAAAGCAGGGCTAAAGAAAGGTTGGAGGTAACAGCGAATGGAAGTTATCTGTGCAAATAGCACGACCTCCAACGACCCTGTAGGGATTTCAAGGCATAAAAAGAGAAGCCCCGACAAAGTGATGAAGCCACAAATAAGCAGTAACACACTCGCTAGACCAGCTGTGTGTTAGCGTGGAAGCGGATAACAGTGGCTAAGTGTAATGTACATTGGCAGTGGCTCAGCCATTCCGCCCCTGCGCGCGGCCAACCACTGCAAGCAATAAAACACTGTGTCGGGAGCGCAATGTAGGGTCGCTCGGGGTTTTCTACCGCCCACGCGGTGTCACTGCGTATGCCGAAGACAAAGTACAGTCTGCGCACTGTCTAGCGAGCTGACTGTACAACTGTCAAAACTGTGACGTGGGAGCTTTGTTCACATTTTCACTCAAAGTTACATAAAAATAAATATCCGGGTTAATTAGAAAAAAAAATCATAGCTGCACATACTAGAAAGCGTGCCGGCATTTGTGGATCGTAATTTGATGCTCCAGTTGATGGATGAATTCTATAGGTTTTAAGAAACCAGTATTGAAAAACTAAGAAAAGACAATCTTAGATAGTAATTTCCGTTAACTTCGTGAACAAATATTTTACCAGAATTATGTATTAATTTAGCATGATATCTCGCGCCGTAAATAGACAGATTTACGACGGAATAAATAAGTCGACAAAAACGCATCACTATAGCAAACTGTTTGAACATAAAGTCGGCCAAAATTGCTGTCTTCTCAGATTTTCGAGACTGACTGCTATAAACCTGTGAATTTTTACTGTCATGTTTAGGAATCAGTTTATATACCAAGCCCTCTTAATCGAAGCCCCCCGATTTTCACAGTTCTAAAGGCAAAGAGAAATCGAATGATGGGTTGTTCGTCACTGCGAAGCTAGAATGCCCTCACCTGAGCCGAAACACATCCGAGCGCAAGAAGCCTGCGAATATACATTGGCGACAGGTGATGATTACACCACGTGACAGGGAGACGCCAAGAACGACAATGGCAAGCACATCAAACGCCCGATAGCCGGCCTCTATCCGCGTGGGAAACGTTGAACTTCCCCGGCGACCCGTCAGTTATCTGCACGCGTCTGTGGCGCGTGTTTAGGCCGTTCTCACAATAAAAAGATTACTACACACAAATGAGACGTGAGTACTCCGCTAACTCATGAGAAGCTGTTTACCTGCGCACGAATGTGTACAGCACAGGTTAGAAAAAAAATAATACCTCATTTATGTCTGCCATTATGAAACCACCTGGCACTTGACGTAAGTTAGTCTCGATAAGCATCTTAAGGGGTCTCGCTACTTGTCATATTAGTCTCATAGTAAGAAGTTGTGTCTAGTCAAATTAAAAAAAAAAAACTAGAATATTTCAATGGAGATGTTTTTCTTCAGGACAGAAACTAAAGTCGAAATCTTGCCACCCAGCCATAGTTGGCTATTGGAACACACATGTGCTTAATGAAAAGTGTCAAAAGTCGATGTAAGCACCCTTACGTATGAAATATTTATTATTGTCTAAAAGTTTTTGAAACTACAGCCACAATACTGTATATTTCCTGAACAGATTGCTGAATATTTCCTGAACAGATTGCTGAATATTTCCTGAACAGATTGCTGTATTAAAATCTTGAAGTCGCCGGTTAAAAAATCAGAAATACGCGCGAAACTTGTTATGCTATTTTGCGTAGCAATCACAGTGGTCCCTTGCGGCCACCAAACGCGAGCTCGAGGCGTGTAATAGTTTTTACTAGCGTGATCCGTAAAATACTCGGCGCAGACAAGACGCGTGGCTTCGGGCCGTCAGCCGGCAAGCTGTTGCCAGACATTCGTTCGGCGGCTTGCTGGAGGTCCTCCGTCCTTCATACACTGTAGTTGTCAATCAGCAGAATAATAATGGCTACTGTTGTAACTAATTGACAACATTTAATAACCAGTTAAATGGGATGATTTTGTAAATATACTTTCGAAAAAATATATTTATACTCGCGAAATATGCTTAATGTTACGGAAAAGTACTTTCTTTTTAAAATCTAGAAATTCTGTGCACTTATATACTAGAACAAATAACAATCTAAAATAATGAATAGCATGTATTAATTTTAGCGCTATCTGGTGAATAAAACGTAACTAATACTGCTGTATACGAATTACAAGTTATGTTTGAGAAACGAAACTGTTTGAAAAATTAAATACAATCGTAATTGTAGTGTTCCAGTTCCATAAATTCGTTCTCTTAACAGTAATGTGTGAATATGCAGCCCCATTCAAATTGAAATCTTTCACTTCGTCATAAAAATTAATTACTTCATCTACATGGCGCCTAACTTCGTCTAGATCCCGCGCCATTTTGAGGCAACTGGATACTGATTGACTGCTGGCTGGTCGCAAGACCTCATCCACAAGAAATGACCAAAAATGTGGAGGACAGTTGTTTGCCGGCGGTTAACCGTCCTACGGAAGAGAACTATAATCAACAAAAACATCAATTTTGGTGGAGGGAGGTTGGTTGATATGCGAAAAGCGTTTATAATTACGGTCCTTCGTGGTCCAAAAACTTTTATGATGCGTGCTGTACCTAAGACGACACAGCATATATTTTTTTTTTCATTATCACAGCCAATGAGCTGTAGATTATATGTTAGGCTAAAGTTAATATGAAAAATGTTTGACCTAAACTAGCAACACTGTTTGAGGGTCAATTACCAAAGGAAAATCATGAGTCATGGAGCTTCGCAGTGTGCAATACAGAACAAAAACTACCTACACGTGCGTAATGTACAGAATTGTGTACACTGGGTTTGAATGGAACAGGCGTTAGCAATATACCTATCCCAAACATGTCATACCCGTCATTGAAACAGTGTGAAGATACCGCGAAGAGACTATAGTTTAAGTGGCGAAACTCGCTATGTCTGAAGCTTGCCCGCCCAGTTCCCAGAAGAGGAAAGTGTAAAAATACAAATTGGCACGTGCAATTCAATTCGTTGTTCGTGCAGTCTACAACATATCTCGCAGCAACAGGTGTCGGCTGTGTGATCCCGGGGACGGGATGCTGCGTGGACCATCTCCGGGTGAGTTTACAAGCCGGCGGCTGATGCAAGGAAAGTGTGCCGTGTGACAGCCGCCTGTCCCGTTACATCTACCAAATCCGGCCGAGACCGCTCGCTCGGCTTGCGTGCAAGGTTAATGGCCTGGCGCCTGACGGTGGCACTGCATGCAACCCTCGCGACAGCCTTGCGCACCGGGCTGCCTATCAGTCAGGGGCCAGGCCGTCCGCAACTCGTTACACAGTGGCAACTTGCAGGGTTATTGCTTTCACGTGGCCAGCCGTAAACCCTTCTGCAGTCTCTTTCGCTAGCCCGTCAATCTACCAATGCAATTTCACTCCCCCTCCCCTCCTCTAAAGTAGTTAGCGCATCAGATCCTTACTCCAGGATAATACTACTCTGTGAAATAACCAAATACCTTGGCGAATGTTTTACACTAACTACTGGTATAGGATTTCACGGTAAAGTGGCACTGTTGAAAGTCCTGCTCGAGATATGCCTGATCACTTTGTTCCTGCGTCGGTCAAGTGAAACTGTGAAATTATTAGAAAAGTAAATAATTTACAATTTGGCTAATTCATACACTTTGATGCGATAACAAAAAGAGAGAAATCATTTCAGTTTTCACGTTTTACCTAACAGTATTATTTCAACGTTAAGACGCAGAACTACTTTCCCTCCTTTACTACCAACTTCACAGGATGCATGTCACTGTGTGTGCGCGTTAAAATAGATACAGGTAGAGGCAGTGACATTTCTCAAAGGTTGATTTCAAAAATGCTCATTTATCGTGAACAGCCTTCACATGAAACGGGTTTAAAACTGAGGAATGTATTGTATCAAACACAGACTTTCGTCTATCGTACACTCAGTGTCACCTATATTAATGTCGCCATATGAATGGTTTAAGAATTACTTGATTCTACTGGGGTTGCAGTTTTTGCAAACTGAACAGTCCTGAAGATATTTTAAAAACCAAGTGTAGTTTTGCAACGCAGACGTATAGGCCGCCAAGTATCACTGGGCGATGGTTCAAGTGTTGTCATTTCGGGAGTCGCATATAATGTGTGGCGTTTAAGAGCGCGAGGCCACGACTACCACCCTTATAGCATAGCGATGTACGGCGAAGGAATCCGAATGATTCTAGAGAAATTACTAACAAACTTTTTAACTTGTCTTTGCTGTTTATGTGACGCTAAATTTAAATTTCACCCAAAATATTTTACAGTGTTCTTTCATTGGCTGTCTTCAGGTTCATCACTGAAGTTGGTTTTCCTTTCTTGAAAACACGTGCACACGTAGTAGGAATGAAGTATTAGGTAGGGGGGGGGGGATAAGAGGGGGTCGCAGTACGCAACTACATCGTTGTTTGTCTGCGACAAGAGCGAGCCAGCACTGCCACCGTGCCAACACCGACCTGCTGCAAGTCGGGTAGGCTTGCCAACCGCACGGCGCTGGTGTCGCACGTGGCGTCCACGTGCCCAACTCGCGAGAGGGTTGGCAGCTCTGCAGGCTCGTGCCGGCAAAGCAGCGACCTAATTCTCCATGTCGAAGTCGCATGAGCACGGAAGCGATACGGACGAAGACACCGAGCCTATCAAGCGCCCCATCGCCTCTACACACCCTGCAAACTTCTACTAAAATGCTTTAACCACGGTGCTTTTACTGGAGGAAGTTGGTATAGAAAGTTCAATGCAGAGCCGTACGCTAGTCTCGCAGATATTAACGTGCAATATTTTTCGCTATCGGTGTGAAAATAATTATTTTTTCTCCATATCGAAGGGCTCCCAGATAATTTTTTTCAAAAAACTCTAAATGTGTTTTAAGTAGCATTCCAGACGATTTCTGGACAGCGGTGGCGCAGTGGTTAGGACGCTCGCCTCCCACCATGGCGATCCGGGCTCGATCACCGGTGGGTTCGCGCCCGGATTATCGCATGTTGGAATCGCGCTGGACGATGCCGCTTGCCGGCGGGTTTTCTCGGGGAGCTCCCGTTTCCCCCGCCCTTGCATCCCAGCGCCGCTCCATCCTAAGGCCACATTTCATATCATGTCCAGGGATGATGGGCACCTATACGTCCCAGCTGGAAAGCCCGTCACTCGGAGGGTGTTGCCTCGCCCTGGGTCCACCCCCCCCCCCCCCCCTTCGCATTTATTATTATAGGCTCTCTCTAAATGTGACTTTTTCCTCCTTTGCATAAATAGCCTGAAGACACGTGCAGTAGTTTTCCAACGCGTATTTCACAACCTCTGCAGTGTAGTCAGCGCTTCAGGTCGGCGACCGCTTGAAGTGAACTGTTATTCCGCAATGATAAGTCACCGTTACGATAGGCACGGCGAATCGCGGCCTCGGTCGCCGGACCAATTAAGACTTAACCGAACAGAAAATTAAAATGTTCACCGGCCAAAAAAAAAAAAAAAAAAACATCTCAGACATAATTAGCAAAAACGGTGTCTTTCGGCCGTGGATACGATGACTTCGCGTTTCACGTATTACGTAACGAGTACCAAGTTTACGTAAGCCGGTTATTGAATAACGTGTTTCAAGGAGACCTATCACGATCATTTCACTTGCGTGGTACACGAATGCGCCACCTGATCTCGCCGACCAATCGCAATAGCGGCGATATTGTTTTATCTTTACTTTTCATGGGTTTATATTATTTTATTTTCGCGATGTCGTCTGTTCACGCTTTTAATAATGTACCGCATATATCATTTCTCCCGGACACAAGGACAAAATAATAATCGAGGTTAGACGACGATTTTTTGTTCTTAATTCGCAAATAATTTGTAATCATGTTTATCAGAAGTTAAAATTGCTTGCATGAAAGGCAGAATGTTTACCATTAATTATGCAATTTTTAGTACGCCTACTTCATTCATGAGAGACAATTTAATTTTCTCAGCAGATCGACTAAGTTTATTACATAGGGTTTATTCCCATAGACATGAAAAACATGTCTACACTCCCAGAGACATTTCGTTGTAGAGTTCATGGCACACTCCTAGTTGATTTCTAAGAATTTATAAATTAGGAAATCCATACTTTCGCGACCTGTTGTAGCCACATCTATATTAAGACCCAAATGCGCCCGTATAACGTGAATTATCACAGTTTCCAATCTCTCAGAAGATACCTACCCCTACATCTATGTTCAGTACACAAAGGTTACACGCTTACGTGAAGCATATAAACTACTGTACCGTCCAAAAAAAAAGACCACGTTTTACGTAAACATGAAAATGCAGCGTGAAGCGCGTTACGTGTAACGTGAAATCCATCGTAATCCCGACCTTACTTTTACGCTGGATTGAAGTTGAACGACCACGACAGAGGCCTGTTAACTACTTTCAAAATACCACGCACATCAGAAACGCCATTTCAGAGTTTTCCGAAATGGCTAAAAACTGCCTTTTCAAAGCGCTGTATTTCAAAATGTACGCATCAGATAGGCACAAAACCACTAGAGCGCCATGCACTGGACCTACCTAAAGACTTTCCACCAATGAAATAACAGGGTGACGGCTGGAAAGCTCGCAGGTACACGCAGAGACTATAACACTGCACACCTGTTATCAGAGCCTTGTGCTTTAGCGGCGATGGCGCACTTGATGCCCGTGGCATTGTCGCCCTTATAGCTCCCGTGCTTGTCGGCGTCGACAGCGAAAGGAAGCCCCAGGTAGGCGAGGGCCTTAACCTTAAAGAGTCTATAAATAAATGTTATCTGCTCTCCTGCTGTTCTGTTTGTTCGTTCATCCTGGACTGGCCACGCGCCTAGGGTAGCTACTTAGCCGAGAGAGGCAGTGGCTTGGTAAAAGTGGGGCAGGTAGCGGCGGCGGAAGAATGTGGCTCCGCTTAGGGCGGCGAGGTGAGCGCAGACAGAGGCACAGGCACATCCACGACGACCCTGCCGTCGTATCTGCAGGGACTGCGGATAGAGACGTGTGGAGGCGTTGGGGGAGAAGGCGGGGAGGTGTGTGCTATTATCAGCGCGCACGCACCGCTCCATCATCGTAGCGAGATGCTGTACCACGTTCGGTCAAGGTCATCGCCCCCCCCCCCCCCCATCAACATTCCCATCTAGAGCGCCCTGCCCTATTCTACCAGTTATATATGTACACTATATATATATATGTACACTATATATATATATGTACACAATATATATATATATACATATACACGTAGATATATACATATACATTATATATACATATACATTATATATACATTATATATACATATACATTATATATACAATTTACGTATACATATATACACATTATATATACGCATATATATTAATATACTAATTTATTTTTTATTTATTGGAGTGTGGCCCGTCAACCACTGTGAATATTTTTACAGTCTATTCGCAGTTACTTCATACTTTTTGAATCACACCTTTGCAAAATCCCCCCACGCATAACGTTACTTGGTTGTTTCCTAAATATATCAAATATCGCAAGCGTTTTCTACTCGTGTTAACATAAGAGTACATATTTGGTTAAACTGAACACTTCCTTATTTAATCAAAAATTGTAATATTTTTATTTCATTGAGGTGAATAACGCCACAGATAAAATAATGCCTAGTAAGAAATGGTTTTCATGGAAAGATTATTAAACTGAGGGCGCAGAAACGCTGTACGTTTTCCTTTTGGCGTAATTTTCTGGAGTTAGTTCAGCTTTGTTCGCACGAGGCGAAGGAATAACGCCGCCTAGCTCAAGCTAAGCCCTGCAGAAGTAAGGGAGCGATAAGGGCCACACTGGCACGCGCATCAAGTGCCGCATCGCCGCTACGTACACGGCACCGAACTGGCGTGTAGACTTTCCACCGATGGGAAGTGTGTGGCAAAGTTCAGTGCAGTGCTATATCTGAGTTTTTCTTGTACCTGATAAGCGTATTTCGAGACACAGTAGTTTATAAAGGCCGTTTTTAGCCATGTTGAAGGTCTTATAATTAGTATTTATAGTGTACGTGACGTCTTGAAAGTGACATTCCGTCCTAGTCTGAAGGTTGTTTTCTTTTTCGTAAATTAGCACATTGGTCACGCGTGAAATATTTTCGTTAAAAAACGAATTTCCCAACACCTTCCAACGCATTGCACGCGCCTGGCAGGCAGGCGGCCCCCTTAAGGAAGGCTCCCGAAAAGTTGGCAGAAATGGACATTATAGGCTGTTCACAGTAAAGTGAGCACTTTTGAGACCCTAGTTACTTTTTCTTTCAGCAATTTTCCATCCTTTAGCCACCTTTTTAAAATAAATATTGCTATGTAAGTAATAAACACAGTGTGTGCATTGCACGGCACTCGGAAGTTAACTACATATTTATTGTTACAAACGACATATTTATTGAATATTATTCCAAATTAAACTGCTATCAAAAGTGCTCACTTTACCGTGAACAGCCTACACCTCGTATTTAGCGTGCATCCACTGGAGGCGACAAGAGGCAGCGTGACGTGGCATGTCGGAGGTCTGAGGGGGGGGGGGGGGTGGCAAGGGGGGCGGGGAGAAAGCTCGTGGCACGCACAGGGTATGGCGCCAGCAGCGCCACGTGGGAGACGCTGGTATCGACTGGAGGGCGTCTGGACGCCCCCACAACCGCACTACACGGTCGTCGCGACGCCCCGCCCCCACGCACACACACATACACCATTCTCGCGCACGACCCGCCGAGGACCGCCTTTCCGAGAGGCCCTCGTGATATCTCCGCCAGTCCTCTAAATGTGACGTGCTCCAGCCGCCCTGTGTGCATGCCCCCGGCGCACATCTGCAGATGCATCGTGCTTCAGGCGAACTGCACTACAAGAACTTCTGCTCCGACCACTCATTTTTACATGTAAATTACTAGCCGTTATAGGCTGTTCACGGTAAGATGAGCACTTTTGAAAGCCCTGCTCAAGATCGATTTGCATGCACGTTCTGTATTATTCCGCCTTGTGTAATATTAACATTGTCTAGGGCCTCATCACTTTATTCATGTGCCGGTCAAGTGAAACTGTCAAATTATTAAGAAAGTAAGAATTTTACAAATTTGTTAATTTTTACCCTTATTACACAATTTAAAAAAAAACCTTAAAGAAAAATAAATAGTTTCAGTAGTCACGAATTTTTAACCTAGAACTTATTCAGCGTTAAGACGTGGAACTACTTTCCCCTCCGTCGATACCAACTTTACTGGGAGCATACCGGCCAGTGAGTCTGTTAAAACCTATGCATGTAGGGCAGTGGAATTTTTTCCAAGGTTGACTACGAAAGTGCTAGTTTTACCATGAACAGCCTATATATATATATATATATATATATATATATATATATATATATATATATATATATATATATAAGCCAATTTATATCCATACGCCATTCGTTAATGTAAACACTGCTACGTGAGCAATTAACACAGTGTATACATTCCACCAAAACCAAAAGTCCAAGGTCACCATGAAATGCATTTATTGGCTATTATATCTGAAGAGACTGTTTCAAAAAGTGCTCACTTTACCGTGGATGGTCTATTCACAAAAATTTGTCGACACCAGGCGCATATATTTACCATCACCACCGAGCCATTCAAAGCATGCAAAAGTGTGGCCCTTGTCATTTTTATGGCTAATACACCAAATGAAAGTTGTCATAATTAAGTAACTGCGCCACAACTAGCGAGACGGCTCGGTAACTTCCAAAATAAACGATCTTATCTCTCGCAAATCACTTTGGTCCTGTTTTTTTTTTTTGGCACGGGCCTAATCCAATAAATGTAAGCGTGCGTAATTAATTATGACTGAATTGTATAGTGTTTATGAGCCGAATTTGACATGTTTAACAGCTACACTTACCCAAATCTATGTTGAGTGCTTCTACAGTCAAATTTGAAGTACTAACCGGTAGTCCAATAAAAAAAAAGTTAACATAGGTCTTATGAACCTCACGAAAAAATCAGGGCTGTGGTTAGGTTGGGGCAACATGTGTACTGTCCCAGTGCCTCGACCAAGATAAATGATAAACTTTTTAGTTTTCAAAATCATTACAATATAATCCTTCAAGTAGTTTGTAGTTGTGCTGTTTCTATCGAGAATGTACGAGCTCAACAGACTGACATCACAAAAGAGAGTGATCGTTCCGCTTGTAGAATGCCAAGGAAAACTTCTGTAAATTTTAGCATGTATAAATAACCCTCCGGAAATTGCGTTTGTTTGGTAATATTATTTTGTCTCATTTATTTTTAAATGTTATACACGTGTTGCTTTATGACTTGAGAAGTTTGTGATGCACAGAGACCCATCCGTGTGTGTCGCTCCGCGGCTCCAGCTATCGTCACCACGGGACTGATCACACTGTCAACGTGCAACTACAAAGGACCGCGCAAGTCTGACCAGAAACTGTTCGCCTAGCCGACAATTCGTCGCAAGGAAGTTAACTTGTTTGATGCCATCAAACATTCAAGCCGGAGATCGAAGCGAACTGGGACGGCAAGTCCGGTCGCAATGACAGGCAAAAGGTCCCCCCCCCCCCCCCCCCGTTTCCGACCCCGGGTCCAAGGCGACTGAGCAGTTAGCCTGCTCGCCTACCACCAAAGCGAACCGGGTTCAATTCCCGGCCGGGGCCACTCCCGGATTTTCGCACGCGGGAATCGTGCCGGACGATGGCGCTGATCGGCGGGTTTTCTCGGGGATCTCCCGTTCCCCCCGGCGCTGCTCCATACTCACTCACCTCCCCGCACCCTGATCGGCTCAAGACCTCGCTGTTAACGGGAATGGTGCACGAAAATAGTATATTTATATAATTTTTTCACAATTTGTTTTAAAGAGGATTTGTTGAGATTTTTGGTTGGGCAAGACGTAGATAACAATTTTGAACACATTACATGGTTAAAAATTCTCTTCGTTCGTTACTCTCGGAGCTCTTATTGAAGATTATAAAGAAATTATTTCGTCCATCAGTGCTCCGAGAATAACGAAGGCAGTGAAAATCTCACCACTTGAAAAGGTGTTGAAAATCATTATTACGTCTTGTCGAGCCAAAAATTTTGATAAACCCACTGTAAAACGACTTATATCGAAAATCGGGTCAATATACTGTTTTCAAGCAACATTCCCCTTAAGAGCCGCATAAATCTCTGCACTTGCTCGCGTTCCCGACTCCGACAAGCGCGGGACTTCACCCACGCTATCAGCGTGCGCAAGAGGAGCGATGGGTGTTGGAGAGTTCGCGTTTCATCACACCCACGTCTCGATCTCCGAGGGGCGACCCACGCGTCATAGCAGTGGCGTGCGTGCGTGCATGTATGCGTGGGAGAGCCAACCACGAGGCTCCGTCTCCCAACACAGACTATATATATATAGGCCATTCACGGTTACTTTACACTTTTCTGAAGCCCTACTAAAGTTCTACTTCCAGGATATTCCTCCTCCTCCTCGTGCAAACGAAGCTTAACAGAGTTTATGACATTATACCAAAGGGACCGCGCGCTGCATTCGTGCACACGCTGTATAATTAATTTTACGTAAGAACTATTTCTTATTAGGCATCACCAACGCACTATTTTCTCCCTGCTATTGAACATAATAATTATAAATTAAATAATATAATTAATAGCTAAAGGTTCAGTTTAACCAAAATAAGGTGATTTTGTGTTAACACAGGTATTAATCTCTTCTGATAGAGAACATATATAGGGAACAACCGAATACATTATACATGGGGTGATTATTCAAAGATTTCATTAAAACGTCGGCAGTCGCTAGTTTGAAGATGGTTGCGACTTGGTATTTAGTTTTTTAGTAAGTTTCGTGACATACTTAAATACCAAATACGTTGAAATTTTAGTCGACTAATTCTTGTCACGTGACCTTTTAATAAACTAAAAGTGCCAATTCGAACAAAGCCTCAGTGTCGCCTTATGGCGGGAAATTTCCTGTCTTCCGGGTTTAAGTAGCTAGCAGGGAAAAAAGAATACGCTAGAAAAAAAGTTTCAAACTTATTTGTTTAAATTTACATGTAAATTTTCGTAATTATTAAAAATAAATAAAATACTGTAAATTATTTCCATATCTCTAACATTTCTCGTATTTTTGTCATTGTTGTTCTTTTTAGTTACTATACACACTTTATATTGTGGTTTGGGAACAAAGTGAAGTAAATCAGAACACAAAAACAAAAAAGTAAACTACGTTATTCTTAGGTTTTCAACTGTATGAGGTCAAGTATTCCGGGAGTAAAACGGGAATTTTTTTTTGCCAGCCTCGCGGGCAATTGTAATCTGAGGACGCGGCAACACTGCAGTCTGTGCAACTACCGCACAATCAGGTACTGATGTAACCAGCGAGCTAGCTCGATGTAGTCTGTAGTAGGATGACATGAGAGCTGTACCGGAACACAGGCAGGGGACAGGCGCCGGACGGCCAGGGGAAGGTCAGTCGACGGCCTTGACCCGCCAGAGGTCCCGTTACTACCCGGCATGCATCCGGCCGGTTGCCGGGGAGTCAAAGACAAGCAAGTCGGCCACTTCCTCGCCCCTCGCCCTCCCCATCACGTGCCTGCTGTTCATCAAGTGAGCACTTTTGAAATCAACCTTAGAAAAAAAACACTGCCCTTACCTGCGTATATTTCAACGGGCGCCCTGAGTGACACGCGCCCGGTAAAGTTGGTAACGATGGATGGGAAGTAGTTCCCTATCCTAACGTCGAATAAAAACTGTTACGTAACCATTTATAATAAATTAAATTATTTTATTCGCTTTCTGTTTATTTTTTTAATGCATCGAAGTGTAAAAATGAGCAGATTTGCTAGATATTTCATTTTCAAATAATTTCACATTTTCACTTGACCGACGCCTGAATAAAGTGATGAGACTCTCGACAGTGTTAATCTTACATACGGCGGAAGACTACACAACGTGCATAGAAGTAAATTTTAAGCAGGGCTTTCAAAAGTGCTCATTTTACCGTGAATAGTCTACATAAGATCTTCGCGGGAAGGTGAGCTATTTTTAAGGCCCTCACACCACGCATAACCAAACATTTATATACTATTATGGCCTCAAGATAGAGAGCTACAAAATGTATGCACTGTGTTTTACTATACGCTGTTCACGGTAAAGTAAACACATTTGAGGCCCTACTTACTTTTTTCCTTTCACCCACTTTTTATCCTTCAACCACCTATTAAAATAAATATGACCATGTAAGTAATAAAAACAGTGTGTATATTCCAACGTACTCTGAAGTTAACGTCGAACGCTACAATTAAATATATTTATTGACTAATATTCAAAACGAGAGGGCTTTCAAAAGTGGCTCACTTTACCGTGAATAGCCTATAGTCGTACAACAATTTTATATTAATAATTGGCGAAAGGATACAACTAAGCTGAAAGGCACTTGAGAAGTGTTCACGTTACAGAGAACAGCCTATAGGCTAACCTACCTATACCAGCTTGCATTCATAGTCAGTTGCAACTTTTCTGAAGTCATGATGGAGTACTACTTTCAGGATATTCCTCCGCTTCAAGCAAACAAACGAGCCTTAACCAAGTCTAGACAACTACGCCAAAGGGACAACGCGCCGCATTTGTGCACATACTGTTTTATGAACGAAGACTATTTCTTACTAGGCACTGCCAACACGCCTATTTTCTCTCAGTTTTTGTTCATATTACCTATAAACGAAATAATATTTATAGATGAAATGTAAGTAAAATTTCAGTTTCACGAAAGATAACATGCTTCTATTTTAACGGAGGTATAAGCCGCTTGTGGTACATGACATACGTATGAAATAACTATGTTATACAAGAGGTGATATTTTTTTAAATGTTGGATTCCAAAAGCGGGAAGATGGTGCGAACAGACTATAGCCAATGGTAGAAGTATTAACACACAGGTAATTGAACACAGCGGATGTAAGCGATAGAAGCCAAACACATGCCAGCCAAAGACAAGGCGGCAAAAATGCGGCCGTTAATTAACAGTCGCGCTGCGCCAAGGAGCCCGGGGAAGAGAACGTTGACGAAGGAGGGGGGGGGGGGAAGGTTCCTCCGGTGGCTGCCAATTACGAGCACACGAGCTGCCTTAATCCGGCGGGCAGACCGCACGGACGCCAGGGACTATTTCCGACTGTCTTCTGGCAGGTCTTGAAGCCGGATCCTTCCGCCGACAACCCGCTGTTTAAGGCTAACCGAGCACTTTAGGTCCCAACCTTTTGAAGGGGGAAAAAAAAGTCACTTTCCTAACTGCATATATTTCAACGGGCACACTTGCCAGTAAGGTTGGTAACGACGGAGAGAAAGTAGTTCCATACAGTAGCATAGATATAAAGTAGAGCTGATTTTCAGTGAAGTGTGGGCAACTGGGTAGATGGTAGGATACGAGCTACCCCAGACTACCAGGACGACGATGTACTACAATATAGACAAAGGAATAAACGTAGAGCGATCTTCTACGGAGGTGATAGGGCAAAGCAAAGGGAAATTAGAAGAAAAAAAGGGTTTCAAATAAGCAACTGATTCTAATGAGACCATTAAAATTGGAAAAGTAAAGGAAAACTCGTATAGGCTGTTCACGGTGAAGTGAGCACTTTTGAAAGCCCTGCTTAATGTCTTCTTGCATGCACTTTGTATTCTTCCACATTATGTCAAATTAACATTGTCATGGGCCTCATCACTTTATTCAGTAAAACTGCGACATTATTAACAAAGTAAATATTTTACAAATCTGCTTACTTTAACACTTCGATGCATTAAAAATAAACAGAAAGCGAAAGAAATAATTGAAGTTTGCAGAAATGGTTACCTAACACTTTTTATTCGACGTTAAGGGAACTTGTTCCCATCCATCGTTACCAACTTTACTGGGCGCATCTCACTCAAGTGTGCCCGTCAAAATATATGCAGGTAGGGGTAGTAACTCTTTTCTAAGGTTCATTTCAAAAGTGCTCACTTGATCATGAACGGCATTTAGACTTCGAGAGCAAAACACTGAATGCGAGACGAGTCTGTAAATACTGAGCGCCCCAGTTAGCGTGGTCACAATCAACGAGCCACGCGATCGTTACGACATCCCTGAAAGGCACACTTACGTAAGAACATTTAGGTGATCCAGCAGGTTCCGTGACGGCCGTCTCAGTACGCGGGAATGAAACAATGGCAGAGAGCGCGGGCGTGAACAACATTTCTGCGACATCACGTAACGTTGGTATCACGAGAACGATAAGTCACGCGTCTAAAGAAAATTAAAGCGAATTCCAGCAGGACTGTAACTGTTGCGGCAAGACTGCACTCCACGCCGTTTGCCGGCTTCCAAGCACCCTTCGTATACTGTTGTAGACCATTCGCGGCTTCTTCAAACAGTTAAAACCACTCCATGTATGGCATGTTTGTTTCCTAAACACGGCACGCATCACACACATTTTATACACTCTCCTGTCAATACAAATGCCTATCTTATTTTTGGTTAAATTGATCTTTTATTTACACTTTAAGTATAAATTATATTTAATTTATAATTAAGGTAGATAAAAACCTGGAGAAAACAGGTAAAGTCTAGTAAGAAATAGTTCTTATGCCAAATGAAATTACACTGAGAGCGCACGGACGCGGAGCGTTGTCCCTTCCGTGTAATTTTCTAGACTCGGTTAAGCTCTGTCTGCACGAGGCGGAGGAATATCCCGGAAGCAGATCTTTAGCAGGGCTTCACAAAAATTTTAAGGAACTGCGAATGGATTATAAAATTCACTCTGTAAAACTAGTATTTGAGAGTATCCGCGTATCTCGGTAAATATATGGTCTGGCAACACGATTTTTTTTACCTTCGCGGGGGGAAAAAAAAAAGTATCTACAACCTCCACTTTTTCCTTTTATCCTACTAACTGCAGTCAAAGAAAAAATTTCGAGAATTATTAAAAAAAAAAAAAAAAAAACTGAAATTGGGCTTTCCTGCGTTAATACACCGGCTTTCATCTCGTGTGATAATATCCTGCTCTCACGCATCTATAGGCTGTCAACGATAAAGTGAGCACTTTTGGTAGCTCTGCTTATCGTCTACTTGTATGCCCGTTGTGTATTCTTACGCCTTATGTAAAATTAACACTGCCATGTGCCTTATCGCTTTATTCATGCGTCGACCGAGTGAAACTGTGAAATTATTAGTGAAGTAAATTTTTTTTATAAATTTGCTCGGTTTTACACTTCTCTGGATTTAAAAAAAACCTGGAAGCGAAAGATATAATTTAAGTTATTACAAATGGTTTCCTCGCACTCGTTATTCGACGTTAAGATATGGAACTACTTCCCATCAACAGCTGCCGACTTTACAGGGCGCATGTCACTCCGTGCGCTCGTTAAAATATATGCAGGTAGGGGCAAAGACTTTTTATAAGGTTGATTTCAAAAGTGCTCACTTTATGGTGAACGGCCTTAAGCAACATTTTTTTTGCCGCGCGTGTGTCGCAAGCCAGCTGGGGACGCGACGTGTCGGCGCTAAGGCGGTATCTCACCGCGCCAATTATTTGAGGAACGAGTTCTACGTCCTGAGGGCAATAACCCACCGGAGCTTTGAACCCGGGGCCCGCTCGCCCGCCCGCCCAACGGGACATGCAGCCCCCTCGATCTCCACTCTGTCCACTGTCGCCATCTACACCGGAATTCCGTATCGCCTATAGTCTGTCTGGTGAACTAGTGCGCTTTTTGAAAGTATACGCTATTCACTGTGAAGTGAGCACTTTTGAAAACTCTCTCATTTGGAATAATTGTCGATATAAAAATGTTATTTTCGCCTGTAGACGTTATTTTCCTGGTGTAGTAGAATATATACAATATGTTTATTACTTATATGGACATATTTCTTCTTTTTCCATGAGGGTCTTCCAGGGACGATGAACCAATTCCAATTCTTCGTCCTTTGTTGTTCCTTCTTTCTCCAGCACTCCATCTTCTCACTGTGTATCTTTTTTCTCTCCTCGAACTATTTGGAGCCTGTTTTCCCCCCACCCCCCTTCCTACCTTGAAATCCTTCCAATTTTAACACCTTTTCTTAAATTTATCTCTCTGTTGCTTCTTCTTCACATATATTGTTTCTTTCCAAATCTTTCTTAACTTCCTGAATCCAGGTTGTTGATTTCTTGTTCCAAAGATATTTGAAGATCCGTTTGGTTAACCTATTGCCATCCATTCTATATAACTGTCCAAAGAATAGCAATTCTCTCTTCTGTATTGTTTCTGTTATGTTTTCTATGTTGCGATATATTTCATCATTACTTCTTAATTTCCATAGTTCTGTATTTTTTAGTGGACCAAGTATTTTACGTATAATTCTTCTTTATAGTACTTCTAATTTATGCAACTTGTAATTCAGTACTAGACAGTCACTTGCGTAAAGACATTCCGGTTTGACTACTGTGATGTAGTGCTGTATTTTTAGATAAACATTGTTTGTTGTAGATATTCCTGGCTATGCCATATGCTCTTTCCATCTTGTGTATGGACATATTTGTTTATTTTTAAAATGTGGTTAAAGGCTAAACAACGACTGAAATGACAGTAGGATATTCCTGTTCGCAGCTGTTTCCACGGCTGCATCTGCCATCTTCCCTCGCCACAGATGTTTATACAAGCATCCTCTCAGCTGACTGTCAAGTTGCCCAGTATGTCAACAGTAAGTGTTTAGCCAAAGAAATAACTGTACACAAGACAATTTTACGGCTGGGTTTACAATTACAAACTTGTGCATATCATTCTTAAATTATGCAGTAACTACTGTTCTAGCACACGGAACTGCGTCTTCTAGATTTGCGATGCGGAATTACATCTGATCATTCACGAGTCCAGCCAACGAAAATGTACAAGCAGCCCGTCCTGTTTACTTTTGTTCCTAACCTAACAAAAAGGCCTCGTGTATAGCGCGGCAACCAACTTGTGATATTTTCAAAGGTTTATTCCGAAATTTCTTGTTTTATAAACAGCCTTCACTAAACGAGTACACGGGAAATTGAGCATTTTTGAGGCTCTAGTTAGTTTTTCCTTTCAGGCATTTTTAATCCTTCAACCACAATTTATAAATAAATAAATATCTCCATGTAAGTAACAAACACAGTGAGTATATTCCACCGCGCTCGGAAGTTAAAATCAAAGGCTAAAATAAAATATGTTTATTGACTATTACTCCGAATGAGGGGGCTTACAAAGAAGTGTTCACTTTACCGTGAACAGCCTATCGACGACAGTTGAGTGTGTGTGGGGTAGTGGTGAAAGAAGAGCAGGTCAGACGTGAACTAGATTCACACATCACACCATCCTGCATTGCGCTTCATGTCTGTCTCTCTCTCTCCTCCCCTCCACACGTTTTCCTCTGTACTCAACCGCCGCCGCGGGGATTAGGACGCCTACACTCCAAGTAGCGAACAAGTGACTTCAATCAGTGGAATATCACTCGCTGGAAATTCATCCGAGCCACACGCACACGCCGGTCCATAGTGAGTTCAGTCACTTCCCCCCGTGTTACAGTCTATATTCGCGGTTTCTTCAAACTTCTCGAATCGAACGTTTGAAAACACGCCCCATGTGTGGTGTCTTCGGTTGACCAAGCCCGCCGACGAATCGAACCCGGTTCGCCGTGGTGGGAGGCGAGTAGCCTAACCACTAACACCGCGGCGTCCCAACCTGCATCACGTATTTTCTATCTTATTTGAAGGATCGACAGAGCATGAGGCATAGCTTCGTATGTTTTCTGAAGAAGGTATAGAATTAGTATTGTTGCTACTATTATTTCTATAACTGCCCGCTAAAATTCTCATTTCTTCCCAGCAGTCGATAGTTATAAATTAATCAAGACAGTGCGGTTGCAATAATTTGTTCAAGCTTGAGAGGTTTTTAATTATGCTTTGTGGTACGAAAAATGTTATCAAAAATTTACAAATATAACTTAAGGGTGTTTAAATGGATAAATGCAGATGGCAGAGGCCGATCTCCCTTACCATACACCCCTTCCACCACGTCCTTACATTCCGGGTCGATTAGGCTTTACAATCTGCCATTCTACGCGCTTGTGTACGTGTATTTCGGGAAATAAGTGGTTTGGGAAACGATTTTTTTCCAGGAAAGATCAAAATAAACTATTATCTAGAGCCGCTACGTTTTACTTCCATCCTATTACACACACACACACACACACACACACACGCACGCACGCACGCACGCGCACACACACACACACACTAAAAAAATTTCTGGTAAATTTCCTAAACTGAATTGGAAGTTTTTAACCTACAGACATGGACGTATGTATTCGTACAGTAAAACATGTTACAGTAAGCGATGTATAACTCGAGTAGTATTTCGTGTGCATACTATATTCCCCTTGGGTAACATGTATGAGATATCCCGTAATACCACAGATCAGCCACAAGTGCAAGGCCGTATTTGTGTGTGAAAACGAGAAATGTTTACGTCGTAACGTCAGTTTCTTTTCGGACAGGAGTATTCGTACACTAAGATGTGAACAAGGAAACAACGGACTGACTAGTTGTCTACCACGCCCAGTCTCTCTCAGGTGTTGACTGCATGTGAAACAAGCTGCATTGAATGACGGGTGGGATACAAGTGGGTCGCAAAGGGAAGGCAACTACAGTGGAAATGAAGCAGCTGATTGTCTCATTAACTCGTGAAGGGAAATCGTATTCCAAAATTGCAAACATAGTTGGGATAAGTAGTTAGACTGTGCAGAGTAAAACTAAGCGATTCAAAGAATCTAAGTTGCTAATAAACAAAGAAAGAGTTGGTCGCCCACGTCGTTTACATCTAGTGCGATAGCTGCTTGTGTCAGAGAACAGTTCGGAAAGCAAGTCACACCCCGAGGCGTCTCATCAATCGTGCAGGATACAGAACTAGGATACATAAGCAAGAAGAATCGGAGATTAGAGTTCGCAAAAGCTTATGTAAGAAAGGCCCTCGATTTATGGAGCAGCGTTGTTTTCTCGGAAGAAAGAAAATCCAACCTGCTTCATAACGATGGTCGTGTTTTGGTTTGGAGGAGGCCCAATACTGCTCTTGACATCCAGAAACTTCAAGCTACTGTGAAGGATGGTGGAGGTGGTGTTATGGTCTGAGGGTGTATGGCCGCGTCTGGTGTCAGGGAACTTGTTTTCATTGAGGGAGGGAACTATGGACAGATTTGCTTATTCACGTATTCTGAAGGCAAATTTGAAGAAGAGTGTAGAGAAACTGGGTTTTGGAAACAATTACTAATTCCAGCTCGACAACGACCTCAAGCATACAGCCGAGATTGTCCGACTACGGGTACTATATAACACGCCCCACGCCCTATAAACCCCAGCACAGTCCCCCGATCTCATTTCTATTGAGCGATTCTGGAGTGAACTGGTAAGAAGAGTACGAAACCACCACGTCTCTAGTAAACCACAGCTAAACGAATTGATTCTGAAGGAATGTCATAATATCAGACCAGAGACAACTGGAGATCTGGGGCGCAGTTTGAGCAAGAGACTAAGGACAGCCGAGGTAGGCACACCAAGTACTGAGGGACTGAGTCCACCATTGTTTTTCGTCCGAGAAAATTACTGTTACGTGAGTGTACGATTACTTTGTCCCGCGTAAAACTCGTACTGAGAGAAGAAATATATATTTACATGTACGAAGAACATTTCAATTGTATCATTACTGTGTCCATACGTTCAAGTGATTCGTTATCTTTAAGTATATCAGAAGTATTTATGTTTGTTTGTATTGCGGGTTCTACAAATAAATACTTTGTTTCCTAGTGGCTGCACGAATACTTACGTCCACGTCAAAATATATCGTATGGAAATAATACCCGACATCTGGCTACAAACGTTGCTACTATATAAAGTTGGAACGTTTCCTACGCATCTGACTGTTGCCTGAGCAAGTGTAGGAACCCTAGGACGAGTCTAAGGGGAAATTACTTTGCCATTCGCGCTCTCTCGCTATATGTATACAATAATATAGTAAACTTGAAAAGAGTTTCTTAGAGCGTAGGGAAAACTGCTATTAAAAAAAAAAAAAAAAACCCACCACCACCTAGTTGTATGGATTTCCAGCGCAGTTACAATAAAGGGGAAGGAACAATGTAGCATCTGTAGTTTAAGCCATTGGATTTCATTGCGTGTAGTAATATCCTACTGTCACATATATGAATTGCGAGAAATTCAGCTTCTCCCCGGGAATGCATAGGTATCGCAGTATCATAGGACGGCCACTCCCAAAGTTTCCTTATGGCCAGACTTCCCTTGAGGCGTTTTAAATACTTACTAGACAGTCCCCTTAAAGGCACTTTTTTATTTCGTGGCCAGCCAAAGGCGGTCACGCATTTTCCTTATCACCCCCGCACCTGTGTCCTTTCTGGGTAATACAGGGTTATGGGATGTTTTCTTTTATTTGATCACGTATGTTCCCATTACAACCTCTATGGATTATATGTTAATATAATATTGCAAATTACCTACACCAGGTTGCCTGGAAGGTTAGAGTGGCGCGGTTTTCCTGCATTCCACCCTGACTCCCCTAGCAGCATGGCGGTCAAATTCTTTACATTATAGTCTACTGATGATTATATTATGCCTATATTGCTGCACTAAACTACTACCTCTAATACTTAGATTATATACAGAATGATTCTTAACCAGACCTACAAACTTCGGGAGGTGTTTTCTCCATGAAAATGTAAAATGGAAAACATAACCTGAGCCGAATATTAAGGGAGGTATGAGCCCTTAAAAAACGAGATTTTAAGCCGTATTTGTGCAAAATATTGGCTCTTACGTTGAAGGTCCCGATAACGTACAATAATTTTCCGAAAGTTGTCTCTGTATTTTACTTCGTTACCAATATTTCACACAAATACGGTTTGAAACCTCGTTTTTCAAGGGCTCATACCTCCATTAATATGCGGTTTAGGTATAAAGTGTTGCATATGTTTTCTTTAACTTTTTCATGAATAATCACCTCCCGAAGTTTGTCTGTCTAATTGCGAATCACTCTGTATATTTCAATTCCAGCCATCAGTTTTGGAACTATCAGCCTTAAGGCCCCTCACTACCGGCTGGCAGCTACGAAATTTAAATAGGAAATCCCATGTTAAGGGAAATGTCGCCTCGGTGCCCTCGGCACCAAAAGTCCGTGTTTCTGCCTCGCTTACGTACGACGAGCCCCAAATAATTATCGGAACGCGACGAGCCCGCGGTCCAATTAAGTCTGACGGAGTGCACTTCATGGTGAGGCTGCAAGTCGGTAGGCGGATAACCGTGCTTACTCGAGGTCCGAAATAAAAATTGCCCTCTTTCTCGCATGGCTTATCATGCAGGCAGAACCCGGTCGGTCAGGCCACAAGGAGAAATCAAAGACGTGGTCGGTGAGCCTACTTAGACACACGCGCGGTATTAAGAAACTATAAGTGTCGATGAAGAGTTTTCGAAAGGGACCAAAACTATTTCGGCAACCCCGCTGAATAATCTGCAGATGTTCAGTGAGAGCAGATTGGGCGGGCGAATTCCATGCCAGCCAACGAGCAATCACCCAAATATTGACTGTAGTCTATTCACGATTTCTTCGCACATTTTGAATCAAACCTTAGTAAAATCAGCCCATGTATAACATGTTTGGTTGTATCCTACAAATGCCATGTTTCACAAGGGTTTTGTACTTGTGTTCATAAAAGTACCTTATTTTTTGGTCCAATTGAAGTTATATATATAATTTATTAATTATAATATCTCATTTACAATTAATATGAATATAAACAGTGATAAAATAGGTGTGTAGGTAATGCCTAGCAAGAAATAGTTCTTATACGAAATATTATTATAGACTGTTCACGGTAAAATGAGCACTATTTGAAAGCCCTGCTTAAGATCTACTTGTTTCCAAGTTGTGTATTCTTCCGCCTTATGTAAAATTAACATTGCCATGGGCCTCGTCACTTTAATCATGCGTCAGTCATGCGAAACTGTGGAATTGTTGGAAAAGTAAATATTTTACAAATATAGTCATTTTTACAATTTTATGCATTGAAAAAACAGAAAGCAAAAGAAATAATTTTAAGTTATCACAAATCGTTACTTAGCAATTTTTATTCGTCGTTCAGATATGGAACTACTGTCCCGCCATTGTTACCAACTTTACCGGGCGAATGTCACTCAGTGCACGCGTTAAAATATACGCACGCAGGAGCTAGTGACATTTTTCTAAAATTGATTTCAAAAGTGCTCGCATTATCGTGAACAGCCTTTAACACTGAGTGCGCACGAATGCGGCGCGTTGTCCCACTGGCGTAATTTCCCAGACTTAGTTAAGATTTATTTGCACTAGGAGGAGGAATACTCTGGAAGACGAGTTTTAGCAGGGCTTCAGAAAATTGTAAACTCTGCGTTACACTTGTCACCACCGAGAATAAAATACAACGGAGAGGATGTAGTGAAAAAAAGGGGGGGGGGGGGGCACAGCTGCAAACAAGACCGTCCTCTCTGAAATAACGACGCTGAGTCTACATTACTCTCCCATCTCCGCCACATTTGTCGTCTGTGTGGCGTACACGGCGCTGTGCACAAGGAGGGGGGGGGGGGGGGCTGGTTTCTCAGGCCAACTGCGGGCGGGGAATCCCCTTGGAAGTCGGACCAGAGGCAAACGAATATCGCGGAATGAGCGGTTGGGGGTGGTGTGTGTAGAAAAAGGGGGGGGGGGGGATGTGTGATGTGAATCGCGAGAGAATGAACGTCGGGGGAAGTGGTATTTTCTAGTTCCGCGAAAAATTTCATCACAACATGCAGAGCAGAAAAGTTGCAAGGGCTGGTACATTCGGGCGTCTGGCCAAGCAATTTTTTTTTTTTTTTTTTTTTTTTTTTTTTTTTTTTTTTTTTTTTTTTTTTAGCGAAGATCTGTAAACTGGCGTTTATCTGAGGCTGAAAACAATTATGGAATTGTTGAGCAAGAAAACTGGAACCTAATTTCTATAGAAGTTCGTATTTTACGACTGATCGTACATTTATCCGCTACTAGGAAAATATACATTTCTGCAAAAAAATTGTCTCTTGCTTAGAACTACTGATTGCGTTAACGATTGCGCTTATCAATAAAGTGTATTTTAGTTCAGCGAAGGTTCCGTTGCGCGATATTACAGATGTAAATTATATTCATGAATAAATGTTATTCAAAGCCCTGCTCACGCAGGCTACAAAGTAAATGTGAGTAAAAAAAATAAAACGGTTATATAAAGTGGCTTTAAGTACATAACGGTTACCATTTTAGAACGAAAATAGCGATTTAAATTACGAATTAATACCCTTCGTTACTGCTCGACATTTAGCGGAATGAAATGTATCAATATTCATGTTAAACAACTTTCACGGCCAATGAAACTGCATTAACCTTCGCTCTACCAATTCCTGGGTTCAAGTACCAGCTAAGGCTGGTGGAGTTATAAGACCCACCCCCCGCGACAGTTTCCAGTCAAAGAGGAAAACGAGAACATAAATTACCTTCAGTGATTTTCGTGTGTCAAGTGGAAAAACCTGTTGGACCAAGTAATAAACCTGACTTTTTCGCACTGACATCGGCCACTTCAGAATATCTACTTTTCTCAAAGTGAATTGTTTACTATTTAACTATATAAAACTGACTTCTGTTTTGTATTTTTGCGTTCCCTTTAGAAAACTACCATGACCTCCTCTAAAACACCGCTTGTTTTTCTGCGCAGCACTTTTTTTTTTAAGTTGCCGGCACTTGCTGGCACTCTCAACACAGCAACGTCACAGCTGTTGTTTTGTAAACAAAAGGCGATTTATATTTTGCCACCTGTAGAACCAGGAATCTTGTAACACAGTACGAGTGCTCTTTGTTATTTAAGGCCACAAGAATGGGAGTCTTCTTGGACTAATCGCCTCCCACCGAAATGGGGAATCAATGTCAAACAAAATTCCTTCTCAGTGGCGCAATTTTAAAGACAACTATTTTAAACAAAAAAAAACATTTTGACGCTACTTTCTCAGAGAATATTGCTACATACATAGATATGTATATATATATATATATATATATATATATAATATATATATATATATATATATATATATATATATAATCTTATTTTTGTGTGTGAATTTCAATATTACACTTTAAAAGAATGAATACATTAAACATAACAATTGGCAAGATGTCTTAAAAAAATTTGACGTAGAATACTTGTTGTCTGTAATAGTTATCGTTAAACTGGCGCAATGAGAAGGAATTTCGTTTATAGGCTGCTCACGGTCAAACGAGCACTTTTGAAAGCCCTTCTTAAGATCTATATGTATGCACGTTGTGTATTCCTCCGCCTTGTGTAAAATTAACATTGTCGTGGGCCTCGTCACTTAATTCATGCGTTGGTCAAGTGAAACTGTACAATTATTAGAAAAGTAAATATTTTACAAATCTGTTCATTTTTGCACTTTAATGCGTTAAAAAAAAAAACAGGAAGCGAAAGAAATAATCTAAGTTATCACAAATAGTTACCTAACACTTTATTCGACATTAAGATATAGAATTACTTTTCATCCATCATTGACAGCTTATTGGGCGCATGTCACTCAGTGCGCCCCTTAAAATATATGCAGACAGGGGCAGTGACATTTTTCTAGGGTTGATTTAAAAAGCGCTCACTTTATCGTGAACAGCCTTTAACATTGATTCCCCATGTGAAGTGCTCGGCTGCCGGCTTGGTAGACAGACAGCCTGACCATGTAACTGGCGTGGTGGGTTTGCAGAGCTACTGTGATGCCAGCACACATGAGCGCGGAATGCACGGATGGGTAGGAGAGACCCCGCAAGTATCCTCGTGTCCTAGGAGGGGTTGTGTCTAGGTATTTATAGCGAGCTGCCCTCCCGCATAGACACGTCCACCAGACACACACCCCGCTCCGAGGCGCGCTTCAGCCTCGACTCAACCTACACACACCAAGCCGTCTAGTCGCCATTAACAACCACCACCACCCATACATCGTCTCCTACTTCCGTCTTCACTACGCGTCTACTGATAGTCCGCGGTAAACGAAACACTTTTCAGTCGCTTTCTTTCTTAAGATCTAATTGTATGAACATTGTGTATTCTTCCGCCACATTTACAAATCAACATTGCCATGGGCCTCATCACTTTATTCATGCGTCTCTCAAGTTGAACTGCGTAGTTATAAATAAATTTAATATTTTATTCCTCAACGTATACCTATGAATAAAGTGTTCACAAATGTTTTCCTAAAACTTAATTTAATGTGAATGCGTGGATCTACTTTCTCTACCTCGTTAGTAATTTTACTGGACACATGAACCAATGTGGCCGTTCAAATTAATGCAGGTAGCGGTAGTGACATAACTTCAACGTTGATTTCAAAAGTACTCAACCGTGAACAGCATGTAATACTTCTTACGTCTACTTTGTGTAATGAAACTTAGTTTTCACAGAGTTATTTTGACTTCCTGTGCCGATTTCCTCGAACAAACGGAGTTATGATGTTTTAATAGTAAGCCAAAGTAATGTAGTTTGTTTCCGACATACAAGCCGCACAGATACTGCTTGAAGACAACCCTACTGAACTGCAGCCCGTCATTACTCAGCTAGGGATTCCACTTTTGACACCTGGATGACGGTGGGGAGTAGTCTAACCACTAAACCACCGCGGCCCCCACAACATGTCGCTGTACCAGTGACCAGGTTTTCCCCAGCGCAAGCGGCCGTTTCACATCTGTATTCTCAGTATACTCTGTGTGTCGGTACGGTAGTGAGTGCCAGAACGGTAAAGCTCCTTACTAATGAGAGACGCAGAACTCTGTCGAGGTAATCTGGGGCGCCATTGTCAGTCACGAGTGTGCACAACAACACTTCGCAACATCAACAACGTAAGCTCCTGCGAAAACACTTCGCCATCTTCACATACAAAACGCGTACATTTTACCGGGATCAGGTCTGAGTGAGCACATCCCAGCGCCGAAGATACAGTCGTCAAGGTAGAACGGCAAACTTCAACACAGCGTCAGAAAAGAACACGTGCTTGGATTCTCAGCGCTAACATTCAATTACGCATAGTTTTCCCGCCTGGGATAGGATTAGCCTGGCTTGCCATTTCTGCCTATGGCCCTACTCAAAGATGTCGAGGACTAATCATAAAATACGGACCGGCTGGATTAGCAGAGACGAGAAAGGCCCAAGAAACGGAAGCAAATCGTGAGAAAACCCACCCCCCCCCTTTTTTTTTTTCGCTTGCCTCTGGACGCAACAACCATTCGGTTAATTTTTTTGCCCTCAGTCCAAGATACGGATTCAAGTGTCGACCTGTATTACTGGCGCTACCTGTGTACACTTGAGGGCTGTCTTACGAACCTAGGCTGACTGAGGTGCACTCACCGAATGTTACAAATACTGTAGTGAAAATTGTTGAAACATAGCATTATCTACTGCTGTCCTGGGCATGTGATATACACTGGCTTACATCACGTGTAATAATATCCTACTGCTACAGACCTAATTAACGAGAAATTCAGCTTCCCAGGCGAGCGTACTGTAACGTAGTGAGAGCTCGCCGCAATGCTTCCTTATGACCAGGCATGACCTTGAAACGTCTAACAATTTTTACTAAGGATTCACCTTAATGTGTCGTCGACAACGGGTTCGTCAAGGACAGAAGTGTCGCACAGAGCAGGGAAGGAAAGGCGACGCGACAACCCACAGTGACAGAAAGTGAGAGGGATAAAAGAGTAAAAGTGTGTGAGAGAGAGAGAGAAAGAAAAGGCACAGAGAGAAAGAAAAGGCACAGAGAGAAAGAAAAGGAAAAGAGCGGGCGAAAAGGAAAAGAGCGGGCGAAAAGGAAAAGAGCGGGCGAAAAGGAAAAGAGCGGGCGAAAAGGAAAAGAGCGGGCGAAAAGAGAAAGAACGGCGCAAAGAGAAAGAAAAGGCATAGAGAGAAAGAAAAGGAAAAGAGCGGGCGAAAAGAGAAAGAACGGCGCAAAGAGAAAGAAAGACACTAGGAGAAAGAAAGGCACAAGGAATAAGAAAGGCACGCCGAGGAAATAAGACACACGATGAAAGAAAGGCACACGATGATAGGAAGAGATAAGGAGAAAGAAATAAAGACAGAGACACAGAAAAGCACAAAGAGAAAGGGAGGCGGAGAGTGAGAAAGCAAGGTAGAGAAAAAGAATGACAGAGAAAAAAGAGAGTAAAGGGAGAAGAAAGAAAGGTAGAGAAAGAGGCAAAGAACGGGAGATAAAGATAAATAAAGAAAAAGGGATAAATTAAAAGAAAGAATCAGAAAAGAAATGGAGACATAGCGAGATAGAGAAAATAATAAAGGGAGGAAAATGGGGAGAGAGGGGGAGAGAGAGAGAGAGGGGGGAGGGAGAGAGAGAGAGAGGGGGGAGAGAGAGAGAGAGAGAGGGGGGGGAGAGAGAGAGATAAGCAGCCAGGCAGACTGCGGGTACACAGAAAGGGAGGCCGCAGCCCGCGCTCAGCCATGGACGATGAACCCGCACAGAGGGAGTCTTCCGCCGCCCAGTGTGACATATCCCTCGCCTAACTACAACTGCCTCAACTGACTAGATTACACATCACTGCCGAAAGCATTACTACGCTACTTCTGTATGTTAACATTGTATCATTTAAACTTCGCAATTGTAGGCTGTTCACGACACACTGAGCACTTTTCAAAAGTCCTACTTAAGATTTACTCGTATAAGCATTGTGTACTCTTCCACCATGTGCAAAATTAACATTGCCATGGGCCTTTCCATGCGTCGGTCAAGTGATACTCTTAGTTCAGTGTTAAGACGAGGAACGACTATCCCTCCGTTGTTACCAACTTTACTGGGGGCACACACCAGTCAGCGTGTCCGTTAAAACATAATATGCAACTAGGAGAATTGACATTTCCCAAAGGTTGGTATCATAAATGCTCACGTTATCGTGAACACCTTACACCCTGCCGGACTGGTTGCACCGCCACGTTCACCCTCTGTGTAAAAGGTCACAAGTCACAGGGATATATAGGACCCAGGAACCGGTACAAATGCCGGGGGGGGGGGGAAGGGGGAGGGAGCCGGTCAAGCCTTTTCTACTTTTCATTTCAACCAGCACGGGTGTTGCCCCCCCTTAATTTACAAACAACTGTGGTTGGTCACTAGTTTGTAATGAGTATTTGTAACTTACTGTAGATGCTTGCTTAATTTTTTTTTTAAGTAGTTGTATCTTCCGTCAAAGTATTTACACAACAAAATCTGCAATATTTCATTAAAACTACTTCTATTAATAATGTTAAAAGCGTGGCTTACATGAAATAAATGTTACAAGCGCCCAAAACCGAATGCACAAACATACAACTCATAGTATATGAATTGTAAGGGGGTAGAGGGTATTACCCTGTACATTACAGCGTTCATTATTGGCCGGTCATCGACCAATGGAGAGCCGCACTGATTTTGTCCTAATCAAATGTCCTTTATCGTATAAAAGCAGTTACAATCTATCATGTTCCTTTGAGTATCTTCAAAAAAAAAAATTATTCTATCGTTAGAAATATCATTGTTACTGAGCTGTCGTGTTCTTGTGAGGTCGAGTTAAACACTAACCGAGCAAAGACTGCACGTACATGCGAGTTTCGTTCTGAACAACAAAGAAATTTTCAAATTAGCCTTGCTCGAGCGTAGCGTACAAAGTGTTATATACACTATATTCACATAGCGTAAATATACAATAAACCATCATGTAGTTTCTCTCTTTGGATATTGTAAAAAATCGTGACTAATTTGTATTTTTTATTATGATGGTGGTAGTACAGACTGCTTTGTGTAAGCGCACTTAACGTCTGTTTATTCGTGTCACGTGTTTTTTCATGAATATACGCATACAACGGGTTGTATTGTAGTGTTTCACCTTCATAATTACAGTCGATATTCGCTCGAGTGTATCTGAGATATGGAATAACTGTGGATAAGAGAAATATCAATAATATTACCCCTAATACATAAGCCAACCGCAAAAATAAAGAATGACTGCTGGCGAGATGTCCAGAATACCGACAACATAAAGAGTGAGAATGTGTTTTAAAGTCGGCAGTGCCATAGTAAGTTGTTCTTGTTTACTTCGCCAAACAAATGAAAGGATAAGGATCCCTCGTTATATCCTTGAGTTACAATTCTCTAAAGGCTGCTCACGATAAAGTGAGCACTTTTGAAATCAACCTTATAAAGAAGTCGCTGCCCTTGCCTGCATATACTTCAACGGGCGCACTGAGCGAAATGCGCCCGGTAAAGTTCGTAACGCTATATGGAAAGTATTTCCATATCTTCTTAACGTCGAATAAAAAGTGTCATTTAACCATTTGTGATTATTTAAAATATTTATTTAGCTTCCTGTTTTTTTAATGCACCATTGTGTGAAAATTAGCATATTTATAAAATGTTTACTTTTGTAATAATTTCACAGTTTCACTTGACCGACGCATGAATAGAACGATGGGGCCCATGGCAATGCTACTTTAAACAAAAGACGGAAGAATACACAACGTGGATACAAGTTAATCTCAAGCAGGGCTTTCAAAAGTGCTCATTTTACCGTTGAACAGCTTATAGATGTATGCTTCCTAGACAAGACGTGTGGAGTACTGTCTCACAGTAGACTAAAGATGCGCACTGTGTCCCGACATTCAACTGCTTCTCTGCCAACACGTCTAGCAAAAAAATGGCGCGGATGTGATTCGGGGTTAGGACACTGATTAGTAAACAAGTGCTTTGAGACGTTTGTATACTTCCTCTAACCACTTTGTAATGCAATTTAGATTGATAACATTATGCTGTTTAAATAAATGTGCCCGTGAAGACAAGAAACAAACACTTGTACATATTTCCCGAAGGACCAGGGATAAATCCCAAACAACGAGACTACACTGAACGAGACACTCACTGGGCGGCCATCTTTGTTGAGTGACGAAAATGTCCGCCGATGAAGGTCATGCGCATACGTGATTTCTGCACCTCTTCCACTGCGCCACGTCACGATGTTTTTACACGGAGTATCTGAGCACTGAAGACATGACAGTGCTTGTCTTGTGAAAACTAAGATATAAACGAACGTGTTCATCACTGCTGGCCATGTGACTTGGGGCAGTTTTGTTGTTTCGGGTACGTCAATGCGCGCAGAAAACGAACAAACGGTCTACCTCATGTTTAAGTCTATGGTTCGCACCCTGGAGACACTTGGTGTCCCGGATGAAAGGCTCCGGCGAGGGAAAAGTGCCGCCGACGAGAGAGTCGACCCACTTTCCCGCAGTCGGCGGAAATCGATGTTGGCGCGGTCGCGCGACTGTCCCGGCGACACCACACATCGCATGAGGACTGCCCTTTCGCCCGCCGTCGACGGTCTGGCTCTGGCAGGCAGGGAGCCGCGGTGATGCAGTGGGTAGACTACCCGCCATCCACACGGGCGAGCCGGGTTCGATTCCCCGTGGGGTCGTTCCCGGATTTCCGCATGTGGGAATCCGGCCGCTGGTCGGCGGGTTTTCTCGGGGATCTCCCGTTTCCCACGCCCTTTCATTTCGGCGCTGCTCCATACTCACCTCGCTTCACCCTCATTGGCTCTCAATACCTCGATTTGAAGAACCGTTCTAGCACCGACACTAATCAGCTGGCCTGCCCTCGTGCCATTAACAGCTCATCACAACACTATACGGGAACCTTCCCCGGCATATTGGATTCTTGGTTCTTCTAGCTTGTTTTTATATTATATATATATATATTTATTTATTCATTTATCCGAAAGTATCCCTATACCCAATTAGCTTTAGACTTTGCACAGAAGTGCCATATTTATGGCACAGTATTGATTTTGTCAAATTTTGCCACAATTATAATTGTGACGTAATTATGAGTTCGTAGTTCTTTTGACTTTTCGATTTTTTTAAATTTACATAAACAAGTTCCTAACCTAGTGAATTGTAGGTTCAAGGTGGGCTCCTAACATACACCCGTAAATCGTAGGTTTACACTCACATGTTCGCGGTTTTCTTACAAGAAGACAAGTAATTTATCTCTCTCTCTCTCTCTCTCTCTCTCTCTCTCACACACACACACACACCGCGAGTAGCTGTGAAAGTGTCGTAGGCTCCTGCGTTGAACTTTGCCACAAACTTTCCACCGACACAGTGATAAGGTCACCGGTTCAAGTCCCACAGCAGACGTAGCCTGCGCGTCAGTTCAGAGCCTTGCGAGTAAAGGCGATAGAGCACTTACAGCGCATGCCAGTGTCGTCCTTACCGCTGCTATGCTTGTGCGCCTCACACGTGCAGTGAGAGTGAAATTGATTGGGCGGCTCTCAACAACGAGGTCTTGAGAGCCGACGAGGGTGAAGCGAGGTACGGAGCAATGCCGGAATGAAGGGACGGAGGGAACAGGCGATCCCCGAGAAAACCCGCCGACCTTTAGCATCGCCCGGCGGGCACGACCCCGCCGGGAATCGAACCCGGTTCGCCTAGGTGGGAGGCCGGTAGTCTGCCCACTACACCATGTTAAGGGGAGCCTGAACAACCTCAACTGCCTTTTCCTTTCAGGCAGCCAGTGCTGTTGAAGGCATTCCGTTTCCCGTATAAATCTTTTTTTTTTTCTGAGATCGCAAATAAAAAATTCGAAAGTTGTTCCCTCAAGTTATTCACCACCTGACGGCTGCAGCTTAAATGAAAACAACTAAGGCCAGTAGAAGGCGGTCTCGTAATCCTGCCAGTTCTTCATAACCGGCTCTCATTCAGGAAGGTGCGTAAGACTGGGCTGTATTATTATATTTAAACCCTCGACCGCTCGTGGCGTTAGCCTTCCCGGGGTTTACTCTGCATTTTTCCGCAGCTGGCTGCTGGGTACATGGAGTCTGACAATATGCCCCGACTCTACCATCTCCCGTGGCTGGAGAGAGAGAGAGAGAGAGAGAGAGAGAGAGAGAGAGAGAGATGATAAATGAGGAAAGGGGAGGTATTGTACAAGTTGATCGTGACACCAGACCATAGCTGTCCACGGGCGAAGGAGAGCAGGGGTATGGATTTGTTGCCCTCGGGTTTTGTGGGCAAAAGGGTGTAGGGGGGGGGGGGGCGCAAAGAGCGAAGGCCTTGGCCACAAGGCCGCAGAACTGACCTTCACAGCACAGCGCGTGCCATCACTTCGCTACTCACCTCGTAGCGAACTGATAACCTCGTCCAGCGAGGTTCACTATGAGCACACGTCCTGCCTGGCTGCCTGTGGTACGGGAGCAATTACTTCAGAATCCCTTCCTTCCAGTTTATTCAAAATGGGCCGTAAGGCTCTGATTCGCCTAACACGGGGCGAGTCCTTTAAAAGAGGGCCCGTGGGGACATGTGTGTAACGGAGCGAGCTGCTGGAAGTGGCCGCCATTTACCTCTTAAGTACTCAAAAAACAAACATACACATACGTAACGGAAATTAATCGATATAATAATATAAAAAACATTTAAAGCAAGATTTTATTATTTTTACTATTACACAAAAGGAGCTCGTGTTTCCAAACGTGCCAACCTTCAGGAAAGATATTTCATTATGCCGTTACATAAACAAACACATGAAAACAAAATACAGCCATAACCAAACACTGCACACACCACACAGCCTTGTAAATAACTCTAGATGAACGAGTAACAACACGTGCAAGTTTAGAAGGCTGTAATTTCATCCGTTCGTCCGTCAAAAGTGAAGCTCGCCAAGGTTTTGACGGACGGACGGACGGACGGAGAGAATTAAGGGGAATGGCGCACGAAAACCGTATATTTGCATAATTTTTGTCACAACTTGTTTCACGGAGGATTTTTCGAAATTTTCTGCTCGACAAGACTTAAATAACAGTTTTGAACACCTTCTTCTATTGTTGCGAGTTCGCTGCGTTCGTTATTCTCGGAGCACTGATCGAATATCCCACGGGACCTCTTTTAAAGGACTCGCCCTTTATATAGTGGAATCCTTCGTTTTCGTGTCTCAATTTCTGTTCCAGAGAAATAACAGAAAATGTTTCGTTATAGAAAATGTACACTTGACGAGGTGTTTAATATTTTCGTGTCTAATTTTCACTGGGTGTTATTTGCTGGTTGCAAAAAGACAAAAACGTATTGGTCAAAAATAAATGTGTTCCTTACTTTGTACGACTAGCAAATAAGACAACGAAGCTCACACTCATGAAATGTAAATCTTCTATCGTCAAACATTGTCAATAATTACTCTGAAACCTGTATTATGACAAGAAAACTAAGAATTTCTGCAACAGAGGTTAAGCCGAGCATTAATAAAAACCAATTAAAAGGAAATTATACACACGTCTATACTGTACCTCTACAAATACATTCTTTAAAAAAAAAACTAGTAGTCAGGGTTATTTTTGTAACACTTCAAGTAAATCACTGCACATTTTATGTATAATACGTAACTGTGGAATGTTGATTATAAACATTAAGATAAATAAACAATGTTGTATGTTTGACTGAACTACGAGTTCTAACTTAGCAATATTTCACTTGTAGTGTTTAAGAGAAAAATTTCTGGCAACTAGTTTTCTAAAAAATTGTAAAACCTGCGAAAGCTCTCGCTTCAGCCGTAAAGTAATACTGCGATAGTGGTCTCTGTATTCTACTTTTTTGTATTACAACGCAAGAAAATACTTTGTGCTGTCTGCTAAGTGTCCTGTAACGAGATGGTATTTGGTGATAAGTTATTGACGGTCGGAAGTATGTTGGACAATAATCCCGCCAAACAAACACCCAGGGTCGTTTCACGGGCATGTGAGGCCCGCGGGGCAACATAGATCTGAGGCCTTCTTTATAGCTACAGTTCAGAAATTATAGTTTCGAACCATGACACATTCATACGAAAGTTAATTACCTTTACTATAAGTTAATTACACATCATACAACGCCGACTTAGGCTTTTATTCCAAGTTAAGTTATGGTTTTTTTTGCGAATGCGTTTGTTACTAAACTAGCTGACTACTTCAAATGAAAAATAAGTTACTGTTGTCCTAGATATAATAAAAACAGGTACTTCAATTAGTAATATCTGCAGCAATCCCTCATGGTTAGACGGTAATTTTAGAATGTAAATTATTTCTTTTATCCAAAAAAAAAAAAAGTGACCCCGATGGAATTTGGGGCCCGGAGCAAATGCACATTTTGCAACCCCCCCGGCGCGGCCCTATTACGACCTACATCGTTTCAACCTAACTACACATTGTTTCCAACCTTCCCTACGAGCCGACAAGTGCTAGGCCTATTTCAGATTAGGTCCGGCCAGCAGAAAGGTCCACTCAGTCTACTTTCCAATGAGCAGGGCGATGGACCAGTCGTTCCGTTCCACTCTTCCAAACACGAGATCCCTTCTCCGACCCCGTGTCAAGTGCTTCTATGGGGCGTAGTTCCGTGAGGGCCCTTCACTTCTTAAGGCCCCGCTTCACCTCTTTGGCACAAATTATTCGTTCTCGCGTCATAATTTATGTGCTATCTGCTTGTTGTAACAAGTCTAGAATTATCATAAATAAAATATAATCTAGACTTTTTACAACAAGCAATAAACAATTAAATTACGCACAAAAATATTAAGCAACCGGTAAAAATAAATTTTCTACTATCGTGCAATGTCAGTAATTACGATGAATCCGAAATATGACGCGAAAACGAAGATTCTGCAACAGGAGTCCTCCGAGCCTGAAGAAGTTAATACATTCTCCTGTAGATGCATGCTGCCTAAAAGAGAGTATTTAATGCTCCCTTCCTCTCTCTCTCGCTTCCCTCTCTCTTCCATGAACCTCGAGATTCCTTGGCGCCTGTTCTTTACCAGTCCTGCCCTTGCGATCTGACCGCTTAACTTACTGCGATATCCCCAAGTGCTCTTTCCTTCAGCTTCCAACATACATTTCCACACAAATTTTCCTTTCGCTAAGTTGTTATTGCATTTATGTCTTTTGTACGTTCCAAAAGCCGCTATTTTAAATCTTAAAACGTAAATTACTTTTTCTTGTAATTAATATAACCACTGATGAAAGTTTAAAAAATCTACAGTTACTACTTTTTAAATATTAATTTTTCTTCTGAACAGCAACTACGTGTTCACTACATATTACAGGGCTGAGTACAGCCGTGTTTAATTTTACAAAACGTTTTAAAAAAAAAATTGTTAACTGAAATTCTGCAACTGATGTGTAACATTGTAATTTAGCCAAACATAAGCAGAAACCTGTACATATTCTAAAATAACCATTTTACACAACACAATGTAACAATTAGCGTGTACGGTGACCACCTGAAGTATAATTACTTAAGGTGAATTCATTTTTTGAGAATGATTCCTCCAGGTACTATGATCAATTTAGGAATCGTTGTCAACATGATGCATTTTTTTTTTTTTCAGTACACGGAAACTTTTTTTTTATGAACGAACTATCACGAATGTGATAATTATCTCTGATCCACTGCGCAAGAAAGTTGGTCAACTTTCAACATCTCGATAGTTATACTAACAACCGTGTCATATTTTTGAGAGGTAGATGGTTTACAAAGGTCGAAAATAGAGAATGTATATATTAATATTAATTTCTGTCACTAAAACTATTTGACAATCAACAAGAATTACGCAGGAATTAAACATATGGCTGAATGCTTATTGTAATGCACACATTATAAGTCTTCCAAGTAAGATTGCGTGAAATAAATATTATTTCTACGTATTAAGGAGAAATTACGATAAGTATTTCTGGCCGTTAATTATTAGTAACATATAATTTTGACTATGTCTATTACACGTAATTGGTTTAATGACAATGAAATCTAATCTATATAGTAACATTTTGATCCACGCTATATGAATGTTATTCAGACTTTTTTTCTTTTTATTTTCAGAATGAATGAAATACGAGCATGTGCTTAGGTGTCATGGGATGAACTATTCGTAATAGACATAGGTAGAAAAGTCCACAGATCATTTTACCCGCACCAGACGGAACTGTAGTGGCCACTGATTATGAATTCGGGATATTAACTAATCGCAGTTTCCTAGCTCTCTCGCAATCAAATCTTTGAAAAATCTCCCCATGTACGACGTATTTGGTTTTTTCATAAATATACCGTGTATCACTAGCGTTTTATACTGTGTTACCATGACAGTAACTCATTTTTTTTATTAATTCGAACGTTTAATTATATTCATTAATCATACTATTTCATTTATAATAAAAGAAAAAAAAAACAGAGAGAAAATAGTTTTGTTGGTAATGTCTAGTAAGAAATAGTTCCGAGGCAAAATATTACTGCGCCGAGTGCGCACAAATGCGGTGCGTTGTCCCTTTGGTGTCATATCCTAGACTTGGGTAAGGTTTGTTGCCATGTTTATTTGTTTTAAAAGATCTTTTTTTCAGTACTTAGCTGTACAAAGATATTGGACAAGTCAAATTACAGTATACAAAAATACTGAGGAGGAGGAACGTCCTGAATGTATAAATATCGTTTTGGTCCGACAAAAACATAAATTGCATATTGCATTACAAAATACAGAAAAGTGTATAACCTAGAAGAAAATATGTACATGTATACGAGTATCAGAGATAAATTATAACAATTTAGTAGATACTTCATACAATATATCAAAATACCTCGGTGAACCAAAATAGTTTGGGCGCCCATTTACTCTCATATTGGCGCCTTTTACTACATTTAGGGAGGGGCAAAGTACACCATGACCCACCTGTTACATCTCAGGCCCCAGGTATAGCTTGCTCTTGGTTAACTCAACACACATGAGATCAACCCTTGAGAAATGTCACTGCCTCCACATGCATATATATATATATATATAACGTGTACACTACCTAGCACGAGTCCAATAAGGCTGGGCACGACGGTGGGAAAGTAGTTATACGTATTTTAACATGAATTTAAAATGTTCGGGTAACATTTGTATATTTTGTTTATACCCATTTTTTTGTGCGAGAATTATGTAGGGGGGGGGGGGTTATATATATAGGCTGTTTCACAGTTACTCCCAACTGTTATGAAGCCCAGTTTAACCATAAATAATATTTATTAACAGAAGTATAAAACACTTGTTATGTACAACATATTTAGGATACGACCAAGCACGTCATACATAGGGTGATTTTTCAAAAGTTTGATTTTTAAAAATCTGAAGAAGCTGCGAGTATACTACAATAGACAGCTTTATTTTTATCCACAGTTTAGCTTGACCGGCGCGTTAACAAAGTGCGCAGGCACGTGTTAATGTTAATGCCACATGTGGTGGAAGAAGAGACAACGTGCATACAAGTCAAGGTTGTTATACGCTGTTCACGGTAAAGTGAGCACTTTTGAAAGCCCTCTCATTTGGAATAGTAGTCGATAAATGTATTTTATTAATATTGCCGAAAGGAAAAAGTAACTAGGGCTTCAAGAGTGCTCACTTTACCGTGAACGGCCTATAACTATAAAGTGAGCACTTTTGGAATCAATCTCAGAAAAAAAGCCACTGCTCCTACCTGCATATCATTTAATGGGTGCATTGAGTGACACGCGCTCAGTAAAGCTGATAACGATGGACGGAAAATAGTTCCATATCTTGACGTCGAATAAAAAGGGTTAGGTAACCATTTGCGATACCTTAAATTATTTCTCTGGTTTCTGTGTTTTTTTTAAATGCATTTAAGTGCAAAAATGAGCAAATTTGTACAATATTTACTTTCCTAATAATTTCACAGTTTTACTTGACCGACCCATGAATAAAGTGTCGAGGCCCGTTGTAATGTTACTTTTACATAGAGGAATACACGAGGTGCGTACGAGTATATCTCAACGTGCTCATTTTACCGTGAACAGCTTATAGATGCTGAGCGCAGATCTTTCAGCCAAGTGTTGAGTTGACCATGAAGACAAATCAGAGCATGTAACTTGCCATGCTAAGGCTAAGTGCAGCGCTGGAGTATGCGTGAGGTTGCAAGACGCAAGTCAGCGCTGCAACACGACACCACGCCACGAAGCTCTCAGCCAGACCGCGCTGTGTGTGCTGGGCTCGGCGACGTCGGCTACGAGAGAGAGAGCAAGGACGATAGAGGGGGGGGGGGGATACACAAACACATTGTGCTCTGCCACTCGCAAGGCCGCCGAGCAGCCACCGCGGCGCCGCTAGCTAATACGTCCAGTCCAGCTACGAGAAGCCGTAGAGCATTCCCTCCGTACCCTGCGAGGTAGTTTCCCCTGCCCGTGGCGCCATCGTGCAGCCAGCCCCCTTCCCCTTCATACACCACATACGTGCACACGTCAACCCTCTGAACGACGACTTGCGTCTATATGCTATTCGCGGTAAAATGAACGCTGTTGAAGATCTATTTGTATGCGCGTTGTGTGTTCTTCCTCCTTATGTAAAATTAACACTGCCATGGGCCTCAACTTTCTTCGTGGGTCGGTCAAGTTAAACTTTAAAATTATTAGAAAAGTAAGTATTTTAAAAAATCTGCTAATTTTTAAACTTCGACGCATTAAAAAAAAAAAACAGAAAGTGATATAAATAATTTAAGCTATTGTAAATGGTTATCTAACACTTTTTATTCGACGTCAAGATATGGAACTACTTTCCCCTCCATCGTTACTAACTTTACAGGTCACATATCACCTAGTGTGCCCGTTAACATATATGCACGCACGGCCAGTGACTTTTTCTAAGGTTGATTTCGAAACTGCTCACGTTATCGTGAACAGTCTTTAGCAATGACAAGAGTTCGAATACCTTGATGATTAAAAAGGTGTGTGTTCATTGCCCAAGTCAAAATTATTTTAACTGCGATGAGACTGCAAACGAACAGAAGGCAAAGAACCTCACGACAAAGGATTAGAAAGCGAAAGGGGCCCTAAGCTGTCACTACATCAACAATCAATCTGACAAGAATGTCCTGAATAGAAAAATACAACAGGGAGCAAGCACAATGGAAACTAATCGGGAAAGTACAACATCCTCGTAATTGGAAAAGTGTGGGGGGAAATTATTTGAACGTCCCCCCCCCCTCCCGGGGGGGACGTTCAAATAATTCTCTGTTATTCTCTCAAATAACAGAGAAATGGTCACAAAATGGCGATCGTAGCCCAACGCCAGTGTTCCTTATCAACTGAGAGACTATGATCGTGTCTCGATTTAAAGAATACTCTCTCTCGAGAACACTCTTTCGTACAACCTGGCGAGAGCATTGCTTCGCGCTCTCTCGTGCTCTCGCTCTGACAACCGCTCTCTCGTTTCTCTCCGTCAGGCAGACAGCTGATGCCAACAGGCGGGAAATCATATTAAACTAAAATCGCGGTCATAGTTATTGTAAGTAATTTATGTGTGTTCAAAATAATTCACAACTGATTATAGCACTACCAGAATAATCATTAGCGCATAAAATTCTGTTATTTTTGTTTTTATATTTTACCGTCATGTTACAGCAAAGTGATAAAAAAAAAAGGCTCGATCAAAAATCCGTATTTATATTTTTATAAATACATGTTACGTATGTAATTTTGCTGTTTAATTAAAGAGTCGAAACTATTCTCTCACAGTTAAATACAACGTGGTTTTGGCCCAGAAAGCTACTACAACCTTATTCAAACCTGAGAAATAATGTAAAGAAACATGGCGCCTGCGAGAGAGCGCCAACTTCGTGGTGTGTCTGTGCTCGCGCTCTCTCCGGCACGACCAGAGAGCGTTCTCTCTGACGTCATAATGACGTCGCGAGAGCAAGAGAGAGCGCTCTCTAGGCCTGTTGAGACACGGCCTACGAGCGGGGAGCGGGAAAGCTTGGTGAATACTACCGGTTTAAGATCCATCTCCGCCCTCTCGTCCTACATTCTCCTGACTGACCGGAAACGACGGTCGTGAAGTCGCGGTCTGGCAAGCCAGTTCCCCTGCCAAATTGAATCGTTGGTTTTTCTAGCATGTTTGTATTTTAGAAAATAAAATTCCCCCCAAGTATCCCTATAACCAATTAGCCATTAGCCTTGCTAACTTTTATTCTCTTCGGGTTAGGAACAAACCGTTATTTTTTTATGAAAGAATATGGCCTTTTCATTAAAAATTTAAGCTACAGGAATTATAAAAGAGAAAGATTTTACTTAGTTAAGAAGTTATTTCAGATATGATTTAGGATTGTTACAATTATCACTTTTTTTTTAACGTATAAAATAGAATAATCTGGTGCACTGCCCACTCTGGCCCTAACCTAATGGCGAAAAATTTTGGTTGCCAAACTTGGAACATTAATCTTCCCAACCTGAGCAGAAATGACCTCAAACACACACAGCAATACAAACATTACAATATTAATTTTGCCAAATTCTAACAGAGTTAATATTGTGACGTAATTATGAGTTCGTTAGTTCCCTTGTATTGCCTGAATTGGTGTGTACGGCCAATAACCAGTAGGATATAGCACGGGTACTTCCGGAATTTACTATAAAAAAACATTCTGAAGTCATCAGAAATGAGCTCCGATTAATATCTCCGTTTTATCAATTCTGTCCTTTCTGCCAACACATGAAGCCGGAAATACGTGCCCACTTCATTTCCAGTAAACTAAACGCATTTTGAGGCGCCACTGGATAACAATAACTTCAGTTAAATGGCCGATACTGGAGAGGGTTAACATTTCTCTGGGAACGTGCGTTGGTCGGGAGGCAAGCGCGGCCGGCCGGATAACAATAACGGAAGCAGATAATTCGTCATCTGCTAGTACCGGTGTGGAACGAAACTGCTGTTGGGGTGTCGCGAGGGGGCCACTCGCAGGTCGAGGGGAGGCAGCCCGCACTTCCTGTGTGGGGGGGGGGAGGCGGGAGATACAGCACGCAGCAGGGGGCAACAACCCCCCCCCCCCTCTCGTGCGGCTATCTGGTGTCGCTTCGCACGCACGCCTTCCCCCCGCCACACACTCGCTCCCTCCCTCCCGCTCTATCTCTCTCTCAACGTTCACAGAACCTACACGTGCTCGACGTCGAGCTGCCGCCTTCATCCTCCAGTCCACTGCCCTCTTAATTTTTTTCAATCCCAAGTCGAGAAGGCGACTACTCGCTACACCAGCGTTAGCTCAGGGGCCTGAGGGATCAGCGCTGGACCAATGCGGCACAAATTTTCTGACCATTAAAACAAGTTCCAGTCCAGTCAACGATTGCTTCCCTAAGCCTTGCTGAAGCTCTACTTCCAGGAAATTTCTCCACCTCACCTCATGCAAACGAAGCTAACCAAGTCTAGAATACTAAACCAAACGGACAACGCACAATATTTGAGCGCACTCGGTGCAACATTTTGCATAAGAATTATTCCCTACTATAGATTAAATATCATTTATTGATAAAATATAAATAAACGTTTAATCCGACCAAAAGTGAGCTGGTTTTATGTTGACGAAAGTGCAAAACGCTTGAGATAGGTTTAGGAAATAACCAAACACGTCATAAATAGGGCGATTTTTCAAAGGTATTATTAAAAAATTGTGTTTGGCTGTGTTGGGGACACGGCCGTTTGTTTTGCGTGAATATGTCTACGTTGTTTAGTTCAATCGATCATATGGGGTTTTATAAGTATAGCTGGATTGCTTTTGAGATGTTCTTCCAACCGTATACGATTTCTGTATTTCGACGTGACTTTTTGACGAGTATAGGCCGAAATTGTGTTAAGTTTTTTTTTTTTTTTTTTTTTTCCATTAAACGCATACAATATCACCATAAACACGCCACACAAATATGTTTATACACGCGATGGATTGATCTCGACGAGAGCTGTCGACTGAAAATTAAAACGAGCGTCGTAGTTTCTCCTAGTCGAAAGTTATACTGTCCGGAAGCTCGGAGACGCCAGTTCTCCACTACGTGGCCGCATTAACACACAGAATTATCAGGCGTCAAGTCTTCGTCGATGAAATCGCATATTGAAGTGCTAAGCACTACTTCCTGCTCTCCGGGCCAACACCGGTCTCTTAACTGAATTGCCAACCTTGTAGTTGCCGACACAGCAGAACTCCCGCGGAGATTGGTTCCCCACAATCGCAAACGGCGTATTACGCCGTCATTTCCACGCGCCGCCACAGAATTACTATACCACCATCAAATACTTCCGCTAATGACTTACCAGAGCGCGGCACTTGAGAGAGGCTCCAGGTTGTCTGCCAATTTCCCGCCATTGTTCTCGCGCTAATTGAAGTACGTCGGTTGCCACCAGCTTGGATTCATACTAATTCCGTGATTGCTTTTGAAACTCAAAATTAAATACATAAAAAAGACATCCATGCCTTAAAAATTTCGGAATTCAGTTTAGATAGCCGTTCTCACATCTGTTCCATTCACAATCTAAAGATTTTAATTCAACATCTGCCATTTGAATTAAAATTACTAACCAATCGGAGTTAAATAATTACAACTGAACCCTCAGTAGCGACGTGTAACTGAAAAAACAGAGTTCTTTTATTTTTATTTTTTATAATGCAAGCGTCAATTCGAACGTGTTCTGTTTCATTGGTGGATCGTCGTTCGGATAGCATTAAGGGTGGGTTCACATTTAAAACTGGCATAACATTTATACAGCAAATAGCGAGTCTCGTAGACGAAATAAAGTCGCATGTATTTCGGAATAAAAATTCAGGTGATAATTATTTCTAGTTAATGAAATGTCATGATAAACTAATTACATTTTTATTACAATGGTGAGTACACCTAACGAAGCATGCAATTATGGTGGAGTGTGGTAATTTTGAGAATTAAACTATCACTTGTGCTGATAATACACTTCAGTATTTTTAATTCTCATTTTTATTGTAAATAAAAGTTTCCTGCCAAAAAATTATTGATGCCCTGCCACCCTTCATGATCTTTTCAACTAAGGTTGTTACTCGGTCCCACCTCAGTTTAGCCCACGTCCCATCAGTCCGCAATGTTATAGAGTAGTCCTCCGAGCGCCCTTACACATAGTAGTTTCTATTCGTAGGGTTCCACGCCCTCTCGTCCATTTACACAACGAACACCTCGTCCACCGTCGTCTCGCAATCTCCCGTCGTCGTCCGTCCCTCTCCTTACTTCGCTCCCGCACTAAACCAGATGGCCTCCGCCAAAGACTGCCGACAGTCCAACTGTGGCTTGTATTTACGGGGTCATAGGCCATCACCCAGGAATTTCTCTAAATCCGGCGTTGCACAGAGGGTAATTCCAGAATATTCTTATGCATCCTCTATACTTGTCGCATTCTCCAGCAGAGGGAGGAGGAGGGTCTGCGATGCCAGCTACATCACCGTTGTCAGTCATTCCGCCGGTCACCCGGGGTGGGGGAATGGCGACGAGGCAGCGAGCGGGTCTGACTCTTGAGGACGGGAGAGTCGAGGTGAATCACTCCCCACAGAGCCGGACAGCGTATAACGGGAGCCCGCGGCCGGTGCGAGCTGCAGCGCGTAACACTACCCTCTTCTTAAGCAGTTCGTCCCGAGTAGACTCTCCAAAATCTGGACCTTCGTACAGCGTCAGTTGGTCGATGTGTACAACCTTAGGATTTTGTTTCAACGAGTCCCGGTGGAGGATCTAGTCGGAAATATCACTTACTTGCTTCGAAATTTGGAAAGGGCCTTCCCAACATTCTTGCCCTGAGATGCGCTACCCCGAATGTGTTTCATTTCATTTAAGCCACACTAGCTGTCCTTCCTTCAATGCATCGTCCACAACTCTCGGACCACATCGAGTGTTCCTCTTGATACCACTAGACACTGGGATGGGCTCGTCTCCTGCCGCCTAGCTGTCTTCCTTCTCCCGAAGATGCATATGCATAGCTTCGTCTGTAAACTGGACTTCTCTCGTTTTCTCGCCTGCCTTAACTGCCGGTGACTTCTTACGCGGTCCGACTCCAGTATCCTTGTTCCTCTTACCACCATATAGCGAACTTTCTTCGTTCTCTAAGATAGGATGTTACCCGTAGATTCCATAGGACTGTGATTTGGATAGGCGTTACTGTGGCTGTCAGTTCCAATTGTTCGTGTAGCTGTTCTTTGGCTGGTTCCCCGATGACCAGTCTCGGGTGGCACCCCTGGACACCAGGATCCTTAAGTGTCCCTTATTTCCACAGCGCCAGCATTCTCGGCGCCTCCGTCGACGAGAGACAGGAGTCGCAGCCTTTTTTTTTTTCTAAACTACCTTATATTAAGTGTTATGTGAAGTTAAGACCCGAAGGTATGGCGGGATTTTATTGCGTTTCATAGCTAACCTCTTGCGCCAACTAGGAAGGAAAATCATTCCAGGAGACATGCATCGCGGCAAAGAGGGATTGGGCAGCCATGGACTGCACTTTGGGGCCATGACTACCTCCCTAAGTGTACTTAGAGCTAGTCTTAACTATGAAGAGCAAGGGAAAAACACGTCAAGAGACGTAAAAACCCTTGCGACAGAAAAGTAAAAATTAAGATATTATTGCATGCATTAAATTTAATATAATACTACAGGAGACAGAGTATTTGGAAAACATGCTCTTAAGGTGCCGTAGCCGCTACGGAGTTCAAAATTCCCGTACCGCCATCTCCAATCTTCTTACCGAGTTCTAGGACGTACTCACTCACGTCTGGCTGCCGGGTCCTGCAGTTCCTTTGTAGGGAATGGATTCTCAAGTGTCCTGTCTGGCAATACTCCCAACATTCCCGACGGGAGCTCACGGCCGATGTGAGCTGCAGCGTGTAATAGTAAAGGAGAGAGAGAGAAGGGAGCAGCTGACGGGGGTGACATATCAGGCCGTTCATTCCCCTCCGGTCAGGAGTAACAACCCTTGAGCGGCGTGGTCGGGAATCGATACTCGGCCCCTAGCAGAGCACGGCAGGCCACCCACACGCCACACCCTCTTGGCGGGCTGCCTACCTACATCGTGGGCAGGGGCGCACCCCAACCCGTAATTCACCCCACTCTTCCCATACCGGTGTAACCAGCGAATTTTACCCCCAGGTAGGAAAAGGTGGACACCCTCGCGATCGAGACAGGAAAAGAACGTACTAAGTACATAATTATACTGTTGGTGAGATGTTGGCACAGTGGGGTGCCGTACGGAAAGAAAAGGGATGTTCAGAATAGGGGCTCTTCGGAAAAATAAAAATCGTGCAATCCCACGCTACTAATTACATAGAACACGAAATTACTATGCTTGAAAATAATTTCTGGGGAAACTTCAAGCTTCACTGATGCCTGACCGCTTCGCGCTCACCACCTACAATAAACAACCAGTGTGTACCTTGAATCACTGTTGTGGGTATTAACTCCCTTGCTGGCGCTGAGGACTCTGGCTCGGTGCGTAATTTTTGGCTACGCTTAAGCCGTAATTTTATTTACGATGGTGCTACACTTGTTCCTTAAATGGTTATTATACCACAAGGGACACTGTCTGGTGAGAAAGTGACGAGGGTAATGATCTCGGGGATTAGTGTCAACCTAATGTATCGTGGTCAGCCGAGGATTGTAAACAGTGTTATACTGGTGTCGAGACTGGTGGACAGCCAAGCTGCTCTGACACATGCCGCCACTCAGGCATTCATGGGGTAATAATCGCATGGGGGTAAAATTCGCCTGTTACACCGGCGTAGCCTCGAGCACGATAGCTTCACGTAGCCCTAGTCACGTCACCAACAAAAACCCAAACAAAAGTATGATTGGTCAGAAAACAATGTCGTGCCATTCCCCAGGCCACTCACTACATTCGATGCATCACAGACACATAATATGCTGATTTATTAAAGTAGCCTTAGGCCGGCGAAACATCCCAAATAAGTTCAGAGGTTTTAATCGATACTTTACAATGAGGTCCTAACCGCTAGCGAGGGCGAAGTGAAGATTAAGCAGCCCCGAATGTGAGGGAGGGAGAAACGGGAGTGCTCCGAGAAAACTCGCCGGTCAATGGCAATGCCAACATCCGCCACGTTTCCTCGCATGCCTAAAAATCGGATGACTGTCAGGAATCTAACCCGGCTCGCTTTGTTGGGAAGCGAGTAGTTCGTCCAACACTTCACCGCGGCCCCTCCAAGGAGGGACATGTACGATACTTAAGGCAGTGGATGATTGTTACATTTCACCACCATCTCACTAATACCAATTATGAAGCACAGAATTTCTGATTTCTCTCGGGGTTGTCTGGGTAGAACGTCCATACCCTTCTCACAATGCGGTACGTCACGGTGAGCATCTATCTCTGCCAACGCTCCCATGCTACACAAATACTGTCCTCCAACCTCTCCCCTACCTTTCGGAAATCGGTAACTTACCACAACACAGCATTACATCGTCTCACGCCAGAAATGAAAAACTGTATCATACTGCATTTGTATTTATGGCACGTGTTAACGCAGCTTCGTCGGAAACTGCTCAAGAAGTACAGTACGCTATAGTACTCACTGGCATGCAAGCTTCTATAGACTGTTCACAATAAAGTGAGCACTTCTGAGAACGCTTTCATATGGAATCTGCAAACTATGTTTATTACTTACATAGCAATATTTAGTTTTAAAAAATGGTTAAAAGATTTTAAAAAAATTGCTGAAGTAAAAAAAGAACTGGGGCTTCAAAAGTGCTCACTTTACCGTGAACAGTCTATAGTTAAATTAGCAGCTAATTAAATAAAATACTCGTAGGACTTGCTGTTGTACTGCGACAACGTTCAGATGTATAGCCACTGAACTAGGTTTTGTTAATTAATGTGCACTGGAATACGTATTTGCATATAAGATTACGAATACTTCCAGAGTTTAAACTGTATAGCACATGAAGGTGATCAGGATTATGGCACTGTTAAACTGACGTATGGCGGAATGATACAAAATATTTAAAGTAGATCATATGCAAAGCTTTCAAAGGTGTTCAGTAAACCGTGAAGAGCATATAACAGAAACGTCACATCCTTGTCCACGTAAGTTCAATGCGTATAAGGAAAAAACAAAACTACTGTCGCTGTATATAGAAGCTGTAGCTTAGTGAATGCAGGTCTACAGAAGCGTGCGAGGTGAGAAAAACAGGCGCATGCGGAGACAGTGGTACTCACCTCCGGTTCCCAACACTTTGAGCAGCTCAAAGTTGGACATGTCCACTCGGCCAACCCCGGTCAGGTTCACTGCAACAAGGGAACAAGTCGCATTTAGACCTGCAGGAGAGATACACCTCACAGCAAGCCAATCTGGTGTCATACACAGATACTTTGTAAACTTCAGAATTCTACCTCTGGAAAAAAAAATGTTTCAAAATTATCAATAGCTAACTACGAAAATATTTATATGCCTTAAGCTGCTTATAAAAAAGTTTAACATATTGATGACAACATATTTCTATTTTTTGTCTTGAGTAGGCCTACATTACAAAATTAATTTTCGTAATAGTAACATGTTTTATTTTTGACGTGAAATGAGTATAAAACACGGCATACAGAACACAACACAAACGGATAGTTACAAAGATATACATAGTTCCGCAGTTTTCTTTGCACTTTTGGTGAAGTATGGCCATACTCGACATAAAGCATGAGCTACAACAAAATCCACCCAAATTATTAGCACTCTGCTACCTCCAGCTTGAGGGGATATTTTCCGACAGTGAAATTATGACGTTATATCTCAAAACAGTTAATAAAACATGGGTTAATATGCCGTTCTAAAAAAAAAAGACATATCTACGATTTATGTTGCTGCCGATATTATCTGCAAGTCATTTTACGTATTTACGGTGAAAACTGACAAAGTACATAATTTCGCAAATTACGACTTGTGTTTACGAATGTCGTATCTCAAAATTTTATTGCGAAATACAGTCACCTTTTCCAGGTAGAAATTTTTTTATTTAGTAGGGCAGTACAGCTTAACACAAACAGCAAGTGAATTGTTTACGAAGTCAAAATACGGCTACAGTTGTTTTAAAGCAGATAATGAACGGAAAAATAATCATATTAGATATAAGCTCCCGCCAAGGCGAACCGGGTTCAATCCCCGTTTCGCAAGTGTTGGAATCGTGCCGCCGGGCCATGCTGCTGGTCGGCGGGTTTTCTCGGGGTTCTCCCGTTTCCCCCACCTTTGAATTCCAACGTTATTCCATTATCACCTCATTCCACCCTCATCGGCTCTCAAGAACTCGTCGTTCAAAGCCGTCTAAATCTCTCAACTCGGATATAAGGGCACTAGCATCGTGTTTCTAACCATTTCAGAGTTCGTGAGCAACAAGGACACAAGTCTAATTGCGACCTTGGTATTATTTAGATTTTTTTCTGTTAGGCCGGCTCGAGGTGGAACACCGAGGCCCCCACATGTCGAACACTGGTCGACTTGTCTACTGCGTTGTAATGACTCGGCAGTACACGTTTAATAGCATTTTTCTCCCTGGCCAGCTCGGTTTGAATTAGTTACTCGGGGTGTAGACAACGTAAGCGCTTCCAAGTCAATTTTCGATGTTGAACGTTCTGGAAACATTCTGCCGCCTTATACTACGGAAACTTCGTGCCACGTTAAGCCGAGGCACAAGAAGTGTGAAACGAATTGCAATACGCTTCCGAAACTGCAATGAAAGTTTTCAACGTATAATTTTTTTTTTTTTTTGTTGGATAATACACCATACATAAGACTGCAAATATATACATGTTTTCACAAACAGTTGATTACTTCACTAATCACTTGATTCTTTCCTGAAGAGATATAAGAAAGCTATACCTGGTTTATACCGGAAAACGATATTTTTCGTTTATTTTCAGTACGCGTACACATCGAGGTGGTAACTTTGCGAAATATTTCTTAAGAGTAGATCAAGTCACAAACTCGCGTGACTCCACCGGTCGCCCGCCAACAGAGCTGGCAAGAGAGAGAGAGAGAGAGAGAGAGAGAGAGAGAGAGAGAGAGAGAGAGAGAGAGAGAGAGAGAGAGAGAGAGAAAACTCACCAGACATCTCCAAATGTCCCGTCACCAAGTCTGCGTCCCGACTTGGTTTTCGCGCCAACTACCAGTCGTACTCAAAGCTATGTTCCAAGCCATTCCTATTTCGAGCATACATTTAAAACGCAATCCAAGCACTGCAACTAATTTCATAATGCCTTACAGAAAGGTCTAAAAATAAATATGAGTGTGTGTTAGGGGGGGGGGGGGGAAGTTGCGGATGCTTACCCTTGTATTTGTTTTATCACCACCTCCTATTCTTCTGTGCATTGTTTTATTGCTGTCCCACTAAATGTCTTCATGAATATCAATACAAATAAACAATACACATGCGCTCTAACCTAAGAGTTTAAAGGATTTATTCTCATAATTGTGTAAATTATTAACAACTGGCTACAGGAATCGCATAACCTCTGTAATTTTCCATGTAAGGAGAAAAAGAAAAGAATGAAAAAAAAAACATAGCAAGGTATTAGAAGTTCTCGTTTAACATTAAAACAGCCGTAGTTGGAAACAAGAACCCGATGAAAATGCTGGCACAAGAGTTTATTTCGAACCCTCCTCTGTCACGCAGTGCATGACAAAATCCCAAAAGTGTACCGTGGTTTCAACAGTCGACTCCAACTCTGTATTCTTTCAAATTCGAGGGAAAAGCCAAACTTCTGTGCTTTATTCGGGGTAATTAGCCTTTCTGCACAATGCAAAATTTTTTTGTAATTTTCAGCTTCGCTCCACTGTCGCCAACTTGTAAATCTTACATCGTACGAAACAGCGCTCGATTTCTATTATACACTTACGCAACCGAGTTCGTCCCAAGGTCATACACACATTTTTTTTGTACACAGCTCATTTACCACTCGCATTGCTGAGTAGTCAGCAATCAGATTACGCAATGACAAGGTTGTGAAACTGTAAATCAGCAATGAATATTATGTTATCATGGCATTACCAAGCTCATTGACAAAGGTGGGTTTGTTGCGAAACATTCTTCACATGAGCCTCCGCACATGCAACATGCTACTTTAGATAGTATAGCAGATCTTGGCTAATGGTGAACACAAAATAACGCGAAGACGATTAATTACTCATTAAAGACAAATCCATAATACTTTACACTAGTATTTGGCACTAACACACCCTACACAGACAAAATATATTATTAGCTTTGATTTATGTTATTCACTTCAAATTTTCAAATTATTTATCCCTCACAACCACAACTTGTAAATAAGTTTTACATGGAGTAGCGACTTTTGTGGGAGTTGCACTATTATTTGTAGCTTTAAAAAAGCATTACGTCTCTATAACCATCTCTTTGCTCTTTGTCTGTTAGTACCTATTTGTGGCAGCAGGAAATATTTCTTCACAGCCCGATACAGTTTGTGTACAAACAGTGCTAACCTGTCGAAAATAGCAAAATATAAAGGGGTAGAATATACACGTTGCTGCAAACTAACCTGTCGCAAATAGCAAAATATAAAGGGTAGAATATACACGTTGCTGCAAACCTCAGACGTTTATTACATAACATATTTATACATGGGGACTGGAAAATTTCGCGAATTTATTTGAGGACAAGTTAGACTTTAAAAACGCGCGTGTTTCTGATGTTTGCAATTGGACCACAGTTTATTATACACGCCCAGGTGAACTCTGAGTCACTAAAGAAACAAGCATCGAGTGCAGTGCCACCTGGTCTGAGGTGAAACTCACTATAGGCTATTCACGGTTTCTTTAAAACTTTCTGAATCAAAATCATCCGATGTATCACATCCATGATTGTTTCCTGAATATGTCTTGTATCACAAGCATTTTATACTTGCATTAATATAAAAACAATAATCTTTCGTTAAATTTAACTTTTACTCATATTTGCTTTATAATTAATAAGCTATGAATTAAAGCAGAGAAAATAGAGGTGTGTTGGTAATGCCTAGTGAGAAATAGTTCTCATGCAAGTATTATTACAGCAAGTGCGCACAAGTGAGCGAGTGAAAAGATTTGGACGGCTCTTAACATCGAGGTCTTGATAGCCGATGAGGGTGATTGGAGCAGCGCCGGAATGAAAGGGTAGGGGGAAACGGGAGATCCCCGAGAAAACACGCCGACCAACGGTATCGTCCGGCACCATTCCTACATGCGAAAATCCGGAGTGACCCGGCCGGGGATTGAACCCGAATCGCCTTGGTAGGAGACGAGCAGGCTAACCGCTCAGCCACCGTGGTCCCTCGAGTACGCACGAATGCGGTGCGCTGTCCCTTTGGTGTGATTTTCTAGACTCTGTCAAGCTTTGTTTGCACGAGGTAGAAGAATATCCTGAAAGTGAAATTTTAGCAGGGCTTCAGAAAAATTGGAAGTAACCTATGCACAGTGGGGTAACAACTAATTAACAGACAGCTGAGGCTCCATTACACATAAGAGCGTGGAGTCTATTCTACAGGTCGTTTAAAACCGAGACAGTTTTTGGCCCTACTTGATGAGACATACGCGCACTTATGAAAAACCTGCTTAAGATCTACTTGTATGCACGTTGTGTATTCTTCCACCTTATGTAAAATTAACATTGCCATTGGCCTCATCACTTATGCGTCGGTCAAGTGGAACTGTGAAATTATTAGAAAAGTAAACATTTTATAAATCTGCTAATTTTTATACACTGAGGCGTTAAAAAAAAAATAGAAAACGAAAGAAATAATTTAAATTATCACAAATGTTTATCTAACACTTTTTATTCGACATTAACATATGGAACTACTTTCCATCCATTGTTGCCAACTTTACAGGGCGCATGTCACTCAGTGCGCCAGTTAAAATATATGCAGGCAAGGGGGCAGTGACATTTTTCTCTAAGGTTGATTTCATAAGTGCTCACTTTATCGTGAACACGCTCACCGTTGTGAAACCAGGAAATGATCTTCCCATCCAAGTAACACGCGTGATTTGTGCGCTGAAGCTGGGATGCTGGTTACGCAATACTTTCGCGACGTTGATAGAAATATTGGCAGCTATCGCATGTCCTTGGAGATAATAGAAGGCCTTGGACAAAGCTGGTTTGTAAAACTGGCGCGGAGGACGCTGCCGGCCACAAACCATTTCACACTCGCTACGACCACACTTTCTTCGAGGGGCAAACCAACGTTCGTGGTTGAAATCCAACTTTCGAAACAAACATAACACACAGGTTGTCCCGTAAATAATGGATAACCCACGAAGCGCTGATAGCTTAGGTCATGCCCTACCAGAATATCGCTATTTAATTTTAGTTGAAGTGGCTTCGTTTGAAGACATTGGCACGTGTTGGAAAATGTCACAAATCGCTACCTGCATATGTCGCAAACTTCTACCTGCATCAGCTGTTTGTGCTCCACAGCTATAAAGTGGGAGTAAGCACATTTTGGCGGGAATTGTAATGTGATGACAAACGCTGTGACAACTTCATAGCAATCTTTATTTTTTCCTACGACGAACTATCGAATGTATTATACTCTTGTAGAATCGCTACTAAATGGACACATTTTCACGGTAATAAACCAGCTTGATGAAGTACACTTCGTTTACATTCAGAGTTACACTGATTCAAAATGTACATATATTATTATATTCAAAGGGAACTGTCATATTCGCCACAGAACTGCCATATCATTTCAATAGCACAGCATTCGGCAACGTGCTGCAAACAAAACAACAATATTTCTCAATTTATAGTAGTGCTGCACACAAAATCGAATGGAATTAATAGCTTTAGCATTTCCAAACATGTAGCAATATCCTGAAGACGAAGCCACTTTTACGAAGGTCAAATCGCGATATTCTGGTAGAGCACGACTTAACCTATCAGCGGTTTACGAGTTACCCATTATTTTCGGGATAGCCTGTATATGTACGTAATCACATTTACTCTTACCACATTAACTTGCACGTCACCAGTTAAGATGACAGCAGAGTAAGGAAAATAGAACCATACTATAACGTCGCATTATAAATATGACATGTGAATACGGGTTACTGAATTCACTAATAGCTGATCTACCCGGACGGCGGTCCCCGATACTATATTATTTATTTAGGAGAGGGGGGGGGGAGAGGGTTTGGTCCAATTGGAAGGGGGGGGCGGAGCGGAGCCAATTTTGGCGTACACAGTATTTTAAGTCGAGTACTGAAGGGTATCCCTGTCGAAGTTGTTCTAGATCCTTCAAACGACGTAGAATTGTACACACAGTATATACTTACGTACTTTGACTTTTATACACATAGTACAAACATTTTGTTTCGAATTTACGCTCATTAGAGTAAGAATCAGAACATCGGGGACATAACATTGACAATGTTGGTGCAGAATGTGCCAATCACTTAACAGACATCCCAATGACTCGTTTTTATCTATGGTACAAGGTCAAAAGGTCGTTCTTTTTTTGTAAATTTTCAAATATTGGCTCACGGCTTATGTAAATTATCGCCTTATTGTAATCTGCTATCGTAATGAGGTAAACGAATATATAATCTGATAATTAGTTTACAATGGCGCTTTGTAATAAGATTGTGTTTTGTTGCACCAGTACAATCTTGCACACAACACAAAACATCCAAAGCATATAGTAAAAAATGAATGTTTCTATTACGTTGCTCACAATTTCGCAGTCGGTAGACGCATGAACAAAGTGGTCGGATACGGTGTTAGAGAGAACACGGGGTTTGCTAGGTGCGCAGTACGACTCCATGAGTTCCAACATTGAACTGCTCTTCTGCTATAGGCTATAGGCACGGTAAAGTGAGCACTTTTGAAAGCTCTCTCATTCGGAACAATAGTCAATAAATTTATTTTATTTTATCCTTCAGCGTTAACTTCCGGGCCCAGTGGAATATGCACACTGCGTTTAATTACTTAAATGGCAATATTTATTTAAAAAGGTGGTTAAAGTATTTTTAAAAAAAAAGCTGACAGGAAAAAGTATTTAGGGCATCAAAAGTGCTCACTTTACCGTGAACAGCCTATAACTACCGTAAACAACGTGGATACTATTTGAGGTTCGAATGCCGTTTATTTAAGAAGTGCTCTGAGAAGTTTCTACACTTTCTCTAGCATAATCGTAAGGCAAATAAGATCGACTGAAGTAGTCTCGAGGTATTTTATTCATATAAAAGCGGGTGTCTGTTGCAAATCCAAACGTGAACAAACATTCCCCCCATCACCCGTTGACCACGTGACTGACAGTTTTATTGGCGGCGAGTGACATGACATATGGCGGAGGTACACAACATGGACAGGAAAGTAGAACCAGACCAGAGCTGCCAGAAGTTAACAGCGTATAGCATTTAAAACTAATCTATGAAGAGTGGAATAAATTGTTAACGCTAAAATTGTTTTGAATATAGATAAAGTTGAGAACACGGAAGGAGAGGACAATCGATAGCCGTGAATAATGCCGTGAGATGGACGTAGCTTCCCAGCGCGGCAGCGTTATCGATCACGCGACTCGACTGCATAGACACGCAACTTTGCCGGGTCTCTCAGCAATGCTTATGCCCTGGATACACTTCCGATCAACTCCCATCTTCATTTGTTACCCTCGCACATATCCGCACCAAGCCAGATACACTCGAGAAACAGCAATGTAACGCGTTTTCGAGCGATTTCTGCGTCAAGTCACGTATTTTCGCTGAACGGGAATCACTTTTTGCGTAGCCTAAGTTTTTTTTTATTTTTTAGTTTATATTTAGTTCGAAATAACTACTAAAACCCATTCTAGGAAGAATTTATGTCTAAGTTTATAATTAAGCACGTAAATGTTGAGTATTATTGTCAATTAATCCCAACGACACCACTTCATCGTGACAATACAAATATTGGCTGGTCGGAAAGTCAAGGCCCAAACTCCAGACAAAAATCTTATACACGTATATCCGGAGACGTATTTTTTTACATAATTTATTTGTATTCAAAGTTGCAACGTACAACGCCTGGAGAACAATACAGTAGGCGCGCGGGACAGTAGCCCGTGTCTCAATTTAAAGGATACTCTCGAAAGAGAGAGAGAACTCTTTCGCACAACCTGGCGAGAGCACCGCTTCGCGCTCTCTCATGCTCTCGCTCTGTGGAATTGAGACAACCACTATCGTTCCTCTCAGACGTCATGCAGACAGATGATGCCAAGAGACGGGAAATTATGTTACAGCTAAAATCGCGATCATTGCTGTTGCAAGTAATTTATATATGTTCAAAATAACTCAAAAATAATTATAGCAGTACCAGAACAATCATCAGCGCGCTAAATACTAACATTTTTGTTTTCCATTTTACCGTAAGGTTGCAGCAAAGTGACAAACAAAACGAGATTTAGACAGAAATCCGTATTTATATTTTTATAAATACGTGTTGCGTACGTTATTTTGCTGTTTAAAACAGTTGAAATCATACACTTACGTTTAAATTCAACGTGGTTTTGGCCCAGGAAGCCTTACTCAGGCACGGAAATGATTTAAACAAATATGTCGCCTGCGAGAGAGCGCCAGCGAATATACAACTTCGTGCTCTCTGTGCTCTCGCACTTTCTCGCGCTCTCAGACGAATTGAGACCACCAGAGAGCACTCTGTGTGACGTCATCCGCGAGACCGAGAGAGAGAGAGCGCGCGCACGAGAGACCGCTCTCTGGGGCAATTGAAACACGATCGCGCGCCTACGACATATGGAACTTGTCTAACTCGCATGATCGCGCCGCTTTGTTCTGCAGGTGTTGTAAGCTACAACATTGAATACAATTATTTGATATGAAGATATGTTTCCAGATACACGTGTACAGGATTTTGTGTTACTATTGGACCAAAGAAAATATGTTTGGAATTTGGACACCGAGTTTCTAACATCCTGTACGAGAATGGCTTGCAGCGGCGAACGTATGAAATAGTTATATGCACAAAGTAAGAAGAGAATTACATAAAACCTTTTATCACATGAGAGAAACTGTTAAAAGGAGAGAGATTCTCTCTGCTACATTAACCTCATCTTGAAGCCCGTAGAAAATTTTAGGACAGAGTGCGAGATAAAAATAACGTCAATTCATTGACACAATCCTAACCTAAATACAAAACATAAACAAAAGCCATACCCGATACTTTACATGAAAAGGAACGCAACTACGATGAAAATACAACTGCTTAAGTCACTCTACCTCTATAAAAATTTCACGGAAGTCAGAGCAACAAACTCATTTCGCATAAAACAAAATATCTGTATAGGCTGTTCACGGCAAACTGAGCACTTTTGAAAGCCCTGTTTAAGATACACTTGTATGCACGTTGTGTATTATTCCGCGTTATGTAAAATTAACACTGGCATGGACCTCATCACTTTAATCACGCGTCGGTCAAATTAAACTGTGGAATTATTAGAAAAGTAAACATTTTATAAATCTGCTACTTTTTAAACTTTGGTGCATTAAAAAACAGAAAGCGAATGAAATAATTTAAGTTATCACAAATTCTTACCTGACACTTTTAACTCGACGTAAGGGTGACGGAACTACTTTCTCCATCGTTACGAACTTTATTGAGCGCATGCCACTCAGTGCGCCCGTTAAAATTAATGCATGTAGGAGCAGTAACTTGATTTCAAAAGTGCTCACTTTATCGTGAACAGCCTGTATATGGTAGTGTTTTGATATTTTGTAACGAGCGCGGGCTCGCTGTGTGCAGCTCGCGCGACGCAGAACTTCATTAAGTAGAGGACATGCTGACTGAATCCCGGCGCGAGTTACGTAAAATTCGTCTCGAGCAGAACGGAACTTATTCCTGAAGCAACAGAGATCCAAAAGCTACGCAGTTTAGAAAGTTTCGCGACATTCGACTCGCTGTGAAACACGGAGATTTATGCAAGATGCTGAACGAATCTCCTCGAACTCCAAACGCTACGTTAAGGCTCTGAACTGGCACTCTGAAGAAGTCATTTTTAGCCATTTTGGAGTATTATGAAGTGGTAATTCTTATGTACGTGACATCTTGAAAGCACTCTACAACCATTGTCTGAAGTGTGTATTCTTTTAGTAGATCAGCACACAGGACGCATGTTTTAATAGTTTAGTTGAAACACGTATTTCAAACACACTGAAGGCACTTCAAGCGCAGGCTAGGCGGGATCCTTGAAGCCGTTCTAAACTATTTTTTTTTCTCTGTATTTTGAGATGTAATTGTTTTAAGGCATAAAATTGATGACGACACAATAAAAAAAAAAGAACTCTTAAGGAAACTAATATTCATCACTTCTTTACTGTGAGAATTTTAACTTTCAAATCTCGATTCGTATTTCACAAAAGTTATTCAAACACAAAGTTTGTCTCCGTCGCGTGTTGCATTTCTTCGATATTTGGCACTTTGTTCACCTGCGTTAACGATCTAACTTCCTGTTTCGAATTTAAATTTAGGTACAGTCGAGTTGGGAGATTTGCGCGGCTCTTAACACGGCCTTGAGAACCGGCGAGGCTGAAATGAAATTTTTTTTTTTTGCATTTGCTTTTACGTATTTTTCAAGTCCTATGTACTGTATTTCACTAATATTCTCTCATTTTCATAGGAAGTGTTCATGGCTGAAGCTAGAATTGTGAATGTGTGTTTTTTTTTTTTAGTAGTGCCAATTGGCTGGGCTTTCGCCAGCATGTCTATACATACCCTTACATAACACAACACAAATAAAAACATCAAAATACAAACAAACTAATTTAACTTCGCGATGTTCACGGATGGATTAAGACGCATTTTTAAGTACCTACTAACTTGTGCACTCAAGTCATAAGGTTTCCAAAGTTCATACACACGTAATCTCTTATGCAAAGTTTCGAAGATGATACTTCATGGCAATATTACATTACGGGAGAACGCAGCCTTCCGCCATGCTCCAGTGGTGCTGGGATGCCAACCTCGAGCAGAACGAGCACAGGGTTGTCAAGTTGGCAAGGCCGGGACACTCCACGCTGCGCGACAAGGCCTGCCAACTGAGGCCACGCCTCAAGATAAACGCAGCCGCTTGCGGTTTGCACTCCTGACAACACTCGCACGTAAGTAGGCGCTGTGGAGGGCGAGGTTCATTAGTTTCGATTTAATGTCAAATAAATAGTGAGCGTGTCATTTTCGAACGAGTTTTTTTTCTGTTGTTAATGCTCCCTTATTTCATTTAGTATAGTATCCTCCTCCCCCCGGCCCGGGTCTGATACAATGCCACTGCGTTCAAACTCGCATTGACCCATGTAATTACGTCGTAACACAATTTGGGAGAATTTGTCGTCATAAACGTTTGTTTCGTGTTCCACAGATAGCCGGACCTAAAATCTCGGCAGTCTTCCTAATTATATGTTGCGTTTCCCTTCGACAGTTATAGGAAGGGAGATGATGGGGGGGGGGGGGGCAAAAACTTGGGATCCCAAGACTCGGTACGTATGAACTTGCACGAATATACATCCTCGAAGCACCAGTTGTATCTGGAAGAGGCGTCACTGAGAACTTACCTCGCTGAACGTCATACAGACGAACGGGCGCCAACTGATCAACTGACATAACCTAAAGCCACTAGTCGCTCGCTTCAGCGCGACAGTGTTGTTTCCATGTGCCAACCTGACGACAGCCCATCTAGAGTGGCGTGCACGGCACATTCGTTGGCCTCAGTCCGCGAGCAACATGATTTTTGAACATCTCGCGCGCACACACACACACATCTGATGCTCTTCGTTTACCACTGGCCCCTCGTACGTGTGAATAGTACCAGCCTCATTTGACGGAGCCGGTACTGCACGGCCTAGGTTTCATATGCAGACAGTTAGGGACTGCGAGCTAAAGGATCATCAAATCGCAGCTTCTTCGAACATATCCTGAACACGAAATATTCTTGGCCAAAAATAAATCGCTGTGCCTGCAGGTCACGCGTATTTCTAGGACACCATAGTAACAGTGAAAGAGACTCGCTAGAGAATAGAAAGGCAGATGGCACAACCTTTCACCCCGGCCGGCCACACCCAGTTTCAGCATTCCCCCATTTGACCATTGTGTTCCGGACTGAATTAGACCAACAAACTTCGGCTGGATGCAAGTTAATCACAAAAAAAAAAAGGTGAAAAATACTCTTCCTATGGTCTAAAAGTGAATCTTAAAGGTGGTGTGTGTATATATATATATATATATATATATATATATATATATATTTTAACTTGGACAAATACTGTAAGTGAAGAGATTTAGGTGGCTCTTAACAGCGAGGTCTTGAGAGCCTATGAGGACGACTGAGGTGAGTATGGAGCAGCGCCGGAATGGAAGGGCGGGGAAAACGGGATATCCCCAAGAAAACACGCCGACCAGCGGCATCGTCCGGCACTATTCCCACGTGCGAAAATTCGAAGAACGACCCGACCTGGAATCGAACCCTATTTGTCTTGGTGGGAGGCGGGTAGTCTAACCACTACACCACCGCGGTCCCTAATAATACTAATAAAAGTCTTTATTTTTGTGGCGAAGTTAAGGTATTATCACCTTCTCTTACAAATAAACCATTTTGCATAGTAAAACATGACTTTTTTATTTTTTTAAAAGAAAAATAAATAAAACAATGACACAAAACTTAATGCCTACTATAAACTTAGAAATAAGCTTATATGAAATATATAAAAGCATCTTACATAAAATATAATTTGCCTTAATAGTGAATTTATACGATTACTCTTTAACACATACACACAAACACAAAACCATATACACACCTGACATATATCCATATACGTATATGCCTACAAGTAGAACAGTACTTTCTACATGTATAAAATAATAGTTTTGTTGGTGATCAACACCCTTAAATATGCATGTTTTTCTTAAATTAGTTAGGTGAGGTAAGCAGGTTGTGGAACAAGGCCCCACAGCAGACAGACCGAGGTACATGCTGCGCCCATACCAAGGACGCAACATGCGCTCGAGTACAGCGCGCGGATCAAGGTGAACCGCCGAAATGGCACTCGGCGAAACGTGACGAAGCTCTCGCGCTGTCGTTTTCCAACCTGGGTGACGGCGCAGCTCCAATAGCGGCGTGACTATCCGCCAGCGAAGCTGATCGCGACCACGGCTGTGCGATATCCACTTGCCATCGTCGTTTTTTCCCGGTTTTTCCACACTTTATGAATCAAATCAATCCATGTATAACCTGCTTGCTGGTTTCCTACATATATATCATGTATCACAAGCGTTTGATACTTTCGGTTACATAAAAGCACCTTCACATCGCAGTTCCGATATTTCAGGACTACTGTTTCGCGATCGATGTATCGCACAGCCCTACCAGACTACCCCCAATCTGGGCCGCGTTGGTACAGTGGCTAGACTAGCCTCCTACCTAGATGAACCGGTTTCTATTCGGTCGCTCCCCGGACTTTCGCATGTAGCAATCGTACCGGACTATGCTCGGCGGGTTTTCTCGGGGATCTCCTGTTTCCTCCACCCTTTCATCCCGGCGCTGCTCACTTCACACTCATCGGCTCCTCTCAATACCTCTTCTCTTCACTGACCGGAGACAACCAACCACTCTACCACAGAGTCGGCACAGCTTTCTCCTACTGTGTGGAAAATACCGACATATTCCAGGGACTGCGATCATCGCCCGTAACAAGACAAGCCAGTTGCGTCGGCAACTTGCAGACAGAGGTGACAAAAGTTAATTTATGCCGACCATCCCGGAATTAATTAAAACAAAGATTTTACTGAAAATAGTGGACAGCATAAGATTTCTGCCAAATGGTGAATAAAGATTCTTTTCGTTAGCTACTATAACCGTAATTAATATTAATTTTTTTGTTAACACTTAGGAAACTAAATAAGTACGTTGGCCTCCCGTGACTACAATGTGTGTAATAATGTTTAATTTTCTTTGCAGTGCACTTCAGCCTGCATATACACTGTTCACGGTAAAGTGAGCACTTTTTAAGGCCCTCCCAAAAGGTATTAACCACAAATAAATATATTTTATTGCAGTCTCAAACATTACATTTTGAGAGCGATGAAATGTTTACACTGTGTAGATTAGTCACATTGTAATGTTTGGATAAAAAAAAGTGGCGGAAAGGTAGAAATTAATTGAATGGAAAAATTTAGCAGGGCATTAAAAAGTGCTCACTTTATCGTGAACAGCCTATAGTAGTTGACACTTAACCAACATTTTTTTTTTGTATTTTATATTTCCGGTAAGAAAAAGCATGCCCTGGTCAAACCAAACCCCCCCCCCCCCCAGTGTCACGGAATTTCCTGAAAATTGGCGCCAACCCTGCTCTACAGACTAGGGTGTTTTATTAGGATCTACGGCGACGCTGAAGCACACTCAGCGGCTGCAGAGCCGAGCAGGAGACACACGAGCAACAAACATCATCTTCCGCCACGCCGTCCACGAAGGAAAGACATTTATAGCGAGTATTTCACTTCCTGCTGACTGATCTGTCACGTGATGTTTCCATTCCTACTTCCGTGCCTTACGCATGCAGGACACGCATGGCGTACGTACAGTGCAGTTACAAACTGACCTGCTGACATTTACATGAAAACTACACGGGTACACACACGCAAAAGAAAACCCTAGGAAATATTTTGGATTCCCCAAGCTCACGCCTGGCAATAAAGACCCTCCTGTAAGGCTGCCGTATGCGTTCCCGGATACTATATTTCTGTGCAAATTAAATCCCCAAGAGCAGGACGATATCACACGCGATGTCCTTTCGATTACGAGAACTGCGCCGATAAGCTGGTTTTGGAAACGTCACACTGTTTTTTTCTCTTTGAATATATTTCAAGGGACGACTAGATGTTTTACCTTTCTTGTAATACAAGTTGTATTTTTAGAACTTTATTTCCTCACATATCGGTACGAGTGCACGCATAAACACTGATTTTAAACGCCAGTTAACTAGGGAGTCCCCTCAAAGTAGATGCGCCCTTAAAGCGTGACATACGAGACACACTTGGGGAGTTTCCCAACGAAACATTTCCATCTCACCACAAAAATTAACAAGGCATTTTGGCAAAGCTATATTTTTTAACTTATAATGCTTGTTGGAAAATACACAATTTGATTTAAATGTGAATAAGTTCTGTTAAGACTACTTGTAAAAACTTCTACCGACCAAATATTATGAATAAGAGTGACACTGGCCACACAGCGTAACTTATCTCAACTACTGAAGGTACCACATAGTTGACACTTCTTAAGAGTTAGTTGGAGCTGCGCGTTCAAGATCAAGAAGCGAGGGAGCAATACGGTCGACACTAACACGCACGCCTGGCGCCTCATCGCTCCTACGCCCAAGGCGTGCAGTGTTTCCGTCGTGACGCTGTACTGTGCAACTGAGATCTGTAACAGTGGGGTTTTATTACACGCGATGAAAGACCACAGATTAAACTACGTCTGTATCCTTGTACTTATATCTTGCCGCTTAAGGAAACTGCACAGGCAAGCTTTAAAAAATGCGATATTTGACCATCTTCACGAATACCCCCCCCCCCCCCCCCAAGAATATACTAAATATGACAAAAGTAAAATAATAGTGACATAAATAATTGGTTTTTATCTTGTATGACAAAAAGTCGTATTTACAGAACATTTATTTACCGAGATACGCGTATTCGCGCAAACAACTATTTCATTAAAAAAACGTGCATGTCCATAAAGTTTTAACGTGGCACCGAGGCAAGTATGCGCTAAGAGCGACGTAAACACGCACATCATACGCCCACCTCACCTTTATGCACAAGGCACTACTAAACCGACGTGGCAGGATTTGAGGTTAGAACGCTATTTAGTAAATAATTATTTTGAAATGTTTCTACTTCAACTGAACAATTTATAATGCATTTTAATTAAAATTATTGGTAAAAATACTTTATTCATATAAATGTGCTTGTCTTTTGTAAATGAAGACAAACACGTTCATCACTGTTGACCATGTGACTGGTTTAGGGTAGGTCAATGTTTGGTACATGCAGAGGAAACAAGCAATCGGTCTATCCCATCTTTAGTGTATGGCTTGAACACTTCACGTGTTTCTACACTGCAATGGTTCTCCGTCCCGTCAATGTCAATGCTACAATAAGGCCGCCGGCGACGACGTGTACAAAAGCCAACCCATTCTTCTACGTCCTTACATCACACGTGACAAGGGAGCACACACGCGACAAGGGGAGGGTCAACCTGCGTCTACGATTGGTCCACGAACCCGCAGTCGCACATTAATAAGCCATCCAGTGGCTACAGGACAGCCAACTTTGCAAAGTGGGCCGTGCCGCAGGGAGAAAACTGTGCCAATTAAAAACTCTAGCGGTATTTTGCCCCGGCTACTGAATATTTAATATGTGTTACCATTCCTCGATCAATACTCCATTAGTACACTCCCCTCCTCGTCCTCTCAAATACCTGATCCGTATACATTATTAGAAATGAGCTACTTACAAAAAAAAAATTTAAATTAAATTCTTTATACCGTATTTTATCTACGAGTCTCCCCCTTCACGCTGCATTGACAAAACCTATCTCACAGAAGAGTAGTTTAAACGTAAAGTAATTTTATATGTAAAGTCGAAAGTTTCTCCCTGAAAAAAAAAAATTTTTAAGTACATATTAAATAAGAAAACCAACACAGTTTATATGGGTTGGGAATGCATTTGTAACAAGTCCTATAGGCCGCCAACATCGCTCATAATTATGTACGTTTGTACGCAAATAGAGAACAAAGAATTGTGTACAAAGCTTCAACCTTGAATGAAATGCACTTGAAGGAAAGGCGGGTATTAACTGCAAGCTATAAATATATTTATCGTTTATCGTACTGATAACTGACTGTAACATATCGTGTTCTGTTGGTTCACTGATTGTTTGACTTAATTAAAAAATTCTACCAAGCTTTCTTTTTCTATCAGACTCTAAGTTAAAAATGTTTTCCCACTGATCAGCATGAAATGAAAGCACACAAAACGAGGGTAGAAATGTAAAACCATTCTCCTTTAATATCTATAATATATTAGTGAATAGTATATTATATAATAGTACACGATATATATTAATTATATAATATATTATATTGTATAAATTATATATACCTGAGAGAGAAAGCGTCTGTCCGCGCTAACCTCGCAATTATTTTTAATCAAACCTTTTAAAAGTAGGCTACTTATTTTTGTTCTATTTAACTTAGTTATATTTTATCTATAAATTATATTTCATTTATAATTAATATGACTATAAGCAGAGAAAAAAATAGGTGTTTAGGTGATGCGTAAAAAAATAGTTCTCATGCAGATTCTTGTAACTGAGTGCGTATGAATACGGTGTGTTGTCCCTTTGGTGAAACTTTCTTGACTTTGTTAAGAGCCTTGTTTGCAAAGGATCAAAGAAAATGTTACGTTGAGTGAGGACTGCGAAGCATACTGGTCCGGGGGGGGGGGGGGGAGATCTTGAGTTCGTTTCGCCGCGTCTCATAACTTCCGCGTAGTATAACTTTTGACTAGGAGAAGCTACGACTCTCGTTTACGTTTCAATCGACAGCTCTCCTCAAGATCAATCCATTACGTGTATAAAAACATTTGTGTGGCGTGGTTATGGCGAAATTGTTTGCGTTTAATGTAAAAAATTAAGAAAACTTGACAATCTCGGCCTATAATCGTCAAAAAGGCAAGCCAAAATACAGAAATCGTATACGGTTGGAAAGAGAATCTCAAAAGTAATCCAGTGATACCCATAAAACCCCATATGATCGAGTGAAGCGGTGCCGGGAACGTAAAATAAACATCAAGGCATACGAGCGCGTCAACGTGGACGTATTCACGCAAAACACAGCCAAACCCCATTTTTTTTTTTTTTTAAGAACTAGTCCCCAAGGGCTGTCCAGTTTGTATAGCAGCAGTCCTTTATTTCCAGCCCGATATATGATCGTTGTCCCCGCTCGCTAATTGTGAAAATGAGTGTTAATCGAAGGGAATAGACAGAATGAAGGAGGTGTCTACATGTAGCTCGCCTAGAACGCCTTTGCATCGGCCCTGTCCACGGGACAAGAACTCCAACCACTGAAATGGACTCTCGTGGAAATGAAAAACGCAAGGTGGAAGCATTCGCACCTCGCGATGACGTTTCCCGTAACTCGCTTGGCAGTTATGCCAACTTCCGTGCACGACGATGACAACAAGTCCCGCGCTGTAATTAGCGAAACGTACTTTACAAGTTAACTAAATGGACCACTGTACAATGACAGCGCATTTTGCCTTCGTACATTACGTACTGAGTGCGTCATCTGACAACAACTATGACTACATTCGGTCTCAGAGGCACAAACGACACGTATAAACATATACACCACTTATAGCACAAATAAAAACCTTTTTTTTTATGGAGGCAAAACTTGCTGAGCAGTCTAGATTGTAACTGCCGCCCATCTAATAACATTAAAACGCAGCATTATCGCTGACTCGGCAGGTATTAGTTATTGTGGTTAATGTGTAATTTTTAGAAAAAAATATTACGCTAAATTAAACCAAAAGTTACATTTTCAACAGCAAACTATGAAACGAAAGGAACATAAGTGACAGTTTAAGGAGCTTGGAAAGACACATCGAGTACCGACACCTAGGGACATAAAGCCGGGATGTTTTCATCCAAATTAATGTTAGATAGCTACTCCCTAATTGGTTGGTTAGTATAGGCTGTCCATGGTCAACTGACCACTTTTAAAAGTCGTGCTTAAAATTTACTTTCCGTTTCATTATGTCCTTCCGCTATATTTATACGTCAGTAAAAAACGGGGGAACTTTTGGGAACCCAAATGTGTTACTAAATTCCATTTGGTACCCTAATGTGTAAAAATCAGAAAACAATTGGATAACGATCAAATAAACATTACATTCACAATAAAACATGAAGACTTGGGATCGTTTTTCTTAATCCGCAAGCCAACGTGAGCGGTAACGTAGGATGCAGTTGACGGACGGGAAATGAATGTTTTCAAAGGTTGATTATTTCACCGCGAGTAACCTACATACACACTCATTTGAAAAGTCGCTTCTTGGAGATGCAAAATGGCATATACACCCGTGGACAGATTATACTTTGAGCTGGGGGAAGTGGTTCAAATGCACAGTACACGCGAAGGATGGAACATTTTTACGCGACGAAATGATTGATGTTCGTCTGGCATAGTATTTTTTACGCAACATTAAGAGGGAGCATAGAGTAATGAGTAAAACCGGTCTTCTTGCGAGTGAGCGATATACTATATGTTGCTGGTCGCTGCGCTGTCCTACGCATCTTCACAATTATTTACACATCATCTGCAAGACATTCCCCTCCATTCGACTGATTGGACAGCCTCTTATCTAACTTTCAGTGGCTAGTATTCCACTGACCGATATCGGTGATTTGGGTTTGGAGCGTACATGGGAAATGGATTAGAGTGCGCGTCCGAGGTGCACAGTAGCCACTCTCAGCGTACCAACATTGAACTGCTTTTCTGCTAACACGACCATCATAAACGACGTACCCAATACGGTTTGAGGTTAGAATACTGTTAATGTAAATAGATGCTTCGAGATGTTTGTATACTGGTTCTGGCCAACTATTCATGCGATATGATTAAATTCAAAATTTTATAAGTATTTTAATCATTTAAAAGCGCTTGCCTTTAGAAAATTAACACAAACAAACATGTCCATGAGTGTCGAATGTATGACTGAGTTGTAATAATGCAAGGTAGGTCAATGTTGGATACATGCGCAGCGGTCTACGGCGATGTTTCAGACACGCCACAAGATCTACTACCCTGCGGAGAGTTTGGAAAGTGCGCAGTCTGCCAAAGACGTTCGTCTAGAAGACGGAGTAGCCGTGATGTGCGTCAGTTCACCGCCCAGATGAAGATGGCCTTGAGCCCGGACACACACACACACACACGTCTCCAGGCGAAAAAATACTTCCCCGGATGTTGACGTGCAACCTCTGTCGACCAGTGCAATAATTTAACTATTAGTGCAGCAAGAAGAATTTAAAAACTGTTAAAGAAAGGGGCACTTATATACTGCATCTGAGTGCGATGAGGGTGATTGAGTTGAGTATGGAGCGGCGCCGGAATGAAAGGGCGGGAGAAACGGGAGATCCCCGAGAAAACCCGCCGACCAGTGGCATCGTCCGGCACGATTCCCACATGCGAAATTCCGATGACCCGGCCGGGGATTTAACCTGGTTCGTTTTAGAATGAGGCAAGCAGGCTAACCGCTCAGACACCGCGGCCCCACGTGAGTAGAGGAGAGGATGGAGGAATACTTGTTGGTAGACATACTTTACTTTGCCATTTGTCAGATGCCACCAACCCTACTACTCACAAGTCGAAACTTTGCAATACTACACGAAATAAAAGTAACTTTTCGAGTAATATACACGTTCTAATATAATGCAAACATATAATATAATAAATCCTATTCGTAAAGAGCATGGCAGAGTATTTTAGAATAATTTTAACAGTAAAACGAAAATATTTCTATTTTTTATATCATGCAGTCCTCACGCTCCAGTTACACAATATGCCAAACATTTTTGTATAAAGGGCATTTACCCCCTATGCCGCCCCCTTTTGTTCTTTTAATTGGCGCTTGCCCATGCAACTAAGGTGAGATCGAGAGACCCTGCAGTGTACAAAGTACGACAGATATTCTTCCAGAGAGGCAACCTTCGCCGACAACGTAGCCGCCCTGGCCTTGTCATTAGTGCCCCCCCCCCCCCCCAACCCACATACCATCAGTCCACTGGCAGCTACGGCAACCTGCCAAAAATACGGCGATGTGCAGCCGGCATTTCATACACGGCGGCAACAAGTTCTATACAACGCTGGATTCCACCATGACACCTGCTACTATGCGGGCAATTTCTGAAAAAAATACTTTTAACACTTGCACGTTACATGAGCGTATACGGGATGCTCCAGCAAAAGCGTGCAGAAATTAAACTGGAGATAGGGGGCCGCAACATGGAATGTTTGGTCGGCGAGGAGATACACGTGGGCGAGGGAGGCCATGACGCGCGCGCTGCCATCCCTACACAGCCACAACACGAGCGTGTACCAAAGACAGACGCAACACGCATGTAATATTCCCACGGGTGCAGCATAATCCCTCTCGCACGCAGTTGTCATGCGTGTGTTGAGGCTAGCGGCAGTCTCTTGGAGGAACTCTTGTGAGGTACAAACTGATATGTCTACACCGGCCTTTAAATGAAATGGTTATGTACAGTACTACCTAATAATGCTATGACGATAGGACACGCACAACCTATCCGGACGCCGGTATTCTCGTTAGACAAGTTAACGCCCGCATCTCCTTTCGCTGGCTTCACGGCTTACGTGATCTCAAAACGTTCCGTGGTACGGCCCCTACGTCCCAGTTTAATACTTGCATTTATAAAGTGCAGTCTTCTGGAGTGTCTTGCATGACATACAGGGCAATTTTGAACCACCTACACAGTTTAATTTTAAATGAAGGTTCAAAGATTATTAACAAGTATACATACATACTCGACTTGAGGAATAACCCGTCGCAGTTCGTGAGGTGTTGTTCAGAAACATTCTGTATAGTGTGATAGTAATTATATATATATACATACACATATATATATACATATACACACACACCATTCTTATGCACACAGAGCTGCGGGGAAAATAAAATACAAAATTGTGTAAGCGTAAATGCATTCCATTTATGCTGCCATTTCAATATCTACGTATTCCATGTCACTTGCAGAACATATAAATGTTAAAGAAAATTAATATTTTCGTGATTTCACACGCGCAAAATGAAAATCTTTTAAATGTACACGTGTGATTTGCCTCTGCCGTGCGTACACTAGATAACGACAAAGCAAAACGTTCATTGCGCAGGCACTTTATTATATCTGGTGGCGTATCCTTTACATTTGATTTCCTGGCACCTACTTTGCATGGAATTAACAAGCCATTGGCATTTTACAGGGGTGATTCTGCCCCATGCTTGTAGGACTATCTATTTGAGTTCTTCTTTTGATGTCGTATTTCATTTGCGAAAATTCTTCACAATGGCCCATGAATTATCCACGGGATTTAATTCTGCAAACTGTGGAGAGGTTTTAATTGTTTGGGAACATTTCAGGTTAACCATTCCCTGTTTACGGCGACTGTATGTCTACTATCGTTGCCCTGCTGAAAGTAGTACACTGCTGGTAATCCCACGTTTTTGCGTACTTTGATTCATATTTTAGACCTTAGCGTTCATAATGCAGTCTATAAATTGAATGTTTACAACTCCCTTGAACGACATGCAGTCACAAAGCATTATGGACACGCCACCATTATTTACAGTGACGAGTGTGTTGGCTGCTTTACAGTGGTGTGTTGGCCACGCCATTTATTTTTATCCCTTCACACATTCTGGATGCCATCGGAACCAAATAAGTTTATTTTAGTTTCATAGATCCACATTACCTCTGTCTTCAGAATTCTTGCCGCTACCGGGTCCTTTGCAAATTTCAGTCTTACGAGTCCGGTTCAGGTTACTAAGATACGGTCTTTTACTACGCCTTCGTCCACTGTATCATGCCCTGTACAGAACCCCGACAGATAGTCATATTACATACTCGTTTACTACGCCTTCTTCCACTGTATCATGCCCTGTACAGAACCCCGACAGATAGTCATATTACATACTCGTTTACTACGCCTTCTTCCACTGTATCATGCCCTGTACAGGACCCCGACAGATAGTCATATTACATACTCGTTTACCTGTTGCCTGATTCACAATTAAATTCAGTTTAGGCACACTCGAATCTGAATTAGACCTCACCTGCTGAAGAATGAAACGTTCCTCCTGCTGAGTGAGTTCTCTTCTTTCTTCGGTCTTCGAGGTAAATTTACTGTTGATCCTTGATAAAGGCTATCCATGATAAAATGAGCACTTTTGAAATAAACCTCAGGAAAAAGTCACTGCCCCCTTCCTGCATACATTTTAACGGGAGCACCGAGTGATATGTGTCCAGTAAAGTTACTAACAATGGAGGGAAAATAGTTCCATATCTCAAAGTCGAAGAAATGGTATTAGGTAACAATTTACAATGACTTATTTTATTCGTTTTCTGTTGTTTTTTTTTTCCCCCTAATGCATCGAAGTGTAAAAATTAGCATATCTGTGAAATCTTCATTTTCTAATTATTTCAGTTTCACTTGACCGACGCATGAATAAAGCCCATTGCAACGTTAATTTTACACAAGACAGAAGAATACACAACGTGCATACAGGTATATCTTAAGCAGGGCTTTCAAAAGTTCTCATTTTACCATTAACAGCCTATACTTGAACTAAAACCTGCAGTGTGTGCTTTGTTGGTAAAGGCTCCTATTTTTCTCAAGCTATAGCCCATGAGAGCCAGTTTCACTTGTCACTCAATTATTTCGTCGTCCCCATACTGACGGCAGCTGCGTGTGATAACGCACACAAGCGAGCAGCGCGTAATTCGCAGCCACACGTGCAAACTGGACGTCTACGGATGCGGCACGGCACAATGAGTAGGTCTACGCAAGTGCGCGCACAGGAAAGGTGCGTAACATGCGTGCTGTTCGCGAAACTACGAAATAATATTTTTTACAATTTGTATATTGTAGATGTGGCATTGGAATACGCTTTCGATCGACGGCAAAAACTTGATGTATTTACACGTCCACAATGTATTTCATTTCATTTCCTCCAGGGTTCCCCGTACGTACAAGAAAGGTACGAACTGTAGCGGCCTTCCGCAAACGCTGACGAGCTCGGGAATCACTGATAGTTTATCAGTGTCCGCCAGCGATAAGGGAACAGTAAGGAGGAAATATTTCTCCTCGTCAGTATACTGATTATTTCGGAGCGTCTGGAAGTAGTATTCCCGTGTGCAGGAAAATATAAAACAAGTATGGCGGACACATTAACCTCACTAATTTTCATACTGCATTTCGACTAAAACAGTTAAAAATTTTACTCTGCACCTTCTACTGCTTGTTGGGCAACTTCTAGCGACACCACAATATTATAAATGGCTGCCTAAGCACCTATACCTTCCGTGAGTATAGTTTCCCTAGGGTTTACCTGACAATACTGACGTTTCCAGCGCCAGTAAAATCCGCGATCTCAGTAACGATTGTAGCCTCGCACAGGGTACCGCTCAGATGCGACCATCAGTAATGGTTGTAGCCTCGCACAGGGTACCGCTCAGATGCGACCATCAGTAATGGTTGTAGCCTCGCACAGGGTACTTCTCAGATGCGACCATCAGTAATGGCTGTAGCCTCGCACAGGGTACCGCTCAGATGCGACCATCAGTAATGGTTGTAGCCTCGCACAGGGTACCTCTCAGATGCGACCATCAGTAATGGTTGTAGCCTCGCACAGAGTACCTCTCAGATGCGACCATCAGTAATGGTTGTAGCCTCGCACAGAGTACCTCTCAGATGCGACCATCAGTAATGGTTGTAGCCTCGCACAGGGTACCTCTCAGATGCAACCATCAGTAACGATTGTAGCCTCGCACAGGGTACCTCTCAGGTGCGACCATCACTGCCTTCAGCGGTATCGGAACAAAAGCTGAAATTACTGACAAGTGAAATCCGTGAGTAAAGGTAGGTTTACGATTGACTTAACAGAATAAGACTTAAGATATGAATCAATGTGTTCAAGGGTATTAGTTTACGACTGTCGTGTGGGGGTCCTGAAGGGTCGTGTGCGTTCTGGACGTAACTTAAGAGATGGTTATATTTTATATCTTAAGAACAAGTCAAGACGAAGTAGCCAATCAGAGCACGGCGACTGTTGTTGGCGGGAAACTGTATTGACAACTTGTATTTAGGTTATCTTATTGTGAAATCGTATGAAAGTAATTATTTTAATCAAGAGACAGTACCCTCTTAATTTAAAGAATAGTTCATGGACATGTTTCATTCATGGAAGAGGTTATTGAATTAGCTTTAATGAGCCTTTTCAGATTGATTGATATAAATGCCTAATGTTGGCATCGGCCTCCCTTCCTATAAGATTTCACGAGTTTTTTTAAAATGATTACACAAGCAGTAACCACAAATAATTAAATATATGTAAATTGTCAATTTCTCCAAGGTCATTTCATTTGCTTGCGTCTCCTACGATTTTGATTGGCTAGACTTAACAGTTACTAATTCAATCATAAACTGCAAATCTTCTTACAGTCATTTTCCGTGTGCTTATCAAGTCATCAAATACAATTCTTAATTACACGCTGTTCGCGGTAAAATGAGCACATTTAAAAGCTCTGCCTACGATCTGCTTGCATGCACGTTGTGTATTATCCCGTCTTATGTAAAATTAACATTGCCACGGGCTTAAGCACTTGATTCATGCGTCGGTCAAGTGAAACTGTAAAATTATTAGGAGCGTAAATATTTAAAAAATCTGCTAATTTCTACACTTCTATACATTGAAAAGGCAGAAAGGGAAAGAAATAATTTAAGTTATAAATCACAAACCGTTACCCAACACTTTTCTATTCGACGTTAAGATATTAAACTACTTTCCATCCTTCGTTAAAGGCTGTTCACGATAAACTGAGCACTATTGAAATAAACCTTAGAAAAAAGTCACTGCCCCTACCAGCATATATTTTAACAGGCGCAATGAGTGACGTGTATTCAGTAAACATGGTTAACTATGGAGGGGAAAGTAGTTCCATATATTAACGTCGAACAAAGAGTGTTAAGAAACCACTTGGGATAACTTATATTAATTCTCTTACTTTCCGAATTTTTTAATGCATCGAAGTGTAAAAATGAGCATATTTGTACAATATTTACTTTTCTAATAATTTCACAATTTCACTTGACCGGGCGTATGAATTAAGTGATGAGGCCTACGGCAATGTTATTTTACATAAGGCGGAAGAACACACAACGTGTATACAAGTAGATCTTAAGCAGGGCTTTCAAAAGTGCTCACTTTAACGTGAACAGCCTTTACCAACTTTACTGGGCGCATGTCACCCAGTGTGCCCGTATAAATATATGCCGGCAGGGCCAGTGACCTTTTTCTAAGGTTGATTTCAAAAGTGCTCACTTGATCGTGAACAGCCTATATTCAGTCTTTAATCGTAAACCCACCTAGCGGGCAGGGAAGGGCTGAGCACGGGGCTAGGAGGGCAGGGAAGGGCGACAGATGGAGGGCAGGTGGCCGGGCCAGACTAGGCAGGTGACTCGCACACAGCAGCTGGACCCGCATCTCGGCAGCCATACACGTGCGCTCATCCCGCCCGCTGCACTGAAGACGGCGCGAGTCTAGGCACGCGAGCCTATGCAGCATATGCGCCGTCCCACAAACATCCGGCCTCCAGACTCCGGTAACAGCACCACCTGATGTCTGCGAGACAGCTGATACCCGTGACCTGCGCTGCGAGCATGTTTGTTCCCACCTGGCGATGTTCGAGCCGTCTCCCCGCCCACAATCAACTTGGTTTAAATAACATTACTTACAACGCATAACATCTGTCTACAATCTGAGTTAACGTGGGGGGTGGGGGGGGGGGGAACCTTTTCTAACCAATTAGAAAGAGCAAACGAATAGGAAATAATTTTTCCCGCGCAAGAGTTTTTGTATGCGTAAGTTGGCTACAGCAGTTTTTATGAAGAGTCACATTCTCATTCGCCGGCGTTAAAGACTTGGCGTAAGATACTTAGAGATGAGCATCTTACGCCAAGTCACGCAAATAACGCCAAGTAAGTCACGCCGAATACTAGTTGGGGACGTTACCACCTCGAACACAGGTTTTTGGTTCTTTACGATATGCATGTTACGTGCGCCATTTCGATTGTTGAGGGGGGGGCCTTAGCTCGGTCCACGTTCAATGCCTTGTATGTAAGAGAAGTCTGCATAGGACGTATATTAAAATGTGTGGTTCATAGTGAACGTACCTCTTTATGTCCAAGTACTCGCACGACTAAAATTAACTTGCTTTTGGTCTTACACTTACATGAAATTGTCCTGGAGTATCTTACCACCGAAAATAATTAGTATCAGAATTGTTTTAAGTGCTGATTTTATTTGATCAATTTAATATTGCTCCCCTCCCAGGCCCCGCATCAGAAGTCTAGAACTACACCTGCGCAGTGGGTCAAGTCGATTGTGGACGGAGACTTAACTCAAGATTACAACGAATGATCATATCCTATTCATTTGTTTACCGAAGCAAGCCCAACTAGGTTATAAGGTACTGCCGACCTGACATTCTCACTTTATGTCGGTGGTGCGTACACGCCAACTGTTGTTTTCATATTGTCATTGGCTTAAGTTTTCAGAGCAATAATATTACTGGTATTTCTCTCATCCACAGTTATTCCATATCTCAGATACACTCGAGCGAATATCGACTGTAATTATGAAGGTGAAACATTACAATACAACCCGTTGTATGCGTATATTCATGAAAATACACGCGACACGAATAAACAGACGTTAAGTGAGCTTACACAAAGCGGTATGTTACCACCACCAAAATTAAAATATGCAAATAAATCATAAGTTTATTGAATATTAAAAAGAGATATTACACGATTGTATATTTTATATTTATGATATGTGGATATAGTATATACTTTGTTTAAATATGTAATCATTTGCTTTAAAACGGCAGAACCTCGACTTCCGGCAAATTTCGGGTATCTCCTCTCCGGTAAGGATTGTTTTTTTTTTCTTATTCGAGTTACGAGGGCCTGACCAGGGCAGGCCGGCAGCAAGGACGACAAACAGTACGTGGCTAGGGTTTTGTTGAGGGGGGGGGGGAGGGACGCCAGGTGCGTGGGTCCCCGGCAGGGGTCGACGGCAGTAAACACACGCCACTGCCGGTGGGGCGGGACATATGGCCGCCGTCAGCCATGCACCAGGTGACACAGGGGAACGCGCGCGCACACACACACACACACAGCCACGCGCGCTAACCACCACGCGTCACCTTCCTCAGTAGCGAGGGAAGCTCGGAGTGGTGCGGAGGGATTTGGGTGGCTCTTATCAACGAGCCGATGGTCTGGAGGGGGGGGGGGGGAGCGGGGAAGGAATGGAGCAGCGCCGGAACGCAAGAGCGGGAAGTAGTTTAACCACGCGTAGACCAAATTTTCGTCTTCTACGCATGTTATTACCCAACAATCACCTACTTCTCACCAATACAGCGGCCAATTGAATTCACATGGTCAACAGTGATGAATGTCTGTTTACATCTTAATTATCAAAACAAAAGACCGTTTTATGTTTATGAAATACTTTTATAGGTTGTTCACTGTAAAGTGAGCACTTTTGAAAGCCCTGCTTCATATCTACTTGTAAGTTTGCTGTGTATCCTTCCGCCATATGTAAAATCCACATTGCTGTGAATCTTATCGCTTTATCCATGCGTCAGTAACGGGAAAGTGAAAAATTACATTATTTCACACGTTTAACAATTCATACACTTGTACGCATTAAAAATGCACAAATAAAAGTAAATCATTGTAGTTTTGGCATATATTCGCCAAACACTTTTAATTCAACGTTTTAGATATGGAATTACTTTGCCTACGTCATCACCAACTTTACCGGCCGTATGCCTCTGCGTGTGCCCGTTAAAAATACATGCAGGTAGGGATAGTGACAATTTTCAAGGGTTGGTGTCAAAAGTGCTCACTTTACCGCGAATATCCTATCGATCTGAATTGATTGTAATTGCATTAAAAACTTGTTACAGGAAGTATACAAGACTCTTGGATGCACTCGTTTACTAAACAGCGCCCTAACCTCAAATCCTACCCACGTCGTATTGGCAGGAAAGAAGTGTGAATGTCGTGACGCGGGGAGCAGCTAGCGTGATGCACTCTACGGCAGCAAGCTCGTCACGAAGAGCTGAGTGTTACGTAAGTGAGATAACGCTGGCTTGTTATCACCGCGCGCTATCTGCCAAGACGCTGTGTGATAGCGAGGTCTGAGAGACACAGTGGGTCAGCGGAGAAACGTCACAGTCAAGCCTTTAACTCTGGTACATCGAGTTGCTGCTATACTGCGGGAACGTGGAGATCTGCAACAATCCCGTCCCCTCTCTGCTAGCTTTTTCTTTTCATCTCTACTAACACGAGCATGTTACACACGCACACTCTCTCTCCCGTAGCATTTCTGATTAATGCATGAATATTTTGAATTCTATCCTGTCGACTGGGTTTTTACGGTGTCTATGCCGGTTTTTCCTAGTCTCTCCTAATGTTAGCTTAGCTATAAGTACACTTAGGGAGGTAGTCATGGCCCCAATCGCTGGCCATGGCTGCCCAATCCCTCTCTGCTGTGATGCGTGTCTCCTTGCATGATATACTATCCTTGTAGACGTAAGGGGTCTAGCCCTGAGATGCGATACCCTACCCACCGGGCTTTCACTTAACAGTTAGTTATGGGGTAGTTAGAAAAGAAAAATCTGCAACAAAGAAGCGCCTCCGGCGAGACAGAATTGTGCGTTCCCTAAACCAGGATCTACTTTCCTTCTGATTTTGTATCTGTCCATCTTACGTTTCATTTAAACTTCCGTAAGCCTCATCACTTCATTTATGCGTCCTTCAATTAAACCGTGTAATCGTTAGGAATGCAGTTACTTGTATGCAAATCCATCGTGTTTATTTGTGTAAAACAAGAAATCCTAACTTTAATGGCCATAAATTTAAAAAATTTAACTCGCATATAAACCGCCAAATGTTAAGAGCTATTCTGTTCATTCGCTGCCAACTTAAACAAGAGCCGACACACCAGTTTTTACACATGTAATGAACAGTGAATTTTTTTTAAAGGTTTCTTTGAAAATTACTCAATGTAGCGTGCACAACCAATATGAAACGGGTAGTCTGACAATTACGAGAGATACGAGGGCGGAAAAAGTAGGGGGCGGGGAGGGACGGGCGACCGTGACCTGTAATGAGGAATCATCCCAGCATTCATCTGGAGCGACAATGGAAAATGAAAATGTGGATATCCCGACCGGGAATCAAATCAGTGTTTTGGCGAACAGTAGGCCAAACTGTGACATTATTTTAAAAAGTAAACGTTCTACAAATTCGTTTATTCGTACCTACAGATATATGAACTGAGAAAACAGAAAACTGGTATTCATAAAGGTTGATATAACAGTTTTAATTCGACGTTAATACATGCGACTACTTTCCCTCCGTCATTTATAACTTCACCGTGTGCATGCCAGTCATTGAGCCATTCAAATTCTCGCTGTAAAGTGCTTCAAGTTCTTTTCAGTTTATTTGTATCTTTTCTCCAACTGTTCGAATAAAAATTACCACGTCACTATTAAAAAAACAATGTTTTTTGGTTATTATGCATGGGAGGGCCTTAAAAAGTGCGGAGACCCTACCATATTATTACGTAATAATAAAGATTCAATGCACGTCCATATTCCTTTTTTTTTTTTTTTTTTTTTGTACCGGAATGTTCATACCTTAAAATGGCCGTGAAAACACCCGTTTGAGTCATTTCCACCGTCACAAAAACATGCTCTAGGGAGAAATGGAGGAACTGGAAAACGTATTCAGACGCGTAACGTTTCTCAAATGCTGTTAGTAAGCAGACCTCACTTAGACACGTTGGGCGGTTTTGACGTGAATACGTCTTTAAATTCACAACCATAGTGGGAGGCAATCCCGAAAATCCAATACAATAGAAAAACAGTTTGGCATTGCAGCTCCGAATCTATCGTCCACATTCAAAATTCAATAACGCCACTCGATTGCCAAAGGATCAAAGAATATGTTACGCTGAGTGAAGACTGTGAATCATTGCGCGTGTTGAGAGAAAAAAGGGGGGAGGAGGGGGCGCCGCAATTTTGAGTTCGTTTCGCCGCGTCTCATAACTTCCACGTAATATAACTTTCGACTAGGAGAAGCTAGGACGCTCGTTTAAGTTTCAATCGACAGCTCTCGTCAAGGTCAGCCCACTTGCATGTGTAAACACATTTATGTGGCGTGGTTATGGTGAAAATGTACGATTTTAATGTTAAAAAAAAAAATCAAGAAAACTTAGCACGATGTAGGTCTATACTCGTCAAAAAGCCAAGTCTAAATACAGAAATCGCATACGGTTGGAAAGAGCATCTCAAAAGCAATCCAGCGACACCAATAAAACCCCCATATGCTCGAGTGAAGCGGTGCCGGGAAAGTAAAACAAACTTCTAAGCGTCCGACAACAGGAGAGCGCGAAATGTCACGACCACCTTGCGCGGCTCACCTGCATCACGTGACTGGCGGTGGCGATAACGAGAACCAAGGCTACCAACCGCGCCGAGAACAAGTTACCCGCCAAGGACGGAGATATTCACAGCCTTTATACCACCACGCCCCACCGAGACAGGCGTCCCGCTCTGCCAGTGACAAAGCTGCGCTATTCTCACTAAATGTTAACACCTCCGAGGAAAAACCGATAGCTTTATACATATATATTGCATAAACTCCAATAAATCCTGCTAAAGTTCTACTTCTAGGATATTCCTCCGCTTCATGCAAACTAATCTTAGAAAATTACACCTGAGGGACAACGCACCGCATTCGTACGCATACATTGTAATAACATTTTGTATAAGAACTATTTCTTACTAGGCATTGCTAACAAACATATTTTCTCTCTGTCTTTATTTACATTCATTTTAAAAGAAATATTATAATTGTTTAAAATCAAATATACGCCAAAGTTTAATCTAACCAAAAATAAGATACTTTTATGTTTACACAAGAATTAAACTCTTATGAGATATTTAGAAAACAACCAAACACGTCATACATGGGATGTTTTTTCTAAGATTTAATCCAAAAAGTGTTATGAAACCGCGGACAGACTATACACACACGCGCAAACTTCGCGTTACTGCAACATCGATCATGTGCCTCTGAACTTTGAGAAGCATCTCAATCCATCCATAAACACTACGAAAAAGGACAGTTCTTCCTCACATTTTTGCCTGAGAAAACCATTAATAGCAAATCCCTGATCAAATTTTATTTATGTGGCCATATAATGGCAACATACAAGTACATCCGGACTGTGAGAGCGTCTTCGCAAGCAACTGTTTACGAAAAAAAATTTTCAAATGTTAGTTTGAATTCAGCAGCAAGGTTGGCCTGACCTTTCATCTTAACCGCTGGCATTAATATCTACAACAACGCTTTAGTTTTATTTTGCACGCACTGCTGTTTCCTCATGCGATACACCTTGACATTTACCGCTGAGAAATATATTCAAACAGGTAAAAGAAGTGTCTGATAAGATAACTTTTCTTACCTACTCAAGTTATATGCCGCCGCGACAATTCGTGATGTAATTACTACACTGTAGTTATTCCTGTAAGACTGTGCGACCATTAATCTTGGCATGGAGTTCCTTTCAAGAATGCCATAAGCTCTCTAAAAATGGAAACGCCCCGACAATCAAAGAGAGTATCACCCGCCTTGTAGGTCCAACAGTTACGTCTTGTAACCAAGTCACAGCCCATTTAATGTAAATGAAGGATCAAACTATAGTAATTAAACTTCGACAACCTATATATAACGCGCATAAAAGTACGCAGAATAGTTATGTAAAAGTGGAATCTCTGAGCTGCTGGATGTACAGTATTTAACGATCTAGTTCAAGCCAATGGAAATTGGTTGCAGATATCAACCTTTTCCACAGTGAAAATAGAGTTGGGAGCACTTAATGTAAAACCGTTTACTCTCCGGAACTCGTGATTTGTCCCTTGCGGATATACATCGTACATACCAGCACAAATAAAAAAGAAAGATCAACTTTTATTGCTACCCTACACTCCACAGAATTTTAGCTTTTGATTTAACGCCTGGCTTATAGGCAACATGTACGTGAAGATATACACTGTCAGAAATGCACATCACAAGTTATTCATGCCGACCATACTAATCTATTACCAAGTATAAGCACGCGGTTTCAGCATTAGCTGAATGCCTTTTAAATACAGTGTTCGGTACTCGTATATAATTTTTGAATATTTTTTCTTGTGCGAGGAATCACTTGAAGTTGGAAAGTAAGAGTTCATTTCGGTCCCGAATAGCTCTTCGAATACGGCGAGAACTTCAACTCAGAAATTAAAATGTACAGCATTATGGGAGTCACTTTTTACAGACTTATGTACTATGTAACAAAACAACATAAACCAACCTAATCAAAATGAGTACTCATTATCATAATTAAAAATATGTAATTAAAAACATCTTACAAATAACTACTTGCTTCTATTTAACTACAACAGAGTTAACTGTAATTTTGTGTAAAATAAAAAGGGGTCGCTTTTGTTTGCAAAGAGCCCTTCCCCCATTTTACTATATTAAAAGGCTTAATGACATGGCGAAATTAAAGAGCTGCCGTTAGCGATTAACACACAGATAACTTTATAGATGCTTTAGAGATATCTAAAAACTTCCTAGTCGGAGAAGTAAACTCTCTTCCGCGGGCAGTTTGACACGCAGAGGAAACTTGCAAACTCCATGCGTGACACACTCTACTTCACGTTATCTTTGTAAAAAAAAACTAAGTGCGATATGATGGCGACCCTGCAGCGGCATGCTGCTCATTGCCGTGACGTTTCCGGGTCCTGAGCGCACGTCTGCGGTCTCCAAGACCGGCAACATCTCCTTCTCTCTGTAACGTAACACCACGCGCCTTAGCTACTGGGGCCGCGGAGGCGTGGTGGTCAGACCGCACAGGCGAACCGGGTTCGACTCCCGGCGAGGTAGCTCTCTCGGATTTTCGCAATCTGGGATCGTGACAGGACGATGCTGCTGGTCGGCGGGTTTTTTTTCGGGGAACTCCCGTTTCTCCCCGCCCTTGCATTCCCGTGCTGCTCAATTCTCACCTCATTTTACCGTCATCGGCTCTCAAGACTTCCTTGTTAAGAGCCGCCCCAAATCTCTCAACTCAACTTTTGTTGAGCTAACGATCCAGTAATTATGTGATCGGTTACAAATATTTTGTTGAGACAAAACTAATATTTCCGCGCTCTCCGAGATAAAACACCACCGCATGATCACTCACTGCGTGAATCAGAACGTGACTGCAGAGTTGGCGAGCAACTAGTTCCGAAACCAGTCTATAGAACACGTGCCATAGTGGAAGATTCCATGCAAGCTGGCATAGGTGGTTCTACGGGAACTTTAGTCGACTGCCAACCGTTTTCCTGGTATTATAAAGTGTTACAATATAATGAACATTCTTCTTTCACATGCAACCTAAATCGCTTTTGTTCTGGCACTTTTGATATTGTGAGAACTACTTTTCAATGGGTTCAGCATGTATATGATATATCGGAACTCACTCTCATCTTATGTAATACTGAATTCTTGGTGTATCCAGCTTGTTTGTATTGTTAAAAAAGAAAATTCGTAAAGTATCGACAGAAAATAGCTGTTGACCGTACACTGTATATTTTGCCAAATTATGGTCATAATTAAAATTGTAACTTAACTATGGGTTCGTACTTCCCTTGTCTTGTCTGTACTGCAGTGTAAGGCCAATAGCTAAAGACTGTTCAGGGGTAAAGTGAGCGCTCTTGAAATCAACATTTTTTAAATGTCACTGTCCCCTATAGCCTATTCACGATAAAGTGAGCACTTTTAAGGGCCCTCCCAACAGGCATTAACATCTAGTAAATATATCTTATTGCAGCCTCAGGCGTTAACTTTTGAGAGTGCTGAAATGTAAACCTTGTGTATATTGGTCACACTGCAATGTCAATATTAAAAAACAGCAAGAAGATAGAAATTGGGTTAAACAAAACATTTTGAAGGGTCTTAAAAAGTGTTCACTTTATCATAAACAGCCTATATCTGCACGTTTTTTGACTGCCACACTGGCCGACACGCGCCCAATAAACTTCTCGACGACTGATGGAACGTAGTCCTACGTCTTGGAGTTTAATTGTAAGAACCAGGTAAATATTTGCGACGAGTGAAATGTTTACCTGGTACTTTCTTGTCAAATGTTTGCTTTACTACGAATATCATAGTTTCACTTGCCCGACGCATGAACATGAAGTGATCAGCTCAACGGTTGTGTAAATTTCACATATAGCGGAAGAATACAAAATGTCCACACAAGTAGATCTTAAGTAGGGGTTTCAAAAGTGCTCACTTTGCCGTGAACAGCCTATAGTTGGGCATAGGGGTACTTTCATAATTTTCATTTTTAAAACATAAAAGAAGGTAGAAAATCAGGAAACCAATGTGGTTCGGGAAGCGGGATGCAAAACAGGAACAACAAAGCCACTCTGATAAAGGCTGCTCACAATCAAGTGAGCATTTTAGAAATAAACATTAGAAAAAAGCCCTGCCCCTGCATGCATATATTTTAATGGGCGCACTCAGTGACATTCGCCCAGTAGAGTTGATAACGAGGGATGGAAAGTAGTTCCATATCTTAACGTCGAATAAAAAGTGTCAGGTAACAATTTGTGATAACTTAAAATTATTTGTTAAGGTTTTTTTTGTTTAATGCATCGAAGTGTAAAAATGAGCAGATCTATAAAGTATATACTTTCTTAATAATTTGCCAGTTTCATTTGACCGACGCATAAATAGAATGATGAGGCCCATGGTAATGCTAATTTTAAGGCGGAAGAACACACAACGTGTATACACAACCGTGAACCGCTTATATAGGCTATTCACGGTAAAGTGAGCACTTTTTAAGGCCCTTCCAATAGGCATTAACCACTAATAAAATATTTTATGGCAGCTTCAGACATTAACTTTTGGGAGTGGCGGAATGTATACACTACGTTATTGGTCACAGGGCAAAGTTTATATTCAAAAGTGGCGGAAAGATAGAAATTAGCTAAAAGGAAAAATTTAGCAGGGTCTTAAAAAGTGCTCTCTTTATTGTTGTGCTGGAGAAGAGATGGGATGGCATGTACAGGGAAGAGTACGGGGGGGGGGGGGGTCGCACGCGACCTGCCATGTGCCGTCTTGGCAGACGTCGGGGAGACACGTGGGCTGTCTGCGTCGCCAGCGCTCCTAGCGGCCGGGTCACACACCTCTCCCGCACAACCACCCCCTGCCTATACACTATTCTATTCCATACACTAAAGATGAGGGAGACCTCTTATTCGTTTTCTGCGCAAATAACCAACATTCACCTACCCCAAATCATACACAACTGCCAGAGTCACGTGGTCAACAGTGATGAAAGTGTTTGTTTATATATTACTTTTTAAACGACAAGCATGAATTATGAATTAAATTCTTGTACTGATTTTAATTTCATCAAATTGCATTACATATATGTTAGGGCAAGTGTACAAACATCAGAAAGTACTTGTTTAGTATTCTGACCTATAATCAAAACCATGCCCACGGAGATCTGTTGTGCGCAGCCAGCGAGATCGGTCTACCTCATATTTAATCTATGGTCTATTCCCAGTTTCTTCACACTTTTTGAATAAAACCTTAGAAAAATCACCCCATGTATGACGTGTTTGGTTGTTTGCTAAATATGACATGTATCACAAACATGTTAAAACTTCCGGCATTAAAAATATCTTATTTTTTGTTAAATAGGACTTAACTTATATTTGATCTCAAATTAATATTTCCAAAAACACGAAGAAAATGGGTGTGTTGGCAATACCTGGTAGTAAATAGTTCTTATGCGACATATTATTGCACGAATGTGGCGCGCTGTGATTTTCTAGACTCGGTTACGCTTTGTTTGCATGAGGCAGAAGAATATCCTGGAAGTAGAACTTGTATGGCTTCAGAAAAGTTGAAAGTAACCGAGATCGGACTATATACACTACCACACGACGAAATACCCATGCATTAAGAAGAACCTTCCCCCGCCATATTAGATTCTTGCATTTTGTAGCTTGTTCGTATTTCTAAAAAGATAATCCCAAAAGTACGCAATCACCCAACTAACGACCTTCCACTCAGCACAGACACAACCACTAACTACTGACCTTCCACTCAGCACAGACACAACCACTAACTACTGACCTTCCACTCAGCACAGACACAACCACTAACTACTGACCTTCCACTCAGCACAGACACAACCACTAACTACTGACCTTCCACTCAGCACAGACACAACCACTAACTACTGACCTTCCACTCAGCACAGACACAACCACTAACTACTGACCTTCCACTCAGCACAGACACAACCACTAACTACTGACCTTCCACTCAGCACAGACACAATCACTAACTACAGACCTTCCACTCAGCACAGACACAACCACTAACTACTAGTGCCAAGTCTTGGAACTAATTTTTTTTTATTATAACTAAATAAACTGCTATTAATTTTTTATTACATGCAGGGCAATTGTTACGATTGTCACGCATGAGAAAAGGGGGGGGGGGGGGGTTGTTCGCAAAATATGTTTGTTATAAAGTTTCCATGATGGAAATAAGCTTAAATGCTAACTTAAAAAAATACCCACACACTTTTAATACGTGGTTTGAAAAAAAAAAAAAACATTTAAATAATTAAATTCTAGTAAAATATTATTCAGTGCTACAAAATACTTGCTTTCTTCTTTCATATGCAACTTAACTGGGACTTTTTCTGATAGTTTTGGTAGTGTCTGTCCTACTCGTATACAAACTCGGCATGCTGTACAGTCAAGCGCAGTGCTCTAACTTGCACCTAAACGCTGGCGACGAAAACTGACGAGAAGCCTGGCACGTTTACATGCAACCGAGATGCATGCATAATTGACGCGTTATTGTGTAAAGAAAGGACAACAAACATACGGCTGGCTGGCTGGCTGAGTGTCACCTCGACGACCCCTGCGGTCGCATTTCAGATCAACATACTGTCGCGTTCGTCCACGCTTACACTTGTTTACTAAACACAACGACGAGTTCTTAAAAAAAAAAAAAAAAAGACAAAACCATTTGTTCTCCTGTGTGCTGGCCAAGGCCGTAGAACACAGGTTTGGACACTCACCTATCTAACAATGTTAGCGAATTGGCCGTCTTATTGACTGATTTAGTTCGTGCAGTAGCCGCAGAGCGCTGCAAGAAAACTAAAGGTCGTTCACGATAAGTGAGAGCTTTGAGATCAACCTTAGAAAAAATTCACTGCCTCTGCATGCATACATTTTTACGGGCACACTGGGTGGCATACGCCCAGGAAAGTTGGCAACGATGGATGGAAAGTAGTTCCATATCTTTTAACGTATAATAAAAAGTGGTAGGTGACAATTTATGATAAATTATTTCTTTCGCGTTCAGATTTTTTTTAAATAGATTGAAGTGTAAAAATCACCACATTTGTAATATATTTACTTTCCTAATAATTACACAGATTCGCCAGATAATGAATAAAGTGATGAGGCCCATGACAATGTTAGTTTTACATAACGGATAAGAATACACAGCGTGCATACAAGTATATTTTAAGCAGGGCTTTTAAAAGCACTTATTTCACCGTGAACAGCCTATAGTGTTGTTAGCGTTGCTGGTATGGGGATTACGCCATAGAGAAGGTCGTGTCACCATTTTAAGAACAAAATTGCAATTCCCCTCCCTATGCTATCTATATCAAACAGCAGTACTTCGGTAGCAGCGCTCTGCGGTTGGTTTCACGAACTAAATGGGTCAATAAGGGCGTCAACTTTTCAAGCTAGTGTCCAGACATTTCTAGGGCCGGGGTGCTGACACTATGGGCGTTGACAAGGAAGGTAGGGGGGGGGGGGGAGGGGGGTTCCGGGATTAACTCCTTCCCCTCCCCTTAAATTTGAAAGACACGTTAGCAAAAAGAAGAAAATATATAGTTATCAGTAAAACAAAACAACATAACAGAGTTAAAATATGTAAATTTAAATATACAGGTGATAACATCTTCTGTTGTTCTGCCTGGAAAAAAAAAATCATGGGTGTTGCGTTATCAAAGACCACTCGCCCAAAAAAAATAATTTCTGCCTACACCCCTGGCTAGTATCGTTTGTCGACATAAAAGCCAAGAAGCCACAACAATTACATGTAACTGAGGAGTTACTTCCGGCAAATCACGTACATGATGTTCAATCGCCCTTTCACCACGACCAATTAATTGGTAGGTCAGCCAGCAGCTTCTTGCTGGAAATTAGCCAGTTCGGAACGCCACGTAGCACAGTGTATAAAACCAGAAATCTCCTTTACTGCGTGAAATGAATGTTTCGCAGATAATCGCACTACAGTCAACCAAGATAAAGTGGAGCCGGAGGAGTTCCACCGTGTTTCACAGAGCAAGTATCCGCGCCCGACAACAGATAACCGCATGTAAACAAACCTGGTCGTCGTGGCTACTGCAATTGCACGTATAAAAACTTGTCTACAGTCGACTCGCTGTTTCTTTACACTGTTTTTTTAACCAAACCTTGAAAAAAAAAAATCACCCCATGTATAAGGTATTTGATTTTTTCCGAAATATATTATGCATCACGAGGGATTTATACTTGTGTTAACATAAAAGCACTTTAGATTTAGTTAAATTAATTTTTTAATTATGTTTTATTTATAAATTATATTTCATTTATAATTAATATAAATTAAAATATTGATAAAATAGGTGTGTTGGCAATGCCTAGTTACAAATAGTTCTTATCAAAAATATATACTTCGGTGTAATTTTCTAGACTTTGTTAAGCCATGTTTCATAGGAAAATTAAAGAAGCGTGAATCAGGAACATGTAAAAAAAAAAAGTGCCACTGATGATGGAAAAGGGGTTCCAAAGTTCGCAACGTTAAACATTCGGTATGTGCGGAGTTAGAATACAAGTATAGTCCATTCGCGCATACTTCCAACTTTTCTGAGGCCCTGCTAAAGTTCTACTTCCAGGATATTCCTCCGCCTTGTGCAAACAAAGATTAACCGAATCAAGAAAATTACACCAAAAGGGCAAAGCACAGCAAGATTTCGAAGAACTATTTCTTATTAGGCATTACCAGCACAGCTCTTTTCTCACTGTCTTGATTCATATTAATTGTAAATTTAATATTATATTGACAGATAAAATATGAGTTCAATTTGACAAAGAAAAAGGTATATTTACGGTAAGAGAAGTATAAAATGCTTGTGACATGACCAAACCCCTCGAACATAGGGTGATTATTTAAAGGTTAGATTAAAAAAGTGTGAAGAAAGGGCGAATAGGCTATACCTGCGCCGCGCTGCGAGAGGAAGCCGAGCATTCAGCACAAGTGGGTCACGTCGCCTGGCTGTGGCTAGCAGCTACCTCGCGCGACCCACCACAGATGGCAGCACTGCCGCGAGGCACTGTCTCCGCGACTATTACCAACACGCTCTACTAGCAACATTAAGCTTCTTACACGGTAGACAACTTCAGCATTTGATTTTACGTTTCCTTTCCTCTCACGAAACCACCAACTATCCAGGAATGCATTTTAGGTAAATTTTTTTTAACAATAGGCTTAATATTTATTTTAAAAGTTTATTTCAAAACAAAAAACTAATTTGTAAATAAGTCAATTCATATATTTCCTCTTCGCATTATATTTGTTTGCCATTTATTTAATTTAAGACGAGCTTTGGTTAATATACCGAGATTAAACTACGATAAAATATCACACTTTTCACATAACCTCTGTTAGATTCCCGGCAAAATGACTGTTTGACTTTAATTTTCCACTTTTCAATATCGTAAAGCCTTTGTCAGTTCCATTGTGTCAAGCTCCATAAGAAACAACATGGGAAGCAAACGTAAAGTGAAATGTTAACAATTGTGTAAGGGCCTTTAAGGTTACGTCTACTCAGGTTATGGGCTGTTCACGGTAAATAAGAACACTTGAAAGCCCAGCTCAAGATCCACTTGTATGCACGCTGTGCATCCTTTCGCCTTATGAAAAAGTAACATTGCACTTTATTCATGCGTCAGTCAGGTGAAATTATGCAATTATTAAAGAAGTAAATTTGTAACATTTCTAGTCATTTTTACACTCCGGTGCATTAAAAATAAAATAATTTAAGTTATCTAACACATTTTATTTTACGTTAAGAATTGGAACTGCTTTCCATCCATCATTGCCAACTTTAATGGGCGCATGTCACTCAGTGCACCCGTTAAAATATATGCAGGTATGAGGCAGTGGCTTTTTTCTGAGGTTGATTTCATAAGTGCTCACTTTATCGTAAACAGCCTTTAGTAACAAAAAGAATTCTCTAATGCCCCTCTCACGATGCCAAATTTTTCCGTCAAACTGCTTCCAATAATTTTGGTCAAATAAGGTTGGACAGTTATGACATCATTGAAAAGTCATAAACGCTGCCATATTTGTCTGAGAAAGTTGGATGGCTCGAGTTCCCATCAAACATTTGAAGAATGGACCGGTTCTAAAATTTCTTTGATGTTTGACGGTCTCAGCCAATTAGAATCGTGCACGACAAAAATGGACGCCAGGAAACTTAAATTTACAAGCTATTGCTGGAAACGAAGTACGTAATTATGATAATTAATTTATGTAGATGCTGTTTTGGGCATGAATGATATTTTTAGTGAACATTATTACATAATATTACGAACTCAGAGGCATTAAATCTCATTGTGCAGAAAACATCTCTGACAAAAATAATTTCAATTTAGTAAAGAAGCGAAAATTATTTACACTTATAATGGACTGCATGGAAAAACGAAAGCAATATCTCACTATGAAAATAATTCTTAAAAAATAATTCAAATTAGATTCTCCCAGTAAAAAAAAAAATACAGTGTGGCACATTTTCAAACATATTCAAGACTATTTGCTAAAACTTGTTGGCTGTATTTTGTCTTCAAAATTCTATTGTCAAAAATAGTTTAAGGCGAAAATTTGACAGTGGGACTGGGGTTTTATGGGAGAGTTTCGCATAGGGTTAATTCCCGCCGCTAGGTGTGCTGTGTTCCGAAGAGTTCACTTCTAATTAAATTTTAAGCTACGTGAATAAAGATAAATATTTTACTAGTTACGTAGTTATATATAATCATGCCATGAATCATTGTATGTATATATACATATATATAGCAATTATTTTGTTCCTTAGCATAGAAAGTAGAGCAAATCCGGTGCACAAGCGACACTAGCGCTTACTTAGTGGCAAAAATTTTAGTCGCCAAACTGAAAGCATTGAGTTTCCCAACCTGATTAGAATAAACCTTGGTGGAATCTAACATTTCTCAAGGAAGAACAGACACCTTGAAATGCATAGTTTTTCCCTGTTATATTACAGATTTCATAGCTGGACAGTGAAACCCTCGACACTTTTGATCATTTAGTTACAAGGCAGTAATGTGGCCGCCTAGTTGAAAGAATTTTACACGTCTGAGGCTAAAAGCGTGGGAGCGGTAGGGGCGACCGAGTCATGCGCAGCAACTCTCTAAACACCTCTATGAGCGACAGTCAGGGGCCTCTCAGTGACTTCAGAGAGACACAAACACGCATTCTCGATTGCACCTCGGCCAGGCCCCAGGTGGGCACAAGTGCACAAGGTCCCAGAGAGACGATATGGCGCGCCCGACTGCATCAGAATGCAAACTCATTGTTTGGCCAATTAGCGTGTCGACTGGAGGTATGCCACACCAATTGAGTACATCTCAGTTCTTTGCTCATGGCAATACAGAGTCTCCCAAGTGCGTCTTTAGACAGACGAGCAAATTGCATGAAGGAGAGATGGAACCAGAACTAGGAGGGCGGGATGCATAGCCGCTTTCGACCTGGAAACACTATCTGCAAGGAAGGGTTGTTCATTTCATCTAAAGTAGCCTTTTTATTAACACGAACCCTACGTCTTCATTTCCGACCGATACACAAACACTATTAAGACCTGTCGTTTTAACTCAAACGTGTTGTCACAATACCAGCATCCCCTACTACAAACAACGGTCACACTATGTACTATATCTATATATGTATCGAAACTCAGTAATGCTGGATTTTAATAGTAAAGGACTCGTGCTCAAAGTCCTCGATTTATAAACGCCATACACGATTCACGAATCATACGGAAGTGTTCGGCTAGCTGGCCCAAGATGTGGTAGTCTTTTCCCGATAACGGCTGTGGAATAATTACAACCGAAGACCATGTAAATCTAGTTGGCACTCTTCAAAACAGCCTTCGGAGCTTATCGATTGTTCGAAGTGCGTGCCTGTGAACAGAGATATGGCACGACCTTCCGATTAGGCAGAGCAAAGTCGTTCTTGAGGCGGCGAGAAAATTCTTAGGGAAAGTAATGCCCTCGGAATACATCTGGACGGATAAGTAGTCGGGAGAATAATTCCGTTGTCTTCCACACTACAGGCTATTCACGGTAAAATTAGAACTTTCGAAAGCCCTGCTTAAGATGTACTTGTATGCACGTTGTCTGTTCTTTCGCCTTATGTAAGATTAACATTGTCATGTGCCTCATAACTTTATTCGTGCGTCTGTCAAGTGAAACTGTGAAATTATTAAAAAAAGTAAATATTTAACAAATCTGCTAATTTTTACATTTCGATTCATTATAAAAAAAATTTAAATAGAAAGAAAAAAATTAAGTCATCACAAATTATGACATAACACTTTTTATTTGATGTTAAGATACGGAACTACTTCCCATCTACCGTTACCAAATTGACTGGGTGTATGTCACTCAAGGCGCCCGTTAAAATATATGCATGCTGGGGCAGTTACTTTTTTTCTAAGGTTGATTTCAAAAGTGCTCACTTTATCGTGAACAGCCTTCGCTATAGTCCATTCGCGGTTTCTTCGGCCTTTTTAATCAAAGCTTTGAAAAATCTCCCCATGTACGACCTGTTTCGTTATTTCCTAAATACGCCCTGTATCACAAGCGTTTTTATCTTGTGTTCATAAAAGTTACTTTTTTTCTCTATCACATTGAAATGTTATTCATATTTTATCTATAAATTATAATGTTTCATTTACAAATAATCTGAATAAAAATCGGGGAGAAAATAGGTAGGTTGGTAGCGCTTAGTGAGAAATAGTCCTTGTACAAAATACTGTTACACTTAGTGCGCACGAATGTGGTGCGTTGTCCCTCTGGAGTAATTCTCCAGGATTAGTTAAGCTTGGTTTGCTGAAGGCGGAGGAATATCCTGGAAGTAGAACTTTAGCAGGGCTTCAGAAAAGGCTGAAGTAACCGTGAATGGACTATAATAAGTGCACGATAAGCATAGCATCACTTACAAATTTTAAGTGCGGACTAGAAACACCCACAAACCTTGGCAACACGTACAGTTCAAGTAACCAACGTAATAATAATTTTGAGCACATCCCCTCCACCTTCCTCCCTCAAACCCTCTCTTACACCGAATATGATCGATTCTGGCGGCAATTACTTCGATGACGTTTTGTAACGAATTCTCTTAGCAATTTGATAGTATGATACTACAAAATACCAGTACACTAGTTTTTCATATCATAACCGTTATTATAGCAGTGTTCCGAATTTTACCGCGTCTGCGTAAAAATAATCCGAATGGCCCACGGTGTTCGTGGCACAACGCTGTCCTGCTGTCGGCCTGTTGTCGCTGGCCTGTTGGAGAAAGTTACAAGTTGGACAACTCTACCAACATGACACCGAGCGTCCACAATCTTACTGCAGCAAGGCTGTAAAACTTACCCGCTTCAGTAGTGTAAATTTGGGCCATTCAATAAAAAACGGGGGGAAAAAATAAACAAAAATAATATGACATGTTCGATTAAACAAACATTAATAAACTTTCAATTATATATTTCTTTAAATTAAATTATTAATTTTTAGCAACTTGATTAACAAAGGGGACCAGAATATTTTACACGTGTATTAATATCTTTAAAACACGTTTAAATTATTTATAAAATGTCATAATTTTATAGATAATAAAAGCGTACATTTGAGATTAAAAAATTAAAATTTAGAAGGTTTACAAATATAGATGAGTTCAATCTCTAACAAAAAATCTTTAGTTGGAAATACTACCACAAAAAAACGACAGAGGTCTCTATCCGACTTTAGCCTTTGATTCCCTATACGCCCATGCAGGGTGAAGCCTGGACTTTAATGAAACCCTCTCAGTAATGACACTGACTCTTAACGAGCAGTGTGAGAGAATGAAGTGTGGGATGAAGAGGGGGGGAAGGGGGGGTGTCACCCTGACCTGAGGCAGGACCTGATGAGGAGGAAGAAGGTGCGAGGACACGTGCAGACCAGGAAGCAAGACGTGGGCGGCGTGTCCTTGACAGCTGGGTCATCGATCAGCGACGCGCGTGGGCCACATGGGACCTGCACACGCGCACGGCAGTAACACTGACCCACTTGCAGAGCCCGGAGCAGCACGTGGATCTCCGGCACACACACTCTCACTGGCTCCTCCTCCTCCTCGCCAAGGACAGCACGCACAAGGCCCCGAGGCTTCACAACCGCGTTTACAACACCTAAATTGTGCGCTAAGAGTGGGATGGACCCCCGCGTCCGAGGTCAAGAAGCGACGGAGTGATACGGGCGACGCCTCATCGCTCTTACGAGCAAGACGCGCAGTATTTACGTCGTGACGCTTTACTGTCGAAATTAGATCTGTAACAGTGGAGTTTTATTACGCGCGATGAAAGCCCACAGATTAAATTACACCTGTACCTTTGTACTTTTATTTTGCCGCTTCTATATACCGAGACACGCGTATTTGCACAAACAAATATTCGACGAAAAAACCCAGGGGTCTATCCCACTCTTAACGTATACTTGTCTGCGCACTGTGTATTCCTCCACCATACGTGAAAGTAATTACAATGCGCCTGACTACTTTATTCATGCGTCAGTTAAGTAACACCGTGAAATTATTACTGAAGTAATTTTTTTTTTCAAATCTGCCGATGCATACTTTTATACGCGTTAAATAAACAAAGAATTGGAAATAATTTCAGTATACACAAATGTCTCCCTAACACTTTTAATGCAACGTTGTGACACAGAGCTACTTTCCCTCCGTCGTTACCAACCTTATTGGGCGCTTGCTGGTCTGTGTGGCCATTAAAATATATGCAGCTAGTGGGCAGTGACATTTTTCAAACGTTGATACCAAAACTGCTCAAATAACCTAAGGTCTCATTCACAATCGACATGGCGCACATAACATACATAGCATTAAAAAAAAAGTAAGAATCTGTATTTGACACTGCAATGTCTACAGCTAGCATTTGGCGTAACTTACTTCGCTGCAATCAAGATAGCTCGATTGTGGATGGGGCCTAAGTGACGTATGCATAGAACGTTATAATGCATTTCACGTAAGTACAACTGAGTTCTGACAATGTTACTGACCTAAACGGCAGTGGTTATTTTTGTTTGCAGTGCATATTTTGAAAATTAATATGTAAATGTAACTCAGATGGCTTGAGCGGCATCAAAAGTTTAATCTAGCTTATCGGAACGTTTAGGCAGTCGACGACTGGCGCGAATTAAACCTGGAATCCTAGAGCATTAACTCGATAAAATCGTTCTAAAAATATAGTTAAAGGTAATTAAAATAAATTACCAGATTATGTTTTGTGTATAATTTCAACGCGACCTTCAGCAGCCAAGGTAGCGATCGCAGCCAGCGCTATCTGTGTACGACCCAAAAGCACTACGACTCTGATATTATCTCGCTCAGTGAACTCTGGCCCTTGTGCTCAGCGGAGCGCTGGTGGTATAGACTGTTCGCGGTAAACTGGCCACTTTCGAAAGATCTGCTCAAGCTCTACTTGCATACACAGTATTCTTCCGCCACATGTACAACTAAAGGCCTGTCGACAATTGCGCTATTAGGACACGGATGCGCTGATTGGTGCACGTGACCCTATGACGTCATGGCGCTGTCCCAAGCTGAAGCATTCGGAAAACTGAACTTTGTCCCAAGTTGTGTGTCCTAAGCTGATAGAAAAAGAACAAGACTTCAAATACTTTCGTGCGCATTCATGGAATGTTTACGTCATTGGTGTAAATAATGGACGTGCAAGGTGGGCTTTCTCAAAACAAATATGATGAAATGCTAATAAATAAATAGCGATATCTTCATTCGGTCCGAACAGACTAAAACTTTTAAAAAGTGAGTTTAAAAAATAAAATTTGCATGTCAGTTGGCGAACTTATTTAAAATAAAACCGTTGAGACGTTTATTATTTAAAAAAATATCCAAATCACCCATTTCGTAAATAATAATTCAGCAAATTTAAACATCACTACGCAACAACAAAAAAATGTGCCGAATTTACTGCTACCTAGTGTCAGATTCTGAAAGCTCACTTCGGGCAACGTCTTTGTAGACCACATTCGGACTGCGTCAACGTGACGTCACTTGACGCCTAGTTTCGAACACGAACACGTTCACAGGAACGGCCGATTGTATACAGGCCGTTACATTGCCATCGGTCTGGTCACTCCATTCATGCATCGGTCAAGAAAAATAGTGAAACTTACTGGAGGGTTAAAAATTATACAAATTTGCTCATCTTTCCACGTACGTCCATTAAAAAAAGCAAAAGAAATAATTTCAGTGTTCAGAAATATTCACGCAACAATTCTAATTCAACGTTCAGACAGAGTTACTTTCCTATCCATCGTTACCAACTTTACGGGGCGAATATCACCGAGTGCGGCCGTTAAAATACATGCAGGTAGGTGGCAGTAGCATTTTTCAAAGGTTGATTTCAAAAGTGCTCACTTTACCATGAACAGCCTATACACATACACAGTGGCGTAACAACTTCAACGCCAATATTAAAACATTTTTTTTTCTTATAAATTTCAATTTTAGTGCTATCGAAATCGAAATTAAATGATGCATGAAATAGACACGTCTCAATTTTTCAGTAGTAGTCTAGTTATTGCAAAAAAAAAAAATATTTAAAATACGGATTCAAGTCCCACATTAAACCAGGTAGGTACGTTACTGCGAAGACAAACATTGGCCGTGGTACATAACGTATCAGCTCATCAATATCGGAGAACAAAAACTGCTTGGGTGATCATTCCCTCTCTTTGTGCTAGCTAGTGTGTGTGTGTGTGTGTGTCGGCTTGAGAGCATCAAGCTCCCTGCCACACCGCCCAGGTGAGGACAAAGACACGACGCCGAGTTGTATCATCTGCCTGGACTTCGAGCAAGCCAGATAAGATTACGACCTGCAGTTCGCGAGTACACGGAGGGGAGATACCGACTAAATGGCCACGATCGGCGTGGATTATTCCCACCCCTCCACATCTCTCCGATAACGCCGATAAGGAGAACTGGGCTGCGCATGGTGCGTCCTACGTTAACACGAAACTCGCCCCACGAAGCTACACGATTCGTTAGTAAATTACTACACATGCGCGCACATTTAACTATACGTATGCATAAACATAATCTACTCACGTGTACGGTTATTCCTAATGCAAAATTGCATCAAACTAAAGTGAATATGAAGAGAGGTACACTGAAAAAAAATATCTTGTGGCGGCCACAAAAATTATTGGTATTCACCCTGCCAAATTTTTTGTGTTTGGCAGGGTGAATACCAACAAAATAATTTTGTGGCCGCCACAAAATATTTTTTTCAGTGTACGAGCCCTTGAAAATGTATATCTGTAATTGTTTTATAAACGATATCCAAAATTTTTTGGATGTGTTGTTGTAGACCTAAACTAAGCCGTTGGTATATGAAAATCCATAACCTGCGCTTTTTAGCTTCCAAAATGATGAAATATTAATCAGAATGCCTTAGTAACACACGCTAGCAGGACAATAGAGTTGCGTAAATACGGCGGCGGAGGTAGAGAAGGCAGTATAGCGCGGCGGCTGCACACAGGATGAAGAAGAAGAGGGAGGGGGAGAAAGAGAGAGCGGTGGCTGCCCCCCCTTCCACTCTCAAAAGATGTAGGAGGGGAACAGAAGACACGTGCGAGAATTCCCCCACCCCCCTCTATTTTCGCCCTCGTTTCTACACTTTTCCTGGGCTAACTTCGTCCACCTTAATCCACTTCCGAAGTAAACAAATGATAGCTGCCAGAACTACGTTATTTTGTTACAGGTATTTCATACAAATCTACCACATACGACTGCCTGGTGTATATCGTTTGCTTGCTTACAGTTCTAGACGCTTTCCGATAAGGACTCGACGCTGACGCTGTTTTGATATCGAGATTCGTGGTTTATTTACGATTGGTTATATCCATCACTGCATACCACCAATTTGCCACTACACTAGCATACACACACAACACAATTTTCTTCCATTCGCTGCAGACATTTCGGTCCAGGTACGGATACGACTGCTAGGAAAGGTGTAGGCTGTTCACGGTAAAGTGAGCATTTTCGAGGCCCTAGTTACTTTTTTTTCTTTCAGCCATCTTTTTATCCTTTAACCACCTTTCTAAAAAAATTTTTGCCATGCAAGTAACAAACAGTATGTGTATATTCCACCGCACCCGGAAGTTAACGTCTACGGCTAAATTAAAAGACATTAACTGACTAGTATTCCAAATGAGAGCGCTTCCAAAAGTGCTAACTGTTACTACGAATAGCCTATAATTATGAACATTTCATACTCGACCTTGACATGCCATCGAGCGACTGTCGCGAGTGGGCCAACAGTCTCGTGTGTTGACGGCGACAAATTCCGGAGAAATAAACCGTTGTGCCAACACACACACACGTGACAGGCAACGGCTACCAAACTAATCTCGAAGGTAGGAAAGACACGCTCAGTTTGTTGAAGAATTTCCGGCAACATCAGTATAGTTCTTCTGTAACTTTGCGATAGAGCTCGCATGAGTATCTTTATTGAAGTCCGGAACTAATGTCACGTCAATTCAGATGAGGGTCAATGGTAACACCAGGGTTGCAAGGAACAACATAACGTGCAGCTGTTGAGCAGGCTGTGACAAACCCGAGTTTGTGAGTTGTTCGTGCAAAGGTTCCGTAAAGCGCAAAAACCGTGTAAATCTTTCTAGCTGATATCAATCTACTTATTTCTTCGCTTCCTGCAATTACAAATAACTGACGGCCTTTTTTTTTATATATACAACATGCGAACTTTATTTTAAAATAACTTCATGTAGATCCCCGATTTTCCGTCTTCACGTGTATGTATTGCGCAGCGTTTCAAGAACAGTAAATATCGACAAAAAAAAAAGCACTTTTAAGGCCCTTCTAAATTTTTCCTTTCGTTTCATTTCCATCTTCCTGCTGCGTTTTAATATAGACATCGCAATGTGACAGTGTGCACATTTCACCGCCATCAAAATGTTATGCCTGAGGCTGCAATAGGACGTGTTTATTAGTGGTTAATGCCTGTTGGGAGGGTCTTGAAAAGTGCTCGCTTTACCTTGAACAACCTATACACGCAACTGATGACCGTGGCTTTCTGCAGCGAGACTGCGAGAACGATAGTGGAGCATGTCGTGCGGGGGCGAAGCAGCACTCGGAGAAGTTGAATGAGGCAAGGCGACCCAGTTCGCGGCGCGGCGCCACGCAACATGTGGCACGGCTGCCGCCGTTACATTGCGGCACGCGCAGAGGCAGCCTAACATCCGCCAGCGTCGCCATCTGGAGCTGCGCCCCGCTACGGATAACACACGCTGTCTAGTCCCCGTGTCTTCGCAACTTCCGACAAATATCACCTCCCCATCTACTACGTGTTTCCTTGCTTCTAGCGTACCACAAGTGTCGCTTGAACTATATTTCGCTAAAAATTTTATCCACGAGTTTGTCAATTACATGAGTAAAGGATTTAACATTCCGAATTCTCTTCCGTCGAGCTTTACGCCGGCCAATCACGAGACAACATTTCTAACCACGAGTCAATGCAGTGCAAGCTTGTAACACGAACATAGTTATTAAATGATTGCAGTACAGTTTTCAGTTTGTTTAAATAGTCAACGCAATTATTACACAATTTAAATATCCCGAAACACGATTCCCACGACGACCTTTTTTATGACAAGTAGATAAACAAAAGTAAATATCAGGTTAGCCAACACGCTGTAAATAACCGCGATACAAGTACACCCTGTCTTTTTTTTTGTGCTCGTTTCTCATTGGCCGTGTGACAGTTTTCTTACTACGGCTGTAGCCAGTGCATTTTCATACTTACACGTTAACTATACTGTTATTTTGTTACGGGAATGCTACGGTGATTGTAGCCTAGACAAAAAGCGTACGAAGTAATTACCCAAAATCATAAACTGGGTGCGTTTTCCGGTTGGTGTAATTTTCCAGACTTGGTTAAGCTATGTTTGCACGAGCCGAAGGAATAAACTGAGATAATAACTTAAGCAGAGCTTCAGAATAGTTGGTACAGGTTATTCACGGTAAAGTGGGCATTTCGAAGACCCTCTCATTTGTAATAATAGGCGACAAATACATTTTATTTTAGTATTACACATTGACTTCCGAGTGTGGTGGCATATGCACACAAGTGTGTATTACTTATACGGCAATATTTATTTTAAAAGGTGAGGATAAGACATGGCTGAAAGGAAAAGTGCTCACTTTACCGGGAACAGACCATAGTAACTACGAACGGGCTATAGCCGGCGCGATAACGACAGCAAACAAGCTGTAAAAAGCGAGTGTTGCGAGAATTGATGCATCCGACTGACCAGGACGCGGAACTGCACACGTGGATTCAACAAGTGCAACTGATCGACGTGGCCCTTGAAGGTGATCCTCTTGTTAAGACCTCTTGTCAAGGTCAGGTGTGGAGATAAGGCAGGCCGGGACCGGCCCTGCTACAAGACTGCTACATGAATTCTCAAAAAAAAAAAACCGAAGTTCTCACAAATTACATCTATAACAGTATGATGATACTGCACGACTTGTAAACCAATGGATTAAACTACAGCAAAATTACCTCCCTCCTCTTTTAAAAGGAAACAGTCTCGATCAATTATTTTCCTCTTTGAATTAATGATTACTATAAAAATTGCGGCAGCCGTAAATAATCGTTTTTTTTTTTTTTTTTTTTGCATTTATTGGAAAAATTGTAATTGATTTAGTCGTACTACAGGAAGATGAGCTCTTGTTGAGTGAAATGTCTTGAACATACACTTATTACTACACTAAGTCACCACAGAACGGACAGAAAGATGCATACAGGGTCCGTACCGCTAAATGATGAGTTATTTGAAAGATTCTTGATGTCACAGACACAGTGTAGCAATGGAGTGTGTTCAAAACATTTCACTCAATCATTCATACCCATTGCAAAAATATATATATATATATATATATATATATATATTAATGAGCACTAGTGTCCTTGCCAATACTGTCACATTCCATGCACGCAAAAAACGTAGATATGACACCACGCTAGTTGTATTTTATTGGCTTCAGAAATCACACGTGTGTGTTAAGATTCGTCAAGTAGACACAAAATAAATGGATGAGTATAGTTTTACTGAAAGCTAGGATATTGACTGAAGAGACGAGTGGATGAAGGTGGTACAATTTGTAAATAACCAATTTTTCCACATTTACGGTGAAGTTCGTAACAAAATAAGAAAAAGTAGTTCTATGTCTTGACGTTAAATTAGAACTGTAAAATAAAGATTCGTGAATAATAAAACTTCTTTTATATTCAATATTTTTATTGCATTTAAATGCAAGTATTGAAAAATTTTTTTAAATGTATAAGTTTCTAATAATTTCACAGTTAACGACGATTTTTAGGAAGAATACACAATGTGCATACAAGTAGATCTTAAGCAGGGCTTACTAAAGTGCTAATTCATTCACGGACAAGGGTTACGTAATACAATTCTGTATTTGACGTCAATCAATTTACTCCTAACTTTCATTATGCAACTTAAACCTTCGTCCACTCGTCTTCACGAGATCTAGTTTGAGAAGGTCATGACGCTCCGTGTGAGGGGGGGGGGGGGGAGGGAGATGACTGCCAGCAGACACACAAAGAAGCACGTGTACTCTGTCCTCGAGAGGGAGCAGTGTCATGTTGGAATCACAAAAGCGCGACAACAAAAAAAAATCGTGTCAATGTGAACGCTAGATTTAATCGCCTCGCGATCAACATTTTTCATAAATGGCTTCTTGCTATTACACACTAACCTATCTTACGATGACCATTGATGTTTCCATTATTAGGCCTATATTATTTGCAATACGTTCAAAAAATTCTTTCCATGTCCGCTGGTACTTTGTATGGCTGTAATTACATCTAGGCATTAAAATGTGTTGATTTGATTATTAATACGCTAAATAATAACACCTGTAAAACTTTAGCGAATAAGTTAGAAATATTTTATATTCGTAAATCATGTCGCGCGGGCGTATTTTCATTCAACGCATTGACGCCACTGATCGGCTGGGAAATTAATTTATTGGTGTCGCCACCATCGCATCGGTCTGTCGCGCTATTGTGATTCCAGCGAGAGAGAGAGAGAGAGAGAGATAGGTCACGTGGGTACTCACTGTTCTTGTCGCGCAGCTCGGGACGTCCATCGCAGGACGAGGATGACGTGGAAGAGCTGGTGTGTCCACTGCTGGAGCTCTGATCCGTCCTGATGGTCAGCTTCCTCGTCAGTTCCTCGTAGTCGTCCTCATCCTCAAAGTAGCCACTCTCGTGCTCTGCGTCTTTATGCGCCCCCATCGTCTTATCTCTCCTCTCCACGAGATATCAGCAGTACTACTGCACTCTACTCGCGCCGCATGGCACGCGTCACTTTCACTTGCCGGCCCTCAGCCTCGCACTGCTCGCGAATTGAGGTTAGATCGCTCGCCCGCGGCCGCAAGTAGGTCGGCGAGTTTAGGAAAGGAGGTGGGGGGGCCCCCTAGTTACCCCGGCGGTCGCTGCGCGGCGCTAACGGTCGGCCCGACAACCGTTTCACTTCCGCGTCGCTGGTACAGTTACTCCGACAACAGCTGCCGTCCACAGGAGAAAACTGCGTTCACTTCCACCGCAAACGAGTACACACTTCACTTGCGCAACACTTCACCACGAACAGTTTCAAAACGAATATCCAGCACACACAAGTCTGGAAGATCCACCAACGATGTACATCAACAACATAAATAAATTTTTTTAAAAAGTCAACCCGGTAGACGCGTGTCCGTTTATAAACAGCGTGATGCACTCTGTCACAAAAAAAAAATCACCGACGTAGCTCAAGATGTGGACCAGCCACACGACGGACATGCGCCACGAACGGAGTTCGTCAGCACACTGATGTGTGCTCGTGCTCCGACGACACTACTCGGCAATCAGCTGTTTCCACGGCGTCGCGCATGCGCGCGGACCCCACCGTGACGTCACGCGCCTTTCCCCTCCCGGCATTCCCCTACCTACAGCGCCCCTTCCACGTTCAACCTCATTTCCCCTCGCGCAGCTGGTGCCACCAGCACGCTGGGGATTTACATCTCTATCATCGCAACTAGCCGCGTTGCGTGGGGAATTTATACCACTCGCCAGGCTCTGTCAACTGGAATAGGGGAAACGAATCCTCACCGAAGACACCCGAACTCCAGGTTATGTGATCTTACAACTTCGGCATTTAAAAAAATGTCGCATATTTAAAGAACCCGCGCATCCCAAAAAATATACAATAAACGATCATGTGATTTTTATCGACAGGTATTCTTGAAGCATGTGCTTGGTTACATAATTTAATTTTCAGGGTTGGTAGCACAGGTGTCTTTGTCCGTTATTTCGTTCCACGTACATTTCCGTGAATATTCACATGAATATGTTTATAGAGTAGTGTTTCATCTACATGACTATGATTCTTGTTCTCCCAAATGCATTTGTAGCGCGAAATCACTGCGAATAAATGACGTAATCAATAATTTTGCCCAGAGAACACAGGTTAGTGTTAGAATAAATACAAGTTGGCGACGCCATGCGTTGTCTGCCCATCAAACAAAGTGAACATTTGTATAATATATACTCTTTGTTCTGCCAGTACCGTAGAATCCTACTTCGGTAAACAAATAGATAAGATAAAGTTCCCTCGTTATGGCGATTAGTTGTGACTGTGTTTGGCTCCGCTTGTCACACACCATGCCCGACATTCCCTCACTCGCTGTTTCAGACAGCTGCATATTTGTTGAGATCTAGTTGCCCAATAGCAATGGTACAACAACTAGGTTGGCATGCGTTGCCCTCCGTAAATTTAGTAAAGGACGCCACGAATGAGAGTAAGGGTGGATTTACGATTAAATACTGTAAAATTAAGAATTGTACTTATATTCAGTGTACTTAACGAGTTATATGTTTTGCAGTTTCTGATTGGATTAGCAACTGTCTGGCCAATCAGAATCGTGAAATCAGACGGCATAACCTGGAAATATGGACAAGACTAAAGATTATTATTTTACATGTATCTAATTATTATTTTACATACATCTAATTATTTGTGATTACTGCTTGTATAATCGTGTTGGAAAAAACTCGTGATATCTCATATAAGGAGATGCCGACGACAACACTGGGCATTTACGTCAGTAAATTTGCAGAAGGTTAAATAAAGCGAATTCAATAACCTCGTCCAAATAATAAAACATGACCTCGAACGCGTATTTAAATAAAGAGGCACATCATTAATTCCATACGATTTCACGTTACGACATAACCTAAATCCAAGACGTAAATACAGTTTCCCGCCAACAACAAATGTCACTGGGCTCTGAATGGCTACTTCATCTTGGGTTGTACTTAAGATATAAAGTATAACGATATCTTAAGTCAAGACCCGCACACGACATTCATAAACCCATACCCTTGAACACATTGACTCATATCTTAAGCACACGGCACACTTCTGTTAAGTTTATCGTAAACCCACCTTGATTACGGTGACTTGACGTTAGACGTAACACGCATCACATTACACTTTCACGTTTACGTAAAACATAGTTTTTTTTCGGGTGCTATATCATGATGCTTTGCGTAAGCACGTTAACTTGTGTGCTGAATAAAAACCGTTAAGAGGGGGGGGGGGGGGGAGATAAAAGCAAGAAAACACAATTCTGTCTCTGTTACGACTGACCAGCAAAATCACGTGGTTTAGAGACACGTATCACGCAAAAGCTTGGCACTGGCTTGGTTTTTTTTTTTTTTACGCGTAATAGGTTTCATTGAAATACCGAGGTGTAGCCGGCTTACGTGAAACGTCAAAATCACCGTAATCACAGCCTACTCACTGAGATATTGTACACAATCTCTAATGGATTACTACAATGTATTTATGATACTTATATACATCTTCGTTTCTCGGTTATATACTTTTCTCTTAAATATTCGCAATATAGAACGTATACCTCATCTGCATAAGCTTGGTAAGCACATATATCGCGTAAGGCTGTTAACTATTCGCGCCAAGCTTGTTTAAAAAGGTTTTTATAGTTAAATTATTAAGTTGGAGATGTAGTTTCGCCACTGTTCAGTACAGAAGATATACATTTTACTGAAAAACTTTAACGAGCCAAATTTTAAAGCTATTCACAAATGTTTCGACCTAACAAATATGAATATAGTATTTTCTTGAAACCGCTACCTTTATTAAAAACCAGTCGTGTTATCAGCAGTATGAAACCTAACCTCGTTTGCAGTTGTACCTCTGGATGGCCTCAGAGTATGAGGCGGAAGTTGGGGGGGGGGGGGGCGGTCACCCCTCCCAATTTTCAACCAGCAGAGATGTCGCTCCATTGGGTTGATAAACAGTGGTTGGTAACTAATTCAGTTTATTATAAGTATTTACAACTTACTGTAAACGACTTGGCTCATTCTTTTTATACCGGGTGAGTCGCCCGTATTTATGCAACCCGCTGACAATACTACCCGTCTATAAGCTCACGGTAAAGTGAACACTTTTGAGGCCCTAGTTACTTTTTCTCAGCTATATATTTTTTTTTATCCTTTAACCACTTTTCTAGATACATATTGCGGTGTAAATAATAAACACAGCGTGTATATTCCACCGTACTAGGAAGTTAACGTTTAAGGCTGAAATAAAGATATTTATTGACTATTATTCCAAATGAGAGGGCTTTCAAAAGTGCTCACTTAGCCGTGAATAGCCTATAACAAAACATCTCCTTCGCTGTAACATAATAGTCTCTCGTGTATCCGAGTCCCGTGCCGTATACGTACTCGCCACGGCGCCCCGTCTGTCAGCTGAACACTCGACGCCGTTGTAAGCACGCGCGGGTTGATCCCTTTTCTTCGCCGCCGATGGCAGTATTTTTGATGTCACACGGAGAAACACAATGGCCGGGAGCGAGGCAGATGCGTGTTGTTAAGGACGCAATCGTCATGTACCAACAACGTGTTCGGTAAACGTCGCAATAGTCCGTTCCAGCACAATCAACGGATGTGCATTCTTTGAATAGTTACTGCTTAATAACGCATTGCTGACGATACACCCGTGTCTCGCCGTTTGCTGTGCCGACGACAATGAATCAACGCGCGTGTGGTGTTCCGCTACAACTGGTCCTTATGTGCGCGGGTTACGTAGATACAAATAAATAGGCGCGGGCACTTTATAAATGAGCCCTAGAAAAAAGTCACTACCCCTGGCCGCACTGTGTGATGTTCGTCCAGTAAAGTTGGTAGCGATGGATGGAAAGTAGTTCCATATCTTACAGGCGAATAAAAAAGTGTTAAGTAACGATTTTTGATAACTTAAAATTATCTCTTCCCCTTTCAGTTTTTGTTTAATGCATCGAAGTGCAGAAAATGAGAAGACTTGTAAAGAATTTACTTTCTTAATAATTTCACAATTTCATTCGACCGACGCATGAACAAAGTGGTGAAGCCCACGGGAATGTTAATTTTGCATAAGGCGGAATAATACACAATGTGTATACTAGTAGATCTTAGGCAGTGCTTTCAAAAGTGCTCATTTTACCGTGAACAGGCTATACACGTATTTATGTGACCGAAGTCAGCAATACTCGGTAGGTTTTATTAAAATGTTTAAGAGTAAGATCTTTACAGTACCCACGAAGAGTGGAAGAGTGTGTGATAAGATTAAATTACTTAAAGTATGGCTGCAGGAAGTTAGTTGCCCCTTTCAGGAAGCTAGACATCGGCGCCCGCGTCTCGGAGCAGGTAGAGTCGCTCCCGTTCAGTATGGTTTGAGCAGAGACAATCTTTTCTGTTATTATTTACATGTGGCGGATTACAACCCCCGGCTTGTGAAGACACTAAAGCTCGTATTTACAGTCCGTTCTCGCAGACTTCCAAATATTCTCAAGCCCTGCTGAAAGTTCTACTTTCAGGATATTCATCCGCCTCGTGCAGAGAAAGCTTAACTAAGTAAACAGGCTATTCACAGTTAAATGAGCACTTTTGAAAGCCCCGATTAAGATCTACTTGTGTGCATGTTGTGTACTATTCCGCCTTATGTAAAATTAACATTGCCATCGGCCACATCACTTTATTCATGCGTCATTCAAGTGAAACTGTGAAATTTCCAGGAAAGTATATATTTTACAAATCTCCTCTTTTTACACTTCGATGCACTAAAGAAAAAAAAACAGAAAGCCAAAGAAATAATTTAAGTTATCACAAATGGTTTCCTAACATTTTTCATTCCACGCTAATATATGGGACTACTTTCAATCCATAGTTTCCAACTTTATTGGGCGCATATCACTCAGCGCGCCCGTTAAAATATATGCAGATAGGAGCGGTGACTTTTTCTAAGGTTGATTTCAAAAGTGCTCACTTTATCGCGAACAGCCTTTAGAAAATTGCACCAAACGGTTGACGCACTCTGTTTAATGATATTTTGTTTAACAAATGTTTCTTACCAGGGATTACCAACGCACCTTTTTTTCTCCCTGGTTTTATCAGTATTAATTAAAAACGAAATACCACAATTTATATATTAGATAAAAGTAAAAGTTCAATTTAACAAAAAATATGTACGTATATGTTAAGAGACGTACAAAACGCTTGTGATACATGGCATATCGAGGAAACGTCGTACAATTGAGGGATTTTTCGAAGGTTTGATTGAAAGAGTGTGAAGAAACGACGAATAGAGTACAACTGCTGGCGAGTAGCACAGCCATTGACTCGATGGTATAAGAGAGGACAACGAGCAAGAGGACGGCGTGAAGTGAAGTGTTGCGTGGAGAACAGATGTCTGCAGGGAGACAGTCGGAGTCGCGGAGAAGAACAAGTTAGGAAAGGCCGGCCTTGACGCCTTAGCCGAGACAAGTGAAGGAGCTCGAGCCACAGTTACACAATACACACGGCCAGGCGGAGGCAAGGCCGGGAGCTGACAGTATGTACGAGGTGCGAGGGCAAACAAAGCACCACCTGTGTGGCGCCACAGAGCCTTCGACAATACAGAAGCGCAGACATAGCTTCCGCCGCACGAAACGACATTATTGCTTACTTCTGTACGTCGGGAAGTCGTCTAAAGGCTGTTCACGATTAAGTGAGCACTTTTGAAATCAACCTTATTTCAACGGGCGCACTGAGTGAGATGCGCCCAGTAAAGTTGGTAACGATGGAAGGAAAGTAGTTCCATATCTTAACGTCGAAAAAAAGTGTTAGGTGTCCAATTACGATAACTGAAATTATTTTTTTCACTTTCTGTTTTTTTAATGCACAAGATTTGTAAAATATTTACTTTTTCTAATAATTCCACAGTTTCACCTGACCGACGCATGAATAAAGTGATGAGACCCATTGCAATGTTAACTTTGTATAACGCGGACTGATACATAACACGTAGATCTTAACCAGGGCTTCCAAAAGTGCTCACTTTACCATGAACAAGCTATACCAATCAGCGCCTTAAATACAACTCGTCAAATAAAACTATTATCTTCAGAAGCATTACAATGGTACGGCGCACACCTGCCTGACTCTCAGGGAGCTTATTTTATTTTTCTCTAAGAAACTATACACGCTAGATGTTCTCATGTACGAAAAGATGTACTTCAACCGATGCTTACCCATTCATTTTAAGACATCATGCATATTATAAACACTTTCTGAGTACTCCAACATTACTACGAACTATCTTTCCAAGTCGGCCACGGTGGCTGAGAGATTAGCACGCTCGCCTCCAACCAAGGCGAACCGGGTTCAATCCCCGTCCGGGTCGCTGGATTTTCGGCAGGGGGAATCGTGCCGGACGATGCCGTTGGTTGGCGGGTTTTCTCGGGGGTTTCCCGTTTCCCCCGCCCCAAACCCACATTTCAATCACCCTCATCGGCTCTCAAGACCTCGCCGTTAAGAGCCGCCCAAATCTCTTCACTGTTTTTCCAAAGCCATGTGTCTCAAAATATTCGGGTCGGGCGCATAAAGCCCTTGCACTGAACCTTGATATAGGATGTTCACGGTAAAATGAGCACTTTTGAAAGCCCTGCCTAGGATCTACTTGTTTTCACGTTGTGTATTCCCCTGCCTTACGAGGCCAATTACCATGGGCCTCGTCCCTTTATTCATGCGTCGGTGAAACGAAATTCCGAAATACTTTACAAATCAGCTAATTTTTACACTTAAATGCATAAAAAAAAAAAAACAGAAAGCGAAAGAAATACTTTTAAGCTATCATAAATAACCGCCTTCAGGTAAACATACATATATGGTAAATATACGGAAAACAACTCAGGAATGGCACGCTGCAAGTGTGTGCGTGCGCGTGCGCGTGCGCGCGCGCGCGCGCGGTGTGTGTGTGTGTGTGTGTGTGTGTGTGTGAGATTGAATGAAAAGATCTGGACGACTCTTAAAAGCGAGTCCTTGAGATCCGACACACTGAAACTGTTTTTAAGACTGTGTTTATGTTTCGTTGTATAATATAGTACGAATAATTTTTTTCTAAAGAATGTTTGCTGTATCATTATTACAATTTTCAGTATTGATTTCAATATGTTTCTTAAATATAGGCAACGGGAGTACTTTTCAAAATTTCCTTTTTAATATCAAAGTAGTATTAGGAATGTTCACATTTCATTTGATTGTAACTAATATTTTAGAGATTAATCATTTTGATTAGATTTGCAGATACTTTTTACTGTGGCCTAACTACTTTCGGGAAAAAACACACGTGCCTGGACCTTCGATAAAAAGCTGACGCAACTCCGTCCCAATTGGCATAACTAAGTCAAGTTCATTGTCACAGGGTATGTCAAACCGCACTCAGCACAACAGCCCAGCTGTTTAAAAGCTGTTCATGGTAAAGAGAGCACTTTTGAAATCAACCTTAGAAAAAAAGTCGCTGCCCCTACCTGCATATATTTTAACGCGCGCAATGAGTGACATATGCCCAGTAAAGTTGGTAACGATGGAGGAGAAAGTAGTTCCGCATATTAACGTCGAATAAAAAGTGTTAGGTAACCTTTTGTGATAACTTAAATTATTTCTCTCGGTTTCTGTTTGTTTTTTTTTTTTTTTTTTTTTGCAACTAAGTGTAAAAACGAGCAGATTTGTACAACATTTACTGTTCTAATAATATCACAGTTTCACTTAACCAATGCATGAATAAAGTGCTGAGACACATGGCAATGATAATTTTACATAGTGCGGAAGAATACACAACATTTATACACGTATAACTTAAGCAGTGCTTTTAAAAGTGCTCATTTTACTGTGAACAGCCTACACCTGCGTATATTTTAACGGCACACTGTGTGGCAGACGTCCAGTAAAGTTGGCAACAACGGGAGAGAAAGTAGTTCCATGCGTTAACGTTAAATTAAAAGTGTTAAGTTAAAAATTTGTGAATACTGAAATATTTTATTTTCCTTTTTTTTTTTTTTATTGCATTTTGGCGTAAGAATAAAAAATCTGTGGAATATTTTATTTTCGAATAAAATTTACACTTGCCCTTGACCGACGCATGAATAAAGTGATTTGGCCCATGGTGACGTTAATTGTTCACATGGTGTAATAATAAAGAATGTGCATACAAGTAGATCTTAATCAGGGCTTTCAAAAGTGCTCATTTTACCGTGAACAGCCTATAAGGGAGAAGTAAAGTGTCTTGCAATGTATCACTGCACTCTCGACTGTACAATGTACAGAACCCATCAAAAAACAGTCCACACACTGACGAAACTGTCAGAAAATTACTATTCAAGTTGCCTTGAAAGAAGAGTGCACATATTGTGTACACTGAAAAATATTTTGCTAATATTTACTTATTAAAGTTTTTTTTTATCAGAAATAAAAAAATGTGTTGTTTGTTTTAAATCCAAATTCAAACGTATTTCCTTTCTGGATACTTGAGAAACTACATTTCGCAACCTTCCAACAAATTCTATCAAATAATATTGAATGCGTTTGAAAATCTGTCACGCTGTCAAATTTTTTTTACTGGGAGAATATAATTCAAATTATAATTTAAAAACTATTTTCGTAGTGAGATATTGCAATTGTTTTTCCATGCGGTCCATTGCAGGAAAAAAATGCAAGGAATGTTGTAAATTATTTGCTCCTTTACTAAATTCAAATTTTATTTATCAGAGATGTTTCCTACGCAATGAAATTTAATACCTCTGAGTTCGTCATTTTATGTGCAATATTTACTTGAAATAGCATTCATGCCCAGATAGCTTCTACATAAACTTATTATCTTCATAACCTACTTCGTTTCCAGCAATTGTTTGTTATTTTTAAGATTTGTGGCGTCCATTTTTGTCGTTCACGATTCTGATTGGCTGAGAACGTCAAATATCAGATAAATTTTATAACCGGTCCAATCTTCAAATGTTTGATGGAAACTGAAGCCATCCAACTTCCTCAGGAAAATATGGCAGCGTTTATGACGTTTCGTTTACGTCATAACTGTCTAACTTTATTTGACCAAACTTATTGGACGCAATTAGACGGAAAATTTGAAAGTGTGACAGGGGCTTAATGGAAAATGTGATTACAGGCTGTTCACGGTAAAATGAGCACTTTTAATAGCCCTGCTTAAGATATACTTGTATACACGTTGTGTGTTCTTCCGCCTTATGTAAAATTAACGTTGCCATGGGCCTAGTCACTTTATTCAAACGTCGGTCAAGTGAAATTGCGAAATTATTAGAAAAATAAATATTGCACAAACTTGCTCACTTTTACACTTCGATGAATTAAAAAAAAAAACAGACAGCAATTTAAATTATTTAAGTTATCACAAATCGTTACGTAACAATTTTTATTCGACGTTAATAAATGAAACTACTTTTCCCTCCACCGTCACCAACTTTACTGGGAGCATGTCACTCATTGCGCCCGTTAAAATATATGCAGGTAGGGGCAGTAACTTTTTTCTAAGGTTGGTTTCAAAAGTGCTCACTTTATCGTGAACATCCTTTACACCACGAATGTGGTGCGTTGTCTCTCCAGTCCTTTTGGTGTAATTTAATAGACCCGGTTAAGCTTTGTTAGCGTGAAGCGGAGGAATATCCTGGAAGTAGAACTTTAGCAATACTTCAGAAAAGTTGGAAGTAAACCTGAATGAGCTATAGAGCGATCCGCCTGCCGTCAGCTTTTTTTCTTTTGCGCGTGATCTCTAAGGTCGACTCTTGCCCACTCACCAGTCGCCTCATCGCCTCTACGCGCTCAACTGGTTCGCAGTCTTTCCGTCGTCGACTCGGCTTAACGGGACCTCAAGTGGTGATCCTGTGTTTATATTGCACGCTAATGATGATATAAGTAAGGCGCGTGTCTTAGACTAACCTCTGAAGGTTCTGTATACAAAATTTAGCTGTTAAAACTCGTTCCGAAAAACACCCGTTTCAACCATCTCCGCGCCAAAGAAAATACTTGGAGTTGAAATGAGAACTCGAAAGTTGTATTTTGGGCACGAAACGTTTCTTGACTGCTTCTCGTGTTCTCTAGAAAATATCGAACCGTTTTTGACGTCAATACACATTTAAATTTGCAACCATAGTGGGAGACAGTACAGAAAATCCGATGATAACAAAATCGCGGGTGGAATGGCCAATCTCTTTTAAGGAGATCAAGCAGGTAGGTGACGATTAAAGCGCAGCGGGCAATTAATCATCGGACTATGCTCACTTTTTGATAAGGCAGTGGAGTCCATCCTATTACCGAAAGATAACGCGAATTTTGCACGTCTCCAGTTATACGGCGTGGAAAATTTGGTTTAAAATAACAGTTACTCTGTGGTCGACGAGCGGTCGCAGATTGAGGTTAGTGTGGATCTCCTTTTCCGGTCTCCGTCTGAACCAACTTCTATCTTTAGGCAATTCCTTCCCCTATGGCCCCGAACGTCAAGTCGAGACCATGGATTCTGTTATCGTAACTTATATGCAACATTATATCAAGTTCTGTCGTAATATACTGTCATGTTGTATGAAATCCTATATGATTATTCCCTTACGAAACAGTTTAGGGGCCACAGTGGTGTAGTGGTCAGACTACTCGGTACCCACCTAGACGAACCGGGTTTTTCGCACGTGGGAATCGTGCCGGACGATGCCGCTGGTCGGCGGGTTTTCTCGGGGATCTCTCGTTTCCCCCGCCATTGCATTCATGCGCTGCTCCATACTCACCTCACATCACCCTCACAGGCTCTCAAAACTCAATGTCAAGAGCCGCCCAAATATCTCTCCACTCCATACACTATACTCTCCTTTCAGATTTAAATATTATTTTCCCCTCGCTGCTTAAATGGTAACGACAATAAAACATGACTCATTCAAACGAGCCTAACTTGTTAGTTTCCATAACTGTAGCTACACAGACGAACCCATTTTTCAGTATGTATTTGGGCGAGAAAAAAATCGGGAAAGTTATAAACATACGTATATCAGACGGACAACACATGACGCTCTTACTGTGTGCTCGAAACCGAGTGAGGTGTTGCAGTGGTCAACTTTTGGACTCGCATTCGTGAAGACCTAGGTTCGACTCCCGATCCGGCCATCCTGATTCCGGTTTGCTATGGTTTCCCGAGATCACTAGGGGTGAATGTTGGGTTTGTTCGTTACTACCTGCTGTTCTCTCTCCTGCTTCTCTGAGCAATTTGTCCCGTCTCTAATGACTTCACTAACCTTCCTTCCTGTGCGCTCAGATACCTAACACATGGTAAATAAAGACTGTTCACGATAAAGTGAGCACTTTTGAAATCAACCTTAGAAAAATGTCACTGCCCCTGCATGCATATACTTTAATTGGCGCCCTGAGTGACATTCGCCCAGTAAAGTTGGTAACGATGGACGGAAAGTAGTTCCATATCTTAACGTTGAATAAAATGTGTTAGGTAACCATTTGTAATAACTTAAAATTATTTCTTTCACTTATTGTTCTTTAATGCAAAAAATGAAAAAAATTAGCAGATTTATAAAGCATTTACTTCCTTAATAATTTCACAGTTTTATTTGACCGACGCATGAATAAAGTGATGAGACCAATGACATTATTAATTTTAGAGACCTGAAGATTTTGAGAGTTCGATAACCTATAGGCTAGACTGCACATGCTCAGTCGTATGTACAAATATGCCTATATCAGCTGTACACTGGTTGTCTGCTGTCACAGTGGAAGGCGACGATTGGGCCAGAGTTCTCTAGGAGGTGTCAAACATCGTGTGAACCAATGGCTAAAGTTATATAAACGCACGTGTTTTGAATTCAAGCTTGCCCGAGGAGAATCAGCGAATTTTCAGGGTATCTATTAATTTTACATAAGGCGGAAGAATACACAACATGTATACAAGTAGATCTTAAGCAGGGTTTTCAAAAGTGCTCATTTTACCGTGAACAGCCTATAATCAAAATAAAGTGTGATTATTCTCATACAAGGTGAAGGTAATTTAGGAAAATATATAAGTGCTTCATACTTAAGATACAGTTTCAAAAATGTGTTAAGTCTATTCAAGGTTGCTTCCAACTTTACTGAAACCATGTACAGTATAAGCTCTGCTTCCTGACTGCTCGTTAGAGCCTTCTGTCACGTGTGAACAAAAACAAGGCCACGTGACTTCCGTCTACTGCCTAATACTTAGTTGGCACATTTTACCTTCTACAAATAACTCTAACGTCCTTACCCTGTCAAAAATCCCACTAAAATTGTGTGTGTGTGTGTCTATATATATATATATATATATATATATACACACACACACACACACACACACCTGTGTGTGTGTGTTTATGTGTGTTAAGTGCAAAGGCTTGAGAAGGTTAACCAGGCTTCTTAAAGCCACAATACTAAAGCTAAAATATATAACTTATCGTAACAGAAATAAACATTACTATTTACATTCCGTGGTGTAACATCTGGGACGCTACCAAATATTGTTTACTTTATTTCAACCTAATATTTACTTAATTTATATTTTGTGTTTATGTATGTTCACGTGTCTATATAGCATGTTGATGTTTATTCTTCGTTTGTTAATGTTTACAAGGTAATTCAAAGTGTATTTTATTCATTTTAGTGTGTTATGATCTTTTGTTTACATTTTAAATAAATTGTGCAGGATCATATATAAAGGCAAGTAAGATGTGAGGTTATGTAGTGTTTTGGAAGTTTTCAGCAAGAAATATATTAATAATAACTATTTTTGTTACTATTGTTATTTCTCCCACGATGTTAAAAAGATCATTAAATGTAACAGCAGAATTTTTTAATGTTAAGTATGGTATTAGTTTGTATTGTATTTTAATAATGAACAGTTGTAAAAAGTTTCAATTTTGTGAATTGTAATAATATAAAAATTGTGTTTTTATTTTCTGTGCCTGATCATCAGTAACTGGACTGTGTGGCGGTAATTTGTATGTCAAAGAGAAGGGTATAAATGACGTGCATGACATCATTATGTTTTACGTTCGGTGGTCAGAGTTGGCCGATCATATGATCTAAGTGTAGGTTGGATAAGATCGTGCATATGTATCCCAATCTCAGGTAGCGGCTTTTCGAAGATCTGCTACATATTTTGGGGGTTCGTTCTTGACTCTGTCAAAAACTGTCTCTCTGGGTGATGGCTTAATTGAAGGTGAACGTGACAGAAGGGGCCATCCAATGTCAGCTGTATTTTTGCAGCGTAAATAATGAAACTTCATGTAAAAGTGCTTTAGACATGTAACTAAGTGTAAAGTATTGGCCAGACAAGTATAAGAAGAGGTCTGAGTTCCAATTTAATGACATAACAAGAAGTTGAATCATCAAATGACCATTAAGTGTAGACACTGGCAGGTATCCAGGTCTCATAGTCACAGTTGTTTGTTAAATAAAGTATTGCAGTTTTCTTTCTTCATTAAATAAATCGATTCCACACATTTTCTTCTTAAAATGGAAGGACAGACATTTATTTTTTCAACTTTCATTATTTGTATGTGATTATCGTTTTAAAAGAGGTCTGAATTCAAAATGACAGTTACAAATGTTTTAAATCTCACAGTGTTACACCCATACGTGTACCTTGAGCTGAGACTTGTGAAATTTAACCTACCGCAGCTAACTGGAATAAAATATTCAGAACATTTTGAATAGTAATATACTTCAGTATTTGTACAGTTAATGCCAATAGTAAACAGTACTGATGACAGGCCTAGTGTGAAAATAAACATTTTGTTTCAACCAAGAATTATTAGAATTTTAAATAATTAATTGAAATTAAAATGAAAGTATAAAATTTGGAGAGTATTTCTTTACGACAGCTTTCATCCATACTGAGTTGTATAGAAGGAAACAATCTTTTAACCATTCAAATTTTAAGCTGATGCACAGCGTTTTACCAAATGTGTCAAAACCTGTATTACAAAACACAAAATTTGAATTATATATATATATATATATATATATATAATTCAAATTTTAAGCTGATGCACAGCTTGTATTTTGTAATACATGTTTTGACACATTTGGTGATTCCTTGTTAGCTGTTTGAAACTGCACTTACAAGTGGGCAGTGGTGTGATATACATACATACATACATACATACATATATATATATATGTCCCCTTCGCACTGTTCCTGCCACCCTGGGTGTGAAAAGATGAGGGGAACTCACACCACTGCCAACTTGTCAGTGCAGTTTCAAACAGCTGACAAGGAACCACCTATACACTGTTCTCAAATATTGAGTGATGTACACATGTGTAATTTTAAGTGGCTAATTGCAAGTGAACTACCATTAAATCAGTACACAGTATTTAATGTATACACAAGGCGCCCAACAAATCTTAAGTCCATGGTAGGATCCATACACAGCTATTGTCAAGAGTTTTGTCACGTATTATTACTGCGCATAAACACTTATGAAAACAGCTGATAACAGATAGGGTGTGGTTCTAGCTGTATACTAGGAATGTTGTACAATACTGTTGTTAATGTAATGAGACATATGTAAGGACCCTGCTGTCACACGCTACAGTGGCATTATTACTGTAATTTCTTGCGTTTAAACATATATGAAAATTGAAGGGTGAAAGGTTTTGATTTCACTGAAACTTTTTAAGCAAAGATGTTAATGTGTCTTATAAACAGTAAACATTACTATTGTACTCATTGTGCCTGAAAAGAAACATCACCATCAAGAAGTAATTAAAACGAAGTAACAACGTTAATTCTAAAAATTTATTAAAAATCGAGTACGTTTACATTACAGTAAAAAAAAATTATTATTTACTTTGTACAATTAAAACAGGATTGCTTTGCATGTGATATTAAGTAAATATATGAACACAAAGATAAACAAATATACCACAAACCCATATAGGCAAATTAAAATATGTACACTCTACAATACGCATAAAAATCACATTAAAACGTAAACAATAATCTGAAAGAAATTTTATTTTCATTTTTTATTCGGTCAGATTTCACTTTTAAACTAGACTGAAGTGGTTAAAGAAGATTAAATTACTATTTTGAAATAAATTACGTCTGTAACACATGTATGATTATCCTCCCATATTTCTCCCCTCACTTATGTACGGGAAATTCCTCATTGTAGCTGACGTGTGCATTAAGTTTTCGAAACAAAAAAAAAAACGGTTAAACTGAATGTTTGTTTCCGTGAACAGAAATGCTTATGAAAATGAATTTAACGTGGCGGCGCAGTAGAAGGGCTGCATTGTGGTTAACTACGCATAGGCTCTCGCAAAAAGAAAAATTAAATTTCGCTAAACTGCAATGTAAAAATCAAAACACCGTTCTGACACAATAATATGGCAAAGAATTAATTAGCGTGCAAATAAAAAGAAAAATGTGAAGAATTTGTTGAGGTCGTTCTCTAGAAGTTTTTGTTTGCTGTTGTTTTCAGTCAGTCATAATTTTATTTTGCATATCTATCCCAACCAATACAATCACACTTATAATTTCTAGTTAATGTTTTCGATAGCGAAAAAACAGTGAATGTCGTGTGCATTCAGCGCCAGGTTTTCGACAAATCGGTATCAAATACATCTAAAGGTTATTATATCAGAGATTTTCCTGGAGATGTACATAATTATATCTGGAATAGCTGTAGATGGCATCCAAGATCTCATCCATTGTGAAGTCGTCAATGGCATGAACAGACTTTTGCCTTTTGTGGCCTCTTCTTTATTGTCTTCCCTGAGTCAGAACCGTCATCGACATTTTTCTTGCGCTGCCTCAATAAAACCCCCAAAGGTTTATCAAAATACTTTCGAACCTAAATTTTTAACAGTTTAGTTATAGCGTGCTTGTCGAAGCCACTTTCCAGTGACCATAAATAAGTCAAATTTGTTGGTTATGCTCGACCTCCAAAAGCAGATTTTACTACCAAAGGAAAAAAAAATTCACAGTAATCATAACAGAAAAAGTGTAGTGATCGTGGATGGTTGATGGTTAGAAGGGGTGGAGTATGAAGCAGGGAGGTGGGATAAAAATTCTCGTTACGTTTTCTTGAAAGTGCGTTTGGGGCAATATGAAAATGATATGTTTATTCCTAGCCAATTGACATTCGACTTTGGTAATCTGAGAAGAAAAGCGGTCATCTTCACCTGTCGACTTTCTTCATTTCGCGTCGTCAAACTTAGTACAGACGCGAATGCTGAAAGAGAGTAAGTTGCAAAACGAAAGACTCCGCAAACGTTGGTACATCATGCTAACACACTTCGTAACTACGATATGGCTAGTCGAAACGTTGGTACATCAGGCTAACACATTTCGTAACTACGATATGGCTAGTCGAAACGTTGGTACATCAGGCTAACACACTTCGTAACTACAATATGGCTAGTCCAAACGTTGGTACATCAGGCTAACACACTTCGTAACTACGATATGGCTAGTCGAAACGTTGGTACATCAGGCTAACACATTTCGTAACTACAATATGGCTAGTCCAAACGTTGGTACATCAGGCTAACACACTTCGTAACTACAATATGGCTAGTCCAAACGTTGGTACATCAGGCTAACACATTTCGTAACTACAATATGGCTAGTCCAAACGTTGGTACATCAGGCTAACACATTTCGTAACTACAATATGGCTAGTCCAAACGTTGGTACATCAGGCTAACACATTTCGTAACTACAATATGGCTAGTCCAAACGTTGGTACATCAGGCTAACACATTTCGTAACTACAATATGGCTAGTCCAAACGTTGGTACATCAGGCTAACACATTTCGTAACTACAATATGGCTAGTCGAAACGTTGGTACATCAGGCTAACACATTTCGTAACTACAATATGGCTAGTCCAAACGTTGGTACATCAGGCTAACACACTTCGTAACTACAATATGGCTAGTCCAAACGTTGGTACATCAGGCTAACACACTTCGTAACTACGATATGGCTAGTCGAAACGTTGGTACATCAGGCTAACACATTTCGTAACTACAATATGGCTAGTCCAAACGTTGGTACATCAGGCTAACACACTTCGTAACTACAATATGGCTAGTCCAAACGTTGGTACATCAGACTAACACATTTCGTAACTACGATATGGCTAGTCGAAACGTTGGTACATCAGGCTAACACACTTCGTAACTACAATATGGCTAGTCGAAACGTTGGTACATCAGGCTAACACACTTCGTAACTACAATATGGCTAGTCGAAACGTTGGTACATCAGGCTAACACATTTCGTAACTACAATATGGCTAGTCCAAACGTTGGTACATCAGGCTAACACATTTCGTAACTACAATATGGCTAGTCCAAACGGGAACAATCGTGGGAAGAAACAACAAAAAAAGAGAGAAAAAAAAGGGGGGGGGGGGCACACTACATTTGTGGGCTGGACGGACGAAAAATATGTTTTTTGTTTAAATACATGACAAGTAAACGTGTTTCCACCAGAGATTCCTGGTGTCAGTAAAAGTATTACTTTGCACAAAGCTAATTCAAATTTAGTGTAGCAATATTTTACGTAAGGCAAATTTCCCTGGTCATTGCGAACATACCACCACTCACGTATAATTCCTCTTCGCTGTTTCCTTTGAATTAAAAACTCTAGCTTAAAAATAAGACATAACAGAAAATACGGTTCCCGGTCAACAGCAATATAAAACGCTTCTGAAATATTACCTCTAAAAGAAATTATTTGTAAATTTACCTTATCAGTGTATACGTACAGTGACAAAGCGTGAATGGTGAAACATTTTCCCATATACCCATGGTAACGTTCCTACATTTGATCAGAGGAGAGTCGAATGAGTAGGAAAGTTCCCAACTTTGTATAGTAGCGATGATAAACATTCCCATATTTTCAGACTGACAAGTAGTATTATTTCCATACACTGTACGGGTTAAAAACTTCCATTACAGCTTAGGAAGTTTAACAAAATAATTTTTAAAGGGTTGCTTACTACGGAGAAACCACGTACATATGTTATAAAGGAAGTGATTTTTCACCGGTGTGATTTAAAAAAATGTTAATATGCCTGCCAAACACGTTTATCCTCCTATACGAAACTTTAACTCATGTATTATTAGACAAGAACACGCACATAAACGTGAGTGTTTGACAGGGGGCTTGAAGAAAGCCGACCGCAAAGTTACTACAGTTAATTACCAAACACGCTCGTAAATAATTTTTTTTAAATATTCTAATCTTAATCGGCTTCTAGTCTCCACTGTGGTCTGGTTTCCCAATGCCTCCATAGGAACTGGTTATAACATTACTCCACTCGGTACGTTGGTCTCACAACAGCGACGAACAAACAGGGTAGTGATAATAAAGTGCGTATGGGGGGGTGGGCCCAGGACGAGGCAACACCCTCCGAGTGACGGGCTTTCCAGCTGGGACCCGTGTAGGTGCCCGTTGTCCCTGAACATGACATGAAATGAGACCTTAGGATGGAGCGGCGCTGGAATGCAAGGGCGGGGGAAACGGGAGTCCCCGAGAAAACCCGCAAGCAAACGGCATCGTCCAGCACGATTCCCGATAGGTTCTCTTGAACTATCGTAAATTGTTATAACATGTCCAAAAATCGCGTGCGATTAATGAGCTGAGAATATAGTTAGGTACCTATTTTGCTTTTGCGCAAGACTTATGTAACACAGAGATTCAATGCAGCGGTACATTAGACTGTACAACATACAGGACTTAGTAAAAAGTAGCACACACACTACAAAAAATGCCAGAAAAGTACGATTTAAGTTGCATATGAAGGAATAATACATGTACATGATAGCATTTTGATAACATTTGCGTATTAAATATATTTTTAATAATTTAACAAGACCTATTTTCAATCAAAAAGTAAGTGTATTTTCAATCTGGATGCTTCAGAAAGCATATTTTGTAAACCTCCCCCCCTTTTTTTTAATCAAGCAATACTCTCATAATAATTCCTGTAGTTATATAAAATTAATAATTATAAAAATATATAAAATCATTTTTAATGCTCTTCCATTTTAGTTACAAACTGATAACTTTGTTGGCAGAAAAGTATGTGTTTAAAATCAATTATTGAAAATACTTATAAACATTATTATAAATTATTTAATAAATACAACTGAATTAATCATTATTTATGACGGTGGGGCCGTGGTGGTGTAGTGGTTAGACTACTCGCCTCCCACCAGACGAAATGGGTTCGATTCCCGGCGGGGTCGCTCCCGGATTTTCGCAAGTGGGAATCGTGCCGGACGATGCCGCTGATCGGCGGGTTTTCTCGGAGATCTCCCGTTTCCCCCGCCCCTGTATTCCGGCGCTGATCCATACTCACCACACTTCACCCTCATCGGCTCTTAAGACCTCGATGTTAAGAGCCGTCCAAATCTTTCCACTCTACTCCATTATGTTGGTCTTGCTTGATTTTTTTCTTTTTTTTTGTAAAATGTGCTTTTCTGAAGCATCCAGGACGGAAATACAGTTACAATATAATCAAAATGTGCTTTTCTAAAGCATCCAGGACGGAAATACAGTTACAATATAATCAAAATGTGCTTCTCTGACGCATCCAGGACGGAAATACAGTTACAATATAATCAAAATGTGCTTCTCTGAAGCATCCAGGACGGAAATACAGTTACAATATAATCAAAATGTGCTTCTCTGACGCATCCAGGACGGAAATACAGTTACAATATAATCAAAATGTGCTTCTCTGACGCATCCAGGACGGAAATACAGTTACAATATAATCAAAATGTGCTTCTCTGAAGCATCCAGGACGGAAATACAGTTACAATATAATCAAAATGTGCTTTTCTGAAGCATCCAGGACGGAAATACAGTTACAATATAATCAAAATTGCCTCTTACTAATCGATTTTTTAAAAACATTTAAACGAGTTAATTTCAGCAAACTACTGTAGTGTTACTTTTCTGACAATTTGACGGTGTTTTTACTACTTTTTAAAAAATGAGTTCTGCACGTTGCTGCTGTGTTCCATTGAAAGCCACTATGCCCCTACCTTAAACCTGAAGAGAGTTACTTCACAAACTAAAATACAGACGAAAAAACCCTGAAAACCTTTTCGTCGAAAATTCCAGAAATCTAACAACTGCAGCAGTGCTGCCCACGCAATATATAGGGGAAGGTTCCATCAATGGACCTGATAAGTATTTTGTGTTATAGCATAGTAAATGATGCACCAACATCATTGCGAAAAATAGTGGACACGCATATATTATAACCCTACTCTCTAGCACTCCTAACAGATATATAAATCCTTTATGTTTTACGGGAAAAAGTATTTTTTTTTTTAAAGCGCAAGTGATAAATTTATAGGTATAGGGTTCTATGAATGGATCATGCAAGTTCCATCAATGGACCACTCTTAATATATAATGTATTTACAATATAAATTCTCTTAATTGATAAACTGAACAATTCGAACGATAAACATGTATTGTCTACTTAAAAATTAAGCAAAATCAAAAGAAACTGCAATAACATAGCTTCAGGTTTCTTTAACGTTCACTTTCTTTCAATTTAAAAAATTACTGTCGGTAACACATTGTAGCTATGGTGTAAATTTTGTCTTAGTAATAATCTTAGATTAGTAAAGGAATGACAAAAAAAAAAAAAAATTTTTAATGTAAGATATTGGCAAGTGTTGCAGAAGAATCTTTCCTTTCCATTTATGACGCTAACACAATCCACATGAAACCACATTTTGCACGGCATACATACACTGCATCGTGCTTTCTTCCCTTGTAGTTTCACAGATATCACAAAACCAAGGTTCTTCCATTGTGAACATCATCTTTAATTTTTTAGGACGTTGATATGCACGGCTTGGTTCAGCAGCTCGTTTTTTTGGCAAGCCTTTGGGCTGCTTCAAGCGCTGCATTGTACGGTCACGCTGTGTGTCGCTGCTGTATTCTTGCTGCGGAAAACAACGGCTGCTGCCTTCGGAAGTGGACATCGTTGTTTCTTTCACCGACAATTAGGGAAACGATGAATTACGCTTGGGGCTTGGTGAAAGTGCACTTGTACTTGGTTGGAACTTCGTATTCTTATCTTTGTCGGCATGTGTCACACGCTGAGTGAATGAAAGGGAATTTCCACCATGAGAAGGGAGCGACGAGAGAAGCAACAAAATGTTGTTCTCTGAATAAATTGTTGTCCACTGGTCATGCTCCTGTAGCTCTGAAAGCGTTCTCTGCCATACCCACTGCAGCAGTTCTTCCATGAGCAATACGGAATAACATAGCCACCTTTGACTGAGTGACGCACCGACCTGGATTTGCCCTAAGCCACATTTCCAGTTCATCTGCACAATAGGAATTCAAAGGCCTGACTAAGGCGACATATGAAGGCTGGAGGCGGTGTGAGGTGACCTGGTAATAACATTAAAATACCATTATCACGAGCGATGCGCAAAGCTTCGATGTTCTTAGTGTGTGTCGAGTGTCCATCCAAAGAAGAACTTTATCCTGAATCATGCTTGGTTTAACACACCTAATGAAATGCTGCAACATTTTAACAAAGCTTTGTTTATGTAACTGCTTTCACTAATGGATTGAAAAACAGTACCAGGCATATTTTCATCTCTGAAATCGTTACATGCTCTTGACCGTTTGTAATTCAACGAGGGAGGGATGCACGAACCTGAAGCACTGATGCAGCATCCAGCAGTTGTGTTCGTTCCCGTGATCTCCGTTCGACATTGCTCCCACTTGGGATTTTCCTTTCTATGAAATTATCTTCCTAGGTTTCTGGACAGTTGTAAGCCCTGCCTCGTCTACGTTGAATATACGAGTAGCAGTAGCATCAATGTTGTTCTATTCTACCACTTTCTTAAGAAGATAACATAATTCGCTTACTCTGATGCACGTGCCACAGATGTATATTTAGGTGGTCTAAGACTGAGCTCTGGGTGCTGAGTACTCGAAAATAAAATTCTCTGATGTTTTCATTTTATCATTTTGAAAGGTTCAAAACACATCAGTGTGAATATAACTGTTCCAATTTCCATTATCTTGTAATACTAACGTTAGGTACACTGCCGAATTGTGATGCCATGGATGGACCAGTATGCCATGGATGGACCACTGGTACATCCATGACACTGATGGCTCGTCCAACCATAGTACTTACATTATTTTATATTGGGCGCGCTGTAGTTCAGTGTAAATAATTAATGCACACTTTTGCAATACGGCGACACGATACAGCGGAAACAATCTTTCAGGTACCCTACCAATTATAACTCTGTAATAAATTACTTGTAGCACACAAGCCTGAATAGACAATGTAACATTAACAACAAATTTATACTCGACTCTATCCTGTACACGTCAGTCCTACGACAAGCCTGTCACACTGTCCAATATTCGCCTTCAACTAAATTTGACAATTAAATCTGAAGACCAATAAAGCGATCAAATTTTTCCATCCAACAAATTCTATCAAATAATCTTGAATGTGTTTGAAAATGTGTCACTCTGTAAAATTTTTTACTGGGAGAATCTAATTTGAATTATTAATTAAAAATTATTTTCATAGTGAGATATTGCTTTTGTTTTCCCATGCAGTCCATTACAGGAAGAAATGTAAGGAAAGCAGTAATTTATCTTCGCTTCTTTGCTAAATTCAAATTTATTTATCAGAGATGTTTCCTGCACAATGGAATTTAATGCCTCTGTGTTCGTAATATTATGTGCAATATTTACGTATAGTAGCATTCATAGCTTCCACATAAATAATTATTTTCATTACATATTTCGTTTCCAGGAATTGTTCCTTATTTTGAAGTTTCTCGACGTCAATTTTTGTCGTGAACGATTGCGAATGGCTGAGACCGTCAAACATCAAATCAATTTTAGAACTGGTCCAACCTTTAAATGTTTGATGAAAACTTAAGCCATCTAACTCTCTCAGACAAGTATGGCGGCTTTTATGACGTTTACATGACGTCATAACTGTCCAACTTCATTTGACCAAACCTATTGGAAGCAGTTAGTCGGAACAATTTGACAGTGTAACAGGGGCCTAACAGGTAGCGGCTCTGTCGCACTACTTTACTGCGTCCCACACAAGCATGTGCTGTGCATAGTTCGTGAGATATTGAAGTGGTCCAGTGGAGGCGCTGGTTCATTGATGGCACATTTCGCCACATAATGCACACACACGCACACACACATACACATATGAGGGCTGGTGATGGAAGACTTGGCGCACACGTGGGTGGAATGGCGATAGGCTGAACTTAGCGAGGACAAGCAAGTCGCCTCCAATTTAAGCTGACGTCCAGCTGACGAAATCTGGTCCGCCGGTCAGACGCTATAGCTCACGACGAACGAGCCGGGTGTGTAGTCACGTACACGTCGTAATATTATTTATTATTGTTTATAGACCATTCACGCTTACTTCCAACTTCTCTGAAGCCCTGCTGAAGTTCTACTTCCAGGATATTCCTCCGCCTCATGCGAATGGAGCTTAACCGAGTCTATAAAATTACAGCAATTGTGCCAATGCACCGCATTCGTGCGCAGTTGGTTTAATAATATTTTGTACGATAACAATTTCTTACTAGGCATTAATAACACACATTGTTATTCATATTAATTATAAATGAAATATTATAATTTATACATAAAATATAAATGAAAGTTCAGTTTAAGCACAAATAAGGTATTTTTATGTTAACGCTAGAATAAAACGCTATTGATACGTGATATGTTTAGGAAACAACCAATCACGTCATAGATTGTGGGTTTTTTCAAAGGTTTAATTCAAAACGTGTGAACAAAGCGCGAATATACTATAATTACGTTCTGAGGATCAAATTAAGAGCAACATTCAAGGACTAGTGTTCCCATTGGGCCACTTAAAAGTTTGTTAAAGTATCTTATTTTTGGTTAAACTGGAATTTTACTTATATTTCATCTATGAATTATAATATTTCATTATTGATTAATATAAACAAAAACAGTGAGAAGAGGTGTATGTTTGTAGCGCCTTGTAAGCAATAGTTCTCATGCAAAATACAGTTACGCTTAGTTTGCACGAGGCGGAGGAATACCCTGGAAGTAGAACTTAAGCAGGGCTTCACAAAAGTTGGAAGTAACAGTGAATGTATTACAGTTACAGTGGAGCGAGAGACTGACGCGTCGGGCGGAACGCGCAGGCCTAGCGAAACTGTGAAATTATTGGGAAAGTAAATATTTTAAAAATTTCCTCATTTTTACACTTCTAAACACTAAAGGGGCAGAAAGGGGAAGAAATAATTTAGGTTATTGCAACACTTTTTATTCGACGTTAAGACATGGAACTACTTTCCATCCTTCGTTACCAACTTTACTGGGCGCATGTCCCTCAGTGCGCCCGTTAAAATACACGCAGGCGGGACAGTGACATTTTCCAGAGGTTGATTTCAAAAGTGCTCACTTTATCGTGAACAGAGTTTAGCAAGTATAACCACAGTAATAAGGAATTTAATTAGTAATTTAATTGGCATTAAATATTGCGATTACCAAGAATAATAAGTGTTGATAGTAAAGATAGCTAAGTTACTGCTGTCAATAATAGATGTAAATAAATTTTAAAATTTAAATAATTATATATTATTAATTTTTTATATTTTTTAGTAGGACCTCTATCTCTCACGAACTCTGATACTCCCACTATACTTGCAACAGTACTTTCTGCGGGGATATTTATCATTCCAGTTGTAGTCCATGGTTGAATTTCAAAACACTTCCGGAACCTGAGATAACCCAGATGTGTTTATCACGTTGTAAGTTGGGATAACCCAGATGTGTTTATCACGTTGTAAGTTGGGATAACCCAGATGTGTTTATCACGTTGTAAGTTGGGATAACCCAGATGTGTTTATCACGTTGTAAGTTGGTAGAACTGCGGTTGATATCCATTTTAGTAGACACGCCACTGGAAGAGTTGGGATTATTTACATCTCGGTTATTATTCTCATTCTATTTAAAATCACGCCAGAGTATCTGGCCTTTTTAAAAGTAGCGAAGAAGCGTGGTAGTGGTGTATTTCCTCGCCGCGTCGCTTATCGCTGGTGTCCCAGCGCTGCAGGTGCTGTACTTGTGTCAGGGTCGAGTACAGTGGCAAGGTTATCGCGACCCACGTGACGCAAGGTGAGTTCTCTCTCTCTTTCTCTCTCTCTCTCTCTCCGTAGGCCAGTACTGCCAACATTTCTGAGAGAGAAAGTCTCTTATAGTCCATTCACGACTGGAACAGACTTATGAAAATCAACCTTTGATAAACACCCTAGCCATTAGCTGCATGCATAGCTACACGCCACTTTTTTTTTTTTACTAGCTATTCATGCAGCTAATGGCTAGGGTGTTTTTTCAAAGGTTGATTTTCATAAGTCTGTTCCAGTCGTGAATGGACTAGATTAAGATTTTAAAAATCAACAGAAAATCACCAGATTGTAGCCTTAGTCTATGTGAAATTAAATTTACACAAAAAAAAACATGTATTATTATTTAACAGTTGCTTATCAACACACATATAGCTTAAATATCACTTCCGGAAATGAAACAGTTAATAATTAAAAGCGAAAAAAAAAAAAAAAAATCCGGTTTGCAATACTTTAGTAATGTATTCGCTAGGCAAACGTACGAACGGAACCTGTACAAACGTATTCTCCGAGTACGCTACTTTTCCACTGTGTAGGTTCCCAGAACTTTGTTTATGACAGCCGTGCCGTTATTCCCACAACACACAACACACGCTATTACCTACACGCAATAAAACATGTAATATGCATCTCTAGATGTTCCCAAACTCTCCCCACGTGTACGACATATATTCCGACGAAATGAACAATCCTGGAGGCACACGAGTGCAAAAATGTGATAACGGGGCAAAATTCTTCAGTTTTCCTTCAAATCGCCAGTCATGCCACCAGATTAATACAGAAATCACTAAATTTTCAACCTGTCACCCATATGAAATTTGGCCTCCGGAACGTCCTCTGGAATCATAACGTCTGATAGGGGCCGAGGTGGTGTAGTGGTTAGACTACTCGCCCCAGATTTTCGCATGTGGAAATCACACCGGACGAAGCCGCTGGTCGGCGGGTCTTCTCGGGGTATCCCATTTCCGCCGCTCTTGCATTCCTCACCTCCCATCATCCTCTTCGGCTTACGAGACCTTGATGGAAAGAGCCGCCCAAATCTCTCACTCTGGTGAGGAAACGATCAAGTTGGCAACAGTGCAGCTCGTGTGACTAGTGACCAGGAGGTGGTAGAGGGGAAGGTAGGAGGGGAAGCCGCCCGTAAGGCGCTATAAAGAGCCCTATCCCCTGCACTGCGTCACGGATGACGTCACGCCGCGTCACACCTGTGCGACGCCAGCGCGCCCCGTGCCACACGTCACGTCACGTCACGTCGAGCAACGCGCATGCGCCTGAGGCGTCACAATCTGCCGGTCTGACTACGTAGTCCGTGTAAACATTGTTTACAATCAGAGGAATTGCGAACGCGGACCGCATTCGATGGATCTTACGCCAAGACGTTGGATTACAGCGAGATTACATTAAAGGCTGTTCACGATAAAGTGAGTACTTTTTAAATCAACCTTAGAAAAATGTCACAACCCCTTCCTGCATTTATTTTAACATACGCATTGAGTGACATGCGCCCAGTAAAGTTGGTAACGATGGATGGAAAGTAGTTCCTCATGTTAACGTTAAATCAAAAGTGTTGGGTAACCCTTTGTTATAGTTTAAATTATTTCTTACGCTTTCTGTTTTTTTTTTATGCACCAGTGTGTAAAAATGAGCAGATTAATAAAATGTTTACTTTTCTAATAATTTCACTTTTTCACTTGACCGACTCATGAATAAAGTGATGAGGCAATGGCAATATTAATTTTACATAAGGTGGAAGAATACACAACGTGCATACAAGTAGTTCTTAAGCAGGGCTTTCAAAAGTGCTCATTTTACAGTGAACAGTATAATAACTTCCGTTTGTTTGCGGCGCAGATACTTCGAATCACTTAAACGCTGGCCGTCGATCCTAGTTCTCCTAAGAGTCAAAAAAGCAGTATCGAATTTTTAAAAAACAAATGCAGCGTCATAAACTCGCACACGGTTTATTTTAATGTCATTTAATCCATAACATCCAAAATAAGGCTAAAGTTAGTAAGCCCCAAGTGTATGACATAATTATTTTATTTTATGGTAATTTAAAACTGCCTATTTTGATTCAGTTTTTAACATTATAGTGTAGTGCACAGCATAATGGCGCACTGTCAGCATGATTCGTATTCTCGCCTTGTTGGTTTAAATTTAGTCTTCTTTTTCAATGCTCTCAAACAATTTATTTTTTAAAATATATTTTTACTTAACTATACATACACTCTATAGTCTATCTGCGGTTTCTTCGCACTCTTTGAATCAAACCTTTGCCTGAAAAATCACCCCACGTATGACGTGTTTGGTTGTTTGCTAAATATGTCCTTAGACACAAGTATTTTACATTTCTCTTAATATAAATATACCTATTTTTGGTTCAAATAAAACTTTTACTTATATTTTATCTATAAATATTATTTCCATTACAATCAATATGCATAAAAACAGGCAGAAAATTGGTGTGTTGGTAATGCTTATTAAAAAATAGTTATCCTGAACAAAAAATATTACACCGAATGCACACGAATGCGGTGCTCTGTCCCTTTGGTGTAATTTTGTAGACTCAGTTAGGCTTTGTTTGCATGAGGCAGAGGAATATCCTGGAAGAACTTGAGCAGGGCTTCAGAAAAGTTTGAAGTAACCGTGAATGGACTATAATCAAAATGTCACGCGAATTATTTTTCAGGCTTCCATATGCAAAAAGATGTAATTAATTTTTGGCCTGGTTTATATACTGTTATTTTTTTGTGCACGAGATATAATTGAATATATGGACTATACACTGTTTCTTCACACGAGTGTTACGTGCATGGTGCATGGTTGTTTACAAAATATTTCATATATCACACGGGTTTTATTCTTGAGTGGAGATAAAATACCTTATTTTTTTATTGAATTCAACTTATATAATATATAAATTATAATATTGTATTTATAATCAACATGAATAAAACAAAAATAAAATAGAATATAGTTTTATTTATTTATCAGCAAAATACAGGAATTATTAGAATTCGTTAATATTGGTGACCGTCCTGGAGCCACAGATTTACTTGACTGGTTGACAGAAATGTAGCGCTCGTAGCGTCATTTGTGTTCTGTAGTCCACTACAACATCGATACACTGTACGAGTCCTGCACAGGTTAAATTTTACCACAACTATTTCTACGTTGGTACTACTCTATACTTCTTACGACAGCAAAGTGGCAAGCGGAAGGGAAATCTGCAACTGCGAGTATCAAGCAGTGAAGGGTGCGGCTGACAGGTTGGACTATTGGACTAGATGGGCGAGTGAAAGACATTATAAATGGCGGCAACAGATAGACTGAATACGTGTTAATAATGGGCATGAGTTAATTGACTGCAACCAACAGAGACAATTAAAAAGGACGTTATACGCCGTTCACGGTAGAATGAGCACTTTTGAAAGCCCTGCTTAAGATCTACTTGTATACACGTTGTGTGTTCTTTCGTCTTATGTAAAATTAAAATTCCCATGGGCCTCGTCACTTAATTCATGCGTCGGTCAAGTGAAAATGTGAAATTATTAGAGAAGTAAATATTGTACAAACCTGCTCATTTTTACACTTCGATGGAGAAAAAAAAAAAAAAAAAAAAAAAAAAAAAAAAAAAAAAAAATCACGAATGGTTATCCAACAGTTTTTATTAGATGTTAATATATGGAACTATTTTCCTATCCATCGTTACCAACTTTACTGGCCACATGTCACTCACTGCGCCCGTTAAAATACATGCAGGTAGGGCCAGTGTCTTTTTTCTAAGGTTGATTTCAAAAGTGTTCACTGTCGTGAACAGCCTTTAATTAGAGTTGAAACACATAAAATATTGCGCTCACTGTTAAATAGAAAGAGTAAAAGTGGAGACAGATAATTAAATGCTGTAAATAATACCTGTGTGATTAAGTAAAAATCAAATTTAGTTCTTTTTTTTTATTAAGACCTTCACCCCTCACGAACTCAGATACGCCCTTCAGGCGTCCGCATATAATACTTGTATCAGAAGTGAAATGGAACCATTTAATTGTTAATCAAGTTAGGCAGTTGGTTAGTAATTAGTGATATTAATGTAATATCTATAGGTGAAAATAATTAAGACGGTTTTGTACAATTGACGCAGTGAATATTAACAACGAGAATGTCTGCAGAACTGGAAGCACTGCAAGTATTGATTGAAGGAATGAGCAGCCAAGTGAGCGCAAGTTAAATAGCTTGAAAGTCGAGTGAGTGAAGAAATTTGTACGGCTCTTAACATCGAGGTCTTGGAAGCCGATAAGGGCGATTGTGGTGAGAATGGAGCAGCACCGGAATGCCACATGCGAAAATACGGAGTGACCCGGCCAGGGATCGAAACAGGATCGCCTTGGTGGGAGGCGAGCAGGCTAACCGCTCAGCCACCGTGGCCCCAAATAACCAAGTTAGTACTGTGAAAGATAGTGTGGATGAAACTGTAAATAACCAAAATAGTTCAGTAATTGTAAGTGTAAATGAGAAGGTAAATAGCCAGGTAACTAATGTAGATAGGAAAATTGACTCTGGAAATGAAAATGTGGACTAAAAATGTTTAAGCTGAACGAAGTGTACTCTGTAGGAATGGGGAGGGTCAGAACAGAACACATTAAAATGTCACTAGTACCCAGCCGAAGGCCATACATGTTATTGGCCCCAGTTCTTTGAATTTAAATACATTTATAAAATAGTCGAAACATAATATTTGTCTGTTATAACATTTAAAAACAAGTTGAATTTTAAAACAGAGACTTAAATTTAATTTGTTGAAGTTTAAAAGAAAAGGTTACGTTATAATTTAAAAATGTCAAAAGTTAAAGTTGCTCTGCCTTCATCCTTGAACCCTCACCCCGCCATCCTCTCCGGAGACAGAGGGCCCGACGGTTGTTCTGTGAGGTGCCCGTCGTATGTTTGATGTCTGTGTTGGTGTAGGTGTAATGTTGTCTGTGTAGTGTGTTGTATAGTGTAAGTGTTGTTTCTTCAGTTTATTTGTTCTTTTGAATATCTGTATCATTGATGTCTGTGTGAGTAGTTCGACATCAATATACTGAATATTATTGTTTGTATTGATATGTGATGTATTATTTGTGAAGGCTCAAGAGAGACATTTAGTAATTTAGTCTATAAAATTATACTAACAGTAATTACTACTCATCCTCTATCTGCTATCTAGATTGGTGGGTTTTCTTTGATTAGTGATTGCATTACAATAAGGAAAATATTTCAATGGGGAAAGTCACAGTTCTGCTGCCCACCCCCGCCTATGATAATATCCCTTACAGGGTAGGGAGAGTATCAGTCCCACGTGGTCTCTTTCCGCCTCCGCCCCAAGACACAGGTGTATCACAGGCAGAGGTGGATCCACAGGTGGTAGGGGGTCACAGGGGATATTACCCCCCTCCCTCCTCCTTCTCCTGACCAAGAATTGACATAAAACACTCCTATGAATGTTTTAAAATTGAAGAGTAGTATGATATAATCGTTTGAAATAGTGATCTTATTTCACTAATTTAATATTGTATCCTAAGATTGTGATGAGAGAGTTGTTAAAGTCGCATCGCATGCACACAAAGGCCGCCCCGCCTTCATGCATGCCGCAGATAGCCGCCGTGGCTCGCCGAATATCTGGATTCCGCCATCTACAGCACTGATTAAACCTGTCTTTGGTGGGATGATCCTTCTGAAGATAATGCCACACTCACACACGTCCAGACATATGACATTATTCGGAGTAAAGATATTTCTCTGTAAAAGTGATCTCCGATGTTCTAGAAAGTGTTAACATCGTCTCCAGCCCCGTTCTCGTGAATAAACACATCACACTGCTATAAGGAACGATTACCCGTGATACACTGAAAATGGTTATCAGGTTCTTTGCGCGATAGGAATCCATCAAACACGCGCTTTGCGCTCGTCGAAATGTAATGACGTCGTGCTTCCCTCGGTACAACTTATCCTCTATCCACGATCAAATAACAGTCAAAATTGCAGACACTAATGGAAAGAATCAAAGTCTATTAACGGGCCTACCTACCAATCCGGCAGCCGCGAACTTCAAATGGGGAATTAGTGTTAAACGAAATTCCTTATCATCGCGCCAATTTTAAAGATAACTATTACAAACAAAAAGTACTCTACGTAAAATTTTTTTACGGAATGATGCTACATTAAAATATTGTGCAAATATTTTTAGTTTAATAAATATTTTTTTTTATAAAATGTAAATATTGATATTTACATATAACTAAAAAAATATAGAGAAATAATTTATTTTTAAAAACAATTTTATGTAACAATATTCTCTGAGAAGATTGCGTCAACGTGTTCTTTGTTTGAAATAGTAATCTTTAAAATTGACGCAATGGGAAGGAATTTCGTTTAACATTGATTCCCCATTTGAAGTTAGCGACTGCCGGCTTGGGAGGTAGGCCCGTTAAGTATTCAGTTGTTTGAACATTAAGGTGTGTGTAGAACGTACTTGTATGATAAATGAAATTTAAGGATAGTATTAAATAACCTAAAACATGCTGAATAATTCGAACGCTTATAATAATAATAATGCAACAAATACAAATACAGTGCGTAGCACTGTTTACATTGACATGCCTCATTCTCTATCATAGGCCATATGTGCCCATGCACCTTCAAAAGGTTATGCACAGCTCCAACTTGTGTGCCTTTCACGTTTGACACTCCGCTGAATCGTAGTTATTTTTTTGCTAAGATTTTTTTGTAGTGCTTTAGTATATAATTTAAACTACATCTTATGTTAACATTGGTTTATTTCCGTCACCCATTTTCCTAAATGTAGTAATCCTGGATTAAATGAGAGCAAAAAAACGTCTAGTTGTGTTCACTACTGCAAATAACATTTTTTAACCGCTAATAAAAAAAATCCTTACTATTTACACGTTGGGCCTTTTTCAGGTGGCTTTTGGCTTTCTGACTGAAAAATATATATATATGCGTAATAAAATGGATAATGCATGCACGTGTGAATGCTGTTTAATATCACATCCCTTAAATTAATTGTTACCGAACTTAAACACGCCATTGTGCAGAAAACACAGTACCCAAATTTTTTGGATAAAACAAATTTCTGATTTGACTGCAACTGAACGCGTACTCCTACCAGCTGAGAACTGCTTCTTTGGATGGCGAAAAATTATAGTTTCCCTAAATAAAAACGCTATGGCATCACACAAATGTTATAGAAAATACTTCTAAATGTGTACGCACAACTGGAAATGATTTACTGCACTATGAAATTGTTACGATTTAAGGATAATATGTAGTTTTTCAGCATATTAGATGCATATGTGTACAGTTTTGTAGGATTATTTGTACTTAAGTGTTCACAGCGCCTTAATACAGGCTGTCAGGTAACTCGCGGATATACGGACAGTACCACGCGAATCTGTGACATGGACTACGTAGAAAATACTCTTTGGTAAACAAGCGTAAGATCCATAGTTTACGAGATGAACAATATTGTTTATTTCACGTTAAGCACAAAATACGGCAACAGCATACAAAACTTGGAAACGTCATAACAGGTGCTCGGAGTGTGCTCTGCCCATAGCAGTGCACTTTTCCGCACATTGGATGCATGCAGCATGCACGGAGCTTCGCTGCCGGATGCACCCATGGCCACTGCCGTGCCCCAGTACTCACTGCATGTGAACGCCATGACCTCTTTGGCAATACTGAGCTCGGCTCGTTCCTTTGCCGTATACCTTACGACTGAAACATAAGTTGTAGCATAATCACATCACCTCACCGTTGTCTAATTGGAATGCCACATGTTCGCCACTGTGGTTTCTCGCCCTTTCATGTTGTTTTTCTCGTGACCTAAGGATCTTGTGCGTATTTCCTACTTAGTTGTGATCACAGATTCGTGTGGTGCCAGTGTGTACGCCAATTAACCGACATTCTATATACAACTGGCGAATGTGAGAAAACGTATTGTTTATAGTTACGAACCGAACGTCAAAGTAACATTTTATCCTTTACCTACATTTTTCACACTTAATGACTCACCGCCGTCAGTTACAAAAATAAGCTTGTTTCACGTGGAAGAAAGAACTTCAGAAGCTTGAAGGGAAAAGAAACTATATATATATATATATATATATATATATATATATATATATATATATATATATATATATATATATATATATTATATATATATATAGTATATATATATATATATATATATATATATATATATATATAAACTTTTTGTCGCAAAGTAAAAAATGAAATAAGACAGCAGGAACTAATTTCCTTCAGCCATATTGTTTCGGAAATCAAACCTAAAAACGAGTTTGCTGGTAACTGAAAAGCGACGAGCTTATTTTCCGTCATGCTTTGCTGGCTGGACGCTGTGAAAGAGATCGCAGCGCGACTGCGACGAGTACGACGGCAAACAGACGTCTGAGCACACTGAATGCAACTATCTTGACAGCAACCGGAGAGGAATGTTAACACAAGTAAATTCCGCTCCGTGATTACGCTTGCTGTTAACACCGCTGCACGATGAATGGTGTTAAGGGATAATCGTCGTAAAATAACCAAATATTCGATTATTTAATTATAATCGATTCATCGATTGTTTTAAAACAATTCTATTATTCACGATTTTCAGCTGTTTTTACTTAAATAGAACAAAACATTGCAGATACCTACGTGTTTCACATTTCTTAAAAATATATAACATAATTTTGAAACAACACATTTTCAAAATAGCAGAAATTACTAAAAATAAACACAACAAAATTTTGGTTTGAATAGTTTTAAACAAATTTATGGAAATATATAGTATTTGCAGTCAATTTTTATGTATCGATTAGAACAAGACAATCGATTATTTATTCGATTAAAAATAATCGTAATCGATTCATTCTAATTACAAAATTATGCTATTATCCCTGTAAATGAAAGCAGGCGTTTAGCAATATCTCTCACAAGCTCATGGTATTATGGTTGCTGAGGGTAAAGCCGTAGGACATCTAGGCTGACCACAGCTATGGCAGCCCTGTGTTGACGACATTTGGCTAGGTACATCATACAAGTTCCCCTCCGCAAGTTTGACCTCAGATCATTCTTTTATATAATATAACAGAAAATACTGTGGGGCCTTCTTTCTAGTGGTCACCAACCTCTACCTATCTTAATGGGTTTGCATTCTTGCCTGCTTTAGTTCCGAAAACTGTCTAAAGAAAATTGAACATAACAATAATATTAACTTGCCATACTGCACTTCAGAGCTTATCTTCTAAAGAGGAAAAAATGAAAATGATGGCTGTAGAAATTAATCACCCACCGTAAAAGGAAAGAAGAACGACGATTTAAAATATACAATTTTCTGCCTCAAGGTTACATGCATAAAAAAAGATAGAAAGCAAGAGAAATAACTTCAGTATTCACGAATGTTTGCCATACGCTTTTAATTCAACTCCAAGAAACCGAACTAATCTCTCTCTCTCTCTCTCTCTCTCTCTCTCTCTCGCTCTCTCTCTCCATTGCTAACAACTCAACTTAGCGCATGCCACTCAGTATGCGTGTTAAAATATACGCAGGTAGGCGCAGTGACATTTTTCAAGGGTTGATTTCAGAAGTGCTCAATAATCGTGAACAGCCTTTAAATAACATGTTAGAAGAAGATGAATTTTTCGCAGGAAAATTAAAACAATTAACAGCGCTTTAGAGTTGGATGGGCCCCCGTGGGACCCGAGCGGCCAAGGTCAAGAAGCGAGGGAGCGATACGGGCGACACTAACACGCACGTCTAATGCCTCATCGCTCCTACGCGCAAGGCGTGCAGTGTTTCCGTCGTGACGCTGTACTGTGCAAATTAGATCTGTAACTGTAGGGTTTTATTACACTCGATGAAAGCCCACAGATTAAACCACGCCCGTATATTTGTACTTTTCTCTTGTCGCTTAAGGAAACTGCTAAGTCAAGCTTTAAAAATGCTATATTTAACTATTATGACGATTTTTTTCTCCAAGAATACATATAACATGACAAAAGTGGGAAAAAAATAGGGGCATACATAATTTTTTTTTTTTTAATCTATTCTGACAAAAAGTGGTATTTGCAGAACATTTATTTATCGAGATACGCGTATTCGCGCTAGCAACTATTTCACAAAAAAGGGGCCCATCCCACTCTTAACGGAGAGGTCGTGAGCGCCGGTGAGTGTGAAATGAGGTGAGTGTGAAGCAGCGCCGGACTGCAAGAGTGGGGGAAACGGGAGATCCCCGAGAAAACTTGCAGAGCAGCAGCATCGTCCGGCAAGATTCTCACAAGTGAAAATCCGGGAGCAGCCCCGCCGGGAATCGAACCCGGTTAACACCACCACCGCAGCCCCCAGCATGGGGAAGTTGATATTTATGTACAGCAGCGAGACCAAAGATTCCTGTATGCGCAGCCTGATGTGTGGCATTGTTCACGCACTATTTGTAGGTTCAAAACTACCATTTCAATTTAAGAAGAGTTGCTAGGAATTTTTTTTTTTTTTTTTCAGTGTGTTTGTTTATAGCTTATAGTTCTTTTAGAGGAACGAGAAAAAAAAAGATGCCACTTGTATAGTCCACTCCGTGCGACTTCCATCGCGTGTTATAATATGAGTCTGTTGCAGAAGTAACTCGCGACGAGTCCAGCCAGAGGGAGCGCATGTCTAACTTCTTCAAGCTCGTTGCATGCTGCATCGTGACAGCCTGACGTGACCTTGGTGGGATTTAAAACTTCCACTAAATAAAAATAACGCTCTTTTATGTTACAGAAATATAAAACGCTTGTGGTACATAACATATTTAAGAAACAACCATGGAAAAAAAAAAAACGCAGCTGGAGTATTTGAATATAAATGTAACTGTCGTATATCTGCATTTGTCTTAAGATATACGAAGACAATTCGCGTTTGAATTTCTGTGGTTGAAGGAGGGAAAGAGGGGGAGGAAGAGGTGAGGGAGATAGATAGAGAGAGAGAGAGAGATTGAGGTAGAGATAGAGAGACTGTTTCTTGCCAATGTAGCGGTCGAGAAGCAATTAAAGAACTCACGAAATGCTCTTAGTTCCGTTACTTCCGTATTCTGTGGTCAGGGCATTGTACGCGATTATTACCGTGATTTCTCTCTTCTTGGTTTAGCCGCTCTCCGTCTCCATCCCGTCTGATGCGTTCTGTAATTCGGCTAAGAGCGACAGGCACAACGTACCATAGGCGGTTAGGGATTGCTTCAGTTTCATTTTATTCGCGTTGCCGCTCCCCCACGAAGGAAAAAGAGGCAGGTATTCATTGCGATAGATTCTCACTTTCTCTGCGGATGACGTGCTTTACATTTAACATCACCTTACTCACAGAAAAATTCTTCTGTTTCTTGCAGTGTAAAATATATCGGTTTGCTGATAACGTGGAAAAGTGTCTGATAAACAATCTTAGCAGGCGCACTTTAGGAAGACACTCACATGACGAGCTCAAAAGTTCGGCAAAAGTGATAGAAGGAGCTTAGTATGCAAATCTCGATAGCATATGCAAGCGTCTATTTGGAAATACTCGTTACACTGTAAAAAAAATGTTCTTGTTTTTACAAACAAACTTTTGGAGACTAGTTTCCAATATATTTTTGTAACGCCACAAACACATTAGAGCTAAATTTTACAAAACTTTACTGCGTAATGTGCCAAACTAATGTATTTTAACAATGAAATAATATAGATTTGAAATTTATTATAAACGTGGAACTAGATTTAAAAAAATTCGTTCGTTTCATGTATGTAAATGTGCAATATTTCACTTGTAGCGTCACAAAAAATTCTTTGTAACTAGCAACGAGTCGGGTGTTGCTGTGGTAAACATTTAAACTCGCATTTGGGACGACCTGGGTTCGAATCCCAGTTCGGCCGTCCTGATTTAGGTTTTCCAAGATTTTCCACTTCTGCTTGCCTGAGCAACTTGCTCCATCTAACTTCGTTGCCGACGACACGTTAAGCCCTAGATACCCACCCACCTCACCTCTGTAGACACCACTTTACAGCAAATATCACCGTATACATACCATAGGCCTATACATGCTGTTTATTGCAGTGTAAACGCTATCCGTTTTCTGAGAGTGTGCAGACGTTATTCCTACAATTTTTAAGCAGATTTTAACGAAGCAACCCGTACAAGATGACACAAAAATACTCAATCCCGCGCAAGAATCTTTCTTGCAAGGCAGATATTGTACGAAAGCAAGATATAAAGTATGTCCTATTTTCAGGTGAGTTTTTCACGAATCTATTGGGGGTCCTCTGCTTGTCATGTGACCATCTATGCAGCAAGCATACAGGTAGGAGAACGGCAGAGACTAAAGTTATGCGAAGAGGAATCAGGTGAAAAATATTCATCGAGAGTAACTCTGGAATTTTTTGTTTTGGAAGAGGAGTGGAGTTCACATAGTATTGTGAGAATGTTGGACGTATACGAGAAATATTCTGTTGTATTTAATTGGCCGTACTTTAAAACAGTGTATGTTCATGAGTTTTAATTATTAAAATGATATTTAGATACAATATTTCGAGGTCAACAACGTTTCTCATACTGGGAGGTATTTTTCTGCAAGTTTGGTCTGTGAACTCGTTTCTCATTGGATTTCGACGTGAATACGTCTTTAAATTTGCAACCGTAGTGGGAGGCAATCCAGAAAATCCGATGATAACAAAATCGGGGGATACAGTTTGGCATTGCAGCTCCGAATCTATAGTCTAAATTAAAAATTTAATTACACCATTCGTCTATAGTCTACATTCAAAATTTAATTACACCATTCGATTGCCAAAGGATCAAAGAATATGTTACGCTGAGTGACGACTACGAATCATCGTGTGTGTTGGAAAAAAGGGGGATTGGGGGGGGGCAATTTTGAGTTCGTTTCGCCGCGTCTCATAACTTCCGCGTAGTATAACTCTTGACTAGGAGAAGCCACGACGCTCGTTTAGGTTTCAATCGACAGCTCTCGTCAAGATCAATCGATTGCTTGTACAAAAACATTTGTGTGGCGTGGATATGGTGAAATTGTATGACTTTGATGAAAAAAAAAAGTAAGAACACTTAACAAAATGTCGGCCTATACTCGTCGAAAAACAGAAATCGTATACGGTTGGAAAGAGCATCTCAAAATCAATCCAGTGATACCCATAAAACCCCATATGATCGAGTGAAAAACGGTGCCGGGAAGGTAAAATAAACATCAAGGCGTCCGAGCGCATTTACGTAGACCTATTCAAGCAAAACAAACGGCAGTGTCTCCAACACAGCCACGCCCAATTTTTCCTTGATATTCTCGCATGAGATTTTTCACGCGGGACTTCGCACGAAATCTACGTTGCTTCGCGCAACAGCAACTCAAGCATGAATGCACTCGTGACTTGAAACGCCACTGCTGGCTACAAACGAGCTCGCAAAATTTCGGCGGGAGGGATAGGACGAGGTAAGTCAGGAAATCATTATAGAGATATACTCGTTTGGCCGAGCACAACAGCCAGTTATTGTAACGCCTACACACAGTTGCAAGGCAGGCAGTTCTTGTAACGCCCACACACAGTTGCAAGGCAGGCAGTTCTTGTAACGCCCACACACAGTTGCAAGGCAGGCAGTTCTTGTAACGCCCACACACAGTTGCAAGGCAGGCAGTTCTTGTAACGCCCACACACAGTTGCAAGGCAGGCAGTTCTTGTAACGCCCACACACAGTTGCAAGGCAGCCAGTTCTTGTAACGCCTATACACAGTTACAAGGCAGGCAATTCTTGTAACGCCCACACACAGTTGCAAGGCAGGCAGTTCTTGTAACGCCTACACACAGTTGCAAGGCAGGCAATTCTTGTAACGCCCACACACAGTTGCAAGGCAGGCAGTTCTTGTAACGCCTACACACAGTTGCAAGGCAGGCAGTTCTTGTAACGCCCACACACAGTTACAAGGCAGGCAATTCTTGTAACGCCCACACACAGTTGCAAGGCAGGCAGTTCTTGTAACGCCCACACACAGTTGCAAGGCAGCCAGTTCTTGTAACGCCTATACACAGTTACAAGGCAGGCAATTCTTGTAACGCCCACACACAGTTGCAAGGCAAGCAGTTCTTGTAACGCCCACACACAGTTGCAAGGCAGGCAATTCTTGTAACGCCCACACACAGTTGCAAGGCAGCCAGTTCTTGTAACGCCTATACACAGTTACAAGGCAGGCAATTCTTGTAACGCCCACACACAGTTGCAAGGCAGCCAGTTCTTGTAACGCCTATACACAGTTGCAAGGCAGGCAATTCCTGTAACGCCCACACACAGTTGCAAGGCAGCCAGTTCTTGTAACGCCTATACACAGTTACAAGGCAGGCAATTCTTGTAACGCCCACACACAGTTGCAAGGCAGGCAGTTCTTGTAACGCCTATACACAGTTGCAAGGCAGGCAGTTCTTGTAACGCCCACACACAGTTGCAAGGCAGGCAGTTCTTGTAACGCCTATACACAGTTGCAAGGCAGGCAGTTCTTGTAACGCCCACACACAGTTGCAAGGCAGGCAGTTCTTGTAACGCCTATACACAGTTACAAGGCAGGCAATTATTGTAACGCCTATACACAGTTGCAAGGCAGGCAGTTCTTGTAACGCCCACACACAGTTGCAAGGCAAGCAGTTCTTGTAACGCCCACACACAGTTGCAAGGCAAGCAGTTCTTGTAACGCCCACACACAGTTGCAAGGCAGGCAGTTCTTGTAACGCCTACACACAGTTGCAAGGCAGGCAGTTCTTGTAACGCCCACACACAGTTCACGATAACTTAAGCCTTTTCTGAAGCCTTGCTAAATTTCTACTTTGGGTTACTAATACGTATCCTTCCACTACACGTAAATATAAACACTGCCGTGTAACTTCAACTTTTATAACTGCCAAATGCTTTGATTGCTGTTTACAGCTGTTCAAAGAATTCTGTCAGTTCCTACGAATGTTCACAATTTAGGCCCATAACAATATTTAGGTCGGCTTTATAACTATTGGTTACACACGATATAGCACGTTATACATAATACACATTAATATTTTGCCACCACGGTGTTTGTTAAAACTGTGACGGAAACAACAGTAGTATCTAACCTGTGTTATTATGTGTTTGGAAAAAAAAATTAAAACGAAGGGACAACCAGTTCAGCGAAACGACGCAGTAAATTCAAGCACGCAACTCGTGTCGCTTATTAATTGTACATCGAAAAACGTAAAAGATAGTGGTGCACATGCAAACCCATAGGCCTACTGTAACATTTATTCCACTAATACTTAAATGCATTGGTACTTACTGGTTTGTAGGTTTATTTTATTATTTTTTAATTTTATCTGGGTGGACTTAGTATTTCGTGGGAAATGTGGCAGGCATTCAAATCACAGAAACGTAAGCTCGTTGCACAACTGTGTTTCAAACACCTATCACGAAGGTACAACGTTTGTGATAAACAGACGTAAATGTAAATAATTAACTTCGTAATAACATCAGTTCATGGTTAAAACGTATAAAGTTTGTACATATTTGAAACCCACACACACCTGGCCTGTGTAACGATCACTATGCAGTTATCACAGCGATCACAACACATTTAACCCTGCCGTGGAAACAAATACTTATCACAACATTGTAACTTGTTTCAAAAACACGAGTATGAACTTGACGCTTCGTTCAGAAACACGCCGTGTCATTAACATGTCGACACACCACTGCCAGTCGTAAGGCACTATGAAAACTGGGTATAATCGCCCGCCATGTTGGGACAAGCACGAGGCTAGGGGAAAGCTGATCAAATTCTAGATTCTCCTTTCCACACCACGTCTTCCAACCTGCTGGATTTGTAAGCGTTGTTGATTTGTAAGCATCGTGCCATCGCATCTAAATAACAATAAAATCTCGTTTCAGCTGTAAGTTACAATTTCAAATATCATTATTGTTGCTGTAATTAGTATGAAATGTGCTGAAATTATAAATAAGATTTATACCTTTCCTGCTAGACAGGTGGTACGAACTTCCCGAGAGAAGAGAGAAAGAGAAAGAACAAGAGAGAGCGACACGATCCGCTTCGCTTATTGAACTTTTCTTCCGGGCGGGAAAAAAAAAACACCGTGTCACTAGAGCGAACCTGCGCACGGTAATTTCCGCTGATAATTCTAACTGCTGCAATTAAATGTCTTTCCGTCAGTGCTACCTAACAATACAAATATATCAATTGGCAATGTTTAATTTACAAATAGTATACATAAAAACGAGGTTAAAATATTTTGTAACTGTGAACTATTTCTTATCGGCCCTTGCCAACACGTCGCTGCTCTCGCTGTTGTTAATTCGTATTAATACGAGATTAATATTACAAGTTATAGAATATACTAAGTAGATTATTAATCTATTAAAGAACGCAGTACTTTAACATTAATCACAGGGTTATATAATCGTGGAACACAAGTGATTGAACACAATGAGTTGACATGTTACGCCTAGGGTGATTTTTCAAGGGTTCGATTCCAAAAAGGCCGAAGAAAGCTGGACTCGGTTCTCGCAGACCAGTGATGAAGCCTGGATTGGGAAACAAGCTGAAGTGAGTCGAGTCGCGCGGTGGAGAGGCGATGGGGCAAGACCAGCGCGGCGCAGTGCGGCGGCAGGCCTGTTTATCCCGCCTCACTCTGCCTGGCTTGAAACAAGCTTTCGCAAGACCGACAGATGTTCAGCGCCAGTTGCAACGCGAGGGACAGCCAGTCGCGGAAGAAGCGAGTGTACATGGTCGCCTTGTTTTGAAAACATCAGCGACACGTGACGAACTTGGCGCACGAGCCTGTCACGCTGGGGAGACGTCGGTGAGCTGGATGTGCAGAGACCTTGAGAAATAAAGATCGTAAAGGTGGCTCTATGGACTAGACGAGAAAACTAGTACCTTTCGGAGTGCTTTTGTAGAAACACCAGCACATTAAAGGAGCATGGTAGATAAATTAACGATGTGCAGTTTAACTGTGTTTTATTACGGCATAGAACCCAGAAAAGATCAACTAAGAAAGGATATTCTTACATATTTGTTTGCTAACTATGATAGCAAATAATTTAACAGAGTGATGTGTCCGTGCCGCTCTATTTCTGATACTGTAAGTTTTTATACATTATCACGGCACAAGATAACGAAATAAATGCATAATATTGAAAAAAAATAGTTGCTCATAAAGTTGTAAAAAAAAAACACATTCTAGGATTACTTTTTTTTTTTTAGTTTATCTACACATGCTTCCAAAAAGAAGTAGAATTCAATTGACGAATTCGGAGTTAGTTTACGTCCTTGCCACGCTCTCTTGAATACTCATTATAATCGGCGTATAATTAAAGCACTATTACTGGTCTGCAATCAACCACGTACTACTTCGTACATAGTTTCGCTTCTTCCTACATTCGTGATTGCTTCCTAATTTTCTGAAGGTCTGTTCAAGTTATGTACTGTTATACACTCATGAGTGCCCTGCTCACGTACTTCGTCGGTGAGTTGTCTACCGATATTTTTCTCTATGCGAGCCAAAAATATCTTTTGAGGAACTGCTCTTGTTTTGTACGACATACGTCTTTAAATTGCGCCGGAAAGCTGTTTCGGCCTCCAGGAAACGATTAGCATTAGCCTTCCCAGACCCTGCCATGATTCTTGGATGTGGCTCACCCTCACATGACGGAGTATCTTTTCGAGTTAGTGGTTCAAAATATGATGGAGACTGTACACGGTGCATTTTGGCAGGCGAAGTACCTGTAGTAGACTTAACAGGTTTTCACGTGTCTCTGCAAACTACCGCGTATAGCAATTGTTATGTCGCAATTTCCGCACTTGTATGCCATTCGATCCGTAATTCTTCGCGCAGCTTTGAGCATCGTGGTTGAACACGGTTTCATTGCAGAAGCGACATGGGTGTCGATGTATCGCATTTGTAGAACCAGTCGACTGCATTCTTAGCGCAGCTTTGCGCATCGTGGTTGAACAAGAAGGTTTCATTGCAGAAGCAACATGGGTGTCGAGGTATCGCATTTGTAGAACCAGTCGACTGCATTCTTAGCGCAGCTTTGCGCATCGTGGTTGAACAAGAAGGTTTCATTGCAGAAGCGACATGGGTGTCGATGTATCGCATTTGTAGAACCTGTCGACTGCATTCTTAGCGCAGCTTTGCGCATCGTGGTTGAACACGAAGGTTTCATTGCAGAAGCGGCATGGATGTCGATGTATCGCATTTGTAGAACCAGTCGACTGCATTCTTCGCGCAGCTTTGAGCATCGTGGTTGAACATGAAGGTTTCATTGCAGAAGCGACATGGGTGTCGATGTATCGCATTCGTAGAACCAGTCGATAGTGGGGCGAACGGCAACGCCGACGACGTAGCCTGTCCAGCTGCAGCCGGCGATCGTAAGCCGAAGACGAAGTCAGGACGCCGCGCCGATCGCAGGCATGCAATTAAATGTACGCTTCATCTTAATCTCTACGGGGAAATATATAAAAAAATCACGAAATTAATACGTTAACATGTGTTAGGAGCTACGCGATAAGTTAACTTCACACACGCACACACACACACACATTCCGTGGTATATGGTCATATACCACGGAATATATGCTGTAATGGTTCGCTGGTTCGGGCAGCATGCGGAAATATGTACGCGTAATTACGAGCACGACGAATTATAACATGAATACTGTGACCGATGAGCCGAACGTAACATTACACTGCTCAACCCGATTGTCACATGACCAACAGCCAATCGCGAACGAGATTTTACGTGATTCTGCCTGGTGAACATACCTACTGGTTGTCACGTGACCAACAGCCACTCGTGAACGAGCCAGAATGATAGCTACGTAGACCAGGGAAGGGGAGGCGATCTCGCACCAGATGGACTGTGAAACTGGGCGATCCTAATCGCCTTACATGCACGTAGAACCTGAGATGTCGCGAGCAAGCAATGTGGCATCTCGTCAACAAACATTTTCTTCCACCTGCACACTCAAGCTAGAAATTATGGAAAACTGTAGCCGTCGGGCAAATATTATAGATGGAAGAGTGTGAGTGAGCATGCATTGCATGCTCGCATGATCATGTCATGCTGGACAGACAGCACATAGCCGAGGAGCGGACTTCAATTCCCTGCTGTATGCCAGCTCCCCACTGCTGCTTGTGTCCACACACACACACACACACACACACACACACACACACACACACAGAGGCTAAAATTCACAGTACTGTCTACTGCTACTGTATTGGCTGCTACATAGATGTGAAGCCACGCCCTCTGTGACTGGGGGGACACAATTGTGGAAGTGTTGATTTATTGGCGCAAAATTAGCCAGGGCATGTCAGATAAACTATGATCCAATGACAAGCGTATTGCATATGTACCTACACGTGTTTTAAAGTCTAACGTGTCCCCAACTCATACCGCGAATTTTGCGGTTCTCTAACACTTATTCACCCAATCGCAGTTTATCACACGCGTGTTTCTCCCTTAGACTTTCAAAAATACTCACACTTTACCATTTTGTGAACCACTGAAACTGTTTTTATGCACTTGATATATTGAAGGGCTGTTCAAGGTTATTCGAGCACTTTTGAACCTAAACCTTTGAACATTTGCCACGGCGCCTACCTGCAGATATTTTACAGGGGACACCGACTGACTGGCATGCAGCGGTGTGTGGTGGTGAGCTGTTGCAAGGTAAGCTGTGTTTTGTTGAGTGCCATACCTAATCGTTTGCTAGTTTACACATGGATGGCTCGCCGCTCTCTCGTGAGTGGCCACATGCTCCCCGACCCCACTCTGGTTCCTGCTGAGCGTGTACAGCACTGAGCAAGCACCAGCTTACCTTGCAACACTTCACCACACGCCACTGCTGACATGCGCCAGGTAAAGCAACTGGTAATGACAGAAAGGAAGTAGTTCCTCGACTTAACGTTGTATTAAAGGTGTTAGGTAAACATTTAGGAATCATGAAATTATTTACAAGTAGATCTTAATCATCGCTTTCGAAAGTGCTCAGTTCACCGCGATCAGCCTATAGCTACAGTTACTGAACTGATTGTCATGATATGGGCAACATAAGCGTAATCCGGTATTTTGATAATAAATGTTTATTTACGTCATATCTGAGTGTTGAAACTCAACTGCTCAAAGAGTGTTTGGACCTGCAAGTACAAAACGGAACTGTGTGGGCCACAAAGTAGGTTAGTAAAATTGCTTGGGATTATTGGTGTCGGAGAAAGTAGGCTGGTTAGCTGTATCAGTAAGTCGTTGTTACTAGTACGGAAGTATTCCGGCAGCTGCTAAGGGAGGCTGACTTACAAGAGCGACAATTTCCTCGAAACTCGGAATTGGGAGAAGTGGAATAACAAAAAATGAAGTGGAAGTTTAGCGAAAACTTCTAGTTGCAATAAATAAAGCCGTAGAATTTTTGTCGACTTAGCTTTATGGTATTCACAAAATTCTTTCACATCACACACGTCCCGTACCATCAGTGAAGAGCAACAGATCAGAATAAATAACTAGGTACTCCACAATTGTATGCTCCCTTTAAAATGCGGTCAAACCAGGGTTTTCAATATAAAAAAAACTCGCCGCAATTTATTCGTCCTGAACTGTAGCAATTAAATTGTATTGAATTATTGTTATTATTATAAGTAGGGATAGGAACATTTCGCAAGTTCATTTCTGGACAAAATAGACTTCAAACACGTGTGCACTGAAGTTCACATTGTAATTGGATCACAGTTGATGAGACATGCCCTGGACGACTCTGATCCAATAGCAGACTTGCAGGGAAACAAGTAGCGAGTGCCATACAGCCAGGTGTGAAGTAACACTGGCTACTCTATGGAGCAGCAGCCAATGAACAAAAATCTGAGGCTCGAGTATACACATGACTGGAGTCTAGCCTACTCGCGAATTTTTCCTATCCCTAATTATAAGTATTGCCATTGCCCAGTGTGCTTGCTTCGTTCGTGCTCATTCGTCTGAGAAGAGAAGCGTAAGTAGATGTCTCTGCGTAGATGATTCACGATAGGTTACTTTTATGCTCAATTGACTTTTAGTCCAATTCACCATGACACCATGAAAACGCTAGTGATGGACTCGTGGAGATGCCTTTCCAGTGTTCACAGGCGGTCACGCCACACATTTCAAGGCTAATTTCTTCATGGTTCTTGCAATGAAGTAATACCGAGCTGGAAACTATACTTTGTGTTATATTTGCGGCGTTATCGCTATTCTCTGCGTTCTTCGAAATTATACACAGCAATGACTTCATCACGAACTTTAAGAACATCGGCGTTTGAAAAGACTGATTTAAGAGCACGCAATACAATTAAAGGACGCTATAACTTCCATATAAAACAAATATGATTTCCAGCTTCGTATTACTTGCTATTACTGCAGCTGTAACGAAGTAGGCCTTAAAGTAAACTGTGCAGGGGCGTCGGGACTTTTTCCGGTTAAGGGAAGAGGAAGCTCCTGTAGATATTTAGGCGCTTCAGCTGCTGGAAAAAGTCCCACTTAAAGAAATTTAGTTATGAAATAAATTATATCACAGTATTCACACATACAATGCTATCTATTCGCACACTTGAGAACGAAGTACGTGCCATACCAATATAAACATGACTATACATCATCGTGACACTTGACCCCTTAACGTACACATTAATTTTTCGTTTTAGATGTTGCAAAAGAAGAGTATTTACGAAGGTATTATAAAAATTGACACGTGGAACTTATGGAAAGTGTTTCAGTGGTTCCACGGCACAAGAAGCAACCAATTAAAACCTAGTTGAGGTGTCAGAGGCAACCAATAGCATTGCTCAAGAAAAGTCGCTAGCTGTATTGGTGCTAGCTTCTGGACTTGAAACAGCACGGACCGCGATTTCACATATCCTACAACATGCCACGCGTGAACGAGTATACTTGGGCTAGTATGTTAACCCGTTTGTTCACACATTAATGTTTGAGTGCAAGTGTTGTAATCACGTAATGTTATGGTACGCACTGTACTTGTGTTGAGTAATTGTGTTACAGACAGTGAACAATAGGCTGCCTGCTCGATGATACTGGCATTAACCATCCATGCTAAGGAGGTGAAGAGAATTACACAAATTAGATCATCCACAAGGAAGACTGGGCACTGATGTGTACAGCACTGGTCATCAATATCACTCAGATGCAACGCGTCGTAGACACACAGACTGAACGGGTTAAGAGGTGAATCTACGCTGTTTTCTTCCACTCGTGAAGTATCTAGCGACCTCTAATGATACTGAGAGTGAGGGAAGTTTTGAAAAAGAAGGAGGGGGACATCCCCCCACCCCTCCTTTTAGACAGAGAGACGGCGGCAAGTTGCAGATTTTTTTTCTAACTACCCCATAACTAACTGTTAAGTGAAAGCCCGGTGGGTAGGGCGGGATCTTATCGCATCTCAGGGCTAGACCCCTTACGCCTACAAGGATAGTAAATCATGCAAGGAGACATGCATCACAGCAGAGAGGGATTGGGCAGCCATGGCCAGCGATTGGGGCTATGACTACCTCCTCCCTAAGTGTACTTATAGCTAAGCTAACATTAGGAGGGACTAGGAAAAACCGGCATAGACACCGTAAAAACCCAGTCGACAAGATAGAATTCAAAATATTCATGCATTAATCAGAAATGCTACTGGAGAGAGTGTGTGGGTGTGTAACAGACTCGTGTCAGTAGAGATGAAAAAGCTAGTAGAGAGAAGGGACGGGAACTATACTTCCGTTCGCCTTGGCAATTGGAGGGAGACACTGGCTTGTAACCAGAGAGGCGCTTGCACACCCTTCTGGTGGGAAAATTGCGCTAATGGGCGGTTTCCCCCCGATTCCCCAGTGGAACCTGGGCAAGTTGCGGTTTCCTCTGAAACACTCAAATGGCCTTTTAAGGAAAATCCACATGTCTCGAGGTCACGTCTAGTTATAAGGAAACATTGCCGCGGGCCCTTCCAAGACTGCGATATGCATTACCGGGTATAGGCTATTCACGGTAAAATGAGCACTTTTGAAAGTCCTACTTGACCTACTTGTATGAACAGTGTATACTCTTCTACCATATGTAAAATCGACATAGCCATCGGCCCGATCTCTTTATACCTGCGTCGGTCAAGTAAAGTTATTATCACGCTTAAATGCACTAAAAAAAAACCAGAAAGCAAAAGAAATTACTTCAGAAATAATTTATGTTTAGCCAACACTTTTAAATCAGCGTTAAGAGTGGGATGGACCCCGCATCCAAGGCCAAGAAGCGAGGGAGCGATACGGGCGACGCTAATACGTACTTATAGCGCCTCATCGCTCTTATGCGCAAGACGTGCAGTGTTTCCGTCGTAACGCTGTACTGTGCAAATTAGATTAGTAACTGTGGGGTTTTATTGCACTCGATGAAAGACCACAGATTAAACTACGCCCGTATCTTTGTGCTTTTATCTTGCCGCTTAAGGAAACTGCATAGGCAAGCTTTAAAAAATGCTATATTTAAATATTTTCACGAATTTTTATCTCTCCAAGAATAATTTAATATGGCAAAAGTTGAAAAAAATAGGGGCATAGATAATTGTTTTTTATTTTCTGGAAAAATGTACTTGAAAGAACATTTATTTACCAAGATATGCGTATTCGCGCAAACGACAATTTGACAAGAAATTTGAGGGAGGGGGGGGGGGTGTCCATCCCACTCTTAAGTCACGCAACTATTTTCCCATTCGTCGTTACCACCTTTGCTGAGCAAGTGCCAGTCAGAGCACCCGTTAGAATATGAGTACATAGGAGCAGTGATATTTTTCAAAGTTTGACTCCACAAGTGTTGAATTTAACGTGAACAGGCTATGAAAGAAAAAAATTGGTGTCTGTAGTAGTTTTTTGTACCTTTCCTGCAAAGGTCTCGCATTCCCTCAGCATATCTGTATTGAGACACGTGTATAAGCGCAGCACTGATTTTGCGGACCGTATTTTACTATGGAGTCGCCTTCACAAGCGAGTAACAAAGTTGACTTGTTCAGGTCGTTATCGGTACTTGGGGGCGTATTTCTTACCCGGGGCGCGCGGTGTACCATGGGCTGTTGAGAGGTTCATGGACTGTGGACTGCGATACGTCAACAAGAAACTATCTACCGCCACACTCCAGCTACACCGAGAAAAAGGTTCAGATGAATCAGACAAGATTTGTTAGCTGCAACCAAATTGTTTGTATCGGGGCAAGGAAATATTTTGTTGCAGAAACCAAATTATTTTCTCGTTCTGAGAACTGTGAGATTTGGTTGGTGCAATTAAAGATTTCTTTGGCTACACTTACATTAAACAGCTTGGGAACGATATAGAAAGGTTCTACAAGTTCGACCGAGTTTCGAACCTAGATCAGCTGCGTCTGAGCGCTACGCCTTAGTAATCTCAGCTAATGTGACAACTGATGACGCCGGAAAGCTTTTAAATAGATATATCGTAAATATTGGGCAACGTGTGCAAACAAATATTTCAAGTTTTACAGCTTTATGTATCAGTTTCTTGTTGCATACTTATGTGTTTATACGATTGTTAAGCATCAACATAATCACTAACATACATGGTTACTATCCTAATTGTCACAAAAAATTACAAACGAACTCCCGAGTTGTATTTTCGAACGCAGGCAGTCAAACGCGTGGCCAAACAAATATATACAGTTGATTCAACAAAATATTTAGTTGGCAGTCTAATTTTTTTGGCCCAACACAGAGATTTTGTTTCAATCATAAATTTTATTAGACGAATAAAAGTAATTTTGTTGTTTTTTAAATTTTGTTTGCTCGATAATATATTTTGTTAGGGCAACTAAATATAGGTATATTTGGCACTATACAAATAAATATTCTGTTCAATTTTCTCTCAGTGTAGTCTCATCTCGGCCTGCTGTGACTATAAACGTCTCTACAGTATATTCGCGGTTTCTTCACACTTTTTAATCAAACCTTTGAAAAAACACCCGCTGTATGACGTGATTGGTTACTTCCTAAGCATGCAATGTTTCACAAGCGTTTCATACAGGTGTTAGCATTAAATCTGCTTATTTTTTAGTAAAATTAAACTTCCGCTTATATTTTTTCTACAAATTATAATATTTCAATCATAAATAATATGAATATATATATATATATATATATATATATATATATATATATATATATATATAGAGAGAGAGAGAGAGAGAGAGAGAGAGAGAGAGAGAGAGAAAATTGGGTATGTCTGTGTTGGAGACACGGCCGTTTGTTTTGAGTGAATACGTCTACCTTGACGCGCTCGGACGCCTTGGTGGTGGTTTTTTTTTTTTTTTTTTTTTTTTTTTTTTTTTTTTTTTTTTTTTTTTTTTTTTTTTTTTTTTTACGGCACCGCTTCACTCGATCATATGGGGTTTTATGGGTATCACTGGATTGCTTTTGAGATGCTCTTTCCAACCGTATACAATTTCTATATTTCGACTTGGCGTTTTGACGAGCATAGGCCGACATTGTGTTAAGTTTTCTTAATTTTTTAAATTAAACTCACACAATTTCACCATAACCACGCCACGCAAATGTTTTTATACACGCAACCGATTAATCTTGACGAGAGCTGTCGATTGAAGCGTAAAAGAGCGTCGTAGCTTCTCGTAGTCAAAAGTTATACTACGCCGAAGTTATGAGACGAGGTGAAACGAATTCAAAATTGTCCCCCCCCCCCCCCCTTTCCGCCCCTTCGCCGCGTATGATGCTTCGCAGTCCTCACTCAACGTAAAATATCCCTTGATACTTTGGCAATCGAGTGGTGTAAGTTAGTTAAATTTTGAATGTAGAAAATAGATTCGTAGCTGCAATGCCTAACTGTATGCCCCGATTTTGTTATCATCTGATTTTCTGGATTGCCTCCCACTATGGTCCCAAATTTAAAGACGTATTCACGTCAGAAATGCGTGTTGGTAATTCCTAGTAAGAAATAGTTCTTATGCAAAATATTATTACATTAAGCGTGCACGAACATGGTGCGTTGGCCCCCAGTGTAGTACTCTAAGCTTCGTTTGCGTGAGGTGGAGGAATATCCTGGAAGTAGAACTTAAGCAGGGTAACAGAAAAGTTGGAAGTAATAGTGTATCACGCTGAATTCTCCAGCGGCAGACTACGGATAATAATGACGCTGTAACCTGGGCATTGAAGTTGATGGTGGACACGCAGAGATATGTGCGGTGCGTGTTGCATGCCTGCCAGGTGCACTAACGCAATGCTCTCGATCTCCACGCACGAATTCCTCGCAAACGGTGCGGTTTCGAGTGACAACGCAATTTGACATTATTCTTTAAATTGAATGTGCTCATTCATAATCCGTCATTGGAAAACCAATTAAACTTCGGCATCAGAGACATTTATGAAAAAAAAAAAAAACATTTGCGACCCTTATTAGACTGCTTTCCGAAGAAAAGAAAGGGTGGAGAGATTTGGGAGGCTCTTAACAGCTAAATCTCGAGAGCCGATGAGGATGATTGAGGTGAGTATGGAGCAGCGCCGGAATGGAAGTGCGGAGGAAACGGGAAATCCACAAAAAAAACCCGCTGATCAACGGCATCGTCCGGCACGATTCGCGCATGCATAAATCCGGTGACCCGGCCGAGTATTGAACCCGGTTCGTCTTGGCGAAAGGCGAGCGCCACCGCGGCCCCGGAAAGAAAGGCTTATGAGATCACTTTCCTGTGTGGCTGTATGCGTGTTTGTGCGTGTTTTTCTGTTTGTGTGTGTTTCAATTTTTGAACGCGTGAACTGAATTTCACTAGACTCGGTCGGTACACATGTAATACTAAGGACACCTAACATAAAGTTATCGACCACGCCGGGCACTTACTTTGGAAATGGCGGTCAATTTAAAATTTAGGGCGATGTCATATTTCCGAAACCATTCAACCGATTTTAACGAAATTTTGTATGCTGAGAGCGAAAGTTGTAAGCATTAAATTCAGAGGTGAATGTTGTTCGGTCCGACATTTTGGAAGATAGCGCCACATGAAAAATTAAAGCTTTTACGTTATATCTGGTAAACTGCTCAACCAATTTTCTTCAAATTTGGCAAGTAAGTAATACTACGATAGGCCATGTAAGTATAAATAAACTTTATTGGGCACTTGTTTTCAAAATAGCGGCCATACAAATATTTCGCCAATTTCAACCAAAGTTTGTACGCTGACGCTATGTATTACAAGCATCAAATAAGCTAAACAACAGCTAATTTTGTACGCCATTTTGAAAGATAGCGCCGCATGTAAACATTATTCTGTTACATTGTATCCCGAAAACTACTTAACCAATTTTCTTCAAATTTGGCTTGTAAGATATACTATTATAAGCCAGGTAAATATGCGTGAGTAAACCTTATTTTCAAAATAATTTCTCGGGAAACAATTGACAGATTCCTACCCAATTTGGTAATCGAGTAGTATTGCCGCAATTGATATGTACAAATACGTTTCAAGTATGCGAAACACTTGTTTTCAAAAAGGCGGCCATGTAGATATTTTACCATAGTAGCTGTGCTGTATCTTCGAAAACATGTAATCAATTCCATTTTAACTTCGGATGCTGGAAGTATAGATAAGAAACATCAAATGTATCTACACGGGCATTCTTTTGTCCTCCATTTTTTAAGATTGTGCCACATGAATAAATAAAGTTTTTATGTCATATCTCGAGAAACTATTATCCGATTCTTAACAAATATGGGAAACAGTTAGGTGGTAAATGTCTTTATTTTATTGAAACAGTTAAAAGTTCGAGAATAAGGCCCTTGGTCGCATCAGCAGACGATCGTGAGACTCGCAGAGCCAGTGGCGTGTGTCTCGGTGACTCAAAGGGGATTTGTGGCAGCACATGTTGACATTATCCCCTTCCCCCAACCCCCCAACCACCACGTGATGGCCCCACTATCGACCGCCCTTCGTTCTGGTCTGCACGGGCCTCTGATTCACTCACCTGTTGCCTCTGTCCTTGTGAATCACTTCTGGCTGCCTTGACTAATAGAACGTTAATAGTCCGATAGCAGAGACGATAAACCCGCTGTGACGAGCACAATTGATACGCATTCCTGGCAAACAATTTCAAACACGTAAACTGATTTTTTGAAAGGCATTTTAATGTGGAGTGGAGAGGTTTGGGCGGCTCTTTTTTTCATCGATGTCTTGAGAGCTGATGAGGAGGTTGAAACAAGGTGAGTACGGAACAGCGCCGGAATATGCATGGGTGGGGGAAACGGCAGATCCCCGAGAAAACCCACCGACCAGCGACATCGTGCGACACGAACGACATTTTAACCAAGGGCTTACATAGTGGTGACGGCCAAGATGACCGAATCTTCGCAGTCGATGACACAAAGTTACAAGTAAAATTCCTTATACGTGCTTAACCGTAGGATCTGACCAAAAATTATAAAAACAGAAAAGTCTTAGTAAGCTTATTTTTTAAAAATAATTCACATATTAAAATTAAAGACAATTTCATTTGTTCATTATTCCAATATAATTAATTGCTAACGCCAGAACAATCACGAGTACAAAACTTTGTTTCCCCTCACGGCAGGGTATGGCGTTATAAGAATTAGTTTGCTGAAATCTCTAAATAATAATATTTATATGTTTCTATAAATCGTTATTTACCATATAGCTGGCTGTGTTCCAGTTCTGGAGACACAACTCTCATTATAATGATTTTTTGCTACTGTATTTCTTCACGCCCTCTGCAAGCTCAGTTCTGTGACTGGGCAATTTATCGTTCACAGACGTTCATTTTCGGACGGTATAAATACAAAGCTTTCCATGTACGTACGCATTCCTGTATCCTAGGCTACAGACATTTTACAATCCGTGATGAGACTATGAACAAACAATCCATTTTTTTTTTTTTTGTTCTTTGTCATTGCCTGAATTGTTTTCTTTTCCCATTTTTTGGGAGTTGCCGCTAAAGAACTAAAGTGAACTTTCTTTATTTAGTGAGTTGCAGAAGATAATGAGGTGTATCTATATATACAAATTTAATCATGACGTCCGAATGGATATTATAGAATAAAAATCTTAACTTGAAGTGAAAATTGACAGAGATTTGAAATGTTGCGTAAAGTGAATTCACCCTAGTCGCATTATTTTGAAAAACGCTCCGTATGTCCTAGGGGCAATCATGTGTTTTGAATAAACGTGACTTAACGTTGAAAGGCACCCCAATAGCCTGTTATAATAAAGTCAAAATAGTAATCAAATTACCCAGCTTGTCTGATCTACCTTGACGCTATAAGTGGAATTGGTTACAGACGGAATAGCTCTGATGCCACATGAAACTGGACTGTCTTCAAAGGGCAGGCGTGATTAAGTTATAACTGGCGGAGTCCACTCTTAAAATCGTAGCTTTTCACCGCAATATTTGCACTGTAATACTTAAAGTGTGAAATATTATGTAGACAAAAACGATAATGCATGGTGTCGCAAGGCAGTCAGTGTCGAAGAGATTTATATTCTTTTGACTTATATGTAAAGATGGGGCTACAGGGTATAACAGCTAAAGCTGAATGTGGACTTTTAGAGGTTTGTTTTTTCCATAACATCATAATGTAGGTAGCCCTGAGCTTACCAATTTGTCTGAAATTGATCCGCGTGATATAATATGTTGAAAGACAATGTCAGTTCGTGAAGTTGTAGTTAGTCAGATTACTGTAATTAATATTTATTCATCGCCTGTTTTGTTTTCTCGTAAGATGATGAAGTTTAAGCTTGGAGATGAAATATGGATTTATTTGAAGCTAATTGGTACAACTGATAATTTGTGTGTTCTTGATCACGGAGAGCTAGTGCATAATGCACAAATGCCAATAAAGTTTGTTTGGCCGAAATCGGTTCAGTGGTTCTCATTTAGCTGTAACATAACCTCAACACCAGCAGCACGTATAGGACACTAGTATTACTGTACGGTGTCGTGTTAAAAATATTCTAGCCATGGGAATGAGATAACAACTGAGAAATTTCTCCAAGTTCATGAACTTGAGATAATATTTATCTTATATTTCTGCTACGATTTCTGTAGTTCATGTGAAAGGTCACCTGGATCCAAGAAAGCTGTAGTAGTCAGTAACATAATATGCTCGCTGACTTTTATGAATTTATCCAATTTTTACTATTTTTCTCGGGTTTTGGTTTTCAAGGTCATTTAAGATCACGGTTATGGGATCAAGGTCACCTGGGCTGTTGGATGAGTCATAACATGGTGGCTGGTCGGTTCCAGTCCCTCGTCCCCTCTAAGCCCAAAACATTTTTAAAAAATTATTTTATATATTTTAAAATCATTAAAAAATTATATTTTATAAACATTTGGTTTTTTTTGGAATTTTTAATATTTTTGGGAATTTTCGAAATTTTTGTGTTCATGGTCATTCAAGGTCACGTGGATCCAATATGGTGACTAAGATGGCTGATGGTCGGCTCCGGTTCCGATCCTGGATCCAGTGTATTGATTTGGCATACCTTATGCTTATAACCAATATGGCCGCCACTGGTCTGCCTCGAAAAATTTCCCCCCAAATCATTTCGAGGGATCAAAAAGAGCCTTTAGGGGAATCGTTTTTTGATCGGGGGGAGGGGGAAATTAGCTTTTTTGAGGGGAAATCGGGAAATTTGAGGGAAATCAGTGATTTTAAGGGAAAGATGTAACCTTGAGAAAAAAATGCCACCGGGGGACCGATGACAGCACCGCATGAACAGATCCCATCTCCGATCCCGATCCCTGTTGCCCAGTATCGCACATCATTCTACTGCTCATCCTGGCTTCGACAAGGGTAACTCTGTCATTCTTGCATTTATCCCACATGCAAAGCACTTAACGATATCCTCTACTCCTTTTCCTCTTTTGACACACTGAGTGACGCAACGTACGAACACGATAATTTTAATTTACTCTATAGAGTTTTTTAAAGACAGACTGATGGAAATTGTTAATAAATTCATTATGTCATTCCTGCCACTATGAATTACCTCGATCTAACGTATCATTATGTGTGATCAGTTTAAAACAATTTTAACACACTTTAAATACTGGTTATCTGATAGAAGTTAAGTATTTTCTGCAGACTGCGAAAGATTACGCAATCTACAAGTTAGTTCTTCGATGCTTGCAATGTAAAGCTAGTGATACATTCCTCCATTTCTTCAGACAATAAAATAAAGAAAACAGTTCAACTTGCCGAAATTTTCTAGCTAATCGGTTGTGTTAGACAAAAAGTTTGTATATTTGGTTGAAGAACGTATTCAATGGTTTAAAAATTAAGTTTAGCATGAGGAAGCATTTTGGCAAAACAGTAAAGTCATGTTTACGACGATAATTCGTGAGAGAAGGAGTGTTGAACATCTTTCGAACTTTTTACAGAATAAAAAAGTTCACAGTTTCAACATTATACATGCAGATGTAAACTAGCATTTATTTGACTGTGCTTAATTTGAAAGAACAGCAGAAAAACACTATAAACTCTGTCTGTCTCAACGTTGCGAGTGGATTAAACAACGGAGATGAATGAGCTTCTAGAAGTGTAAGACGACGGGCCGAGACTGCTCCACATAACAGGTAGAGAGGAATCTGTCGTATCCCTGTTCCTTCGAGCAGCGGGCCAAAAACCTTCATTATACCGCCACTTCACCCGGATTTCCCAGACATTCCAGCGCGCTGAGCGAAGTGAAGCCTTGCTCCAGGGACCAGTTCCATATGTGGGTCGCCTTCTGCGGAGACTCCTTGTTTACCGCACTCACAGCACGTGCTCTGTGGCTCGCAGACCGCTTCAACAACCTTCCCTGACCATAACATACCAACACTTGCATGTGCACGGGCATTCGCGACTCTTCGTTCAAATATGACGTATTCTGTATCTGCCTGCAGATTTACTGACGTTTACTTAGACTGCATTATTTAAGAGATTGTTTATTTATTTAAAACCTAATCAACCTGACCACGTAATAACTCATCTCACTCATAATTAGTTAAATTGTACTGAACATTACTGAAATGATATTATCACTTTAACCTACTCAGACCCAGTGTACAGAATTGTGTATATTACGCACGTCTAGGTAACTTTTGGTCAGTACTGCACAATGCGAAGCTCAATGACCAATGATCTTATAGGCTGTTTACGGTAAAGTGAGCACTTTCGACGCTCTAGTTGCTTTTTTTTCTGCCATTTTTTTATCCTTTAACCACCTTTTAAAAAAAATATTGCAATGTAACTAATAAACACATCGTGTAGATTCGACCTTACTCAGAAGTTAACGTCTAAGGCTAAAATAAAATATGTTTATTTACTATATTATACCAAATTAGAGGGCTTTCAAAAGTGCTCACTTTACCGTGAATAGCCTACACCTGTGGGTAAATGATTCGCAAACTGTCTTATTGGTCTACGTTACAATTGGCTAATATAGCTGTAGCCGAACATATAGCTTACATCTCACCGGCTGTGACAACGAAACAAGTGTTGTGTCGACTTAAGTACAGTACGCATCATAAAATATTGTGTTTGCAACACCTGAAACCGTAAATTAAAGTGAGTTTGAAAGTGCAGTACGAATTCGCAGACATTCTAAGATAAGCTTATAAACCCCAGAGCATGAACACCATTCCCGTTAATGTCTGTATTCGCACGTACGATCGTCTTGTTGAATCACAGCACACCGTACGTTAGACTGTACTATAATCTGTTTCATATAACCTCAATGAATTTTGGCAGTTTTCAAAAAGAAGTGCGGCCACGATGCATCCCTCCGCCACAATATAGTAGTTCGGGTTCTATTTTATTTTATTAATGGGGTGGGGGGTCTGTAGTTTAACGTCTTTCGTGAGACGTGATTTTTTTGTGGTTCTTCTTATAAGAGAGTGGCGTTTGAAACTTGCAGTGTTTTGATGATGCATTGGAAAATTTTGTTCGTACGGAAATAGCAATCAATTTACTATAACTCAAACGTTTTAACTTCATCGAAAGAACTAAATGCGAGAAATGCTCAACAGATAAATATCATTGCATTTTTTATATAATGAACTACACTAAAAGGGCGCTTATTTAGGCCACGTACATTTGAAAACCTCCCGCAAGAACAAAACGTAATAAATACGCCACTGTTAATACCGACGTGCGAAATGCATATTGTAAACATGTTAAGCAAATTTAACTTCTACGTAAAAATCGTCAGAGTTTCAATTAAATGAAAGTCCAAATACATTAAAAATATTCAAACAACAATTTAAGAAAACATTATTTACAAAACACATAAACTTACTGTTCACTTTGTAATTCCTAAACACGTACCGAACTTTGGATGATTGATCACTTGTCGGCTACTGATCGAAATAATTTATTTGCTGACTTATGCAATTAACGAAACACTTGAACTATTTCTTGAAACTAACACAGAAGATGTCGGACCACAGTACACAACAAACCATTTTACAAAACGGCAGATACAGGTCGATAATTCATTTCACTGAGGAGACTGTTCTAAAAAGGCACCTACTACGAACTACACTTAATGAAATACGTAAATACAAAATTAATTTACTTCATATATAATATTCCGACATCACCAGCAAGGAATTCTCGCATACGGGAAGAGAGCACAATGGCAACAACGGCTTTTCACCGGGCGGGTGGCGACCACAGACAAGAGACTCAACGGAGATTGGTGGAGACCTTTCACATAACCGTGATGTTCGCATGCTCTACAATAATATTTCTAAATTTTTTTAAAGCCCTTGCTCTATAACTCAGAAAAATTGCGTATTAATCCATGAGCGTCATTTTAACAATAAATGTTTTAATCATCGTTAATTTTCCGCATTATATTTTTTAATTCCGAGTACTGTTTTCTTCTACAATCATCGCCAAGAGCGCCAACATAACAACACGCATCCTGCAACAACCATCAGCTGACACAGTACTATGGAAATGGGGGTGTTTATTGTTTACATGCTGTGTAGGTTGGTCACGTCTGTCAAATTTTATTGAAGTTATACGAAACACAGTATATGCAATGTTCACTATGAGCCGAATGTCAGCCAATATAATGGCGTTTTGGCAATTTCCCAGCGAAATGTCCTTTCCTAAGTGTCATACATTAGTATGCAATCCAACGTGTACATTTGAGTACTCTACACTTTGAGTGCTGCTGACATGTTATTACGTTGTACTGTAAACTTCTGGCGGGGTAATATTACGCCGACAATGGCTTCAAGGAATTCGGATGTCGCGCTACGACAAACTCCGTATAAGTCCGTAGGATTCAGACGCCGTCATGTTACGTCACCAACACTCACTGTTAAAATAAATACAATCAGTAGAATGAGACTTGTATCGCATTCTACCCAAACAAAATATTTCAAAGCTCGATCTCACGCGAAAATATCAAGTTAATAGTTTCCAGATTATTTCAGTAGTTTAGGGACGTTTTTTTTTAAACGATAACTATGTCATTCTGGCAATAAACATTACGCTGTGAAACAAACATAAATGCTTTACTTTTGTCAAGTAATTATAACGTAATTAATGCAACATCACTATTAAATTATCAGTATAATAGTGTTGTTTCATAATTATAAGATGACGCGTGGATAAAATTTAACAGCGATATCTGAAGGCATTTGTAAAATTAAAAAACCCAATAATCTATACATAGCATAAAACAAAGTCTCCCTGTCGCGTGAGTCTGTGTATTCGGTCGGAGAAGACTTCTAAACTACTACATGGATTTTGATGTGGTTTTCACCATCATTTAGGAAATTTCTTCAGGAAGCATTGAGTATATAATGTCGACGTTTCCTAATCAAGTCGAAAAAAGTCGCTTTTCGGGCGCTTACATTGCTTACGCTGACTAAACCATAAGAGATACGCCAAATTAATATACTACAGAATTATAAATCTCAAAAAGGTCTGCCAAAAGGTCCATTACAGCATAAGGTTTATCTTCTAAGGATGGCCCACAGTAATCATTTTTATCTTTTAAAATTTTTATTAAAAATAGTGTTTCACTTACGAAGACTTTTTGAATAACACAGTATTAATCCTATGTTAGTCACCTTAAGCATTTGGTGTATATACTTGCTGTAAACATAAAGAACGTCATATTTGTAAATCACACCCGAGCGAAGTCGGGACGAGTCTCTAGTACATGTATAAATCACGATTTTATCGTTTTAGATTTGTACAAACAATAAAAGACATCTTTCGTACAGAAATTACATAATTCGTACTGAAAGAAGATGCCAACAGCTACTTCAAGACGTCTATAAATAAAACTGTACAAAAAAATGTTTTTTATATTATAAAATAGAAAATTCTCGCATATTTTCTATTTGTGGTTACCCTAAATTTTTAGGAAATTACTTTTGGTAAACACACCCCAAAATGAACTAAGACAAGATCTTCCAGTTGGCCTTTTTAAATCTTCTGTTAATTAGTTTTGTTTATCTTATTCGTACACTACAAAAACACTAAAATTTGGACTTTGACATGTCGTTTCAAAAAACCACGGAATCTAAAAAAAAATTCATCTGAGGAAAACAGGAGTCGCAGATAATGTCTGAAAGTTGAACAAAATATAAATTATATAAGTTGCAAATATAAATAACCAATTTCTACGTGGCCAAGGCCCATTACACTCTCAACACTGAATAAGTTATCTGCTAAAGTCTGTTCACGGTAAACTGAGCACTTCTAAAAGCCCATAAGAACAACAAAATATTTCATTGTTCGTGTACAAACAATTTACTCGTCTGATTCAACGAAACCTTTCTCTCGGTGTAGCAAACTGAACAATGGAGGTAAGCGTATGAGACTTTACAACTGAGGCGAAATTTGTAAAGTGCTGTCCGTATACCGTACGGACGTCGTGGTCAATACACATTGACCACGCCATAGGGGCCACGGTGGCTAAGCGGTTAGACTGCTCGCCTCCCACCAAGGCGAACCGGGTTCAATCCCCGGCCGGGTCACTCCGAATTTCCGCAAGTGGGAATACGTTGTGCCGGACGATACTGCTGGTCGGCGGGTTTTCTCGGGGATCTCCCGTTTCCCCCGCCCTTACATTCCGGCGCCGCTCCACTCTCACCTCATGTCACCCTCATCGGTTCTTAAGACCTCGTTGTTAAAAGCCGCCCGAATCTCTCAACTTATCCGCCATGTTGCATCTCCCATTTATGTGTCTTGACTTTCTTTTCAATAAGTTAACTAAATATGTTTTATCATAACACGTTGACAATTCACAAATGCCTTCAACTGCAGTCGTTAAATTTTATCCATGCGTTATCCGGCAACTTGAAATGGCAAGATTCTACTTATAATTTAAAAATTATGCTTCACTAATTACGTTATATTTACTCAACAAAAAGTTCAGAATTCATGTTTGTTCTTCAGCTTTAAACTTTGCCGGAGAGGTATATTTGCAACTGAAATAAGCTGGAAACCAGAAATTCAGCACGGAGTGTCAGGTAGAGCCTTGACGGGGTTCAGGCACCGCCATCTTGTATTTACAAAAATTTCACCGTAACTTGCATTACAGATTTTATACTTTATTTTGGCATTTAAACTTTATTATCGACAAGGCATGGGGCATTCATTGCTTTTTACGTGTAATAAGTTTTGTATTGCTATACTTCTGTTGTCAGGATCATTTATGTAAACACTGCAAGAAAAAATTACTTATTTCTATATGTACCGGGATATTATTCGCAATGTAGAATTTAATGATAAAGACTTTTGATCTGACGGAGTTTCGAACTCATGCCCTATAGTAACATAAAACGCGGGGACGCCGCAACTTTACATCTGCACCACCAGGTTACGCACCTGACGAAGAGTTTATATACTGTGGATAACGTACATTTTGTAAATTACGTTTTTAATTTGGTAGGTAATGTTTCAAGTATTTAGAACGGTTTTAAACAGTAATTAAAAATCATTATTCGTCGTTGTCGTATTTTAAATCTATTTGAAAGAGTTTCAACCTCACGGATGTAAATTCAATATGGAGGCGTCCTTTTCAGTTTCTTCATCAACTCGTTTCAAGTAGTAGCCACGGGGAGCGCCCTACGCTCTGAAACTTCAATGTGATTGGTCATTTACGAGAGCCGGTATGGAACCTGCCACGAAAAATCGGACGTGTCCAATTACCAAACCTGGTACGAAATCTAGCCGTGCAAGGCGGGGAATGCCATGACGGGTGCCACACTAGCCCGTGTACCGGCCGCTATGGCGGACCTTGCACAAGCTTTTACGGGATCTGGTATCGCGTAATATCGGGTTTAGGGCGAGTCACACGCCTCGCCTCTCTCGGGTTCACTGTGCGTCGGGTAGTGCGCTTATCTGCTGATGCGATGCTTGGAAGCGCTCCAGGTAATTTCGGGGATGCTGGGTACAGAAGAGCCGGCCATGAGCGGAGCTGCGGCCGGGCTGCAGAGAGAGAGAGAGTGTGTGAGAGAGAGAGAGGGGGGGGGGGAAGGGATAAGGCTGTGGACCCTAGGGCTGGTGAAGGAACCTAGCACGCGGACCATGACCGCTATAACAAACTCTGTTAGTGACTTGGATTAGGTACTTGCGACGTACACCATGGACTATAGATGAGGTAGACCAATCTCGTTGGCTGCGCACGACCAATCTCCGTGCCCCAAACACATCGAACTGCTCACCTGCCGACACATCTAGCGAAAATTGCACGGATTCGATATTAGGTTAGAAAACAAATTTGTAAACAAATGTTTTGATATGTATGTGTACTTCCTCTAACCAATTTGTAATGCAGTTTTATTAAATTCAAAATGGTAAAATTATACTGCTTGTCATTTAAAAATTAAGATATTAACAAACACTTTCGTAACTGTTGACCATGTGACTTTGCCAGTTGCGTTCCTTTGAGGTAGGTCGTACTACATTAAAAATGCACATCGTTGTACACATCTAATTAACATACCTTAATTTAACATTTGTCACTTTCCCGTAATATTTCTATGTATATTCTTTATGTAAACACCATTTCTACACATGTCACTTAAATAATTTCATTTGTTTGCACTATATTTATTTTAAATATTTTTCTATCACGTTAGGATATTTTTATGTTAATAATTTTATTTCACTTCTTGGTCTCATTTTTAAGTGTTTATTTTATAATATTTTTGTATCCGTTCCGAGACCTTATATTCTACGTTTTTCAGCAGTTGGGCCATTGAAAATGGATCGTAAAGGGGTTTGGAGGGGTTCTAGCTTCCCATATGCCCACATATGCAAATGCTGACTTCTGATTGGCTTGAATAATAGGCCCTTTAAGTTAGCTGCAGCCAAACGAACTTATCGAGCTCTCATCTCGCCTGTACGGAGGTTGAGTGTGGGATTTAAAACTAGCTAGATGCTTACAGTTTATACGAGGTAGAAGTATCAGGCTACGTAACGCGTAGAGCGGAGACTCCACGTCTTGGAAGTCCTACAGCTTCCTGTGAGGGCTGTCTGCTAATCTTTGTTTGCCAAATAAAAGCTGAATATCAACTTCAAGAGAAACGAGAACATCACGATTACGCTACAGATAAGCATATTAAGTAAGGTGTTCAGATGGCATTTTCAGCGTCAACTATTAAGTGTTCTGAAATGTTTTACCTAGAGGCGACGCCATCTTGTAAATTGCGAGCTTAGATCATCCCAGCTTAAATTTTCTCTTACGTACAACTTGAGAAGAGTTTCGACTCCCGCTGAGCTAGGCAAAATAAAGCTAGGCATAATAACTAAGCTTGATTTTTAATTTTGAAAGTAACATTTTGTTTATGTATATATTTTTACGTGCTGCAGCTGGCCCCGACTCAGCTGCCCCGCGCCGTAATCGGAGACCCACCTCGCCTTCGCCCTTCCTGGAACTATGCGCTCGTGGCTGTCTGCTCCCCTTCTGGGAATCCCGTACATGCCGACAGCGGCGAGACTTGCTGGCGTCACAGACCTCCACTCGCCTGCTAGAGTTTCTGATACGTTTAGCGACGACGCATGAATGTTCTGGTGAGACTGGCTGGCGTCTCAGCCCTCCGCGACGCATCAAGCAAGTTGGAGAAGATTCCAGGTGGCGGCCTAAGAGACTATATATGCTGCCGCAACTCACCGGCCGGCAGTCTTTGATGGAGGCAGCCTGGCGAGTGTGAGCGAGCGAAGAGAAGTGTGGACGACGACTGGAGATTGCGGGACGACGGCGAGTGGGGTGTTCGTGGCTTGAATGGACGAGAGGGTGTGGAACCGACGAGTGAAGCCTACTGTGCGTGAGGGCGCTTGGAGGACTCTATAACATTGCGACTGGCGGGACATGGTCCGAACTGAGGCGGGACTGAATGGAAGTGTAATACTAATGTTATTATAAATATTCGAACCGTAAAATATGGACGCATAAATTATAAAATAATTGAATATTTCGATACACTGTCTATTGGGACTGATCTTTAATTATTTAATTTCATCGATTTCTTTGTCGTAATTATAAATTTTATTAATTGGTGTCAATCGCGAACAGTAAGTAATTTCAATTTATTGTGGGAATTTGAGTTCAGAGAATTTTGCTGTAGTTATTGTAAATAAAATAAGTAAATTATAATTAATTCTTTCATTTGATTAAGACCTCCATCCCTTACCAAACATGGTATAGCCCACTTAATTTCTAGAAAGAGAAATTGTAACTATATATATATTGGGAAGCAGTAACTTGTGCTAAGTGATTTCAATTTTGAAACTCGCGACTAACGAGTGCATTAGCACAGGGATACGCGAGGCTAAGTACAGCTACTTCCGACAGTAGTAGAAGTTTCTGGTGTGTTATTTAGCTGTTGAAAATTGCCTCCAGGGTTTTTACAATACTTAGTCCAGAAGACATAACAAAAAATTAAATAATAAAAACTGAATAAAACTCAGAATATAAAGCAAATTACATTTCGTTGTCGTCTCTACCTCTATAGTTTGAAATCCCAGTTGTCCTTGTTGTTTAATGAGCATATGCTAACTGATTATGAATATTTTCGCATTGTTTCCGAGTTCGTCCCGTGCACAAATAGCGTACGTTACAGTTGTCCTGCTGAACGAGGCGTGATTGTTCGGCAAGTTACTCGTCCAGTCTGCTGAGACAAGGTCCGGCCAGAATATGTAGTACTCCACACTTGGTAAAACACATTCTGCTGCATTTAAAGTTAAGATTGAGAGTTTTTTTTTTGTCTTATTGCACATACTACTACGACGGTAAGTTAGGAGTGGTCAATAATCAGAAAAGTCTTTGGAGAGAAGAACCTAATAAAGTTCATCACCGAAGCACTCACACGCAATTAATGACTACAGTAGTTATTCTACACAGCATAACAAATGTATATTATATGTATCTGTGCTAAGCTGCAGAATTCAGTAATGACACAAAGTTGTATGTCACCGACTAAATAAGTGACTCTGTGAAGTGGCTTTTCAGTATAGAGGGCTGCAGTCCATGTGGAATACCAGATATAAGTCCATTCACGGTTTCTTCGGCCTTTTAAAATCAAACATTTGAAAAATCTCCCCATGTATGACGTGTATAGTTATTTCCTAAATACGCCCTGTATCACAAGCGTTTATACTTTTGTTCATAAGAGTTACTTTTTTTCTGTTAAATTTAAATTTAATTCATATTTTATCTATAAATTATAATGCTTCATTCGTAAATAATTTCAATAAAAACAGGGAGAAAATAGGTATGTTGGTAGCGCCTAGTGAGAAATAGTGATTATACAAAACACTGTTACACTTAGTGCGCAAGAATACGGTGTGTTGTTCCTCTGGTGCGTTGTTCCTCCAGGCTTAGTTAAGCTTAGTTTGCACGAGGCGGAGGAATATCCTGGAAGTAGAACTTTAGCAGGGCTTCAGAAAAGGATGAAGTAACCGTGAATGGATTATAATATTGGCGCCCATTCACTGTGCAGTAAAACTTATTTTAACATAGTCATTAAGTGTATGAATTTTATTCCTCTCCTATTTGTTGACCATATGGAGAACCCAAGCGCAAGCGCTGACTGTACCTCAATAATTAACATAATAAATGCTGTGTACGTGTAAGAATTGACATTACAAGGTCAAGATTGGGTACATGCGTAGAAGACGAATAAGCGGTCTACCCCATATTTAGTCTATGTGTGTAACAAGTCATAAACAACAGGAAGGAGGACAGAGACTAGCGCTTGTCAAACACCTCATTTGAATAGCACATGTTTACATTCTTTCATGTCGTAACATGTTTGTGCACAACAATACCAGAAAGGAAGAGCGCAAGCAGTATGTTTGTACGACAAGTCAACCCCGGAAATATCCTCTCCTAGCCCAAGCTCCAATTTGAAATCCTGTAATAAATCCTAGGGTGACGCCTGACCCATAACATATGATCCATGTTATCCATTCATAAACCCAAATCATTCGCTGGACACCTGAAAATATCCAAAAAATTAAAGTTTCAGATTACTTAACGGCCATGCCTACCAAACCGGCAGCCGTTAACTTCAAAAGGGGAATCAATGTTAAACGAAATTCCTTCCCATTGCATCAATTTTAAAGATAACTATTTAAAACAAAAAATATTCTACGTGGAATTTCTTGAGGAATGTTGCTATGTTAAGACAAATACATATTAGGTAACTAGAGTCTCAAAAGTGCTCACTTTACCGTGAACAGCCCATACATACGAACACGATATATATAATATGTCTATTTCGGAAGGGCTGTAGCTGGAGCAGACGGGACACAGCCAGAATGAAGGATAAATCTCTGAGTTTCTGGATAAAGCATTGTTGAATGACGAAGCGCAATGCATAGATAGTTGAATGCCGATATCTACCCCCTGCCGTAAAGGAAGAATTGAAACCTTATGTCAGCATTTAATAATAAATAAATATGAAGCTCCCAGGCATTCTTGGGGTGTTCTCTGCGGATTTGTTATCTACTGTACAAGGTGAACGAAACGGTCGCTTTATGTTTCGACACTTAACGCTACCGTTTGCGAGTAACTGGATAATACTCGGATCCTTGCAAACGTGTTGCCTACGTGACAGATGTTGCGATTCAGTATTCGAACATTCGTTCCACAGCACACGCAGTTATAATCCATTCACGGTTAATTCATACTTTTCTGAAGCCCTGCTAATTTATACTTCCAGGATATAACTCTGCCTCGTGCAAAACTCTGCAATGTTACACCAAATGACAACGCACCGAATTCGTGCGCACTCAATTGTATAGGCTATTCACGGTAAAAAGGGAACTTTTGAAAGCCCTGCTTAAGATCTACTTGTATGCACGCCATGTATTCTTCCGCCTTATGTAAAATTCACGTTGCCATGGGCATCTTCACTTTATTCATGCGTCCGTCAGGTGAATCTGTGGAATTATTTTAAAAGTAAATATGTTACAAATCTGGCCATTTTTACACTTGGATACATTATAGACAGTGAGCGGAAGACATAATATACGTTATTACAAACGGATTCTTTCCATTCATCATTACCAACTTTACTGGGCGCATGCCACTCAGTTCACCCGTTAAAATATAATGGAGGTAGGAGTCGTGACTTTTTTCTAAGGTTGGTTTCGAAAGTACTCACTTTATCGTGAACAGCATTTAACAATGTTTTGCATGCAACTATTTCTTACTAGGCGCTATCAACACATGTTTGTTCACCTATTTTATTCATATTTATTACAAATTAAATATTATAATTTATAAATAAAATACAGGTAAATCTTTAATTTAACGAAAAATGAGATACTTCCATTCGAACAGAGGTATAGAACGCTTATGACACACTGGATTATTTAGGGAAATAACTAAACAGGTCTTACATGGGGTGATTTTTCAAAGCTTTAATTCAAAAAGTGCGAAGAAACCGCGAATGAACTATATCAACAGCCCCTCTCAAACTGCCAAATTTTCCAATAATTTTGGTCAAAAAAAAGTTGGACAATTATGACGTCATCGAAACGTCATAAACGCCGCCATTTTTGTTTGAGAAAATTTTGATGGCTTCAGTTTCCATCAGACATTTGAAAATTGAGCCGGTTCTAAAATTTATTTGACGTTTGACGGTCTCAGCCAATCAGAATCGTGCACGACAAAAATGGACGTCAAGAAACGTAAAATAACGAAAAACTGCTGGAAACGAAGTAAGTTACGAAGATAATTAATTTACGTAGAAGCTGTCTCGGCATGAATGTTATTTTAAGTTAATATTGCACATGATATTGCGAACTAAGAGGCATTTATTCCATTGGGCAAGAAACATATCTTATAAACAAAATTATAATTTAGTAAAGAAAAGAAAAGAAATTACACTATTACTTACACTTCTTCCTGTAATGGACCGCATGGAAAAACAGAAGCAATATCTCACTATGAAAATAATTTAAAAATAATATTTCAAACTAGATTCTCCCAATAAAAAAATTTGACAGTGTGACACATTTTCATACACATTCAAGACTTTTTGATAAAATTTGTTGAAAAGAAAAATGTGACGGCCGTATTTCGTCCTCAAATTTTATTGTCAAATATAGATGAAGGTGAAAATTTAATAGCGCGACAAGGGCTTAAGGTGGGTGGTGTGGTATGCCTTGCATTGCAGTTCGACACGGCCGGCCGAATCACTTCCAACACACGCTGCTCGCAGAAGCAGATCACGTGTGCGAAACGCCCAAATGAATGGCCTTGGAACCAACTCCTACATTGTGCGTACAAGAACTTAATGATGGCCGATATATTGTTTCGTTTTTCAAGGCCGTTCGAACTAAAAGTTCCGTTGCTACGCTACAGGCCACCGAAGTAGAACAGCCAGGTCTCGTTCGGAAGTATTCAAGGAACTCATTCTTGAGGAACCGCGGGATAGCAAATTATTGCTATACTCCGTTCGCGGTTACTTCTAACTTTTCTGAAGCCTTGCTAAAGTTCCTTTTACAGGATACTCCTCCGCATCATGCATAAAATCATCCATACAATTCCACCAAAAGGACAAAACACCGCATTGAGAACTATTTCTTATATGTTGTTCACGGTAAAATGAATACTTTCGAAATCAACCTTGCAAAAATGTTACTGCCCCAACCTGCATATGTTTTAACTGGCGCACAGACCAGTACGCACCCGGTGCAGTTGGTAACCATGGAAGGAAAGTAGATCCAGGCCTTAACGCTGAATTGAAACTGTAAGGTTAAATATTTATAAATAGTGAAAAGATTTATTTCGCTTTCAGGTTTTTTTAAATACATAATACGTGTCAAATTTAGCACATCTGTAAAATATTTCCTTTCTTAATAATTTTACAGATTTACTTGTACGGCGCATGACTAACGTAATGAGGCTTTTGGTAATGTTAATTTTACACGTGGTGTGAGGATACACAATGCGCATACAAGTAGATCTTAAGCAGGTCCTTTCAAAGTGATCAGTTTACCACGAACAACCTGTACTAGGCATACCAACACACCTATTTTCTCTCTGTTTTTATTTGTATTAATTATAAATGGAATAATATAATTTATAGGTTAGATAAAAGTAAAAGATAAATTTAAGAAAAAATTAGGTACTTTTATCTCAACAGAGATACAAAACGCGTGTGATACATTACACATTTAGGAAACAACTAAACATGTGATACATGGGGTGATTTTCAAAGGTTTAATTCAAAAAGTATGACAATAGTGAGAATAGGCTATATGTTGCTGATCACAAGACATTTAGGGGATTTTTACAACAGGCGGTAGGCAATATAACCAACTTCCGTCCGGAACGGTCTGTTTGTATACACTCCTTTAACATACATAGTGCCTTGTGTCGCAATCAACTGTGCAGATTTACAACACAAACAGCTCAGCGAAAACGTATCACTATGGCAAAATATTAGCTTACGAAATTTGCAAAGATTATCATGTTAGATTTTCTTTTATTTTGCTTTTTTCATATTGCCTTAAAAAAAAAAACTTTAGACGGGAATATGCGTATTAAGTGTTCGTTTCTGTTCTACGTTCTCAAGGACAACCCACAATGAAGTTAACATTTCTATCGTTAGGTTCACTTTTTCATATCACTATGTTGAGGTATAGGTTGGCCAGCAGCGTGTTCACATTAAACAAACAGAAACGTAAAGTTGAAATTCGCAGGGGAAAAAAAAAAAACAAATATTTTCAATTTAAAGTATCCTCAAAGTAATGCTGACAATCAAATTCAGGAAGCTATCTAAGGTATTTTCTTCAATTTATTTATCTTCATTTCTAACAACTTATTATTTGACGGTTACATACTATTGCAATGAAAGTTTAAGTTGTAATTTCGTTAGTGCATTGACATACCTATTTATATGGTAAACATATCAAAGATTTGTGAGATGCCAATCTTTATGCAAATAGACGCCAGAACCGTTACAAATGACAGATGAGAGTATCATGGGCACAAGTATAATTTAAATGCGTTGGAACATACATTCGTATGAATGTTTAATATGTGTTTATTTAAATACACGTTCATTTTCGTACCTGCCATTCTAAACTTCAGTGTGAACACATCAAGATTTCGGTAATAATTTTGGCGTATAGTTAACGCAAAGCTAACATAGCGAGCTTACGTTAACTCCGCTGTGATTCGGTCTGCACGTGCGTGTCCGACTAGTGTTTTTTTTTTTTTTTTTTAACCTGGAGGTCAGCCAGGCCTTACAGAAGAAACGTGTATGACCTTCAAACACTTCGATATGCACAAGCTGGAGCTGAATTCTTCGCAAATTTGCTGTGTAACAGCAGAACATTACTACACTGGATGCAAACCAATGGAATGAACTGAAGATGTCACTGTATTTTCCTCGCGCTTATGGAAAATGCGTCGTAAACATGCGGTTTTCAAACATTTCCGCGATATTTTTACAAAAAAATGAGAAACATATAGGCCGCACGGTAAAATCCTGACTTTGCAGAGATTATTTGACTAAAAAAGTCGCCTTAAAACAATACTAATACAGGATATGTACTGTTGGGATATATTTTGTTTGTCAGCTGCGATGAAGCCTTAATGTTGCCCATTTCATGAACACCAGCATAACAAGTATACGTCCTGGAACTATTTTTGTGCTCGTTATTTAGAGTTTCACTTCACTGCCTATGGGACTAGCAGCGGACGAGAGAACGTGTAAAGTGGCAACACGGTGAAGTTAAGAAGAGAAGATAAAGCGGTGTGGTGATTATCACAGATGGCCGCTAAACGCCTGGACTTGATCACGCGGGAGACTTGTGTGACCAGCCTAATTTACAGTAACGGTGTGGCAGACAGACATCTTCCCGTAAGATCCGACGCTAACGGGAATCATCGTCGTCTTAACCGGAATTCTTCCCGCTGCGTGACGTTTGTCCAAGCAGGATTTTCATATTTACATGTTTACATCACGCCAGAGGCCCCAAGTCTCCAGCCAGACCTCACAAGATACAACACAGGGGCGTAAACAGGAGGGGGGGTCCAAACTACCCCCCTCCCCCCACACTCCGGAAATATATGAAGGACACATTGAAATAAAATAATAACATAGTAGTTAGTTATCAGTAAAATGAGAAATTATGTAAATAAAACATTACAATTAAGTAAAATACAAATGCAGGTGTCTCTACATCTACTGTTGTTCTTTAGCTCAAAAATTGTTATAGGCGCTGTTTGTTATATCCCGAAAAAAAAAAATTCTGCCTACGCCACTGGTACAAAACAAATCCCGTACACAAGTTTATTTTCAACATTGAACTAATCAGCACCTAACACCCACGTCCATTGTAAGTAGTTAGGCCAACGCGGCACTTAAGCCGTCACTTAGGGCCGGTTTCGCCACGCGAGATGATGATAGTTTGTCGAGATTAACTTACAAAAAATCTCGACTATCTGTATCTTGCGCTTCACCACACACATTAATATCGATTTTCTCTGAATATCTCGATAAAATTTTAACCCGCCGATTTTGGTGGTTTAAGTCACATTATCGGGATAAAACTGTAAAATATAAACAAATATTTTGGGAAGGTGACGAGAGGGCAAAGTTATTTCATCGAGAATAAAGAGAAAATTGCTCAGGCAATGAACAATGTAATTTTTGAAGATGAAAGTTATGACGAGGATTTCATTGTTTGTCATCCTCGATGTTTACGTGAAATAATAAATTATTTTGAAGGTAAAAGTACATTTTCGTCTTATATGAAACACGTGATTTTCAAACGGACTATATTGTTCTATTGTTTACCTTTACGACAACTATTCTGCATTAACATTAGGTTAACACCAGTAGTGTTTTTAATTGGAAATGTCTTTGAATACACTTAAAAAACAGATGTTGTGAACTAAACAACAACAGATAACACATTAGCTCCTTAGTTCTGTCTTTAGTTTTAGGATCTGCAAAGTTAAAGAGCTCTGTTTGAAGCTTCTCCTGTTTAGTTCTTTCGTGTTTCTCCTAACTTTACTTGACGAATCTCTTTCATTGCCTCATCTTCTTTAATAACAAACTACTCAATTTTTGCTTTATGCCAGGCACTTACTTCAGCTATTTTTTGTTTGAGTGCATTGCTGGTCGTCGTTGACTACACCAGGAAGATGTTGCCATACGGTTTCTCACATGGCTGGCAGAGACTGTCCTCCAACCATCGGACCCAGTCGAGGTATAGTTATCTGATGCATTTGCAGGGTTACTCATATCAGCTGTGTTTATGACAACTGATGAGTCTCTACTGGAATGACAGTACGCTGGCTTTACTAGTGCCAGTACACAGTGATCTTGAGTGGCAGAACACACTGGCCCCCTTAGCATGGACACGTTCGTCTACATAGGTATTTCGCATATGATTTTTAGGTTATCCCACACCGCCTTCAAGTTGTCAACTGTCATGTAGTGATCACGATATGTACAATCGAAACTATTCGCAAATCGATCGCCACAATTTCGCTTTATTTTGTTGTGTCACAGCATCAGTCCGTCTATTTTCAATGATATTGAAATGTTCTGTAACTAATTCTAACAAAATGTGTTTTTTTGTGGGATGAAAAAGTTCGGTTTCGCTGTTTCCTTATTCCCCCATTGCCTTCCCAATTAGCCATACTTTCTCAAAATGATTTCTCTGTACCAGCTCAAAGCAAAATCTCTCATGTTTACCGTGAGAAGATCGCGATTAAGTCAGAATATCGAGATAATTTCGACGAGATATTCTTTACTGAGATTAAACGTGGTGAAACACACCGAACACTATCGAGATTAAAATCGAAGTTAAACCTCTCATCTGGATCAAATTATCTCGATATTCTGAAAAGCTAATCTTCGTTGGTGAAACCGGCCCTTAAGCCGTTCAAGTCAAACGGTGCCACACGGAGTTATATATCATTTTACTCACTTCGTATATACCCTTAAATGTAAACTGGTGGCGTTAGTATAAGCTGTTCGCGGTAGAGTGAGAACTTTTGGAAGCCCCTGCTTAAAAAACACTGTTCTAGTCATATTGTATCGTTCCGCCATGTGTAGACATTACATTGCCACTGGCCTCGTAACTTAAATGCTCCGCTCAAGTGAAAACGTCAGATTGCTAGCAACATAAATGAGTTACTATAGAGTCTATTCGCGGTTTCTTCACATTTATTTAATCAAACCTTTGGAGAAGAAAAAACCCCATGTATGACGTGTTTGGTTGTTTCCTAAATATGTCATGTATAGGCACATGCATTCTATACTTCTGTTAACATAAAAGTGTCTAGTTTTTTTGGTTAAATCAAACTTTTATTTATATTTTATCTATAAATTATAATTTTTCGTTTATAATTCGTATCAATAAAAACAGTGGGAAAATAGGAGTGTTGTTAATGTTTAGTAAGAAATAGTTCTTACGCAAGATATTATTAAAGTGAGTGCGCACGAATATGGTGCGTTGTCCCATTCATGCAATTTTCTATACTTTATAAACACAGACGAATTATTACGCGAAAATATTTATGGCCATGCTAGACCAGACTTCAATATCCTACATCCACAACCACACAACTTCATTTGGTTATTGACGGCGTGTCTACGTGAGAAGACATGTTCTTAATTGACTGGGCCAGTCGTAATAAAGTACTCCAATGATTCGCGGACAGACACTTGACGCATGAGACATTTATAATCATCCAAACACGAAAGTGCGTATGAAAATAAGAGTACAATTGGCCTTGAAATCTTTTAGAGAAAAAACACCCGCATCTATTGATAAAGCTTTGTTCGTACCAGGTGTAGGAATGGTCTGACAGTAGAACTTAGGCAGGGCTTAGAAAAGATTGAAGTAACCGTGGATGGACTATACTATGCCGATTCGTGTTCTGATAAAAAAATCACCAACTTCAATTAAAGGCTGTTCACGATGAAGTGAGCACTTTATAAATTAACATTAGAAAAAAGTCACTGCCCATACATGCATATACAGATGTCCCAGCGTTCGCCTACCATTGTGAAACACGTGCAGTATGTTAAAACAGAGACAATATTTATCGACGTTACAGAAAACGGAAAGATACATGTCTGCCATCTGTGAGAACACACACAACAGAATCATTTCTTGAATATTACTCCAGTGAGATGACGTCCGCCCAGGTTCGCACTTCCGCGTACTCGATGCAGCGCGTTTTCCATAACCCGCAACAATGCTGCAGCTTGTATAGGGTTACTTATCGTGGGGAATCCTCTGTTTGAGTGAGTTCAGGTCTGGTGGGCGTGTTTGGAAAACACGACGTTTGAGGAATCCCCACAGGACATAATCGCAAACCGACAGATGAGACGAGTGGGCGGGCCATGAAACATTGTTCGTAAAGTGTCCATTGACAGGCGAGCGGTGTGTGCTGTGGCTCCATCTTGATGTAAATAAACGTTTGTAAAGGTCGATGTTGAGGTCACATGATGCGTGGAGGGCAGGCGACCACTGCACAGTGCTTAACGACAATGGTATCACTCGCCGGGCAGAGCTGGCTGTATCACGCCATCCCCACCCTAGGGACACACGAGTACTGGGCGAGTCAAAATGGTAGGCGAACGCTGGGACATCTGTATTTTAACGGGCGCACTGAGTGACATTCACCCAGTAAAGTTGGTAACGGTTGATGGAAAGTAGTTCCATATCTTAACGTCGAATAAAAAGTGTTACGTAACCATTTGTGATAACTTAAAATTAATTCTTTCAATTGCTGTTTTTTTATTGCATTGAAGTGTAAAAATGAGCAGCTTTGTAAAGTATTTATTTACTGTCTTAATAATTTCACAGTTTAATTTGACCGACGCATGAATAAAGTGATGATGCCCATTGCAATGATAATTTTACATAAGGCGGAGGAATAAACACTGTGCATACAAGTAGATCTTAAGCAGGGCTTTCAAAAATGCTCCTTTTACCCTGAACAGCCTATACAATAAGTTTATAAATTACACTATCAATAAAAAATCACGATTAATGAGCGTTTGCTCCAACATCTTCCCCGATCCAAGGTCGAATACATCTTCCCCGATCCAAGGTCGAATGATCCCAGTTCCGAACCAGGATCCAGTTTGATCTTGGTTCCAATGTAAAAGTGTTGCACAAACCAAATTTCATGATTCTGGATCTCCGATTCGTCGATCTTGGTTGCAAAGTGAGAGATCGAGATTAACTGTGAGACAAAATTTTGCTATTGGTACGTAATATATGACGTCATGGACGTAGGCGTATTCTTCACTATAGATAGAAGTAGATGTGCGATGTTTTATCTGTTTTAAGTGAATTATTGTTGTACGTATTGTACAGAATAATATTTAAGAGCGTATAATGTTGTTTTAATTTCCCAAGAAAACAATCGAACGTAGTTATATCTGTTGGCGTATTTTCAAACTACATTTGTCGACGATGGCTGCTGATCTCGGTTCGAAATGAACTTCATTTCGATCTCCAGTCCAGCTTTGAACTCGAATAGTGCGACAGTTTTCTGTGTCGATCTTAGATCCGATCTCGGATCGAGTTTCGAACCACGATGGTGCAACCGGGAATTACAGCCAGTTTACATCTTTCGCTGCCGCCGTGACTGCGGGCTCGCTCGCAGCAACACATGTACAGGGTGTTTCTAGACAACATCAACAACCACAGGCAGGTCAGTCCTATAGGTAGGGTTTTACCGCGAAAAGATTTCAAGACAAGTTGTGTTCCGGCGCACATTTAGTTCAGCGCGTCTTATCCGTCTGCCCTCGAATCACGGACGGACATTGTAGGAAAATCTTAATTCTGATTGGCTCACTCGTGTGACAGACTCTCTTCACACAGAGACAAGCGACCGATTGACAAAGGAAAGCTGCTCGTGGGCACGGAGTATACTGCAGTCTTAGCCTCCGCGTAAATCTTTTCGCGAAATGAAGGCAGGCCTACCTGTAGGCAGAAACCTGCAGAATTCGCGTAAATATTTGGGTACTCATTAAACTTTAAACATGTGTATCTCAGCAGTATGTGTATCACTGGACCATACTTCATTTGACATGCCCTGGGTAACTCTACGCCAATAAATGTACATTTCACAACCGTGTGCCCCAATCACGTGCAGTTCATTCAGAAAGAGGGTGGCTTCATATCCATGCAGCAGCCAATGGAGAAACGACGCCTGCTCGAGTGTATACACTACTGTGGATTTTAGCCTGATGCCAAATAATAACGCGAATTTTGCAAGTCCCTGCCTATAGTTAGAGACCTACATGCTAGACTGTACAGCCTTATTTACAAATTGCGCATATTAACTGAACATTGGTTGTTTGCTGTCACAGTGGTAGGCGACGATTGGGCCAGCGTTCTTCAGGAGGTGTCAAACTCCGAGTGAACCAATGGCTAAAGTTATAAAAACACACGTGATTTGTATTCTAGCTTGTCTCAAAATGAATCCGCGAATTCTTCAGGTGTTTACCTATAGGCTATCCACGGTAAAATTGACATTGCCACGGGCCTCAGCACTTAATTCATGCGTCGGTCAAGTAAAACCGTAAAATTATTAAGAAAGTAAATATTGTAAAAGGCTGCTCATTTTTACACTTTTGTGCATTAAAAAAGCAGAAAGGGAAAGAAATAATTGAAGTTATTGCTAGAGATGTTGGCTTATCGCGGGAAAAGTTGATTGTTTGCTAGGATTCAACATACTGTACACATGTCCGACAGTTTTATCTCCTTATTGGCTGTCATGCATGTATGAAGATACTAACTCTTTTCACTCGACCAATGAGAATTCTGATACTATAAGGGAAAACGTTCGTGATTAGGCTGCAAATAACTAATCCGAGTCAAAACCTTGTTCATCCTATCATGAAAGAATAAACCAGTTAGAGTTTTACACAAGATATGTTGGCTCAAAAAATTTTCGCGATTTTCTACCAGCTCTAGTTATTACAAATAGTTACCTAACAGTTTTTATTCGACGGTAAGATATGGAACTACTTTTCATCCATCATCACCAACTTTACTAGGCGCATGTCACTCAGTGCGCCCGTTATATATATATATATATATATATATATATATATATATATATATATATATATATATATATATATATATATATATATATATATATATATATATATATATATATATAAATATATGCGTGTGTGTGTGTGTGTGTGTGCGCGTGTGCAGACAGGAGCAGTGACTATTTTCTAAGGTTGATTTAAAAAGTGCACCCTTTATCGTGAACAGACTTTACTCAGTTTACAGTAAAGAGCCAGTAACAAGACGAGGAGAAACATGCGCATAGGCTATTCACGCTAAAGTGAGCACTTTTTAAGGCCCTACCAAAATTTTCCTGTTAGCCAATTTTTAACATCAACATTGCCATGTGACTCATGAATACGGTGTATACTTTCACCACTCTCAAAAGTCTGCAATAAAACATGCCTATTAGTCCCTAATGCCCGATGGGAGGGCTTTAAAAAGTGCTCACTTGACCGTGGACAGCCTATATGAGTATGCGGCGCGGAGTAGCTAAGCGGGAGTGTTAAAGAGGGGTTTGCTGGGGGCGGGGGCGTGTCCACGCGATGGCTGGGAACAATTAGCGGCGCGGCGGAGGGAGATATGCCACGCACGTGGGGAACAGAGAGGCGGATTAGCAGTAGATGGGGTCACGAGGCAGGGCGGGTATCGCAAGCCCGAGGCGCTCGTAAGTAGGACACGGGACTGCACATGACCGGTCAGTTACTCGTGGAAGGGGATACCGTACTCTCCTTCACGTGCCGCTCCTCTGCTGTGCTGGGGATACACTACATACACATGGGTCGTAACTGCTACTTTCTGGACCTCCTTCACGTGCCGCTCCTCTGCTGTGCTGGGGATACACTATATACACATGGGTCGTCACTGCTACTTTCTGGACCTCCTTCACGTGCCGCTCCTCTGCTGTGCTGGGGATACACTATATACACATGGGTCGTCACTGCTACTTTCTGGACCTCCTTCACGTGCCGCTCCTCTGCTGTGCTGGGGATACACTACATACACATGGGTCGTCACTGCTACTTTCTGGACCTCCTTCACGTGCCGCTCCTCTGCTGGTCACGTGTCACACGCCCTAGAGAGTTTTCTCATGTTCTACTGTTCGATACTGTTTGTTCCCTGTTTATCTTCACCTTAAAAATGGGCGACGACAGGTCTTCGAAGAAACTGACAACTAGTATTTTCTGGCCGTTTAACCGGTTGTATTTCATATCTTTATTTGTGGAAGGGTCGGCGGATGAAACTGCTTGCAAATGAAAACGTAAACAAACATGCGGAACTTCCGGAAAACAGCAGAAACTCACACGTCGATCTGTCAGTAATCGAGACACAGACGAACAAGGGTGTCCGAATTCGGAGATGCACACTTCTTCACGAAGGGGACGAGGGCTAATATCTCGCGAAGAGCGCCAAGGGGAAGTGGAGAAGGGCGCAAGGAGTGTGCTGAATGAAGGATACGACTTCAGCCTCGACAACTTCCCTGATGTAGCTGTTGCTGTTGAGAGTGCTCACAATTCCGACACAGCCGAGATAGCCTATGACGCCCAATTGCTCCCCAAAACAATCATACCCATCGTTCGTGCAGTATGGCGCATTCTGGAAGATGGTGCTCATCTCGATTGATTCCAAACACTCGAGAAAATAAAATTGACCCAGTAACTGTGTCAAATGAATTACTTACACAGCAAAACCCGCTAAAACCTTTCAACACGCATATTTTCCCTCTGCTAGAGAGCTTTTCCATGCTATTTCACAATAAGGTTCTCTCGTGAAGTAAGCTCTCTCCCGTACTGGAATCAAGGACAGCCAGCCTCTTATTTATAACTTCGTAGAGACGAAGTTGTGACAATGCTGGAAGACCGTACATCCAGCATTAATATCAGAGCAGAAAAGTATAGGTCCTAACACGGTGATGGATCGATGAAGGAGCTGAGGCTTGCCTGGGTGGTAACCCGTTCGACGTAAGTTGTCGTGGACTGCCAATCGCACTTGTGTTCTCGGACTCTGTGTGTCGCTGCCTGCTTGAAGGGAACAGATAGCAGTTCCCGAAACGTCGCATTCTGTCTGCTCTGGAAAGACTACCGCGTTTGTGCGAGTTTATTCGTTCTGTTTGTTTTATTTGCTCAAGTAGATAACTAGCCTGTGTCGTCTTCGGTCTCTTGTCTGTTGGTAGTACATAGTTTTTTCGTGTATATAGTATATTAGTTTTCCGAGTTTAGCTTATTGTCCTGTTTGTTTGACTCGATTCCTTAATGGAATTTTCTGGCTTTATGCATACATATTCTTGACTACAGCATACTTGGCTTCCATTCTGTCGTGTCTATTCTTGACTACAGCATCCCTGGCTTGCATTCTGTCGTGTCTATTCTTGACTACAGCATACCTGGCTTCCATTCTGTCGTGTCTATTCTTGACTACAGCATCCCTGGCTTCCATTCTGTCGTGTCTATTCTTGACTACAGCATACCTGGCTTGCATTCTGTCGTGTCTATTCTTGACTACAGCATACCTGGCTTCCATTCTGTCGTGTCTATTCTTGACTACAGCATCCCTGACTTGCATTCTGTCGTGTCTATTCTTGACTACAGCATACCTGGCTTCCATTCTGTCGTGTCTATTCTTGACTACAGCATACCTGGCTTGCATTCTGTCGTGTCTATTCTTGACTACAGCATACCTGGCTTGCATTCTGTCGTGTCTATTCTTGACTACAGCATACCTGGCTTGCATTCTGTCGTGTCTATTCTTGACTACAGCATACCTGGCTTGCATTCTGTCGTGTCTATTCTTGACTACAGCATACCTGGCTTGCATTCTGTCGTGTCTATTCTTGACTACAGCATACCTGGCTTGCATTCTGTCGTGTCTATTCTTGACTACAGCATACCTGGCTTGCATTCTGTCGTGTCTATTCTTGACTACAGCATACCTGGCTTCCATTCTGTCGTGTCTATTCTTGACTACAGCATCCCTGGCTTGCATTCTGTCGTGTCTATTCTTGACTACAGCATCCCTGGCTTGCATTCTGTCGTGTCTATTCTTGACTACAGCATACCTGGCTTCCATTCTGTCGTGTCTATTCTTGACTACAGCATACCTGGCTTCCATTCTGTCGTGTCTATTCTTGACTACAGCATACCTGGCTTCCATTCTGTCGTGTCTATTCGTGACTACAGCATACCTGGCTTGCATTCTGTCGTGTCTGGTAAAACTGCTGTATTTGGGTGCGTTTTCTTTGTTGTGTTATCCTATTTTGTTCCTACTTAATTTGTCAATGTTCTCCTAATTTTTTCAAGCAGATTTCTAGCCGATGTTGTTTTCTATGTGTTATCTGTTGGTTGTGTATAGGTACACATATTTTTCGTAATTAGTTGCTGTTCTGTTTTTTTGGCTCTATTCCTTCTTGGAATTTTTCCAGTGTTACATATATTTATTTTCTCGTCCATAGGTTACTTGTCTTATTGAAGTTTTTTTTTTCGTGTTCAGTCCTGTGTTTTGATGACAGACATCTGCAGCGCAATGGAGAATGTCCAAAAATCCCCATCTAGTCATTCACCCCCTTTGCACTATTCATTCAAAGATCAAAACACCTTCTCCACCACTCTTCTCCCGGTACATTTAATGGCGCATATGTTTTGGCTGTTTTAAGGGGACTGTAAAGTGGAAAACGTAAACAGTAAACAGTAAGTATTGGTACGTAGACATTTTTCCATTGCACTGCCTACATTTTGAGCGTGCACAACACAGTTGTTTTCCACTGTTGTTACTGTTCACAGTTTCAGTTTCGCAAACAGAAAAATTCGCAAGCCACAAATATCATCCTCAGTGTCTTAATTTCAGCTAATCGCAAGGAAGCACGGAAGTCCCACCAAGATATTTGTCATAAAGTGCATTATTAAATTTTATTCCAGACGAATTTCTATCCGTCGAACGAACGTGATCAGTGAAATGATTACTGTGCAAACAAAATTTTGGGAGCCTGCTACTTACGTCTTACTGCTGAAGGTTTTGAATTGTGAAAACCATTCTAGAAAGAGAAGAAATAAATGTCTAGCGTAGGTTGATTGGCTAGCCACAAGACAGCACCACAGAGAAACGTGACTGCAGCCGAGGAAACTAGTTCCAGAAGTGGCGGAAATTCTCTGGTACCTTCATTCATTTTATAGACATTCTCCTCGTGGAACATTAATGCCTCTGGCACTATTAGCAGTTGACGTTGTCGCTATACGTGCATTTTGGTTGGTTTGCAAAGTGCGTCGTGGCATAATTGTAGGTTGGTATTGCTATAAATTGTTTCTAGATTCTCCATAGAGTAGGAGTAAATGTTAAAGCAATGTGTGTCGTTTGTATGTACATGTTATAACCTACTATATAATTTCAAGGAATGTAATTAGAAGGATCCAGTCGCAAATATGCAAATATAGTGTCTATTCTCACTCGTTATTCCTAAGTCAGGAAGAAATTCCCTTAGCTATTTACTTTTTTTATATATATTTTTTAAAATTTTATGTTTTCTCGAAATTACTCTATGCAAATGATGCGGGAAGGTTCCATACTATTATCACGTCAAATTCTTTCCACGTTCCTTCATCTCTGAGCAACAACTTGCTCTCTCTCAGCTGTTAACATGACATGAAGCACTGCCTACCTCTTATTTTCGTATACATGACTCATGATTAAAAAAAAATTCGGTTTGGCTGTGTTTGAGACACTGCCGTTTGTTTTGCGTGAATACGTCTACGTTGACGCGCTCGCACGCCTTGTTTATTTTACGTACCCGGCACCGCTTCACTCGATCATATGGGGTTTTATGGGTATCGCTGGATTTCTTTTGAGATCCTCTTTCCAACCGTATGCGATTTCTGTATTTCGACTTGGCTTTTTGACGAGTATAGGCCAAAATTGTGTTACGTTTTCTTAATTTTTTACATTAAACGCATGCAATTTCACCATAACCACCCCACACAAATGTTTTTATACACGCAATCTATTGATCTTGACGAGAACTGTCGATTGAAACTCAAACGAGCGCCGTAGCTTCTCCTAGTCAAAAAGTTATACTACACAGAAATTATGAGACGCGGCGAAACGAACTCAAATTTGCGCCCCCCCCCCTTTTTTTTCTTTTTTACTCCTGTGCGTACGATGCTTCGCAGTCCTCACTCAACGTAACATATTCTTCGATCCTTTGGCAATCAAGTGGCGTAATTGAATTTTGAATGTAGACGATAGATTCGGAGCTGCAGTGACAACCTGTATCCCCCGATTTTGTTATCATCGGATTTTCTGAACTGCCTCCCACTATGGTTGCAAATTTAAAGACGTATTCACGTCAAAACAGCTGGTCGCTGACGTGTCACATGGATTAGCAAAACTATATCAATATCTTAATTTTTATTTGTCTTTTCACCCAATCTCCAAACAAACTCTGTGCCTGTCAAAAAATGGTGGAAAAACTAGCTCCAAGGTCTTTTGCACAAAGTTGCAAACTTACTGTCTTAGGTACTTTACGGTTAATAAAAAGTTCCATAATTTCAACTCGCACCAACAACACCAACAATAATACCAGCACCAGCCACCAACAGTCAGTTGTGTCTTCTTCGAAAAAGTATTCTAACAATTAACTACTGCATATAGTATTCTAGCCTTGAACTGTTACCAACATTAACCATTAACAACAGCAACACCAACCACCAACACATCGTTGTGCCTCTCTGCATATAGTATCTAACACTGAACTGTTACTACAAGCATCAACCACCAACACATCGTTGTGCCTCTCTGCATATAGTATCCAACACTGAACTGTTACTACAAGCATCAACCACCAACACATCGTTGTGCCTCTCTGCATATAGTATCTAACACTGAACTGTTACTACAAGCATCAACCACCAACACATCGTTGTGCCTCTCTGCATATAGTATCCAACACTGAACTGTTACTACAAGCATCAACCACCAACACATCGTTGTGCCTCTCTGCATATAGTATCTAACACTGAACTGTTACTACAAGCATCAACCACCAACACATCGTTGTGCCTCTCTGCATATAGTATCTAACACTGAACTGTTACTACAAGCATCAACCACCAACACATCGTTGTGCCTCTCTGCATATAGTATCTAACACTGAACTGTTACTACAAGCATCAACCACCAACACATCGTTGTGCCTCTCTGCATATAGTATCTAACACTGAACTGTTACTACAAGCATCAACCACCAACACATCGTTGTGCCTCTCTGCATATAGTATCTAACACTGAACTGTTACTACAAGCATCAACCACCAATACATCGTTGTGCCTCTCTGCATATAGTATCTAACACTGAACTGTTACTACAAGCATCAACCACCAACACATCGTTGTGCCTCTCTGCATATAGTATCTAACACTGAACTGTTACTACAAGCATCAACCACCAACACATCGTTGTGCCTCTCTGCATATAGTATCTAACACTGAACTGTTACTACAAGCATCAACCACCAACACATCGTTGTGCCTCTCTGCATATAGTATCTAACACTGAACTGTTACTACAAGCATCAACCACCAACACTACCAACCAACACGTAGTTTTATCTTCCTACATTTTGTATACTGACCTTAAACTATTACCAACATCAACAACGAACAATACCAGCCGCCAACCCATAGTCGTGTCTTCGTGCATAATTGTAGCCTTGAATTGTTACCAACATTAATTGCTAACAACGTCAACCAACAACACATAAGTATGGCTTCCTACACACCATATTCTGTTATAGGCTATTCACTGTAAAGTGAGAGCTTTCTAACTCCCTCTCAAAAGGCATTGACCACTAATAAATATATTTTATTGCAGCCTCAGACGTTTGCATTTAAGGGTGGTGAAATATATACACTATGTTCACTATCCACATCACAATATGCATATCAAAAAGTGGTGGGAAGATAGAAATTAACCGAAAGGAAAATTTAGCAAGGTCTTAAAAAGTGCTCACTTTACCGTGAACAGCCTATACCAACATTAACCACTACAAACACTAACACCAACCCGCAACGTGTAGTTGTGTCTTCGTGCGTGTGGTATTCTAACCTTGAACTGTTACCAACATAAAGTGATAACAAGATCAACACCAGCAATCTAATCGCGCCAGAGGTTTCAGAGCGAGCGAGAGACAGTTAGTGAAGAGATCTTGACAGCCGACGAGGATGAAGAAATGCGAGTATGGGGCAGCGTCGGAATGCAAGGGCGGGGGATACGCGAGATCCCCGAGAAAACCCGCCGACCAGCGGCACGATTCCCACTTACGAAAATCCGGGGTCGACGCCCGCCGGGAATGGAACGCAGTTCGGCTTGGTGGTAGGCGAGTAGTCTAACCACTACACCACCGCGGCCCCCGAGAGAAGCGCGGTGTGAGGTGAGGTGAGGTGGTGCTGGCGGCTGGTGTGGGCGCGCTGTGCCAAGTCTGTGGCTACGCAGCCAGGCCAGGCCAGGCCAGGCCTGGCACTTCCCTGAAAACAAGCAGAGTGAGTGGCCTAGCTCGCAGCGAGTTAGCGGCTAGCGCGCTCGGAGGCGGGGAATCCCGCTGTGCTATCATCGACTCGCGCCACGCACCGCCATCAACGACTTATACCAGTTCCTAGACACTGGATACAAGTAAACAGAACGAATAATTTAGTTCCCATTTTATTTTGTTTAATTACCCAGTGCAATATCGGCAATATAAAAGCGGAAAATTATTTGAATTTATTGATATAATAATGTGAAGAAACTGCTTATCGTTTCATGAATATTTTTCAACGGAATTGAAAATAAAGATATTGTTATATTGATTCAACTGTTGACACTGAAGTGTAATGATTTATATAAATCCGCATTTATTCTTACAGTGTTGATGGTGATGTGAGCATTGTCGTATGGTGGAGGGGGACGAAAGGGGGGTGCAATACTCAGGGATCCGGGTCCCCGGGAGGGTTCAACTCGTAAATATTTATTTATGAAACGAAGTATTACCCAAAAATCTGATTTCGACACTCCAAACTTATTAACATTTTTTTTTTTGGATGGATGACGACTATTTATGTTGTTGTACATGGTCGATTCTTGACGGGGAGTGTTGAAAAAAAGGGGGGGGGGGGGGGCACAGGCACACATTGCTCAGGAACCCCGGAACTTCTCTTGGTGGGCCTGGCGCCACGCGCATCAAGTGCGCCATCGCCACTCGGGGCAATGTTCTGAACTGGCGTGCAGTGTTTTCGTCGCTCTGCGCGTACCTAACAGACTTTCGAGTGGTTTTGTATGCATCTGACTCGTCCATTTTGAGATATAGAACTTTGAAAAAGCCATTTCTAGCCATGCTGGAGTACTCTGAAATGGTGTTTCTAATGCGCATGACGTCTTGAAAACACTCGACATTACTCGTCTGAAGTGCGTGTTCTTTTCGTATATCAGCACGTTGGACGCACGTTTAATATGTAGTTTAGCAGAAAAACGTAAATTTCTAACACCCTGTAACACGCTAGGTAGGCGGGGACCTTAAGGAACCTCCCAATTTGTAATACGGAGGAATTGTAAACAGTTGTGTCAATTATAAATTTTATTTTAAAAACTATGGCATATTTCACTGAAAATATATTTTTTTCAGGGCAGAAATTGAAGTCGATAGGGGAGAGTTGCCTATATCGTTCCACTTTTTACATTTGCAATTTTATCTGTCTAAATTGAAAAAATACAAGCTGTTACGAATTTGTATCAAAAAGTATGACTATTTATGGGTACATGTATGTGGGTTATATTTCAAAATATAGCATCGGGGAAGAAATAAAGAACTTTTTGCAACAGGCTGCAACTGGTACGATGTAAGAAACCGGTTTCCTAAATCGTACCACAACATTATAAATTAAAACAAATGAGAGAACAAACAAGACAGCGTGTAATAACACACAGGATTATTGTAGTATTTAAATACTAATAACAAAAACAAAATGTTTCAGTTCTGTCTTAACACCCGCACAACTCTCATGAACCCAGGATGCGCACACTAAACACTGAACCATATCTTCCACGAATGTTTCTTCACATACACAACAATAGCAGTCGTCACGTTGTAAGACACTTTCTATGTCGATCGGAATATCACGCTGTAATGAAGTGGATGACTGGTGTAAATTGTGTACTAGGCCTTGGTTTCTTCTTGCAGATGTAGAATGTTTCTTCGTTGTAGGCCTAGGTCGTTAGTCTTTCTCTTCTTAATACTGAGCTGTGATAATTGTAGGTCATATGGCGTGTCCATTGCTATTTTCATTTTCAACTCTTTTACTTTTGCCTGTGCCACTTGCAACGCCTTCGCCAACTCCAAATCGTTTTTGTATGGACTGCTTGTCAAAACACGTGCCCGTTGGGCCTTTGCCAACCTACGTCTTCTGTTGGGTCCAAGAATAGGTGAACGTGGTTCAATAGGCACGCTGAGATTACAAGAAATGGTTTCCGTTACATTAAGGCCAGTTGCATCACTTGGTTTTTCAATCAAAAGGACATTATTTTCATCTGAGTTAGGTGACTCATTAGTGTCATCTTCAGTGGGTCTTGAAGATGCACACAGATCAACATCTTCATTGACTGGCGTAGGATCATCTGATTGCTTTAGGTACTCGGCTGAAAGTTTGATCCTGACGCACATGTGCAACACATTACTGTCATGTTTGCACATCTTTCTCCACTAGAGACTGGACCCACCTGGCGTTTTGCTTTCTTAGCTAAAACCTTTTGGCATTTGTTTTGAACGGTATTAACGCCTGTTTCATCCACATCAAATAGGCGGGTCGCATAGATCTTGTTTTCAACAATTACTTTCTTTAATACGTCGAAAAATTCGCCAACTTGTTCCCTATTGAATCCTCTTACTAGAGCCATGGATGTTGCTTCTGGTTCACGTAATGTTAACTCTTTATGACGAGCTCGGAAAGCGTAAAACCACTTTTTACCTGCAATTAGAGTAACTCGATTAAAGTTATGTAGAATGTGCTGTGCTCTGCTATCTGATATGCCAGCTTGCGTAAATCGTTTATCGTGACTCCAAAAAGTAGTTGTTCCAATTTTAAAATATGTCCTACAAGTTGATTTCCTATTTCAAAAGGCAAGACAGTAGTCCGTCCAAGCGCCTTCGTGCCGTCGCTAACAATTACGTTTTTACAGTCCAAGTGGCGCTTTAGTGTTGGTTTAGGAATGCCGTACTGGCGGCAGCACTCGTTGAACCCCGTGTCCCCATTTCTGTACGCTGCCAGAGTCCTTTCCATGTCTGATTCGCTCCAGGCACCATATTTCCTTTTCGCCATTCTGTAACACACATGGTATCCCAATTCGTACCGGCACGAATTAGGAACCCCAACCGTGGTACGATTTAGGCAACTGCGTACAACTTCACTCTTTACGTCATTTCTAACCTAAAACAGGTGCCTCGCTACAAAGCGACCAGCTGTTACGTTCGATATTACTTACACCACAATGATAACTGCATGACAACACTTACATTGAAGTGCTGTATTATCTTACATATGGAGTAGAAAAACTACATCAGCAAACAATATAACTGTAATAAAAACGCAACACGTGCTTACACTGACTAGCTATGTTCACGGACTGCTTAATACATCTATTAGTTCGAGTATTCACCGTGAATAGCGCTCCACTAGTCCTGCTTTTATAGAAAACCAGTGGTGGTGCGATTTTGGCGGCTTTCCCCTATTTTGTTGCCAATTTATGAATTTGGTAATTAAAACGCAAATTTGGTCTTTGAAAACGGTTAAATTTAGAAAAGGCCGCTATAAGTAGCCATCCTATGTTTACAATATGTATTATTCTGCGAAACACTGTTTTTAAACTATAGTGCCCTTTTCTGGGCACATTGTTCTAATAAAACCCTATATAGACTCTTCACGGTAAAGTGAGTACTTTTTAAGGCTCTGTAAAATTTTTCCGTTTCCAAAAATGTTTATCTTTCCGCCACTTTCTAATATAAACATTGCCATTGGACTAATAAACATAGATAGTGTATACTCTCACTTATATCAGAAGTTAATATTTGAGTCTGCAATAAAATACAGTTATTAGGGTTTTGTATCTGTTGAAAGGGCCTTAAAAAGTGCTCACTTAACCGTGAAAAGCCTATAGTCATCGCTCTAAATTCTGAGGAAAAAGAAGACGAGCGAAGTATGTTTGTGCTAGCTTGCATCGCTTTCGCAATGCTTCCAAGGCCGGACGTAACCTTAAAGCGTTTAAATTTTTTTTTAAAGGGAGGCCCTTTGAGCCTTAACCATTAGGCAGCATCTTCCCAACTTTCAACTGACACAATAGCGATATTACTGCGTAAGTTCAACCAATAGGTACGTATCTTAGAGTGTGTTGTATTGCAGTGGCATATCCAGAACATGGGGCGGGGGGGGGGGGGGGAGGCTGACGGGGCTGCAGCACCTCCGAAACGACACACAATTTTTGAAACCCTATTATAAAAATGTCAATCATTAGATTTATATATTTGTTATTACCCACTTGACGCACATAGTTTCTAAGATCCTTCCACTGTGAACGATGTCCTTCCACTGTGACTTGTGAACGATGTCCTTCCACTGTGACTTGTGAACGATGCACTACAAGTGACAATACTAATACTGATCAGCAGTGCATAATTTAAAAATAAAAAAATAAAAAAAAATAAAAACTTAAACGCACCCTTTTCGGTGATTGGCTAAACTGTAAGATTTCCGATTTCCATTTCCAATTGCTGTACGCAGTAGAAACTCCACGGTGTTGGAAAATTTTCCACTGCCGCTGTCTTAAGTTTCCTTATTTATTGTGCTCCACCTTAACGCGACGTGGACGGATCGTTCTTCAAGGTTTTTTTGTGATAATCAGACCACACGCCTCCCACCACGATTCGCTTCCCAACGGCGTCAATCTCTACTGTGGATAACGTGGCGGACGTTGCCGTCGCTCGGCGGGTTTTCTCGGGGCACTCCTGTTTACACCTCCATTACATTCCCCCGATACTCACTTTTCATCTCGTTTCACCCCTGCCGGCGTTACAGAACTCAGATCATAGCCCTTTCAGCCACAGTATACTATACAAGATGTCCATGACATATGGCACGGTTACACGGGATGCTGGCAGAACTGATTCACTAAAACAAGTTCAGTTATTGAAGAGGTTACATTACCTTCCAACGAGTTCCGATCGCAGTTGTTTCTCGTTCAAAGTGAACAGTTTTTATACGTACTTTCGAACTACTTCTCTTCTCTGCTGCTTAGAAGTAAACAAGCAGTGTAATAAATATTGCTGAATTTGGCGGGAATTCCTGCACTTGTTGAATTAACTTAACTGTAAGGTTGAATGTACTAATACCCACCCATTATGCCATCACAGTATAAGTGTAGGTTTAATAAGAATTAAAAGGATCAATAGGGATAAATATTAAAGGCTATTATAATTAAATATCATACATTTGAAGTTTCATGTTAGCTGAGGTTAGAATTTACATTGATTTCATTCTGCTTGTGTGTGACCGCGAAAACACGTTTTGTTTTTAAACTTGTTCAGGCGTGACTACCAAATGTATTCAGGTGATAGTGTGTAACAGCACTCGTGTGACCATGGCCGTAGTATCGATTTACTGCGATATGTACAAGAACACATCGCTGGTTCAATTTGCGTGTAATTACTACTGGAGTTGATGTAATGGCGTTGACAACAGTTGTAGAACTCGTTCTGTTGTTACAGGTGACTAACCATGCGTGACGTTATACAAGAGAGAGAGAGAGAGAGAGAGAGAGAGAGAGAGAGAGAGAGAGAGAGACCGTAGTGGCTGTGAGTGAGTGAGTGAGTGAGTGACGAGACTTGGGCGGCTCTTAACATCGAGGTCTTGAGAGACGATCGAGGTGGAGTGAGGCGAGTATGGAGCTGCGCCGGAATGCAAAGTTGGGTAAAACGGGAGATCCCCGAGATAACCCGCCGACCAGTGGTATCGTCCTGCACGATTCCCACGTGCGAAAATTCGGGAGGGACTCCGCCGGGAATTGAACTCGGTTCGCCAAGGTGGGAGGCGAGTAACTTCTACCGGAAACAAATTATATAATTTGTTGCACTGGAATTATTATTAACTACGTAATAATAACAACAGCTTGAAACTGCAAATAAATTTTTAAATTACGGAAATTATACACATAATGCTTTTATTTTGAATATTAAGATAAATAACTGATGGTGTGTATAGACATTTACAGAATGTTTCTTCTTAAAACTTAAATCAGCAAGCAAAAAAATACTTCAATATGGCGGACGAGGTCGAGCCATAGTAGCAACACACTGTTATCGCCTTCATTAGAGTCAGTAGGAATTAAATGAGTTACACACTTACTACAGCCGGCTGCTGGACAGACCCATCGTTCTAAGACCACCCTGAAGAGAGGGTGGAGTGAGATACACGAGGTGTGAGTGGAGAATGGAGGAATAAAGACTGACAAACGGGAGTGGTTAAAGAAAAAACACCCACAACGACAATATCGACAAATAATACAACAGTGTTAGATATTCCGTGCAAAACCATACCGGATACGGATCTTATTTTATTTATTTGCAATTTTGATTATTGAAATTTAATATTCACGTACGTTCTTAAATTTTGACTTGTAAATAAAATAACCTAGAGAATAATTTTAAAAAAATTGATAAACTATGCACCTACCCAACGAACGATTAAAATAAATTATAAAAAAATTTTATTCTATTTTCTTGGCAATGTGATTTTAGCATATGCCTTACCTTTGCACTGGCACGGCGATGTATATACACATAAAATCATACAGACATATACAGGTAAAGGCTGTTCACAATAAAGTGAGCACTTATGAAATCAACCTTAGAAAAAAGACACTGCTCCTACCTGCATATATTTTAATGGGCGCACTGAATGACATGCGCCCAGTAAAAATGGTAACGATCAATGGAAAGTAGTTTCATATCTTAGCGTTGAATGTGTTAAGAAACCATTAGTGGTAAATTTAATTAATTTTCTAGCTTTCTGTTTCTTTAATGCATCGGAAGTGTAAAAATGACCATATTTGTAAAATATTTACTTTAATAATTCCACTGTTTCACACGACCGACGTATGAATAAAGTGATGAGGCACATGGCAATGTTAATGTTACGTAAGGTGGAAGAATACAGAACGTGGATACACGTAGATCTTAAGCAGGGCTTTCGAAAGCGATCATTTTACCGCGAACAGCATATAACCATACTGTGAACATGCGAAGAAGCTTGAAAATGAGTATTACGACTTGGATGCTCGTTTCGATATTGACATTGATGCCATTATAATAACGTTAGGAGGCGTGGACAGCGATAATGATAGTGCGACTGCAATACGGGATCTTCAAGTGAAGAAATGGAAGGCGAGTAGCCAGTGTTTTCAGTTACAATGTAGACGCGATCGAATGGTTCCCTCCCGCCTCTGCAGCGCCAAGCAACTGTAAAACTGCGAGGTGTCCCAAGCTTTCAGATATCCTGCGCCCACCGTTCAAGTCCAAGACATAATTCCACTGGATACACAGCACGAGTGCACCAGACAAAGGAACAGTCATAATGTTAGAAATATACATCGGAACGTTGTAGGCCTATAATCACTTCGCTGTGATCCATACGTATATCAGAATTACTAAGTAATTAATAAGCTGCGGAGCTACATACTTTGACTCTGATGTCTGAGCTTAAGAAATACAGCAGAAGTTTGCGAGCGAGACTATCTAGAAGCATTTCTCAGAAGGCATTAGTGACCGTCTAGGACAACATGTTGTCCTAAACGTTATGTCCTAGACCGTCTACATGTTGAAACTACCACTAGCGCGTCTCGAGTCACGCTAGGACGATGATGTCCTTGGACACAGTTTATGACTGGACGTGGGTGATGAAACCTTGCAGCTTTGCAGAGCAAACAGTGGCTTTGTGGTTTTGTGGTCCGATAAGCCACGTCGTAGGAGGAGGGGCGGTTGGAACCTACCCCACAGGCCGTACGAGAATGCAAGGGTTCTCCCCCCCCCCCCGGAAACTTTTTAAAATTTAATCTCCAAATGTGTGCATTTTAAGCCATTTTCTGATATAATACGACTCGTAATAATAGTTGTGCCTAGGCTATTCACGGTAAAATGAGCACTTTTGGAAGCCCTGTTTAAGATCTACTTGTATAAACGTTGTGTATTATATCCGCCTTATGTCAAATTAACATTTACATGGCCTCAGCACTTTATCGATACAAGTGAAACTGAAATTATTAAAAAAGCAAATATTTTTCAAATTTGCTATTTTTTTTTTATATTTCTAATCATTAAAAAAACCACAAAGCGAAAGAAATAATTTAAGTTATCACAAATGGTTACCAAACACTTTTTATTCGAGGCTAAGATATGTAACTACTTCCCATTCATCGTTACCAACTTTACTGGGCGCATGTCACTCAGGGCGCCAGTTAGATTATATGCACGCAAGGACAGTGACGTTTTTCTAAGGTTGATTTCAAAAGTGCTCACTTTATCGTGAACAGCCTTTATCAGTACTTGATACTAGTTTTTAAAAAGATCTTGTTATTAAATAATCACATCTTGATATTAGTTGTGAGAATCGTGAAGCAGTAACTCTCAGAGGTTTTTCGGTTCAATAGTAGGCTGTTGAGACAACCGGTTATTAACAGTGACTGAAACTAACATTGAAAGCCACAAAAATCTCGTTTCACACTGTAATTGATATCTGCATGTGACTGCAGATTAAAATTTGTGCACTGTTTCAGGTTATATTTGACATATATGGTTATAATTAAACACGGAAATGTATTTACCTTGTAATATGCATGAAAGTCCCTACGGCTTTTATGATCGTTGTAATAGTAATACTAATGATAACGAAAAACACATTTAAAGAATGATACGAAAGTGCATTTGACACACGTCATTTCATATATCTGCATATCTGTACTTATTTGGTTAATTTCTTGTTTATGATTGGAGGCATAATTTGCGACAATGCAGATTTGAAAGTTATTTTAATGCCATTTTTCTGAAGTAATTTATAGTAATGATGTAATATTAGATATATTGTTTTAAATTTCCAAAATGTATTTGAATTTAGTGTCATGTAGCGATAAGACTAATAGCTCATCTCTAGACTGTATCACCTGATAATATCTCGAGGCAAGATATGAGTAACGACTGCTATTACCGGAATAAGCGTCGTACATTGAAGTAAATATTTCCGTAAGTGACAACGCAATTGATCTACCATCCGTAGTCACCAGCGAGTTCCACTGTATGCCCACTAACTGTGAACTCTGGGGGTGATTGATCACCGTGATCGCCCTCGTAGTTAAGCGGCACGCCGCCACTGCTCCAGAAATACATCATCTGCTCACACATAGTTGCGAATTCAAATCAGAATACGAAGCATTGGATTCGTATTCGGCGGCGGCGTGGGTTCGATACCGACTCTTTGTGCCGAGGGTGTTGTTGTTCTTATTACACGCGTGAGTTTCCCATTTCCAAATTCCAGTACAGTTACTGAAGAGTATGTACACACTCCTCCCCCCCCCACACACACACACAGAAATCGTCCGTTTAAGTGCCATTACTGGAAATGCTTCATTATAGGAGCATTACATTTCATGGTTCTGTGCAAATGTTTTGTACCTGATTGTTATTAGGTGTTCCCCTCTGTGATTAAAAGGCGAGAACGAACTAATATATGCAATTTTGTATTAAGTTAATTGTCGGATAAATAAATATGCATTAATAATTCATATATTATGTCCGCAATGATAGGTAAGGTAATTGGCTAAGCTTCTACAGTTGCATTTTTCAATAAATCCTCCTAAATTTGAATCAGGAAGAAATAAATATAAAATGCAATATGGCGGACGATACGGGCTCTTGCGAGTCCTACCTTGTAACCTATTTCAAAAGCCTCTAGTTCACGTCTGGTTATAAGTATAGGCTAATCAGGTAAAATGAGAACTTTTGAAAGCCCTGCTTAAGATCTGTTTTGTATGCACGTTGTGTATTCTTCCGCCTAGCGTAATTTTAACATTGGCATGGATCTCATCACTGTATTCATGCGTCGGTCAAATGAAACTGTGAAATTATTAGAAAAGTAAATACTTTACAAACCTACTCATTTTTACACTTTGACGCATAAAAAAAACAGAGAGCGAAATAAATAATTTAAATTATGAGAAACTGTTACCAAACACTTGTTATTCGACGTTAAGATAAGGAACAACTTTCCATCCATCGTTACCAACTTTATTGGGCGCATGTCACTCAGGGCGCCCGTTAAAATATATGCATGTAGGAGCAGTGACTTTTTCTAAGGTAGATTTCAAAAGTGCTCACTTTATCGTGAACAGTCTCTAAGCGCAGTGGCGAAATTTCTCCCAGAACTGTGATATTTATTCCCGGGAAGTTAAATTCCTCGCGTATTAGATCTGCAACAGTTGGGTATTATTACACGCGATGCAAGCCAATGGACTGATTAAATCATGGATGCCGGGGGTTTGTAATGTTTTTTTTTTCTTTTAAAGGAAGGGTCGCGGTGGTGTAGTGGACAGACCACTCGCCTCCCACTGTGGCGAACCGGGATCGATTCCCAGAGGGATCGCTCCCAGATTTTCACATGTGGGAATCGTGCTGCACAATGCCGCTGGTCGGCGGGTTTTCTCGGGGATCTCCCGCTTCCCCCGCCCTTGCATTCGGGCGCTGCTCTATAGGCAACTCGCTGCCTCACCTTAAATATCTCCACTCCCTTTTTCCAGGAAATTGCGCACGTAAAGCGCTACAAATATCATTCTTTACCATTTTCCTATTTTTCTACATTAACGGGATAAAGGTAAAAAGTGCATTGTATCTTACCTGAAATAAAATTGTATTACCAGAATATGCATTTACTGTGGTATGCGTATATGCCCTACGCACAAACACTGATTTTGCAGAGATTATTTTACTAGGGAGATCTCTTAGAGGCCGATTACCATTGAAGTTAACATGGAGCTTGTCGCGTTAACTTTGCATTAAGGGGAATGGTGCATGAAACCAGTATATTAACCCAATTTTCGATATACCTAAGTCGTTTTCCAAAGGCCTTGTCGAAATTTTTGGCTCGAAAAGACGCAAATAATAATTTTTAACGCCTTTTTACGTTGTTAGATATTTACTGCTGGCATTATTCTCGAAGCGCTCATGGAAGAAAATAAAGAATTTTTGTCTTCTTATCTTCAATCAGTGCTCCGAGAATAGCGAACACAGTGGATTTGTAACAATGTAAGAAGGTGCTCAAAATTGATATTTACGACTTGTCGAGCCAAAATTTTTTAAAAAGCCTCTGTAAAACAAGCCATGGCAAAAATCATATAAACATAAGGTTTGCATGTACCATTCCCCTTAAAACCCACCAGAGGTCGCGTGGTTTCCGAGAACTTGTTAATGGGATGGGTCTGAGCACTGAGCCTCTGAGTGCCTCTCTAGAGTCTTGCCGGTTTTTGCTACTGCCAGTCGTGCAGTTGCCTTTGTAAGTGGTGTGGTTGATTTATGTCCCCCATGTGACCATACATGTAACTCTTCTAAGGTAAGATATTTTTATTAAACCTTTGTTTTAAATAGTGCATTGACAGTTTAATAGTATGATGTTACATATGGAACGATATTTTTTATTGTACAAAATTTTTACTTGTTAGCTTGGCATCTTTTTTCTGGAAATTTTACTTTTTCTTTGAATGAATAGTTCAATGGGGGTGAATGACTAGATGGAGATTTTGGAAATTCGAAATTGCAATCTAATTAATTTGTTTTCTAAATGTAGGGCCTTCTCGTATTGTCAGTTATTGATATTACAGCTTACTGTTTTTCAGGCTGTTATGGCGGGATCAAAAAGGTTGGAAGCTTCCTCGAATCCTGATGTGTGGGTGATGAGGCTGCATGAATTTGATGAGAGTGTCGGTGAATCTGATTCGGATGAAAGTGATAACAATTCTGATACCGAACAATCTGGTGAAGAGGACAGAGATGCTGACGGTAAGGAACAAAGCTACAAAACTTTGATAGGTAACTTTGATAACCCAAAAAACGCAGAACATGTAGAGAAAATATAATTATGCACTTACTGGGACCAAAAGGCACAGCCTCGAAATGTTTGTCGGCACTCTCCGAAAAAACAAGGCGAAAATCCCCACAGAATTTTTACCAAATAAACAGTGTGAACCTAATTCTTCAATTTTGGGTTCCAAGAAGATGTTTCATTTGTCTCATATTGCTCCAAGGAAAAACAAGCAGTTTTAGTGTTATCAACTTTACATCATGACAACAAAATTGATGAGGAAACCAGAGACATCCCAAAGCCGGAAATAATTACATTCTACAGCAAGACGAAAATCGAAATTGATTTACCCGATCAACTTATTGAAAAATATGATGTGGCAAGAACTGCACGAAGTTGGCCAATGATCGTTTTTTTTTTTCCAGCCTATTGAACATCTCGGCTCTCAATGCGTTAGTAATTTTGAGGCTTAATTTGGGTAATCCAATAACCCAAAGTGAATTCCTAGAAGACCTGGCTTGGTGATTGATAAAGCAGCAGATCCATCATCGTTCAACATTGTCGCAAATTCCTGTTGAATTGAGACAGCGGGCGCACATTCTACTCAGACAATCAGTAGCTGATCCAAATATGTACCTCAAAATGCCAGAGGGCGTTGTTTTCTTTGTGGACACAATAGGGACAGGACGACACAAAAATGGCGTGCAAGATGCGGAAAATGGATGTGCAACGAACATTAAAAAAATGTACGTGCAGAATGTTATAAAATGCATAAAAGAATGTGAAGATGATAGACGCCATTGTTTTGCAAGTGGAAATGACGACATGAAAATGGTGTGAAAAATACAGAAAATGTATGTGCAATGGACATTTATATATGTAAATTGTAAATGTGTGTAAAATGTATAAATATGTAACCGAGACCATGAAGGTGCCGAGAGGGCGGTGTTTTTGCTTTGGATGCCATAGGTACAGGATGCCATAGGTACAGGATGACATAGGTACACGATGACAGGTACAGAATTACATTAATGTATGTGCAGAATGTATCCCAAATGTGTAAATATGTAACAGGATGTGAAGGTACTAGATTGTGGTTTTTAGCTTATGGCTACCATAGGGACAGGACAACACGAAAATGGTGTGGAAAATGCAGAACATCTATGTGCAACGAACATTTAAAAAATGTATGTACAGAATATTTGTAAATTTGTTACTTCAAATTTAATTCTTTTTCTTAAATATACTTTAAACAAAAAGTATTTAATTTGTGGTTTGTTCACTTTGTGTACACTCTAAAACTTACAGAAACAATTACTTTACAGACGAAACGGTTAGATGAGCCGGGTATTAGATCAAATTTAATAAATGGGTGACACCTGTCCCCAACGCGACGTTTTATGCGAGAGCCAATGACACGACTGCTGGAAGGTTAAGGCTGCCGCTTACTTGGAGGTATTTTTGCACGTCTGAGACCCAGAAGCGCGGAAGCGATAAGGACGACACTGCCACGAGCTTCAAGGGCACTATCGCCACTAAGCGTAAGGATCTGAACCGGCGCGCGGTATCCTCGTAGTGATGCGCGCAGTATCCTCGTAGTGATGCGCGCAGTATCCTCGTAGTGATGCGCTCAGTATCCTCGTAGTGATGCACGCAGTATCCTCGTAGTGATGCGCGCACGCATGAGACTTGCGGTGTTCCTGTCACTTTAATGATGGGACGTCTGTAGCGACGTTCACAGCACGATACTGAGTATTTATCGTGTCTGTGCGTGATGTGAAAGTGACAGCTGATCATAGTTTGAAGTGTAACTTCTTTTCGAAGATCAGTACATTGAGCGTACATTTAATAGGTCCGTAAAAAAAACAAAACTGAATTTCAAACACTCTTTACACTGAGAGAAAATCGAACAAAATTTCTGTTTGTATAGGACCAAATATATATTTCGTTTGCCCTAACAAAATATATTGTTGAGCAAACAAAATTTGAAAAGCAATAAAATTACTTTTGTTTATCTAACAAAATATATGTTTGAATAAACAATATTTCGGTGTTGGGCCAAAAAAAAATTAGACTGTCAACTAAATATTTTGTTGAATCAACTATATATATTTGTTTGGACACTCATTTTAATGCCTTCGTTCGAAAATACAGCTCGAGAGTTTATTTGTATTTTTTTTGTGACAGGATAGTAACCGTGTTTGTCAATGTATATATTAATGATTAACAATCGTATAAACACATTAATAAAACAATGCAACAAGAAACTGACAAGCAAAGCTGTAAAACTTGAAATACTTGTTTGCACACGTTGCCCAATATTTGCAGTATATCTATTTAAAAGCTTTCCATTAACACCACTTGTCATATTATCCGAGGTTACTAAGGCGTAGCGCTCGGTCTCCGGTAATCTAGGGCCCGAAACTCGCGCGAACTTTTAACGTTTTTTACATCAGCCCAAACTGTTTAATGTGCGTGTAGTCAAACAAATCCTTAGTTGCACCAACCAAATATTACAGTTTGGGGCAACCCAATAAGAACAACAAAATAATTTTCGGTTTAAGCAACAAAATATTTAATTGCCCCTAAAAAAAACTAATAATTTGGTTGCACCAAACAAATCTTATTTGATTCAACAAAACCTTTTTCTCAGTGTAACGCACCAGGTAGGTTGCCATTGCATGCCAGGCAACTCTGTTATGCAGGAATTACACTGACAATAATATTGGATGTCGAACTGGATTATAAAGAAAAAAAATTTGTTCACAAAATATATTAATATTTAATAATTATGGAAAATTAATCGATATATGAAGAAATACATTATTTAAAAAAGCAATTTTTGACCATTTTGATATAGATTTGTATATAGATAAGCATTGTACACAAACCTCAATTCTGAAATACTAGGATCAACCATTTTTACCAACAAGAAAATGTTATCGCTTCGTGGCCTGTCGTCACCACGAAACATTTCAAATCGCCATTCGAAAACGAGCGCATTGCAGACATTTATATCATATAAGCATGCAGGAGAACTTGAGTTTAATCCTGCTATGGTGCAATTTCGTAATTCCGTTCATTTGGATTCTTGTTAAGTGAACACTTGGCACGACCAAATACTGCAGCGAATTCACGGAAGAGATTACATCTTGTGTGATCTATCTCGAAACGGAACTCATTTTACTGTAGTATCACATTCGTAAATGCACCGTGGTATCAATCTATCACGCACTATTTGATATTGAGCACTCCAGAATTTTGAAACAATACCTTTGAAGGAGAGGAAAAGATAGGTCTAAATTGAAATTTCAGGGATTTAAGCAGGATCACTCGAAGATATAACAGAAGAATACGGAAAAGTCGATAATGAATCGATGTAATGTAGTTTGTAATGTAGTAGGCCTATACAAAATTTTCGTAGATAATGTCCGTGAGTATTCTTGCCTGCCCCACACTGCAGAACGTATGAGAAGTACAACCCGACAGTTATGTGACCACCAATAAAACTCACCACATTGAATTTCTGTAGTACCACCAGGCAGATACTAAACCGCATCATCATCTGCAATTACAAACAAATTTTCGGTACAGATTACAAAAATTTTTTTACATCGTGCACTCTTATCGCTAGGTCCAAGGGGCAAATAAATTGACTCTCGAAGTTTCACCTACATTTGATTTACAAGTTATAATATTTAATTTATAATAAATATGAATAGAAACCACGAGAAAACATGTGTGTTGGTAGCGCCTAGTAAGAAATAGTTCTCATGAGAAATATTATTACAACTGAGTGCGAACGAATTCGGTGCGTTGTCCCTTGATGTAATTCTCTAGACTTAAGACCTGTCCACAATCTACTTGGCTTAAATAACAGAACTTACAAAGCATAACAAGTGAAACCGTCTGTCTACAATCGGCATTAACGTGAAAGAAAAAAAATACTTTTCTAACCAATCAGAAAGAGAAAACGAATAGGAAATAATTTTTTCAGAGCAATAATTTTTATATGCATAAGTTGGCTACATCAGTTTTTATGACGTTTCACATTCGCATTGGTCGGCGTTAAAAACTTGGCGTACGATACTCGGAGATGGCCATCTTAACGCCTTCACGCAAGTAACGCTAAGTAAGTAACGCCAAATACTAGTTGTGGACGTTGCGATCTCAAATACAGGGTTTTACTTCTTTATGCTATGCATGTTATGTGTGCCATGTCGAATGTAGACGGGGCCTTCGTTTAGCTTAGTTTGCACGAGGCGGAGGAATATCCTGGAAGTAGAACTTACGCAGGGCTTCAGCAAAGTGTGAAATAATCGTGAATGGATTATATAAGAGATCTTTGAAATGGCACAGCAATACGTTAGCACAGAGCAGATGAGTACACAGAGACGCAATGGCATGGCGGCTCCTTTGATGAGTGCATACCCATCTGCTGATTGGTTGCGCGAGACTCTGGGAGCGGGCCTTGCGTTTGATTGGCTACTGCGTGCTGCGAAAGGTTCCCCATTGGCTGAGCTTCCGGCTGGCTAGTACTTTACCAGGCGCGGATTGGCGAATGGCGTTCCAACACGCTGCTAGCCAGTGACGCAATTTTGTTGGCGTGCGCGGCTGGAGTTGCCAGTGTAAATATCTTTTTCACTTCTGTATTCCTTGTTGCTCTGTGGTACAACGTTAGAATGTCTGGACACTGCGATCGCTAAGGAAACTCTTCGGGCGAAAACCTTCACAAGCTCTAACAGGGGTTATCAACGTCTCACCTAGAGTTCAGCTGCCATGTCACACTCCTATTTTCCTTTTAAGTTGCCTCCACGTTTTCCTTATTACATAAGCAGTCATTTTATGTGAAGTACATGTGGTTTGTGGCTAATCATTTAGTGAAATTTTATACACGAATTTCATTTATTTATTTATTTATAGTCTTTTATAATACAGTCTACAACAGGTTGCTCGACTTGATGAAAAATTACGAACGCAGTGAACTAAAGTAGCCCAGCCTAGTCATTCAAACTTTGGCGACAAGTTTTCTGGTTAATCACCTCAAATTGACTAAAATAGTGAAAAAATCTAGACAACATACATTTGCCATGAACAGTTTTCCACACGCTGTAAATTAACTATCAATAGAGACTGCAGTTTTACTCACTGTCAGAGTTCATTACCGAATAGATTAATTTACTGGAACTCCCCACTACTTCATACATAAACTTTGGAAAAAAAAACCATGCATTTTAAATTGAACCTGGTGTAAATGCTTAGAGAACTCTCTCTTGTTGAAAGAACCAAAATTTTGACTCTGACCGAGAAATTCGTGTTCATTGCAGGCTATTTTTTTTATCTCGACTAAATACGGCATAACTTCATTTATTATTTCATAGGATTCTCAAATGTAGTGTTGAGCGAACCCATTCTATGAAGTCTATAATACTGTCTCTTTTACACCCCCACATTTGATGTTCTGCTCATAAAAGAGAACTACGGGTACATAAAATTGCATTCACAGAAAACGGGACGTAAAAATTGAACACAAATCACTTCGATATTATTATAACAAAAATTAATCCATCATGAAACTATGTGTAAATAAGGTACCGCATGCTATTGCAGTAAAATTAATTAACTGATAAAAGAAACTTCTAAAACCAACCTTTTATTTATAAATGCACTACAATGAGAAAAATTACTTTAGTTGTTACAGTATTTGTAGAACTTGTAAGACTTGGTCAAACAGCCGTAACAAACTTTACTACAAAATTATATTTTTGTATCAATTTATATTCAATATATAAAAGCTTGGGCAATATAGAACGTAGACCTAATTTGCGTAAGCGTAGTAAGCACATATCTTGCGTAAGGCTCTTAATTATTCTCAATATAGAATGTATACCTCATGTTATCTACTACAAAGGTGACTGTTCGTACAAATAATAAGTACGATAAAATTGGCGATTAAAGTGTCATTAAGGCTGTGTCCGAACTTAGGAATGCATACTCCACTCGGCGCGATACTTGAGACATTACGACAGGCATACTTATTTGCATCCGTTACAGCAACTAGCCAGCCGATAAGATTCTGAACAAGCATTTGGACGGAAAACAAATACTGAATCTGTGCTAGAAAGTAGGCGCATAGATGTAAAATTATCAACCCAGTGGAAGCTGTAGCTGAAAAACGCATGACAATGAAAGTGTTGCTATTATCAATCACAGACATTTTTTCACTAAAGGAATGAATATGAATTTGACGCAGTAAATGCAGTTATCTATAAAGGGTTATTAAAACTGGCAAAAACTAGAGGTACATATTATTTTAACACTAGTAATGGAATTAATCAAAATTCATTTTCTATTTTTATTTATCGTCTACACTCGTCCATGTCTTGCCTTGAAAAAAAAATTGGCTGTGTTCTCACTGCCCTGCATGTTATCTTTGAATTCATAGTCACTCCAGGTTTATAACAAATCACAAAGAAAAATGGTTATGTTTATCTTGGCTCTTCTAGATCATTAAATTCATAGCCACTCCAGGTTTATAACAAATCACAAAGAAAACTGGTTATGTTTATCTTGGCTCTTCTAGATCATTAAAAGTTATAGAGTATACTTAAGAAATTTTCTCAGTGGCTTTTTCGAAAGCTAATTCCTCCATAGTTCTCTTTAGGAAAGGAAATATTAGGAATAACAATCATGAACTACATATAAATAGCTTTTCGAAATAGTAGCCTATGGGCTATAGGGGCACGAGACGTACGTTCCTTGTGTACTTGCATATGTAATTTCCCTACACGTGTACAACATTTACGTACTTAGACGAATGCGAATGCTGTACGAGTGTGCAGCTCATTAAGGGGGAAAACTTACGCATACTACGGGAAAATGACACTGATGATCATGTATAAGTCTCAACTCTGATTGTTTTATTTAAGCGACAATACAATTTTCGTCTCTGTAAGATCCATATTTACAATAATGGTTTGCATTAGTGGTTATCGTCCGAAAAGCTGGCAGATATGTGTTTCTACAGTCACACGCGTGTAACACAGCCCACCATTTTATATTCTACACTGAAACCTCGAACTCATAACAGTGCGAGAAAAGTTGAAATTGAGGACATAACACAGAGAGTCGCAATATTCTACCTCAGACTACGTTACAAAATATAACTATTTCTACACTAAACATCAGTTGAATGCAATGACTCGGTGTCAATCGCTAATAGTTAAGCTAAGTTTACAGTAAGAAAAAATATGCATTAAGAATTATGCAGTAAGCACTTATCAGTCACATGGAAACACATCTTCTGTATTTGCAGTTTCCAATAATTCTTAATTCTAGCCAATGGAAACAGGCGGCAAGCCTGTAATGTTTACTTTTGTTCCTAACCTAACTTTGTATACCACAACCATATTTAAGCAGACCATACTTCAAAGCCGACATTTTCTATTAGAGAAGCTTATTTTTGTGAACAAATGTAATCGTTAACACGTGCCCACACACCACTTTTGAATATTGTTTATGCTTACATTACTGTAAACAACCGTTTCCCGCAAACAACACCGTCTGCTGTGTTCTGACCTGAGAGGTCGTCGCCTCACAACGTTCACTGAAGATATAAAATATAACTATTTCTTTCAATGCTCAAGGAAATCCCAACAGCGCACACGACTTGCTAAGTTCCATTGGAAACCAATACATGACGTAACACACTTTCGTTTCTTCTGCACACGTCTTAACGCATAATTTAACACTTAAATTTCCTATTGTAAACCCAGCTTTACAGCAGACTTCGCAGATTACGCTAAATTAAAGTGTGCAGGTGTATTTAAACGCAGTCATCAAATCATTTCTCTGTCCACAGTGTACAGTTGTTACCAAGAAGAACAGAAATTATTTGCAAATATCTTCGCTGTGTCAAAATTATTTAATGTATTCCGAAATCTTTGTCGTCTCCTAGCCTACAAATGGATAATGATAACTATTTACGAACAATTTTATAAAAATTTGAATTATTTATGACAGTAGGGCATCCTTGTGTGTTAACTTTGTGGCACATTTACAAAGTTGTAATTTACTTTCCCTTTAAGTAGTTATGTTCTGTGTGCCACATGTTTTGTTGAATGAATAAATACTTTTTTCGTTAACGACCACTCATTTTGTTTGCAAGATTATACTATACGAATATATATATATATATATATATATATACATTTTATATCATTTTCATAACGACGAATGTTAATTCATACAGCATTTACTAGCATTCCCCTACCACTTTAGTGTTAATTCTAATATGTTAGTATGAAACTAGCTGTATGTATTGTATCATACTTTCAAAACAGTATTTCTTCCGATATAAAAAAAAGTGAAGTTTCCGGTGCCTAAATTCTGCGAGAGGCATGAGTCCTTTAAACCAGCACTTCATGCAAACAAATTTTATATGTAAAGTAGGAAGATTGTTTCTTTCCCCTGAAGACTGCATTTATTTAGGTTTCTAAGTACGAGTACCATTAATGTATGGTACATGATATGAGTAATGGTACTGCTTATGTATGGAAAACAAGGTACTGCATTTATTTAGGTTTCTAAGTACGAGCACCATTAATGTATGGTACATGATATGAGTAATGGTATTGCTTATGTATGGAAAACAAGGTACTGTATTTATATGTATGTACGACAGACATTTAGCGTAGCCCGGAATTTACTTCGAGGGGGGGGGGGGGAGATTTAATATTTCTATTCTGGAAAAATACGAAAGGTATAACATTAAAAATTAGTAGTTAAATTGATTTATATAATCAATGGGCTAATATACCTACAGATATGGAATTACAACATCCTTCATGTTCAATGGGGATCACACATTTCTTATATAGTAAAATAAAAGTTGTCACTATGTTTTCAAATTTTAGTTTTGAATATTTTGTTTACATTTCAATTGGAGGGGGGGGGGGTTGGATATAGCCCGATATCACTTCTCCCCCTCCCTTTCTCACCCTTTCTCTCTCTCTCTCTCTCTCTCTCTCTCTCTCGGCTCAACCCCTGCATTTCCACATGCATCTTTAATGACCATAATAATCAATCTCGTGCTTTCCGTAATTAAACACACTTTTATGTTTAAAAGACCAAAAGAAGGCAAAACTGTCACAATATTAAACTTAAGTCTTGTATGTGTCCGTGTTAACATTACTCACACTACACAGCTCAAATTATTTACTTTAGAAACCAAACGATTTGATTACCAAACAACCACAGCTAGTCGATTGCACTGTGCTGTTACTTACGTATTATTGCTTTTAGACACAGGGATTCTGGAAATAAATGTTTTCCAACAATAATATAAGTTATAAACAGCAATAATGTATCACAATAATGTATCACATAAAAAATGTCGTTACACGACAGAGACTTCAACTCTAAAGCCTAAAAGAACGTGAAGTAGACCTACGCATTAACCTCCTGAGCTACGCGCAAACAGCCTTTACATTTCACCGTGTCATAACGTGTGTTGTGTGCGTGTGTGTGTGTGTGTATATATATATATATATATATATATATATATATATATATATATAATAATAAATCCACCGTTATCGCATATTTTATAAAGTTTACAAAGTGAGAAATGTGTAACGTTTCCAGTTACTTACACGTACATTAAGTTTCATTTTGTACATACATACGCTTTACAGAACCCGTAATCTTTTCGTAAACGGACATATACGGCTTGAGGTAGTTACTCGGATGTCCTCCATCTTGTCTGTCCCAGCTTCGTGGGTATAGCAGACATTCAGAACAGGTTCTACTGTTGTGGAGTTTGGCCTGGAAGTAACAGAGATAGAGTATGAGTGAGAGAGAGGGTAGATGTCACAGTAGCAAAGTTGCCGACTTCCCCGCGCAGCTGCCACGAAAATGCACTAGCGCTACATGGTGTTCATACCAAGAACTACAGATTCTTACTTGCCGGAGTGGTCAGAAACTTTAACCTGAGAAGTTCTTTCTAGGTATATCTTTACTCAATGGTTCAAAGCCTGCTGCCGTACAACATTTTTTAAACTTTCTTTAAGTCCTTTTTATACACAGTTGAAACACATAACGAAAGTAAATCTATTTTTTACCCTTTTTTATAAAGAGTAGATATAAAAACCTAACTTACAAGTTTATGGACACGTTCCGTGAATTCATGGAGATTTATGTGAAACTAACAGAGAGAACGCTATTGAAAATAGCGAGGAGTCTGTAATGTCAGGAAAATGTCTGGTCATTTGTAACCGGCACTTTCCATAATTTAAAGTAAATTTTTTGTAACAGTGTGTGTATAGGGAAATAATGTCTAGATAGCATTCCGTTCACGAAATAGGAAACCTCACAGGGCATTGGCAACAAAAAAAATTTATATTTGGATAATAAACCGTGATTCCTTTTCCCACGGAGAGATCGCATGGTTTTTGCAAAATTACATGCCGAAGTCAAAATTTTAATGTTTTTTGTAATGTGCAAATAAAATAAAGCAAACTATTGGCATGAAATTGAACAGGGGCAGCTGAAAGATCTTGCCTTAACCCTTTCCTGTCCATTGTAGACAATTGTCTATATTTTATACGGGAAGTTTATGTTTAGTCGATACTGTACAATGCAAGACTCAATGTCCAGTGATCTCCCCTACGCGTAACTGATTCGAAAAACATGTTCTGCTCTATGTTATCACTGATTCATATCACTGAATAATGAACATAAAGCCCGCAGCTTATTGGTTGTGATAACGAAACAAATTCTTTGCCAGCTTCAAGTACGGCAACGGTTAACTAAAATATCTTGTTTGCAACATCAAAAACCAAAAATCAATGCGAGAACGATACGGTTAACTATTTTTAAGGTATGCCTGGCAAAAGTTATTTTACGAAAAATCAGGAGCAGCCGCAACAAAAAAAAAAAAAAAATACAACCATTTCCTTACTTTCAGCAATTTTTTGAAATTGGAAAATTAATTCCTTGTACGATTTTATAACGTCTTGAAGTAGCCCATCGCATCTTTTTTCAGTTCGAACCATCTCATTTTTGGTGTAGTTTTTTTAGAGATGGTTCAGCTTTATTTGCATGAGGCGGATGTACATCCTGGAAGTAGATCCTAAGCAGGGCTTCACAATGAGAAAAAGGTTTTGTTGAATCAAATAAGATTTATTTGGTGCAACCAAATTATTTGTTTGCATAGGGTCAATGAATTATTTTGTTGTTCTCATTTGGTTGCCCCAAACTGTAAGATTTGCTCGGTGCTACTAAAGATTTGTCTGGCTACACGTACATTAAACAGTTTGGGCCGATATAAGAGAACTTTACAAGTTCGCGCGAGTTTCGAACCTAGATAAGCTGCGTCCAAGCGCTACGCCTTAGTAATCTTAGCTAATATGACAAGTGATAACAGGGGAAAGCTTTTATACACACACACACACACCTACACACACACACACTGCAAATATTGGGCAACGTGTGCAAACAAATTATTCTGTTTTACAGCTTTACTTGTCAGTTTCTTATTGCATTGTTTTATTAATGCGTTTATACGATTGTTAATAATTAATATATACATTGACAAACACGGTTACTATCCTGTCACAAAAAATACAAATAAACTCTCGAGCTGTATTTTCGAACGAAGGCATTAAAATGAGTGGCCAAAAAAATATATACAGTTGATTCAACAAAATATTTAGTTGACAGTCTAATTTTTTTTGGCCCAACACAGAGATTTTGTTTATTCAAACTTATATTTTGTTAGACGAAGAAAAGTAATTTTGTTGCTTTTCAAATTTTGTTTGCTCAACAATACATTTTGTTAGAGCAACTAAAAATATATTTGGACCGGTGCAAACAAAAATTTTGTTCGATTTTCTCTCAGTGCGGAAAAGTTGGACGTAACTGTAAATGAGACCTGAAGAATTCGCGGGTTCATTTTGGGACAAGCTGAAATTCAAAACACTAGCGTTTATACCACTTTGGCCATTGGTCGACAAGCGGTGTTTTGACACCTTGTGGTGGGCGGTGTCCAATTGTCGCCTTCTACTGTGACAGGACAGTCGACGTGCAGCATATTTGTACACAAGACTTTAGAGCCTAGCCTGCAGGTCATTGAACTCGCGAATTGTTCAGATCTCTTGCCTACAGCAAATATTTCGTTGTGGTCGACGCCCTTGCAGACGCTGCCTCATGACGATGACTGCTTGTCGCGGAGATGTGAGGTTTGAGCAGGAGCTGTCCTGCTGCGCACCGCTCAAAGTGAATCATTTAGTCGTTCACGAGACGTAATTGGGGTCAGCAGGAACGGCAGAGCGCGCCGGAGAAGGCCGCATCACACCACACTACTTCGCCAAACTGTTTCCAAGACTGAACACCTACAGAGACTCTACACCACAGCCGACAACTCGATGCCCTCAGTGCTGCGTCTCAAGATAACGCTACTGAATATTGAACTTTTGTAGTTATAGCCTCGAGTATTTCGCGTATTGATGTGGCAACAGGCTAGGCTCTACTACCCTCTGTACACTCGAGACGCTATCGTCTGATTATTAGTTGCTGCAAATAAGTGAGGCCTTCGTACAGGACTGTTCACAGCTCGCTCACACCACTCCTCCGTGCTTATTACTGGTATCACAGTTAAACATGGCGTGTACACACAACTGCTGTCCAATCACAGTAACAGGAGATAATACCTACCTCGTCACAGAAGGAATTCGCGAAATACTCGGAGCTCTATTTATAGGTAATCGCCGCCAAATTTACTAAACGCCTATTAAAATGGGGATGTACTGAAACATTTTCCGTGAAATAGTTGTTTTTCACGAATAATGTTTTAAAGAAAAGATTTAATAATAATTATTCATGCCCCAATTTTTTACTTTTGTAATATTAAGTGTATTCTTGGCGAAAAATAATTCGTGAAAATGTCCTAATGTCACATTTCTTAAGTTTGCCTATGCGGTTTCCTTAAGCGCAAGAGAAAAGTACAAACACACAGGTATAGTTTACTCTGTGGGTTTTCATCGCGTGTAATAAAGTTCCACTGTTACAGATCTAATATGCACAGTACAGCGTCACGTCGGAAACACTGCACGCCTTGCACGTAGGAGCGATGAGGCGCTAGGCGTGCGTGTTAGTGTCGCCCGTATCGCTCCCTCGGTTCTTGAACTTGGACGCGCAGCTCCATCCCACTCTTAACGGTTAATTGAACACTTTAGAAGTCAACCTTGTGGGGAAAAAAAAAACTGCTCACAAATACATAAATGTTGCAGTCTGCAGCACACCCTGGCGTACAGTTAAGTTGGCACAGAATTAATAAAAGTAGTTCTACGATTTGACGTTGCATTGCGAGTGTGGTGTGGCGCTTCCTTCTATATATTTAAGAGAGTCAGATAGATGCATACATCCTCAAAGTATACCAGGACGAAAAATGGAGGGGGGGGGGAGAAGGACGGGCGGCTGGCATTAACTATCTCACTGCACGACTGGCAAACGAAATAGTTGATATAGTTACCGTGTGTCGGATCAGTAAACTAGCTCTAAAATAACGCCGGAGGTAATCTCCCACGGTTTTGTTCCTTATGTAGTATTAGGCCTATTTATATTCAGTGCATAAACTGACACAGACTGCCTAGGATCCATGGGACGTTTATGCCTTGCTGACATTTCGAATTCCGTACCAATCTGCTAGGATACAAAAAGAGGAACTCTCTAACACGATGATCTAGAGAATAGTTCGAAGTTAGATGGACCTCAACTGTAACTTAAATAAGGGTACGCGTTTGAGACGTTTGCCTATACATGTGTTTGTGTGTGTGTGTGTATATATATATCTTGACTGGTTACTTTCGCATTGTATTATTATTACTGTTGTTATTATTATCGCATCGCCTATACATGGTGCTGACAACGTATTACATCGAATAATTCATGGTAAAAATACATTAGAATAATTTTCAACTTCTTCCCATACAAGACGTTACAAATCACATGAAAAAAAAAATTCTACACGTTTACACCCCTAACCCTCTACCTTACATACCACGTTCCCCTCCCTCCTGCCAAAGCACTGTAAACGTGATCGCATCTTTTCTCCTCTCTCCGTATTTTCTTCTAAAGCAAGTACACCACAGAATACACGGCAGAGCAGACGAAAGCAGAACAACAGTAATAAATCTTATAATTTTAATTACAGAGCAACTGTGATTTTTTTCATGACGTTGCCAGTCAATAATACTTGGAATCCACTTTTTGTTCCTCCAGTTCTGCGAAGCGCCCGATGACGGGGAAAACAGTTCGAAGTACAAGCGCGTTAAATCTACGTCGCTGAAAACTAGACAGCCGTAAACAGTAAACAAGTATTGCCATAATATTCCTCAAGAACGCGCACTTTCATATAACAGAACGAGAACAAATGCTTCTCTGCGGTGGAAAACATATTTACGAGAGTGCGGCCTTGTTTGAATACCCATATTTGTAATATTTTAATTTACGTTACGGCACGTTTCAACTTGGCCTCAGTTGTTTCGCATTTGTAACACGATGATTCCGTCATAACTAAAAAAAACACAAAAATATATTTAAAAGCACAACTTTTCAAAACCACGCATAACTTTATACAAATGTAATCAGTTCAAAATTATTTAAGTTAATTGTATATATTATAATAATAATAACAGTATTAATGGATGTCAAATTATAATTTTTCAAGTAAGCAATTACGCTATTGCAAGTATATTTTGAAGTTTGAAAACTAATATGGCTGTGTAATTGTCAACCATTTGGGTAAATTTCATATTTTGCAAGTTTCTATGGACACAGAATTACAAATTCGAACAGAACCACGGAGGCACAAATCATGGTAACAGGTAGTCAATTTCATAGAGCAAAATTGTGGTAAAATGATATTTGTTCTCGTATGACCCCGATAATGGCTCAAGAATTGCCGTGTGAACTGTCGAAATCACATGTTCAGACAACAGCTGGCTGTTTGTTTACATTTGCCTTTACAATAAAACCCGCTTTACGGCGGGGAGGGGGGGAAGGCATTTTGCGTAACTTGATTATGCTGTATTTGCGTAATAGCTCAGTTTAAAGTATTACACTAACATAGCAGAGCGCTTATTAAAGGTTGAAGTAAAGGAACTGCCTATGGATCCCTGCACTTCACTGTACAATGTGAAGAACTCATAACGAATTAGTACAGACTACAGACACCATAAAAATTGTTAGAAAAGTGCGATTTATGATGTATATGAAAGAAGAATGTATATAGTTTTTTAACATTATAAAATATTTTAGTTAATTATTCTTTTTAAATGTAATAAAATTAATTGATCGATAGAGTCCACATTTTTGACAAAATTTAAGCGCATTTCCGTTTTGGACGCTACGGAAAGCAGAACTTACAAGAAAATCTTCTTCGAGAAAGATAGTCATAATATTTACTGTGATCATGTGTAATAAAAATCATAGTAATAATGTATCATATCTATTTTATAATTAACTTTCTTTACGTCAGTTTCAGCCATAAATGTTTCTGACAAATGGACGCATATAAAAAAAATTATAAAACTGATTTCCTACATTATTATTACAATTTATTACACAATCATAGTAGACATTATGATTATGTTCCAAAACAAAACGTTTTCTTGTAAATTCTTTTTTTCTGAAGCATCCGGAATGGAAATATGCTTAACTTTTGTTAGAAATACAGGTATTAAATTATATATTATATATTAAATTATATAAGGTATTAAATTATTTTATAATGTTGCAAAATATATACATTATTTTTTCATATACAGCATAAATCCCACTTTCTGACAATTCAATGGTGTGTGTACTACTTTTATTCGCATCGTACAGTCGGGTGCAATGCTCCGCAGTCAGTTGCTTTACTTTAACCTTGAAGGACAACGCCAACGCCGTTGACGCAGTCTACACGTGACGTCACGCAGCGACGAGTCTGAACAGATGCACGCTTACGCAAGGAGGCGTTGATCGTAACAAGTCGGCGTGCGCAAAGAAAGACTTCCGGAACGTTGCGAATACAGACAATGGTAGTTAACACGTCGAGAGTTCCCTCTCCGACCTGCACTAACCGCTGAACATGATACTCGTTCACGTACGACATGCCTGCAAAAATCATGGTCGGCGCTGCAACGGGTCTCCATCCACGGTTCCTTCACACTTTCCTGAGGCCCTGCTAAAGTTCTACTTCCAGGATATTCCTCCGCCTCGTGAAAAAACTAAAACACTTTGTAAACTATGCTCGAGTGTAGCTAGTTTGAAAATTACTTCATTGTTCAGCACAAAACTCGCATGAATGTGCAGTATTTGTTCGGCTAGTGTTTAACTCGACCTCACAAGAACACGACAGCGCAGTAACAATGATATTGCTAACGATAGAATTTGTTTTTTTTTTATACCCACTCAAAGGGACGTGATTGATTGTAAATCCTTTTATACGACAAAGGACATTTGATTGGGACAATATCAGCTCGGCTCCACATTGGCTGATGACGGGCCAATAATGAACGCTGTAAAGTACAGGGTAGTGTCCGGTGTGGTATGGACCAATAGGACGATGGTGAGTTCTAACAGAGACACTAACAGAACTGGTGTTCTTGCAGTAGTGGATAAAGTTGACTCACTTCTAATTTGTCGTTAGTGCCAGTAAATGTGTGCAGACCTCAATGTGTTAAAGACGTCTAGAAAATGACACCAAAGGACAACGCACCGTTTTCGTGCGCACTCAGTTATAATAATAGTTAGCATGAGAACTATTTCTTACTAGGTGCTACCAACATACATGTTTTAAAGTACTTTTATGTTAACCGAGTTACAAAACTTTAGTGATACGTCGTGTAACTAAGAAATAACTGCGCACTTCATATCTGGGGTGATTTTTCAATGGTTTGATTCAAGAAATGTGAATAAACCGCGAATGGACTATAGAACCAATACAGCGGGCAAATTTTTCCTGGTTAATTCAATTGGCTGCTGATGGCACACCATAATGTTATCATTGGTTGCCTCAAGTGTCATTGAACATTAGAAATTATTTTTATAGCTTCCATCGTATAAATTGTTACAGGGAATTCGTAAATACTTTTCAGAGCAATGATCAAAAATCTCCTATTTTACAAAACATAGAAGTAAAAATTAATGTATAAGTTAACATGTTAAGTGTTCCCGCCTATTGGAGCATTTTCTCTCGTTTTAAAGCTTCTTTTTTTTTTCTGGCCAGCCCCCAAATCCCACTACCCAAAGTGAGCACCTTCACAGTTCTGTGTGCCCTCCGGCATGCTTGTTAGTAGCTAAGACGGGTGGAGAATGGGATGTCTCAGTGCAACCCCTGCGCGCCTTAGGTTGAGTTTATTGCTTACGAATGGTATTTGAGAAACGTTACGTGTCTGTATACGTTTCTCAGTTCCTCCATTTCTTTTATAAAGCATGTTTTTGTGACAGTTAAAATGGCTGAAACGGGTGTTTTCGCGGTATTTTTTTAGGCGTGAAGATTCCGTCACAAAACATTAAAAAGGAATAGGGACGTGGATCAAACCTTCATTTTTATTATTACGCCATAAGCTGGTAGGGTCTCCGTTGGAAGTCTAATAGAGGCGCGTTCTCGACGGCAAGACTGCACGCAAGTTCAGTGCTCTGAGCGTAGAGGCGATGAGAGAGCTGATGCGCATGTCTCGGTCGCCCCTACAGCTCCCACGCTTCTAGACCTCAGGTGTGTAAAATTCCTGCAACCAGGCGGCCACCTTAACCGAAACTGTTTTATGTACCTAGAGACAAACATATCTTTGGTTCCAACAACAAATATTTCAGTGACCCTATAGAAACGATTAATTTGTTGCGCCAAACAAAAATTTGGCATTAAAGTGTCTTATTTTGTAAAATTAAACTTTTGATTATAGTTTCCTATCAATTATAATATTTCACTTAAAATTAACATGGATAAAAACAGAGGGGAGATACGTGTGTCGGTAATGCCTATTATGAAATAGATGTCATGTAAAATATCATTAAAGGGAGTGTGCCCAATTGTGGTGCGTTATACCTTCGGTCTAATTTTCTATAGTTAGTTAAGCTTCGTTCACATGAGGCGGAGGAATGGCCTGAAAGTAGAACTTCAGCAGGGCTTCAGAAAAGTTGGAAGTAACCATGAACTGACTGTACTGTCTATTCGAGGCATCTCTTGTAGCGTGATAGCTGTTAAGTTGGGCGTAGATTATGTTTAATCAAACACAATTAAATACGGCCAGTTAATTTTTTTTTTGCGTTTACTCAAGATATCAGTAATTTTGAGACTAATTCGAGGGACTAATTAAACCGTCCATTCTTTGTCGCAAAATTTTTTTAACATGGGCCAGAGTCATACAGAAACTTAACTGGTCAATATTAAAATTTAATTATTTGTAGATTGCATGCTTGAGAGATTGCGGCTTTTTAACTCCTTCTAGAGTTTGGCTTCTGGATCCTTCAGAGAATCTGAATAATGCACGGTTGCACCAACATCTTCCCCGATCCAAGAACAAATGATCCTAGTTCCGAACCAGGATCCAGTTTGATCTTGGTTCCAATGTAAAAGTGTTGCACAAACTAAATTTAATGATTCTGGATCTCCGATTCTTCGATCTTGGTTCCAAAGTGAGACATCGAGATTAAGTATACGACAAATGTTGCTATTGGTTCGTAATATATGACGTCATGGAAGTAATTGTATTGTTCACTATAGATAGAACTAAATGTGCGATGTTTTATCTGTTTTAAGTGAATGATTGTTGTACGAATTTTACTGGATAAAATTCAAGTGCATATATTGTTGTTTTAATTTACCAAGAAAGCATTCGACCGTAGTTCTATCTCTTGGCGTATTTTCAAACTACATTTGTCGACTATGGCTGCTGATCTCGGATCGAGTTTCGAACCACGATGGTGCAACCGGGCATAAGAAAGAAAAAATTAATACTTGTAGTCCACCCGTTTATATACTTCACAGTGATGATATACAGAATCAAACGACAGTCTCGATAATTTAACACAAATTTCAATAATGGGTGCCAATCAAGCTGTTTTTTTGTTTATCCATTTCCTGTGCATGTAATAGTTTGAACAAAAAAAAAATAACACGCTGAACTGAGGCGCGCGGGTTTTTAAAACTGATGTTTACATAGAAAAGTAGGTTGTGGTTATCATTAAATACCACGATAATATACTATCTACAACTTTCATATCTCTAACTGGGAACTTCCTTGTGACTGAAGCGATAAGTGACGTCACGTTTTACAATTTGTTAAGCAAACATTTGAAAAATTTCCCCATGTATGAAATGTTTGGTCGTTTTCTAAATAAATCATTTATCACAAACTTTACTTCCCAAAATCGTAATAAAATACCAACTGATATAATCTATGAAGTGAATTCAATTTCTGGCAAAGTAATCCTCGCGTATGATATGAATCAATCTACTTTTATTCTATAAATAAGTGTCATACAGGAAAGAATAGTAAGTCATTTTCAGTTCCAGCTATGGGGCAGCGGTGGCGCAGCACGTACCGCACTCGCCTCCCACCACGGCGATCCGGGCCCGATCCCCGGCGGGTTCGCTCCCGGCCGGAGGGCTTTCTCGGGGTGTTCCCGTATCCCCCGCCCTTGTATTTCAGCGCCCCTCCATCCTACGGACTTACTTCATGTCATATTCAGGGACGACGGGAACCTACACGAGTCCCAGCTGGAAAGCCCGTCACTCGGAGGGTGTTGCCTACCCCTGGGTCCACCCCCCCCCCCCCCAATTCGCATTTATTATTGTTAGTTCCGATTATTGTGGATGTTTTCTAGTTAACCAGTATTCATGCTCCTATGTACGAAAATATGTATAAATGTGATTTTGAGTGCTTCTTTTCGAAAAGCTAACCCCACCACAAGTGTGAAAATCTTCATCTCCCTCAGCAAGTTCTCCTACAGGCTCGCGGTTTCTTAACAAAATTCCCTTCAGTCGTTTCACAAACTTTCCCGTAGTTATACCTATATAGTTCTACAATTAGGCTAATTATTTATAACTTTTCTCTGAACCGCAAATAATTATATACTATTCAAGTTAACCTGCAAAGAGAAAATGAAAGTTCGGTACATTAATTAAAAAATTAGTTTCATGCTGCATGGTTGGCAACATAATATAAAAGTTACCCCAAATTCTACCAGCAAATAAGAATCGAGGTCTAACAATAGACTAAAGACGAGACAGACTGATTATTCGTCTTCTGCGCATTTACCCAACACTGACCTACCACAAAACCAACACAACTGTAAAAGTCTCCTAGTCAACATTGATTAACGTGTTTGTTTATGTCTCAATTCTCAAAATACAAGCGTTTTGATATTAGTAAAATACTTACACCAATTTTTATTTAATCTAATTGCATTGAAAATTTACCAGAGGAAGTATCAAATCATCTGAAAGCATTTATTTACATGAATAGTGTTCTAACTTAGAATTATATATACATCTTTATGATGGTCGTGTAGCCAGGTAAGCAGTACAATGTTGGAACACGGAGACTTATCCTGCGCAGCCAGCCAGGTCGCTCTACTCCATACTCACACAACAACGATTGTAATCTGCGAGTGCCACATCTACCTCTTACATTCTTCGTGGTACAGTTCGTGCTGTGTTTGTCTGTGTTCTCCAGAATTATCTCTACACTCTTTCCTCATTGCTGTTCGTTTAATTGCTCTATTTTGTGTTTTTGTCTCGTTCCCTTAGTTTATTACTCACTCCATTCGTTATGCAAAATTTTCTGCGTGTGTTAACATATTTCTTAACAACATCCAAACCTTTGTTTTTTTTTGTGTATTTTTATACGTAAGACCGTACTGTAATATAAACAACCATTACCACATCCACACTCATAACCATAGTCATTATGAAACTCCTGTATTACAACCGAATGTTTTCGCGCGTCGTCCAATGATTTAACTTACAAATGGGAATCATTTACGAATATGTACTTGAAATTTTGCTTTTGCAAGTTGGTCAACTTATTACAAGTATGATTTATCCTGTTTTTTTTTTGTGTATTCACATATCGTTAGCAAACAGTAGTGATGGGTACAGAAGAGTTATTGGAACAATTTAGCTCTTATCGTCACAAATTACTTAATAAAGAAACGAAAGAACGCGCAAAGGTAAAAACACAACCATGGTCAAATGTGTGTTTATATTCGTGATCGGAATTGTACGGTTATTGAAAGTGAATTTGACGAGTGTAATAATAATAATACGGGGATTGGCTACGCAAAGGCTCTTGCACAAGAATGTTGATGAGGATCACTCTGTCACTGGTGTTCCGGTCGCTTTGGCACAATCGTCGTGCAGTCTGTATGTACAAGTTGTGTTCCCGCCTACGTGGCTCGCAGATTTCCCTGGTCGGTAAAGGCTGTTCACGGTAAAGTGAGCACTTTTCAGGCCCTAGTTACTTTTTCCTTTCAGCCATTTTTATTCCTTACCCACTTTTATATTAATGAGCCCTATGTAGTGACTCGGCCCTGCTTGCGCTGATGGCACGCAATGCAGTTCAGTGCAGTGACTGGGCGTTTCTGAAATGTGATTGGCTCACGTGACTCGTTACGTGAGTGCCCATGTGCAGAGCAGTGCTGACCAAGTTAACCGACTTTCAACTCAGGGTCGGCAGTTGACCAGCAGCCGATCGGCAGGGTGTATGTGATTCGCTATTATTAAATACGTCACGATGAACGAGCCAATGACATGCAAGGTCGAGCTGCGCAGGCGCAAATAAAGGCGGGAATACGATTTGCTTATATGGTTAAAAACTGTAACAGTTTGTGAAATAAAAAATAGTATGGTGTACTTAAACGACGTCATTAATAAGTATGATGTGAGTGGAAAAAAACGAGCGAACGTAAATAAAGTGATTGCCCTGCCACCTATAACACGTCAATGGAACTACATCTGTCAGCAGAGGAGCAGCATTCATTGGCCACGTTCCACTTGTTGCTAAGCAGCAGCTGAAATTACTGACGAGCGTTCCTTTACATACTGTTTCTGCTGATCAGTAAATGACGAATGGTGTTGTGGCGTCTGGGTTGGAGGCTATACTTCCGGCTGGTGCTACTGACGTGCAGACCAGGCAGTCTCAGTAAAAGCAGACGACGCAACATGGCGGTGATGGATAACGAGGAAGTTACGTTGTTATATGCAGAAGATGAAGGTGGAAAGTATATTTTCACATTCTTCGATCTAATCATCAATTGATGCGTCTGAATCAGACTAAAATGAAAAGAAAAAATATCCATCCCTGCTGACAGTATGTTTAGGGCTACCATTGCTTCACCATTCATAGTAGATGTCATTATTCCTGCTGAAAACTCTGCTGACGCGTGTTCCCTCTGGTTTCACTACTGAGCGTTTCTGAGTGCGGAATTTTACTGATGACGTTCCTTTGGTATTATTACGCACTGCAGCTGGCGCCGGGCATGTCCGGCGCTGTGGGGGATGACCCCCCTCGACTCACCTCTCTTCATGGAACGACGCGCTGGCTACCTGGTTGCCCCCATTCTGGGAAGCCCGTGAATAACTGACAGCGGCGAGACTTGCTTGCGTCACGGTCCCTCCTCACCATTCGCCAATCCTCACAATTGCTGGAGATGCCGACGAATATCGCGACGTCGCAAGAATGTTCTGGGGAGACTGGCCGGTTTCACAGGCCGCCCTCTTCCCCCCCCCCCACGGTGCAGGAGCCGACAGCTGTAAGAAGCACACGAATATTTTTGGAATTAAGAAGCTCTGCGCATCGCACGAGTTAGCGAAAGTTCTGGGTGACGGCCTACGACACTGTATATACTGCCGCGGCCCAACGGCCGGCAGTCTTTGACGGAGGCCATCTGGTCTGTGAGCGAGCGAAGTTAAATGCGACACGACGGCGGCGGACGAGTGTTCTTGGTGTGAAGGGACGAGAGGGCGTGAAACCCGGCGAGTGAAGCCTACTGTGCGTGAGGGCGCTCGCAGAAGTCTAGAACATTGCGGACTAGCTGGACATGGACTGAACTGAGGTGAGACTGAGTGGACGTGTAATACGGATTTTATTGTAAATATTGGAACTGTCAGATATGTACACATATTTTATAAAATAACTGAAGAGGCTGATACGGTGTCTAATTGGGGCTGATCTTTAATTATTTAGTTTCATTGATTTATTTGCAATAATTATAAATTGTATTAATTGGAGTAATTAATTGTATACAGTAAGTGATATTTTTACTGTAAAATGTTTAATTGAAAGATTTTTGCAGTTATTGTAAATAAGATTAGGAAATTATAACTAAGTCCCTTAACGAACTTGGTTTAGCCCACTGAATTTCGAGAGAGAAATTGTAAGAGTATGCCACTGGTTAGCGCTGTCAGCACCAAGTGGAAGGCGGCCACTGTAGCACGCAGAGGGCGACGGTCCGCGCTACAGTCTCCATCAGCCCGGTGTAGCAGAACACTTATACGCACTTAGAAATATTTTGTTGTTGAAATCAAATTTTGTTGACCTAAACAAAGATTTGGTTTGCAGCAACTAAAGATGGGTTTTTGTGCCCCAGCCTTAAGGTTCGTGTAAACCATAAAAGTTGGGGTCGGATTTACCATAATTACTGTACACAAGTTCATATACCCATACACGTTATATATTACGCCAATTACAACTGCATGACGGGATATGCGAGCGAACACGTGTCGGACCTCCCAAACAACATTGTACCATAAATACCAATTCGTACAGTTACCTGCTTCTCCGACGGTGGCCTAGCAAGAGGATTCCGAGGGTCCGTCCCCTGGTGATATTTTATTCAGTGTAAAGTCAAGCTCCATGGAAGAGGCACAAGCCGCCTTAGCAACTCCCCCTACCCTAAAATCCGCCACTGGTCCTAACTAACACATGTGTCAGCACCACTTATGTCAGTGTAGTATCCCTGCTTTTACTTAAGGTGGCCGCCTGGCTGATGGAATTTCGCACGTCTGAGGCTTAAAGGCGTGGGAGCGCTAGGGGCGACCGAGACATGCACATTAACTCTCTCGTCGCCTCTACGAGCAAAGCGCTCAACTGACGTACAGTCTTGCCAACGATAACGCGCCTCTATGAGACTTTCAGAGGAGACCCGACCATTTTATGGCGTGTTAATAAAAATTAAGGTTTGAAGCACGTCCCAGTTCCTTTTTTATTGTTTAGTATCGGAATGTTCATACCTAAAAATGACCGTGGAAACACACGTTTGAGCCATTTTCGCTATCACAAAAACTCGCTTTAGAGAGAAATCGAGGAAATGAAAAACACGTACAGACGCGTAACGTTTCTTAGATGCTATTCGTAAGCAGACCTCGCTCAGACACGTTGCACTACTGCAAGAACACCGGTTCTGTTGGTGTCTGTGTTAGAACTCACCATCGTCCTATTGGTCGATACCACACCGGACACTATCCTGTATTTTACAGCGTTCATTATTGGCCGGTCATCAACCAATGGAGAGCCGAGTTGATATCCCAATCAAATGTCTTTTATCGTATAAAAGTGTTTACAGTCAATCATGCCCCTTCGAGTTGTTTAAAAAAAGAAATAAATTATATCGGTAGCAAAATTATTGTTAAGGCGCTGTCATGTTCTTTTGAGATTAAGTGAAACACTAGCCGAACAAAGACTGCTTTGCTTTGCTCGTGCTACACTCGAGCGTAGTCTACAAAGTGTTAATAAAACGTTTCCTGCTGGAGCTCTGCATACTATTCGGCGGCCTACCCAGGCAGCCATCTTGTTCAGTGTAATACCAACCCCTCTCGAACCAACCACAAACATTGAGAAATGTCTGGCTACGCCAAGTTGGCTTACAGCTTGAAGAAGGAGTGTTATCAGACTTTGTACTTCGCAGCTCTCGCAGTGGCGTTTCCTTCATCCTCTCCGCTTCTTTGAGGCGCCGCCGCTCGCGAAGATGCAGCATCCCTTTGGGCGGAGGCCGCTTGTCCAGTCTCTCTCATGAAATATTCACCGCCGACACACGAGATCTACAGCAGTGCCGCCAACTTACAGTTTAGGGACTCGCCGTGATGAAGAGTCACTCTCTTCCCCTTCTTCCCTGAGAAAAAAAAAAAAGAACTCACTAACCCAACGCAAAATCCTTGGAGGATTCCATTTGCCAAACGCACGTTGCTCTCGGTGCTATATCTCGAGAATTCATAAATATAATGTTTCGGCATGTCCCATAGCGCGTCGGCCAATCACATCGCAGTTGTGTCGTCATTGGTCCGTCAAATTGGTTGGTGGTTCTGACCACTCAAGAAGTCCTTGCTAGTGCATTCTGCTCCAATGCAGTGGCACACTTGCACCAAGAGTAGCACGGTCTAGTTCATTCATGGTTACTACCAAGTGCCCTGAAGTTCTGCTTAACACTTTGTACACAATGCTCGAGCTACTCTCGAGCAAAGCTAATTTGAAAATTTCTTTGTTGTTCAGAACAAAACTCGCATGGATGTGCAGTCTTTGTTCGGCTAGTGTTTAACGTGACCTCACAAGAACACGACATCGCAGTAACGATGACATTGCTAAAGATAGAACTTAGTTATTTTTATAGACACTCGAAGTAATCTGATTGCTTGTATATCATAATTCCACGATAATGAACATTTAATTCGGATACATTCAGCTCGGCTCTCCATTGGTTGATGATTGGCCTATAATGAACGCTGTAAAGTACAGGGTAGTGTCCGGTGTGGTACGGACCAATATGACGATGGCGAGTTCTAACACAGTCACCAACAGAACCGGTGTTCTTGCAGTAGTGGATATAGGTAGAGGCGGTGATATTTCGCGAAAATATGTCAGGGCAAGATAAAGTTCAAAGCACTGAGGGGTTGTCTAGCTTTTTTGATTGGCTGAAGCATGTGTTGGTTTGTGTTAACTGCTTGCCTACGAATTACGAGGGTACAGTGCTGGAGTTACGGAATCCTGAGTGGCTCGGTCAAATGCGGAAACGACACCAGCAGTCAATGGAGGTACGACAACAGCCGAAGTGTGTATATATAGTATTCAAGTCTACTGTGTCCTCCGATCTATCAGTGGCCCTAGATATAGGTGACTCGCTTCTAATTTGTTTAGAGTGCCAGTACACGTGCGCAGAACTCATTGTGTGGAAGGATTGTCCGTTCCTGACTTGAGCCTAGAGTAAATATTCACACTTGTTGTAGACAATGTGTTCATGAGTTGCAGACACTTTCAGTTCTCGTGCACACAGGTGCGTCACAGTCGCCTACTCAAGGCCGTTCCCCAGTCGCCGATCTTCGTCAAAGAAATCACAGAATAGGTAACTACAGGCTGTTCACGGTAAAATGAGCACTTTTGAAAGCCCTGCTTAAGATCTACTCGTAGGCACGTTGTGTATTCTTCCGCCTTATGTAAAATTAACATTGTTAAGGACCTCATCACTTTATTCATGCGTCGGTAAAGTGAAACTGTGACATTATTAGGAAAGAACATATTTTACAAATGTTATAATTTTTACACTTCTATGCATTAAAAAAAAAAAAACAGAAAGCCGAAGAAACACTTTAGTTATCACAAATGGTTACCGAACACTTTTTGTTCAACGTTAAGGTATGGAACTACATTCCATCCATCGCCAACAACTATTGGGCAAGTGTCACTCAGTGCACCCATTAAAATATGTGTAAGAAGGGACAGTGACTTTTTCTAAGGTTCATTTCAAAATTGCTCACTTTATCGTGAACAGCCTATAGCCTGCTTTCATTCCGATACTTACGCACACGTTCATTATGTACACGTGTCCATCGCTAACCGAACCTCAGGCCGGAATTACGGTAACTCCACTAAGCAAATAACAAGCATGAGGTTTCGCTTTCGCATGTACGTAAAACATGGAAGCCACATTATGATGCTTTACGTACACACGTAAACTTTTCGTGTGGGTGGTTGTGACGGGGGGGGGGGGGGGGGGGGGGGGAAGAGTTGCTGCTTTCAGTCTGAAGTTTCACATGCATAAGTGTGTTATAACTTTGATGTTTCTGAGAACAGATTGCGAAAGTTTGGCGTTCGTGATTTATTTAAAACCCTAATGGCCAAAACCCGAAAGATGCGGATTTGTTTACTGTGTGCATGCGAATAACTCGGGAGTAATATAAATTTATCTACTAGAGAATATTGTAATATGCTTCGCAAAATACTAAAACTTGCAGACTTAATGATAAATGTTCGTCACTTCATACAAGCATTTTTATACTTTTGAGGAACATAAATAAAGTCCGGCAATGCACAGAATCCTTGTAAAAATATACGAATTAAGAAACTAAATAATTCTAGACTAATGTCTATTATGCCTCAGTCCTCAATGCTGGGACAATAGGACGAAGTATTCACTAGATTACATACGTAAACAGACAAGACGAAATTAAAAACAAAACCGTGAAAAGCGAACATAACATAACTTCGTCACTAATTTTGATATCACTCGAAAGTCAGACTTGGATAAGTTTTCTAATACGGGACGGTGCTTTTGCGTTACGTGAAACGACTGTAACAGGTCTCGTTTAAACACGCTAGTCACGGTAGCGATGGCTTACGTCAACATATAGCTTGTAACGTGTTACGTGAAAGTGAAGTCATTGTAAACCCAAACTTAGACGTGTCAGTGAGCATAAGGGTTACTTGGCTGGCCGCACGATTGTGCCACGAGTACAGGAAGCGATTAGATAGCAGCGTTGTACAGTATCAGGAGACCAAGTGTAAAAATCACTACGAAATTATCTTACAGCTCCGCACCTTTATTCACTACTGAGGCCGTAGATATATTTCATTCGCCAATGTTAAGAATCAAAAACATTGGTTTCACAAATTACATTTATTTGCCTGTACATAATGAACGTGTGCGTAAGTATCGGAATGAAAGCAGGCTATAGGCTGTTCACGATAAAGTGAGCAATTGACCTTTTAATCTATGTCAGACACATTATATTGTGGTAAGTAACTGTAAGTGGCAGTTATGGCATAATTACTTATAAAATTAAATGTTTGCCAACTTACATTAAAATACTACTTTTAACACAAGGTACCATATTGGCAATAAGGCAAGAAAAACTTATTTCACTTTTATGCCGTAAAGTTATTGACAATCTCAGTGCTTGAGTCAGGGCCATCATCCGCCACGACTTTAGCAATATCGGGCCAACAATATGCAGAAGTGCGTCAAATATTTCAGATATACGCTGATCACGGTAAACTGAGCACTTGTATGCGCACAGTGGTTCCTCCCGCCGTGTGTGATATTCACATTGCTGCGTGCCTCATCTCTTCGTTCATACGTCAGTCAAGTGAAACTGAAACATTACTACATATTCCGGTACTCACAAATGTTTGCGTAACACTTATTAATCAACGTTGAGTCATGGGACTATTTTCTCACCGTTGTTACCAACTTTAGTGGGGACACTCTATGTGTTCTTTAAAATACACGTAGTTAGGGGCCGGGACATTTTTCACAGGTTGGTATTAAAAGTGCTCAGTTAACTGTGAACAACGTATATAGGCTGTTCACGGTGAAGTGAGCACTTTTGAGGCCCTAGTTACTTTTTCCGTTCGGTCATTTTTTATCCCTTAACCACTATTTAAATAAATATTGTCATAAACACGGTGTATATATTCCATCGCATTCGGAAGTTAATTCTAAGGCTAAAATAATATGTTTATTGACTATTATTCCTGATAAGGAGGCTTTCAAAAGTGCTTGTACAGTTAGAGCGAATAGACAGGCGTGGTGTAGAGTGTGGACGGCGGCGGCGCAGAGCGAGCCTGGACGGGGCGGTGACTGGGGCACGGCGCGTACCAGAGACAGAACACAGGGAACAATGACCATGGCCACCTGCCCGCGCGTGGCCTTGAACCCGCAGAGAGGCACTGCCCCCGCTTCAAGCGCCGCTCCTCCAGCGGGGTCGGCATGCATACCGCGGATTTGGGCCATGCCACCTGCACTGCTATCAAAGGCTCTCAAAGGCTGTTCGCGGTAATATGAGCACTTCTCAAAGCCCTGCTTAGTATCTCATTGTATGCACGTTGTGTATTATTTCGCCTTATTTAAAATTAACCCTGCCATGGGCCTCATCACTTTATTCATGCGTCGATCAAGTGAAACATTGAATTTATTAAAAAAGTAAATATTTCACAAATCTGATCTTTTTTACACTTCGATACATTAAAAAAAATGTACAAGGCGAAATAAATAATTAAGGTTGTTACAAATGATTACCTACCACTTTTAATTTGACGTTAAGATATGGAACTATTTTCCATACATCGTTACCTACTTTACTGGACGTATGTCACTAAGTGCGCCCGTTATAATGTATGCAGGCAGGGGCAGTGACTTTTTTCTAAGGTGAATTTCAAAAGTGCTCACTTTATCGTGATCAACTTTTACACAAATTACCTAAAATAAAATCCTAAGTTCTACATCTGAATCGCAAATCCAACCGCACAACACAATTCTCGCGGGTCGCTGAAAATTCCGCATGTTTCATGTACGTGCCTATTAGCTTAAATATAACGTGTGTTTGACCCCAGGCAGATACTCCTATTACCGATTTGCAGTTATCATCTGCATGCAGACGGCCAATGCCATCGACTCTTTCGAATTAACAACGAATCGCGCGCTCTGTTACAACAGTTAATTACCTCTGCAGCTTCCGAACAACTGATGCGACGTCGGAAATGGTTCATTGTCGTGCGCGTTTTGGCAGCGTGATGCGATGCGATGCGATGCGATGCGAATGTACGTACAAACTCGACGAGGTGACTGCCACTCTAGACCTACGCACGGGAGTGAGGAACTACAAATCTCGCCCGCTACGTATACGTATCAGTCGTACAAACTACATTTTCAATTACTTCTCCTTCGCTCACCCTCGCGTTATCTTTTTTCTCGAATAATACAGATGCTGTTCACGATAAAGTGAGCACTTTCGAAATGAACCTCGGAAAAAAGTCACTGCCCCTGAATTCATATATTTTAACGGGCTCACTGAGTGACATTTGCCCAGTAAAGTTGGTAACGATGGATAGAAAAGAGTTCCATATCTTAACGCCGAATAAAAAAGTGTTAGGTAACCATTTGTAACAACTTAAATTATTTCTTTCCCTTTCTGTTTTTTTTAATGCATCGAAGTATGAAAATGAGCTCATTTGTATTACATTTACTTTTTAATTTCTCAGTTTACTTGACTGTCGCATAAATAAAGTAGCGAGGCCCATGGTAATGTTAATTTTACATAATGCGGAAGAATACACAACGTGCATACAACTATATACTAAGCAGGGCTTTCAAAAGCGCTCATTTTACCATGAACAGCCTATACTTGGAGGGCATAAGTATAAATGTGGTTCGTAACGCAAAAACAAAACTTAATTTTTTCTTTCGGAAAGGGTGAGTGAGTGAAGAGATCTGGGCGGCTCTTAACATCGAGGTCAGGTCTTGAGAGCCGATGAGGGTGAAGCGAGGTGAGTACGGAGCAGCGCTGGAATAAAAGGTCGGGGGAAACGGGAGATCCCCGAGGAAACCCGCCTACTAACGGCATCGTCCGGCACGATACCCCCATGCGAAAATCCGGGGGGCGACCACATGGTGGGAGGCGAGTAGTCTAACCACTACACCACAGCGGCCCCGACGGGGAAGCACAGTGGTGACTTCATTGCTACGTGTAACCTGCACGAACACTGGGAAGATGCAGCAAGGACTCGAGTCGGCGGCAACAGTATAAACATCAAGGGCTATTATCAGTGCGCGGCCCGACCTCGCCGTTGTTACGTGGAGAACGCTAGAGAACCCAGAATAAACTTGCAATAAATAATCACTTGGTAAGTTTCAAGCGCCCCCGCGGGGAGGACAAGTCGATCCACTTCCAAGGAAACGAGATGACCTCCGCTGGCCTGAGGTTTATTCTGATCAGGTTGGCAAACTGAGTACACTTAGTTTGGCAAATAAAATTTTTTCCCCACTAGGTATAGGCTGTACACGGTAAAGTGAGCACTTTTCAAGGCCCTTCTAAATGTTTCCTTTCCTCCAATTTCCATCTTCCTGCTACTTTTTAATATAAACATTGCAATGTGACCAATAAACACAGTGTATACATTTCACCACCCTCAAAATGCAATGCCTGAAGCTGCAATAAGATATATTTAGTAGTGGTTAGTGCCTGTTGTGAGTGCCTTAAAAAGTGATCACTTTACCGTGACCAACATATAGGCGCTTGTGTCGTATGTGTACCAGATTTTCTCTATTTTCGAAGTTAAAAATCCAAATAATTGCAATAATCGTGAATCAAAATAAAATAACTACAACTAAGCAAACCCGTACTTTTATTATTCACGTAGCTTAAAATTTTAACTATACACACTAAATATTTCTTGTAATTTTAACTATACACACTAAATATTTCTTGTAATTTTAACTATACACACTAAATATTTCTTGTAGTTTTAACTATACACACTAAATATTTCTTGTAATTTTAACTATACACACTAAATATTTCTTGTAGTTTTACGAAAAATCCTTGGAAACCCAGCTGCCAAGAAAATCCGTTGTAAAAGTACAAAGAGTTTCCTTGTAAAATATGCAAAACATTTATTTGTAATATTACAAATGATAGTCTTGTATTACAACTGACATTATTGAGAACTCAACTACATAAAATATTTCTTTTCTTCTAAAAAACAAATGTGATAAATTAATAACAGAGAATAGCTAAAAAAAATGTTTTCAAAATATAATTTACGAAAAAAAAATCACTTCGCCATCACAGGGACTAGAACTCATACCGGCACCCTTAACCATAAGACCAAATTAACTTAAGAGCTTTAAATTTTGTTTTACAATAAATACTCTGTAGCTAGGAAACATGGGCAGTTATTGAATAATACGGTCACCTTTTAATGAGATTGTCGTTTTATTTTGATTATTTGAGTTGTTTAAAGTGTTCTACGTTATTCAAACCTGCAATATATTCCTTTTTGCACGCAGCTACACTTTACACCTATCATAGTTTTGCGCAAACAGCGTTATACGTACGTTGTTGAGTGTCAGCCATATTGCTGAAGCTCGTGGAAACGAGTCAGTATAGCGCAAACATATATTGAGGTATATTATAGGCAAAATAATTTAAGTCACTATAAATGGTTACCTAACACTTTTTATTTGATGTTAAGGTATGGAGCTACTTTCTCTCCATCGTTACCAACTTTACCGGACGCATGTCACTCAGTGCGCCCGTTAAAATATATGCAGGCAAGGGCAGTGACTTTTTTCTAAGGTTGATTTGAAAAGTGCTCATTTTATCGTGAACAGCCTTTGCAAACACGGGCCCTTGTAGTTTTACAAGTGTACTCTTACAAGCATTCTTAAAATTACAAAGAATTTCTCAGAAAAAATTACGAATTATTTTTAGAGTGTATCTGACCTGTTTGGAAAACTGCTCACCTAGCGGCGGAAAATGTTCCCTGTGCCAAACTCTCCCATAAGAAAACTCGTTCTGTTCCTAACCTGAGTAGAACTAACCTTAGTTGGCCTTCAGTAATAATCAATTAAATGTTTCTTCCAACTTTTCTGAACCCCTGATAAAGTTTTACTTCCAGGATATTCCTCCGCCTCAAGCATACAAAAGCCTCATCGAGTCTAGAAAATTACAACAGAAGACAACGCACCGCATTCGTGCGCACTCAGTGTAATAATATTCTGCATAAGAACTATTTCTTTCTAGTCAATTCCAGCACACGTTTTTCTCGCTGTTTTATCATATTAATTATAATTTAACTGTTATAATTTATAGATAAAATATAAAAACAAAAAATATATTTTTTTACGAAAAGTGAGGTACTTTTATATTAATTTATGTTAACACAAGTATATAACGCTTGTGGAGTGTAAAGATTTGAACAGCATTTAACACCGAGGTCTTCAGAGCCGATGAGGGTGAAGCGAGGTGAGTATGGAGTAGCGTTGGAATGCAATGGCCGGGAAACGGGATATCGCAGAGAAAACCCGCCACCAGCGGCATTGTCCGGCACAATCCCCACATGCGAACATCCGGGGGCAACCCCTTGGTGGGAGGCAAGTAGTCTAACCACTACACCACCGCGGCACCGTGACGAGTTTACTGTCATGTCGTTAGTAATGAATTTTTTTCGATGATAAATATTATAATATGGACAGTTAATTCAGACGCAAATATTGTAATTCTAACCCATTTTTACACTCTTCGCATCATCGGCAGAATACAGCAATGTTACAGATTCTTGGTTACAATTGTTTACCACCGCCATTTCTTATCGTCTGCTACAGCTGAGACCGCTGGATATCAGTTGTCTCTGCAGGAAGGGTAGCCTCGAACCCAGACGCCAAAACATGTCTCGTCGTCTGCTACAGCTGAGACCGCTGGATATCAGTTGTCTCTGCAGGAAGGGTAGCCTCGAACCCAGACGCCAAAACAACATGTCTCGTCTGCTACAGCTGAGACCGCTGGATATCAGTTGTCTCTGCAGGAAGGGTAGCCCCGAACCCAGACGCCAAAACATGTCTCGTCGTCTGCTACAGCTGAGACCGCTGGACATCAGTTGTCTCTGCAGGAAGGGTAGCCCCGAACCCAGACGCCAAAACAACATGTCTCGTCGTCTGCTACAGCTGAGACCGCTGGATATCAGTTGTCTCTGCAGGAAGGGTAGCCCCGAACCCAGACGCCAAAACATGTCTCGTCGTCTGCTACAGCTGAGACCGCTGGATATCAGTTGTCTCTGCAGGAAGGGTAGCCTCGAACCCAGACGCCAAAACAACATGTCTCGTCGTCTGCTACAGCTGAGACCGCTGGATATCAGTTGTCTCTGCAGGAAGGGTAGCCTCGAACCCAGACGCCAAAACATGTCTCGTCGTCTGCTACAGCTGAGACCGCTGGGCATCAGTTGTCTCTGCAGGAAGGGTAGCCTCGAACCCAGACGCCAAAACATGTCTCGTCGTCTGCTACAGCTGAGACCGCTGGACTTCAGTTGTCTCTGCAGGAAGGGTAGCCTCGAACCCAGACACCAAAACAACATGTCTCGTTACTAACGCATCAGTGGCCTCAGAAGTACATAAAGGAATACTCGTTAGTGATCTCAGCCGGTGGCAGCAACAAAAGGAACGCGACCTTGGTCGCAGGCACTTTCACAGTTCGATAAATCCAGAATTAAAAGATTGAGACGGTGTTACAAGAGAATTCATGTGTGGTTTTTGCCAGAAAAAACTTACACTTCGTGGCCCTGTCTTAAACAATGATTTTAAAAGTTGTTTTCTTGAATTACTGAGCTGTGTATAAGCCCCCATGCCGCGCCCTTTAAGAAGGGTGTCGCAAGTTAACAAGACGCGTATATCTTAAATATTTCCATTATTAACAGAATACAACAATTTGTCATGAGGACAATAACACATTAATTTAACAAATACTCCTGTTGTTTGTTTTGAAATGCAAAGCGCATATTCTAAATTTGAGGATTTCTATGAAATGAGGACCAAATGGCCCTTACTGCCTCCGCCTCCCCCCCCCCAACCAGGGATAGAGTGAGTGAAGAGTGAAGAGATTTGAACGGCTCTTAACATCGAGGTCTTGAGAGCCGATGAGGGTGATTGAAATCAGTGGCGTCTCGTTACGGCAAGCAAGACAAGCAGTGCTTGCCCAGACAGTTTCCTGACAATGCTATATTTAAAATAAATATTAAATTGTAACTTATATTTACATTAAGGTAACTTTTCACTCACGTGGTTCTCATTCTACTCAGGAAACAATACTGTACATTATAAGAAAACAACTTGTTGACTAGTAAAACCAAGATGTTTGGAAGCGCTGTAAGTAATGCTTTCAGCAGGTAGGCAGTCGCAATGGTTTCCCGGCCTCGGAGGGGTGACAGGGTAGGAAGACCACCCGGGGAGGGGCGGGGGCTTATGGCTGTGTCAGCCTGTGTTAGAAGCTACGATGGTAGTGCTTTCAGCAGGTAGGCAGTCGCAATGGTTTCCCGGCCTCGGAGGGGTGACAGGGTAGGAAGACCACCCGGGGAGGGGCGGGGGCTTATGGCTGTGTCAGCCTGTGTTAGAAGCTACGATGGTAGTGCTTTCTTCACTGAACTGAAGCGGACATAGCCGAAGCTGGCCTAGCCGCAGGCAGTTGGCGTCGTGTAGTTTACAGTAACTAGATCGATGCGTGGGTAAGTTCGCGCGCACAGCACGAATCGTATTGTTTTTATTTAATTTAGTTTTGGTGCTGAGAATGTTATACATATTCGTGCGTGATGTATACCCTATATAAAAATTATAAAATTACAGTGTGAAACTGAGAACCGAGTAGATAGAATGAATGCAACTGAATCACGTGGATGTAAGTGTGGTGTGTGTGTGGATTACGAGTGAAGCATTTTTTCCAGCAGTGATTTCACTTTTCAGGTAAGATGTGACATCATAAAAGAGGTTAGGCCGACATCTGAGCTTACAATCACGACAACATGCAAGAAAGGTAAATTTGTACAACATTTCCAAAAAAAAAAAAAAAAAAAAAAAAAAATGTTTATCAGAAACACTCGTGGTTAGCTGGATGTAACAGCCTGAACAAACGGTTTTGCTGGCCATGTTTATTGTTTTCAAAGGATGTTAACATGTGGACTGAAACTGGGTATCGTGACCTTAACAATCTGTGCAATGCTATTCAAGAACACGAGCGTTCTGAAGTTCACATAAATTCGTTTTTCTCTCTTAAATAATTTGGTAAAAATAGAGTTGATTTTGGTCTAGATAGATCCAAACAATTAAGCACACAACGACATAACGAAAAAGTTAAAAGAAACAGAGAAATTTTGAAGCGTTTAATAGATGATGTTTGTTTCTTGGGTGCAGAGGAACTGCCTTTCCATGGTCATCATGAGACATAAGAATCAGAAAACGGTGGCAATTATGTTGAGTTACTTTCTTTAATTGTAACTTATGATCCAGTATTGTCACAGCACCTTGAGGGGCCCACAGTATTTTCTGGTCTCTCATGCACTATCCAGAACGACATAATAGAATCCATTCAAAATATCGTGTTAGCTGAAATAAAAAATGAAATTGAAAAATCAGTTTTCGTTTCAATTTTACTTGACGAGATGTCGGACTGTGCCAAACTTTTTCAGTTGTCCACTGTTTTTGAGGTTTGTAACGAGTGATGGGAGAGATTAATGAACGGTTTTGTGGATTCACTGATGTTAGCTGTGATAGGTCCGCGGGAGCCATAGCAAGTCGTGCAATTGAATTTGTTACAACTAACTCTGGCAGTATACTTGTCACGCAGTCTTATGATGGAGCTGCAGTGATGGCGGGAGATTTAAATGATGTACAGAAACTGGTAGGTGGCAAATTTTCCAGTGAATTGTTTGTACACTGCGCAGCACATGTTTTGAACCTTGTCTGAACCCAGTCCGTAAATATCATTAGCAAGTGTAGAGTGTTTTTCAGTACCCTTTCTGGTCTCTCTGTCTTTTTTTTCGCACTCTTCCAAGCGGATAGCATTGCTAGATCAGGTAGTCGGGAAATGGCTTCCAGGTGTAGCGCCAATAAGATGGAATTATAATGACAGACTTGTTCAAAGAGCATTCAACAATCAGGATTCCATCTTAGAAATGTTTTCCACAATAAAGGAAAATCCACAGGAATGGGATAGCGACACTATTTCTTCAGCAAAAGGTTTCATCAGTTTTCTAGAAACTTTTGAGAATGTGTTTTTCCTAGCTTTGTTTTCTAAGATTTTTGATATCACTGGACACCTATATAACGTACTGCAGACCAAACAACTGGACATCAGTTTCTGTATTCAGGAGATACAAGAAATGAAAGTGTTTCTGTGTAAACTCAGACACGTTTTTGAAAATTTTTTCTCTGACACACTTAAATTTGATCTGGAACCAGAAAAAAAAAACGTCGGAAATGCAAAGACGAAGTAGACCCAAAGCGAGAGTATTCCAGGCTACACGCCGAAATATTGGACAACATTGTAACACAAACTGAAACACGTTTCGAAAACACGAATAAATTAAGATTTTTAGAACTTGTAAACGCTACAAAATTCCAGGAGTTTTCTCATAGTTTTCCTGAGGTCCAGTTGAAGTCCCTAATCGAATACTATGATAGTTACTCTGACCTTGATAAGCTTCGGTCTGAACTAAGAGTTGTGTCTAGTCGAGATGCCATGAAAACTAGAAGTGTTCAAAATTTTCTTAAATACATTCTTGAAAATGATTTACAAGATGCTCTCCCATAGTTCCATAAATTATGTACGTTAGTGGCAACAATGCCATGTACAACGTCATATGTGGAGCGTTCTTTTTCAACACTAAAACGAATAAAGACATACTCATGGAACACAATGGGGCAAAATAGACTCTCTGGTCTTGCACTTCCCTCCACTGAAAAGAAACTTTTGTCAAGAATGAAACTCACCGTCGATTTTTGTGAACGTGTCACGGCGGGAAAATTGGGGTTGTTCGTTGTTTCAAATCCCCTACGCCCTCCTCTACAGTGTACCAAAAACGCAAATACTTGTGAAGAGTGTATACTGCTCTGAGTGACATGACATGGTAGTGATTCAAACAGCTGGGATGTTGAGCATCGTAGGTGAGTTTGTAAAAATTTCTCTAAAAATATTAATTCAAATTTGCCATCTACTGTTTGTGTAATATACTTTTACATCAAAACATTAATTTACTGCATATTAATTGTGACGGACGGGAATGTTTGCAGATATAATCATAAGTGTAATCTGTGCTCATTTATCAGAAATGTTAATGCAATGCTATGTTATCTAATTCCGTAACAGTGATGAATCCTTGTAAACTCTCAATTTCAGTATATATGGTAGAAAATTAAAATTAAGCATAATGAAAGTGATGTTTATAATGTGGTCGCAGTCACGAGTTGGCAGCTATTTTAATCAAGTCGTTTTCTAATATGATTATGTAATGTGCCATATCTGTACAATCAATGACATGGGACACTGATCAGACTGGAAAAACGCGTGTACGCATTAGTTTAGAAGCACATTTCAAGGCTGATGTAAATATTTACTCTATAAGTACAATAAAACTATGTAAAGTCTATTCACGGTAAAATGAGCAATTTTGAAAGCCCTGCTTGAAATCGACTTGTATGCAAGTTGTGTAGTCTTCCGCCTTATGTAACATTAACATTGTCGTGGGCCTCATTTCACTTCATTCATGCGTCGGTCAAGTGAAAAAATTAAATTACTTTAAAAGTAAATGTCTAACGAATTAGCTAATTTTTACACTTCGATGCATTAAGAAATAAACAGAAATCGAACTAAATAATTTAAGTTGTTTGAAATAAATACCTAACACATTTTATTCGACGTTAAGATACGGAACTATTTCCCATTCATAGTTACCAACTTTACTGGGCGCATGTCACTCAGCTCACCCGTTAAAATATATGCTAGTACGGGCAGTGATTTTTTTTTCTAAGGTTGATTTCAAAAGCGCTCACTTTATCGTGAACAGCCCTTACATGTTTTAATGTATCACTACCACATGTTTAGACGACTTTTCATGGCACATTTTCCTGTAGCTATTTAGTGATGTGGCATGTGGGATGTGTGTGTTGTCTAATCTATGCGTATTACGTTTATATCGGGTTGCGAGACAACCTTTGCGGCGCGAACTATCTCTCTGGGTGACAATGTTCAGTGTCGGTGTGTCAAAGTACACTGATTAGCAATTCAAGGACATTAGGGTATCGTAAACACCTGTTACACCCGTGGCAGGTCTTCTCACACACAACACATGAGCTGCTCATATGTCCCTATATCTTCGCAACTGTGCTGCAGCTGGTTGAAATATAATCATCAGTTTATTTTTTGTGAAAGACAGCTGCACGGTACGAACGGTAACTCACACGGGCGCAAGGATAATGGTAAATATGTTTTCAACTCGGCTGTTATGACTTCGGCTACCCTCCCTCTCGTGTTCCCTCCCTCCTGTAGGCTATCACTGAACACATCCCCTTTCTGTGCTTCCTCCCCTCACGCTGTGCTAGAAGAATCTTCTTTTTCGATGTGCACTCTACCTGCTTCGTTTTTTCCTGCCTTCTGCTCGTTCGCGTTGATTGATTTCCATCTTTAAACGAACGAATAATGATTTGTCCTGTCTACATTTCTGTACAAACAAAATTGCTGCGTATGTAAATACCTCACTGTCGAAGGGTATTAAAATAATATTGATTTGGGGTGGACAAGGTTCCGGGTTTGATGAAGGTATCTTTGTAATATTCTTCCTCGGGCAACTTTTATGTTAAAAAATATTAATATTTTTACAAGCAGTGTATTTTATATTTATGTACGAAAAAATGTTTAAACTGCACCATTTTGCACCTTGAAATCCAAATTTTCCCGGGAGAGGGACCCCGGACCACCCCCCCTAAATTAGGGAGATCAACATTACTACTGCCCTCTGCACGCAGTAGCTTGCCTATGAAACTATAGCACGCATCACCACTGATTGAAGTGTGTATGGAGCAGCGCCGGAATGAAACGGGAGATCCCCGAGAAAACCCGCCGACTAACGGCATCGTCCGGCACGGTTCCCACATGCGAAAATCCGGAGTGACCCGGCCAGGGATTCAATCCGGATCGCCTTGGTGGGAGGCGAGCGGGGTAACCGCTCAGCCACCGTGGTCCCACCAGTGCTAGAGCCTGCTTAGTTGCAGATGATACGGTCGCAGCACTACCTCCTGTCGTTTACTGGTAGAGGCCCAACTCCACTCTTATTGCAGAAATTCTTCGTTTTAACGTTATAGTTTCGGATTCATAGTAATTACTGACAGTGGAAGATTATATAAAATTTAAATTTTACAAGATGTTTAGTATTTTTGTGAGTAATTTTGATTGTGTGTTAGCTGCTTGCTGTAAAAAGTTAGGAATATGTTTGTATTTTATTGGCAAGTTCCTGCTGTTTGGCAAGCAGGAAATAACACAGGGAAAATTAAATACAGAGGTATTGAACAACTAATAGGCTAAATTGTTAACATCTCTATAATACAACATTTCCAATAAGACCTCTGAAACTGAATTATGACACGAAAACAACGAATTCCCTTAAAAGGAGTGAAGCCGACCCTTAAGAGTGGGATGGAGCTGCGCGTCCAATGTCAAGAAGCGAGGGAGCTATACGGGCGACACTAACACGCACGCCTAGTGCCTCATCGCTCCTACGTGCAAGGCGTGCAGTGCATATTAGATCTGTAACAGTGGGACTTGATTACACTCGATGAAAGACCACAGATTGAACTACGGCCGTATCTTTGTACTTTTCTCTTGTCGCTTAAGGAAACTGCATGGGCAAGCTTTAAAAATGCGATATTTGTCCATTTTCATGAATATATTTCTCCAAGAATACACTTAATATGACAAACGTAAAAAACAGGAGCGTAGATTATTGATTTTTTAAACCTTTTCTTTAAAAAAATTGAAAATTTGCAGAACATTTATTTATCGAGATACGGGTGTTCGCACAAACAACTATTTCACAAAAAATGTGAGGGTCCATCCCACTCCTAAGGAGTAGTCCAGGGCTTATCTAAACAATTATCACACGAGTAAACATTCTCGACCTCCAGCACGCCACGTAAAAGGATCGGCGAGATCCATGGACCAGTGGTGATGGGCACATGTAATCCGCCACCCTACACGTCATCCTTCACTCTGAGCCCGAATCAGTGATATCTAGCAGTGAAATATCATTCACTGAGAGTCAGTTGATAAGTTACTGCCAACTGGCAAAACCAAGCAAATGAACTGGGAACAAGTGACTTAATGACAGTGGAGTTCTCGACATTCAGTGACAATCACAAATAAATCAGTGGAATTCAGTCATCACATTAATTAGTTATCAGGCACCGATTATCAGTCGCTCAACTGTCACTGTTTCCTCTCATATGGCTCAATTTTCACTGTTTCAGATTTAGAGTGTTCTTTTACAAAACTGTGAACAATGTATGTATGGCACGGCCGTGTCCGAAATGGCAGATTTTGTTGACAAAAATGGTGACGTATTTGGTAATTTGGTATTTCGTAATAATTTTTGCATCTCGCGGATGTTAGCGAAAATACAAAATAAGACGATCAGCTCCATGTTGGTTTTGACCTTCAAAAAACATACGCGAATACGTAATTGAAACGTTTTTTAAAATAAATAATTGTTCATAAAATGCGCTAGACATTTTTTGAAAAGGAAGTAAATGTTGTGCTTTGTTTATGTATTTCGCAACAATTTTTTTAAAAGTCGTTATTGCATAAATAACTATTTTCTTATTTTATAACATATACGCAGCATTCCAGTGAATATTGTAGAAATATTACGTCCGTTTTAAGCATTGATTCTAAATTTAAAAAAATTCCACTCTTAATGTAAAAATGCGTTGGCAAGAGTGTTAAACAAATGACTGTCGACGTCAGAATTGAAACGTACGAAATGACAAATTGCATAATAACTAATTTGTCATCTCGGACACGGTGAGAAGGTGCAGAGGCGTATACAGGAGGGGGGCGGGGCTGAGGGGACTGCAGCCCCCCCCCCCCCCGAATTGACACACATTTTAAAAACCCTATTATAAAAATATCAATAATTATATTTATATATTTGTTATTACCCACATGACACGCATTTTTTTACACCCTATATTAAAATGGCAGTCATTATTTCCTTTTCTATCCTTCCACTGTGACTTGTGAACGATGTAGCCTACTACTAGTGACAATACTAATCCTTATCAGCCCCCCCCCCCCCTCGATCCTAAACAATTTCTGGATCCGCCCCTGAGAAGACGTGTGTCGAGGCAAACTCGCGCAGGTATATATAGCTGGTGGCGTGTAAAGTGGGCGCTATATCTGCTCGCGCGACATCACGAGGGGACGCGAATAGCGCGCGACGGCAACCTTGCAGATGAATCGTCGTCGTCCATTATGACGTCTTGGCACCTCGGGTTTGGGAGTGGCCTCGCCCCCGGACACCGCGACCACGTGGTCAACGCCACGACGACACGTCCTCGAGGTTCTTCACCATCAACTGAGCACTTTAATGCGTATAGGCTGCTCACGGTAAAATCAGCACTTTTGAAAGCCCTGCTTAACCTCTACTTGTATGCGCGTTGTGATTTCTCCGTCTTCTGTAAAATTAACATTGCCACGGCCTCATCACTTTATTCATGCATCGGTCAAATTAAATTGTGAAATTATTAAGAAAGTAAATACTTTACAAATCTGCATTTTTCACTTCGATGCAATAAAAAAACAGAAACTGAAAGAATTCATTTTAAGTTATCACAAATGGTTACCTAACCCTTTTTATTCGACGTTAAGATATGGAACTACTTCCCATCCATCGTTGCCAACTTTACTGGGCGAATGTCACTCAGTGCGCCCGTTAAAATATATGCATGCAAGGGCAGTGACATTTTTCTAAGGTTCATGTCTAAAGTGCTCACTTCCGTGAACAGCCTTTAACATTAAAAATTATTATTCGTACTGGGGAAAGCGACATTTTTAAACCTACAATAAAACTGTGTACTCTAAATATCGATCAGTGATTTCAATCAGTAGAATCATTTTACGGAATCTTCAGTTATTGAACTGTGATCTGCTGCTGGGGAACCAGACCAGTGTAGTCCACAAAGGTCAGTAGAAATATCTGTTTAAGAAGTTAACACCAGCAACTTAAGTGATCAGCATAATTTTCCTGATTCGCGTAGAGCAGTTTCAGCACAGATCTGCAGTCAAACTCGCTTATACGGAGGAGCAGGTTCGATTTGAGTGCGAGGTTACTACGGGAAGAATTGCGCCAATCTTACTGAACAGATACTTAGCCGAAACAGCCAACACCACACTTGCCAAACAACCGCAAAAGAAAAGATTAACTTAACTCTACGCATTTCGATGTAAAGGCCAGGCCAATCTTCTTGGGTCTTTCAACAGCTTAATGTGAAACATTCTATATATCTTTGTTGCGTATTCACAGAATGAGTGGGTGAAGACATTTTGGGCGGCTCGTAACAGCGAGGACTTGAGAGCCGATGAGGGTGATGGAGGTAAGTATGGAGCAGCGCAGGAATGAAAGGGCGAGGGGAAACGGGAGATCCCCGAGAAAACCCGCGGACCAACGGCATCGTCCGACACGATTCCCATATTCGAAAATCCGGTGACCCGGCCGGGGATTGAACCCGGTTCGCCTCTGTGGGAGTATTCACAGAATGACTAGCAGTTGCAACAATATTGGAATGGAAAATTTATGTTACACAAAATATAGGTTTGTACTAAGAGAAGAAATTTTTAGACAGGGCATAATACAATCGCGAAAAGAAGTGAGGAAACATTGGGGGGGGGGGGGGGGGAAGATGAATTATTTTGATTTGAAGCAGAACATACAAGATCATACAAGAGGGACAATAAATCTATAAAATGTTGAAGATGTTATAAGTGAAATTTATCTAATCGTAAACAAATGACAGCTACGGAAAAAGAAAACTTAAGTCATCAAAAAATGAAGAGAAGCGAGCATAGGAAAGAAATTCGACGAATGTGTACTGTTGTACTGTAAAAATACAGATAAACAGTGTCATATGATAATACAAGACAGCCTCGCGTAATGGCGTCCAAATATGCAATGTATAATAATGTGTGACTTTCAACACGTAAAGTCTCTATAGAGTTGTGGGTACGAAGACTGATGCCTACGGCAATACGTGTTGGGCCAGATATGTTAGTACGAAGAATATTTGTGTAAGAGCAGGCAACACACGTAAAGTCTCTATAGAGTTGTGGGTACGAAGACTGATGCCTACGGCAATACGTGTTGGGCCAGATATGTCAGTACGAAGAATATTTGTGTAAGAGCAGGCAACACACGTAAAGTCTCTATAGAGTTGTGGGTACGCAGACTGATGCCTACGGCAATACGTGTTGGGCCAGATATGTTAGTACGAAGAATATTTGTGTAAGAGCAGGCAACACACGTAAAGTCTCTATAGAGTTGTGGGTACGAAGACTGATGCCTACGGCAATACGTGTTGGGCCAGATATGTTAGTACGAAGAATATTTGTGTAAGAGCAGGCAACACACGTAAAGTCTCTATAGAGTTGTGGGTACGAAGACTGATGCCTACGGCAATACGTGTTGGACCAGATATGTTAGTACGAAGAATATTTGTGTAAGAGCAGGCAACACACGTAAAGTCTCTATAGAGTTGTGGGTACGAAGACTTATTCCTACGGCAATACGTGTTGGGCCAGATATGTTAGTACGAAGAATATTTGTGTAAGAGCAGCAGGCAACACACGTAAAGTCTCCATAGAGTTGTGGGTACGAAGAATGATGCCTACGGCAATACGTGTTGGGCCAGATATGTTAGTACGAAGAATATTTGTGTAAGAGCAGGCAACACACGTAAAGTCTCTATAGAGTTGTGGGTACGAAGACTGATGCCTACGGCAATACGTGTTGGGCCAGATATGTTAGTACGAAGAATATTTGTGTAACTATTCCCACTGTAATGTTACGTAAGAATTATTTTATCGTATTGTGTGTGATAGTGAGGGGGCCACACTTTACACTTGGAAACTGTGTAATTAGGTTGACTGTAAGTAAGTAGAGTACGTATGCTGTAGCCACAGCACAAAAACAATGCAACACAATCAACAATATTAATTAATCTTACCAGCAGGTTTGTCGCGCCAGATAACTGGTATCTGCAACTAGCCTGGTTCTAGCAACAACATACAGCGACACTGAAAGACTGTAGCTATCAACCAAGAACTACTCTTCAGAATAACACTCACAAAAAGATGGCTAAAAAAAATATTAAATTTACTTGCAAATTCTGGATCTCAGGAAATTCATTTATCAGTGTGTAGTTTATCTGTGCAGATTTTAAGAATAACTGTACAGCTCTTTGATAATTGCGTGAGCATTAAGCATGATAAAGTTGCCGTAACTAGTAATGCAGCCTTCTCTTGATTGTGTCCAGTGGTAATATATTCAGTTACGTTAATATTGACTATTATCCATTAAGCTCACACCAACTCAGCTGGGAGCAAAAAAAAAAAAAGAATCACTTATGTCCGGTTCTTGGGGGTGTTCTGAAAACAACTGATAAGTTATAATGAGGTTCAAGATAGCGTTCTAAATGGCCCGTTAACGTGATCATCAATGTGACATCAATTTCTTGTAGAATCTCTACGTAGAATAATTAATTAACTACAACTCACAAATAATATCTAAACAACGGTGAAGACCTTGAAGTTCTCTGCCGCAGGCGTAGCTGGTTCGGATCCTCAGTCTTCTCTGATGATGCTTATATGATGCTTCTCTGATGATGCTTAGTCTATATGGTATCACGCGTCATCGCGGTAGCACGAAACTGGAGTTTAATTATCCACGCTTATGTAGCAAGAGCAGACTCACAAAACACCTTGGTAAGTCGCGGCACGTCTTCGCCTGCAAGGTAGTCTACATGACATACGAGACTCGACCAGTTTCACTATGAAAATTAAAAGCCTATGAGGTCCACGACCACTGGGTCGTAGCCTGCCTGACGGAAAATCCCACGAAGGTGGCTAGAAAATCTAAAACTTAATTATTACATGACGCTTTCAAACTTAGTGCCAATCACAAGACGGCTACATTACAATCGTATAAACGTCACATGTTCCCTTGGCATAACCAACAACAAGATGCTATATGCACCGAGGCCACGTGAATGTTACCTCATAGTTAGAAAACCTGAAATACTTAAAATGTCAAAAATAATCAAATTACTTGCAAATAATAATTTAAATATGAGCTGTGCAAAAGAAAACACATATCTGCCACAAAATAATCTTATAAAAAGATATTACGTATTCATACTTATTTACATAACAAACTGATGTGATGTGGCGTGCATAAATAAGTGATAAATTGAGGCGTTACAACAGCAAGAAAAAAATATGCCTGGTAAAAAACTATAAATGAAGAAAACAAACCACCCAACGAAATGAATGCTGCAGTTAACGAACACATTTTTTTAAAAGTAGGTTTTAGAAGTGCTCACTTAAGCGTAAACAGTCTATATATGTTTATTTGGCACTATTTAAGCATTTCGTGAACACAAATAATTTTTCCCTCTCTATAGGTTGCCATCCATTATCTTCCCAAGCTTTAATTTGCTCACTTCTCTCCTCCCCCAGCTCACCCAGGCCGATATGAAACACTCGCAACTTGCTCCCCCCCCCCCCCCCCCCCACCAAAGTATTACCACCACATCATCCCACCAGCCAAAAAAAAAAAAAAAAAAGGAAAACACATCATTATTCACAGCTGTAAAAGGCACATAGATATCATTTAACCTACATTTATGCCCTGCTTCGTGACTATAATGAAACCACGTGGCTGCTGCAATCACAAACTTTAATATGTGAGTAATGAATATTATTCGAGAGCGAAGGCCAGCCTTATCGTTCGTTGTCATTCACACTGTCATGCGGGTAGACCACGTGATGCTTGTGTCTACGAGCTACAAAGAGAGAGATAAAGAAATAGAGAGTTTGTGGTAAGGCCATTGGTAGACACTACGTTAGTAAATAACATTTTCAAATTTAAATAAAAAATATATATATTTTAAGCGTGTGGCGTAGATTTCAATTCCGAGCTGTGTGGGAGACGACACGCTAGGCAGAGGATGAACTACAGCTCGGTGTGTAAAAAATGCCACTAGTGACTTAGTTTACAAAGAGTGATAACGCCAAGTGTAAATATCTGCACGTTCTTATTACGACTCATTATTCGGAGGTTACTTCTGAATTCATTCTGAAATATTCCTAATTACCCATAACCCAAGGTAGATGTGCTTTGGTAACCATTTCTCAGTGCAGGAACTCTCTGCAAGATTTTGTGTATCTGCTTTATGCAAGTTCGGATTCCAATAAAGAAATGCGTAGACCGTTTTCACGCTCTACGCGGGAAGAATACTTACCTGAGATTTTGTTTTTCTGTGCGAAACAGACAGTACCGTAATAATTATCCTTCACACCATTATTTACTAAACGATTTATACAATTGTGAAATAAACGTAATGACTGCATTAAATTATTTAGAATCCAGGAGCCATAAAAAAAATATGCTTCCTGAAATAAAATTACACGTTAAAAAGTTTAAAATGTTAAATACAACAATTGAAAAACATTCCACAAAATGCATTAATTAAGTTTTATTTATGTGTTTAATAAAGATACGGCAACGACAGTGATGATGTAGTGATGCTGTAAAAAGAGATATATGAACTTCATGTGCCTGTTACCGGTAAATTTACCTTACGCAGAAAATGTCTTCCTTAATCACGTGTTTGATTTGTGGGACTGTATCTGGTAAGAGTTACAGTACTCAAGCAAACACAAGCTACATGGCGATTTTAAAGCGATTCTGCAGTTTCATTGTCTTTATGCCGTAGTTGTTTAGGCTGATATTCTTATGTTGCCGAAAACCTGCCACAACGAGATCTGTATAGCAGAAAACTGCCAATGCCCTGGTTGAAACGCGCGTACACTGGCAGCAGGAATGTGCCTACATGTATTCGTATAGTCAACCTGGTATGATTATTCGGGTTCTCTTTCATTTAAAGGCTGTTCACGATAAAGTGAGCACTGTTGAAATCAACCTAGAAAAAAGTCACTGCCCCTACCTGCATGTATTTTAAAGGGCGCACTGAGAGACATGGTAACGATGGATGGGAAATAATTCCGTATTTTAACGTCACATAGAAAGTATTAGGTAACCATTTCTGATAACTTAGATTATCTCTTTCGCTTTCTGTCTTTTTCAATGCATCGAAGAGTAAAAAATGGGCAGATTTGTTAAATATTCACTTTTTCAATAATTTCACAGTTTCACCTGACCGACGCATGAATAAAATGATGAGGCCCATGGCAATGTTAATATTACATAAAGCGGAAGAATACACAACGTGCAGACAAGTATATCTTAAGCAGGGCTTTCAAAAGTGCTCAGTTTACCGTGAACAGCCTATAGTATTGGTTATTTACGTGAATATTTGTTATTTCTTCTTCGTTGATTTCCATTACATTTAATTATTTTATGTATAGAATACTATTTATTTAACTTAAATAATAAAAATAAAAATATCAGCCTGTGGGTCTGGAAATGTAGTTATGCCTTAGGTGATTTTTTGGCGTTATTGTTTAAATTTTTTTTTTTTAGGTATTTTATACTTACTTAACGATTTGGTTTATTTTATTGATGAGTTGTTTATGGTTAATGGGACTTAATTGTTAAAGATTTTATTATCTGATAGACTATATTTGATTTTTATGAGATTTGTTACATTTATTTCTTCATTGATTATGTATTATAGAAAGGATTATATGCATAGCATACAGAGCATAGATAGTTGAAAGTAATCGTTTGTACTGGGGGAAACCGGAAGGAGACGGCGACACAATCGCTGCTGGGAAATTCGCATCACCAAATTATCTGTATGAGTGGTATGTTCGGTACGGCACATGGTAACTACATAGTTGCCCAGTTTCTCAGTTTCTTTAATGGCGCCAGAGTAAAGTACGGCTGCTGCTGAAGATAGCAGTAATAAATACATTGGTTCAAGCTGCAGAAAAATATCCGTGATTGTATTATACTTCTGTGGAAGGAATATTCTGGAAACCATGTAACAGGTTGAATAAAAACGTACAAAAGCTCCCCTTGTTCATGCGAAAGTAGTTGCAGAATCTCTCCGGATGTTTAAACCAGGCAGATCATGTAGAGCATGTCGTTGGCTATATTTAATATTGCTTGTTAAAGGTTGTTCACGGTGAAATGAGCACTTCTGATACCAACCTTTGAGAAATGTCACTGCCCCTAGTGGCCTGCTTATTATTTAACAGGCACACTGAGTGGCAACCTCCTAGTAAAGTTGGTAACAGTGGAAGAGAAAATAGTTCCATGTTTTAACGATGAATTAAAAATGTAAGGTAAACACACGTGAATACTAAAATTATTTTATTTTTCTTTATAATTAATTAAATGTGCATTAACGCGTAACAATTAAGAACATTGTAAAATATTATTTTTCCCAATAAATTCACAGTTTCGCTTGACTGACGCATGAATAAAGTGTTGAGACCCATGACAACTTTAACTTTGCATATGGCGGAAGAATACACAGTGTATATAGTAGTTGATCTTAAACAGGGCTTTCAAAATTGCTCAGTTTATCGCGAACAGCGTGTAGGTATAACTGAACGCAGAAGAGTCTTCTGCCTCGTTTTTTTTCAGCCATCGATAAATATAAAATAAAATCACAGCGTCCGATTCCGACGACGACGAGATTTTATAAACTGAGAATTTCCTTCTGTATAAATAGTAAAAGCAACTTGAAACAAGCAACTACACGAAAAAAAGGAAATCGCTTATAGGCTATTCACGGTAAAATGAGCATTTTCGAAGCCCTCTCATTTGGAATAATAATCAATAAAAAATTTGATTGGAGCCTTAGACGTTAACTTTCGAGTCCGATTAACTCTAAACACTATGTTTATTACTTACACGGTGTTATGAATATGACTTATGATCATATTCACACAAGATAGAGATTAGGAGGTTAGGGGCGTAGCTGTTTGATAAGTGAGAAGGTAGAGCATAACTGTTACTGAGGCGGGTTTTATTATGATATGTGGCACGGACAATGCAGGACACTGTAATAACACATGTCGGCGAGCCACTAGAACTGATATTAATGTTACAATTATGTTATCACAAGCCAGTTTAATTATTATCTACTATGGACAGTCCCCGCCTGAAACTTGATGCCGGAGGCTGTGTCATCTTGTAGAGAGATTAGCGGTGACCGGCCATACCCATCCTGCGGTCTTCCCCTAAAGCTGGCCGGAGGTGGAAAGACACCGCGCCCTGGCTCGTGCTGGCAAGATAGGAAATAGTAACTAGGGCCTCAAAAGTGCTCACTTTACCATGAACAGCGTATAGCTGAGTTTCCTTCGCGTCGCCAGTTGCTGTGTGTATGAACGCGCCCATAATGCACAGAGCGGAAGACAGAGGAAAAGGAAATATTGCTGTATTTTCAGCTTCCGGTGTCACTAGGTGGCGGACATGTTGCAACTTGGTGGTAATAAAAGCCTCTGTAGCTCGGTCACAAGGATATCCCCTTCCTAATTACGCCTATTTTTATGCCTGGAAACTAACACTTTTTTCTGCTTCCAGAGAGATGACTGGCATCTGCGGGTGGGTTGCGCAGTTCTGTCCCCCGCCTCCAGGGCCGTGCTACTGCGGTACGACCCTGGATACATTCCATCAGCGGCTCGACACATGTCATATCACAACTCATTAACCTCACAAAGTATATCTCCGCGAACTAACAAACATCCTACTTTCTCCAGCCCTAATCCAATAAAAGGAATTATTTTTATCCTCCGCGACTGTCACGTAGTTTTCTCCAGTCCCTCTCCACTTTGCCTGGTTTTCTATACCCCTTACTAGACCCTTCTTCTTTCGGGCTACAATTGCAGCCATGGCACCAGACAACCCTGCTCAGCCCCGATGCATGCGCCCAATTTTATTAATTAAATCTGTCCTAAGGAGTAAAAGGGCTTGCCCTGAGACGCATCCCATTCTCCAACCGTCTTTAGCTACTAACAAGCATGCCGGAGGGCACACAGAACTGTGAAGATGCTCACTTTGGGGTAGTGGGATTTGGGGGCTCGCCAGACAAAAAATTCCCAAGGCTACTGTGCCTTCCCTCTACCCACTGGGAAGTCGCGATGGTCCAGTGAGCACCCGTTTCCGGTGTATCTGGACCGGACATCATGCTGTCTACGCTCGCTTGGTTCTGTCCTCAAGGGGCGTGCACAGTTCGACAAACGAGGGTCCGATATCAGAGTAACCTCACTTATTTCTACGCAAGTGCAAAATTCGCGATATTTTATCTCTACAGACTGAACCCCCCCTATACGTTGTGCGCTCGTTTCACTTCTACTATTGGCCGACAACTTGTGTGATACGCCCCTAGGCCACTTTTAACCAATAGTAAAGCCTCAACGGTTGAGCAACCAATCCCCAGCAGAGCGGTGACATGGGTAACTGACGTCTTATAGTTGCCAGTCGACAATGAAATCACGAATTCCGCTCCTGTCGGTACAGAGTGGTGAGTTATAGCATTTCAACAAATAATAACGCCTATTTTGCAGGTCCCTACTTATTTCTTTTCAGCGTTATCAAAACTTTCATTTTTAACTTCTTAACGTACACATTAATTTTTCATTTCAAGTGTTGAAAACGAGGAGTTTATGGTGTGAAAATTACCTGCGAATTTATTATAGGAATTGACCTTTGAAACCTATAGATAGGATTTCAGTAAATTCACGGCACAAGAATCAACTAATTATAAAATATGTTCAATTCGCGGATTCTTCACACTTTTTGAATTAAACCTTTAAAAAATCACCCCATGTAACACGTATTCAGTTATTTTCTAAATATGCCACGTTTCACACACATTTTACACCTCTGTAAATATGAAAGTATCTTATTTTTCGTTAAATTGAAGATTTGTCTGTATTTTATTTATAAATAATAATATTTCATTCATAACAAATATGAATAAAACCAGCGAAAAAAGATATGTATTTATAGCACCTAGTAAGAAATAGTTCGCATGCAAAATATAATTAAAAGTGAGTGCACTCGAATTCGGTACGTTGTCCTTTGGTGTAATTTTCTAGACTTTGTTAAGCTTAGTTTGCACGTGGCGGAGGAATATCCTGGAAGTAGAACTTCAGCAGGGCGTCAGAAAAGTGTGAAGTAACAGTGAATGGACTATAGTTGGGCATGTCAGCAGCAGACAGTATAGCATTGCCCAGAGGGATAGTCTCTGTCCGTATTTGTGCTAACTTCTGTACTTGTAGAGCACTGACCATGATCTCACCTAGTCTGCAACATGACAGACGTGGACGAGTATACTCAGGATAATATGTTATGGGGTCAATTCTCGTACCGACTAAGACAATCTCGTAAAATAGAATATTTTAGATCAAGCAACATAATGACATTTTACATTTTAGACCGTTCACAGTAAAATGAGCACTTTTAATAGCCCTAGTTAGGATCTACTTGTATGCACGTCGTGTATTATTCCGCCTTATGTAAACTTAACGTTGCCAGGGGCCTCTTCACTTTATTCATGCGTTGTTCGTAGATGTAAAAGGGGAGTTCTGGACCACCCCACATTTTCATCGAAAAATCGTGTTTTTTTTTTTTGCTCCAAAATCATGGTTTGGAATTTAACAAATTAAACATTCTAAAAAACAAGCAAATTAACTCCAAAATCAAGCATTTTTACCCCAAAATCAAGTAAATTTACCACTTTTTCAAAAATGCCCAGGCAAGATTTGTGCCACCTTAAAAACATAAATTATAAGCTAATATCAAGCTAAGTTCCCACTTTTCAAGCAAAATTTTTATGTTTTCTATAAATAGCAATTTTGCAAGCGAGCAATCTAAATAAAGCAAAATAAGAAAAAAATTTAATGAAAATATTAAAAGTGAGAAAAATTTAATTAGAAAAATGATTTTTTATTTGATAAAAAATTCGTAAAAAATTTTAATGTAACCACTCAACTATGAGTCTAAAATATTGTATTAAAATATCGAAGCATTTTGTTGATTCTTCCAATTAATAAAATTAAAAATTTTTATATCTTCAGTGATATTTTCTTTCAAATAATCATAAGTTAAATTTCGTTGGCTAATTAAAACAACATTACAAATTGTACTACCTTCAACAGCTTTTTTAAAATCTACACTAATATTTATATTTGTTTTATCTTTAACTATTGCTGTTTTTCTATATAGGCAGTCAATAACATAAAATGGTCCTCCCCAAAATGAATAATAATTTATATCACCATGATAGTTTGTAGTTGGATTATAATAAAGTTCATAATTTCTATATATAGTATCCAATTTTGTTCGCCAATTTCTAAAATCATTAAAAGCGAGAAACATTTTAAGACAAAGATCATTTTCAATATCTAGATTCCAATTTTCCTTTGGAAAAATTTCATTTCTACCATTTTTAACAAAAATATTTCTCACATTACAACATTGTAAACTTTCTTAAGGAAACAAATGTAAAATTTATCTTGTTTATTGTGCGAAGAATTGAAATTTGCATTTTTGGTGATTAAATGATCTGTTTTACGAATTTTAAAATTGATAATTGAGGTATATCGTCTAGATGTTGCAATGTATATATAACCATTTTTTTGTTTTCTGTTTAACTTCGTCTATAAAATTTTTCATATTCATGTTAAATTGCTTAAGTTTTTTTTATTTTCGAAAGCCAGTTGTTCAGATTTATGTTATATCATTTTTTCTGCTGGTAATTGGTTTTTTTGTAATTTTTAAGAGCCATATTTTATAATTGAAGGAAGAAATTTTTTTGTAACCCATTGTTTAAATTGTTTAACTTCTTATTTTTTAGATGATAAAATTAATGAATAAAGCCCGGATTCATTGATACAGATTGTACTTTTTTCATTGCCTTTCAACCCCGCCATTTTGGTGGGGTTAGTAATAATATCTTCGAGTTTCAGCTTGTCCTCTTCATATACGTGTTTTCTTATAGCCTTATCAGTGTCTTTATATTCTAAAACTTCAGCAATATTTTTTCCTCTAAACGAAGGCTCATTGTTAACATCTAATACATAAATTTTTTATTGTTGAAAATTAAATTATTTAAATCAAATAATGTAAAAGATTCATTGTTATCTTCTAGTTGAAGGTTCTCTAGTTTTTCTAGTGATTTGGCCATCTCGTATGCGGGGAAATATGTTTTTTATATATATTATTTTTTATGAAGGAAACGAAAAATTGAAGAAAATAATTTGATAAAATATAGACCAAATTCAGGCCCTACGAGCATAGGAACTGAAATTTTAAGCAGAAATCATTGATAAATATAGGAGATCTCTCATTGCCAACCAACACGTCCACCGTGGCGAGGTTCAGAGTTTCTAAAAAAAAATTAGTTTCTTACTCAATTCGACTAAGAATATTTCTATAACTAATTAATTGTTGTTGAGAATAATTATTTCCAACAATGTTAAAATTGTTGCGAAAACATTCAATGTTGCCAATCATGGTTTCTTTCATTCTTTGATATAAATTGATAGAATTTGGAATATATTTTAAACTCAATAATTCTTCACAATTTGTATGTATATCTTCGATTCTTTGCAACTGTTTGCCAAGATTTCTTCTTTGAGTTCTAATAACATAATAATCATATTCACAATCATCGTCGAACAATTCTAGACGAATAAAAGTTGGATTTAAATTATGGTTCTATGTTTGCAGTACAACATGAGGAGTCATTTATATAATTACCTCATTTCTGCGATTTATTCCATCTACAGCTCTGTGAACTATTTCTGTTAAATTTTCAATATGACCATCTTTGAGTTTATTTATATCTTTTAAATAATTAACTTCTATCATTTTTATCTGCTGGTATTTTAACTCATTCATTTTTTTAATGTGTTTTATTTCACCTTTGAATAACTGCATTACATCTTTTCGGATCTTATATTCACCATGTTTTCTAATTGATGGTAACACTTCTTTAGTAACCCATTTAGTAAATTTTTCAGCTAGTGACATATTTAATCTAAATATTAAATTATACAGAGCTGATTCATTGATAAATAAAGCATTCGGTTGCATATTTGAATGTGTTCCTTCAGCAGGGAGGCACTTGACTTCACTAAAATTATTTTTATCATCATTATCAACAATATATAATATAACACAGTTCGTGGTTTTCTTTATTCCAAACGTCTAGCTACATCAGTTCCATTAAACCAAGAATTATTTTCCTCATCTAAAATCGTAAAAACCTTGTTACCTTTTGTAAATAAGTTTGCTGTTGTTTATGTCTAGAACTGACTCCATTTTTATTTACGAAACTATGTGCAGTGAAATTGGCGAGTTGTAATAAGTCTTTTTATTAATATTCTTTTTTATGAAGAAAACGAAAAATTGAAGAAAGTAATATTAAAGAATATAGACCAATTTCATTTAGTTAAATTTTCTAAGTCGACAGTATATTTCATTTTATTTATAATTTCGTTATAGGATTAGCACTTTATACCAAACAATAAAATGCAATTTTTGCCAACTCTTGTCAATTTTTTTTTTGTAAATTCATTATATTCCATGAAAGTTTCATTACTAAAAAAATGCAGTAAACCATTTGTATATCTAGAAGCTTAGTCTATCATATTTGGTAATTTAGAAAATTACTCACTAATTAGTTTTGTCAGGAAACAATGTTCATCTATTTCTGCATAATACAACTTTTCATAAACGATAAAAGTTTTCCCCGTATATGAATTAAAAACAGCATTTATTTTATATTCGTCTCTTAATCCAAATGAAGCGAATTTTTTTGGATAACCACCAATAAGATTACAACTAGGATAATCAACCATATAAATTTTTTCGTCAACAAACAGGACTCACTCGCCTGATGGTCTTTGTAAAATAAAAAAATTATTGAAATTGGTCGATAGAATGTGAAACCAATTTCTTATCGAGTGGCCTATTGATTATTTTCTTGTCTCCCAAACGTTTTGTCTAAAAAATTTTATTGTAAAAAATAACAAGTTTGCTATCAATAATTAAAAATGTGTTTATATATTCGCCTTTGGATAAATAAAATGGTTCATCATCATTAAAACTATTTTGTAGTGGTGGCGCATAAAAGTTTTGAATATTTTGAATATCGTCTGTTTGCAAATCAACCGAATTATTGTTGAGAATTTGGTACATGATTGCATTTTTATCATTTGCATATTGAAGACCTAACACATGGCCAATTTCGTGGATCAAAACCACTAGTAAATTAATTTTATTTTCAGTAGTGTTTTTACCATCATTATGCCAATATTCCTGCTTATTGATGTGAATTTCAATGAGGCTATTTTGTTTACTTGGAAAATATGCATGAACTAGTGCACTACCAAATGGATGGATATAATGTATAAGGACAAACTCTGTGCAACCTATGATTATTATGTAGGCCTTGTTTTTTTTTATATAAGAATATCTGAAGAATTCGTATTGTAAACAAGTTTCAAATTTGTGTGTTTCTGCCAAATGTTAAAAGCATCTTTTGCTAAATTTGTAATTGATTTATTTGCATATGCAAAATTCCATTTTAATGAGTTTTTTAGTCCATTTTGCTGTTGATGAAAAGTCCAAAATTATCTCATCTTTAACATCACATCTTGGCTTGTTGATTAAATTAAGTGTTTCTTCATTGAGTTTGCCTTCAAATGAAGAGAGATTGTGATATTCTTGAAACATTCTTCAAGAAGTTTCGTACTTCTCAGTAACAGTTTTTGAAAGCAAATTTGCATCACCTTCTAGATATCCATATTTATTTAAAAAGTTGATAACACATTCTGTCTGATTCTCTTTTTTGGATAGTGCAAAAATTATATTTGTAATAGCAAGAATAATTATATAAGTCTTCATTTATATATAAAAGTTTTAAAATATAATAAGCTCTTCAATTTTATTTCTGTACTGACCATTGCTAATTATTCTAATCATATTTATTGTAATAAAGCTACAATCTTCGTCCCAACATTTTGCACAAATTTCTTTAAATTTTTCATATCATAATTTTTCAACAAAATCATTATAAATATGCTTTAAGTTAGTTTCATCTTCTCTAAATATACACAAAAGATTTGTATTGTCTCTTACCAATTGCTTAGGTACTCTGGAATAAGTTTTGTGCCAAATAGAATACATCAATATTTTTGTGTCGTCATCTTGTAAAATATTTCCAAATCATATCTTGATTATCTAAAATAACATCGTAAAATAGAATACGAGATTTGTTTTCACAATGATCTAAAGGATTCATTTCCTCAGTGTTATTTTTTTAATGTGCCATTCGTTCATGAAATTTTTTGGATATCACTTCAAAATCATTTTGTAGTTGAATATATTTTGGTTGATTCAAACTTTTAGAGCAAACAAGTATTTTATTGAAATTTACCCACCCTATATTATAAATAAAATGTATCATCAAATTAGTTTTTTCAGTTTTACTTGGACCTAAAATTATAGCTCTTATATCATCAGGCAAACATTCACCATTTTTCTCATTCTTAGAAGATTCTTCATAAATTAAAACACCAACACCCCAGTCATCTTTGTGCAGCATAAGCTGCTTTAGCTGTCACTTTTTCATTTATAACAATAATTTTTTCTAATAAATGGATACTACAGCTTTGTCTCGACAGCTTGAGCTGTCAAATAAAGTTCTCAAGTTAACAAACAAGAGTTCTGTACTGAAGGAGAAACTTCACTATGATATAATTCATAAAGATAAATCGATAGCATTAATTATTTTTCATGCAAAATTATTAACACCAAATATTAAAATTTTTATATGGAATTTAGATATGAGGAGGCCAAAATATAAAATAATTAAGTAGACAAAAGTAAGGAAAGGACTTTCAACACTGAAGTGGTTGGCTTATTTTATGCTGCCCATGCAAATGTCAAGCAGAGAAATACATTTGCCAAACACTAGCACGAGCTTCCCTGGTAAACTGTTTTGTGCCTTGTGGAAGTTCGGCAGTGTGCAGGTGTAGAGTGTAAGAACGAGGAAGAAGGAAATATATGCATTACAAACAGTGCTGAGTGATAAGTGCCACTGTGATCAATTCAGAAAGAGAAGTTAACAGTTCAGATCATCATTTATTTGGTGTGCCCACCATGTCTGTATTTAAATTTCCATTTGCCACAGGCACATCAGCAATTTGGTAGGCACTAACCCACTGGTTTAGAGGTATTGTCCTTGATCTTTAAGAGCATAATCATGAGTCATAATACCTGTAACTATACCTGTAATAATACTATAACTATACAATAATACTATAACTACAATTGAAAAAATGAGTGATGTCGTTCATAAAAATGAAGTTATAACCATTCCCAAAGGCCAATAAGTTGTTGAATCTTTAAAGGAAACAATAAATTCAATCGATCCATTTTTTAAAAATAACATTGAATTGACAACAGACAATGTGAAAAATGGAATATCTATCAAAACTAAGTTTGATATTAAATTTGACGATCACATATCTGTTGTCCTTGGCTTTGAAAGAAATATGACTATAGAAAAGGATAAAAATTTTGTAGCCACTAAATTGCCTAATTTTAATCCATATAAAGCAATCAAAATTCATTGTAACATGGCGTATGGCATGTTCATAAAATATGACGAATTTAATAATTTGAAAACTGATATAATTGCTAGTTTTCCACCCAAAAACTATGTTTGGTTCTCGAGATTACATTAGCAATGAGCCCCCATAAACAATTTTTTTATAGAACAAATAATAATTGTTTTAATTATACTGTCTTAGAAATTAGACAAAAATGGAAATTTAATTGATTTAATGGTGGTGATATCGATACTGTTTTGGAAATTAAAGAAGTTTACAATATAATAATATAAAAATTAATTAAAAATTATATGTTTTGATATCCATATGGCAGTGGATCAATTTTTTTTCTTGTATAGTCCTCTTTTTTATCACAAGGACTCAGAGCTATTTTTTAACTTCTACTGTATATATTTTGTGTTTCTCACTCCTTATAAAATTAATTGTTCTATATTGAATTTTCTCTTCAAACAAACAATTCCAAGTCTTTGAATGTAATATGCTTTATTAACTACACATTTATTCACACCTTTAGATTTTTTGTTTTCTTTATTGCCAACTCTATGTATAGACATTTTTGCTCGTAATCCAACATATTCTTTCATTATTTTCCCATTACATTCGTCTTTCATTTTTCCTAAAACTTTTTTATTTATTTGTGGCATATTATAGATATTGTCGTTTAGGTAATCCCTTGTATCAAATTTTTCTATCAACTTCATATCTTCCTAAAAATCATCTGTTTTAATTATATATATATATAGCTATTGGTATCTTGATAACATACTTCATATTTATCACCATATTTTGGTTTAATCACTTTATAATGGAAATCATACATAAATTATTTCGATATGTCCAAAATTGGCATGCCCACATAAATAGGCTTATTAAATTTTACATTTGTTTTATTTATATGTATAGCTGCAAGATTTCCATTAAATATAGTACTTCTTTGAAATTTGTTTTTGCTAATAATTTTTCACATTTTTCAGCATCGAATACTAGTTTTATATCAACTCTGTTTCTAATATTTTCCACAGTTTTACGAGACAATTATTCGCGAGGTTATAAAAATCTTTCTCTAAATCATTTTTAGCATTAATTCTCATTGTTGTGTTTAAATGTATACATTTTTTCAACCAATCAGACTGATCAGACATTAATATTGTATGAATTTTAATGAGTTTTAATCCATTATTTAGATATGGTTTCAAGTTGCGATAGTGAATTAAATACTTTTGTTTGTTATCTAAAGTTGTTAATCATTTAGATTGATTGTTCTTTGGAATTATTGTATTTTCAGGACAAAATGGAAGATCTTTAAGTAAATTATGTAGTTCTTGTGGATATTCTAAATCAACTTCTAATATATAACCATACGCAGAATCATTCTCCAAATTTAATATTTTTTCACTTCAATAATCTAAATCATTTAATGGCTAGTACACATACTCGAAACCTCCATATGGTAAATGTTGCGACATTGCCCAACAATATAAATTATTAGCATCGAGATATGCTAAGCAATTTCATTCTTGATTAGAGTTAAAATCTTCCAAATATTAATTTGCTTTACTGTATCACTTACAACATTGTGATATTCAACCTCTAATTCTTTTTTCAATCATTAAAATCATATCATAGTTATGTAATGAATCTAGTGGTTGCTTAGTCATTTTTAAAAATGCATCCCATGATAATCCTGTTGCTGTAAAACATCATGCATCATCATATGAATTTATACATGTGTTTCTAAAATTTTCGAATATATCTGCTAACAATAATATATCACTTTTTTAAATTAATCACTGTATTCACCAAGATTTTTTACATTCCAGATATTTTTTGCATGTTCGTATTCATCATCAGATATACTATTTTTGTTTAATTTGTTATAAGATTCACTCTTTGGTGGAAGTTCAGTTTCTTCAAATTTCTTCCAACTATCCATATAATCATATAGGTAAACACCCCTTCTTATAACTAAATTAACTTGATCTTCTGGAAAAAATTTTTGTGTGTGTTTCATTTGATATTTACTTACATTACATAATAATTTATCTAAACTACTGGCCATAAATTTAAATGAGTCTACAAAAATAATTTTTTAATTTTGTTTGTTTCCCAAATGTTATAAACTTTTTTTCATTATTTGCTATTAAATCTATATTTTTATCATCATATCATAACTCTTTAAGAAATAAATGAGCATTATACCTGGCTAAATTATGAAAATAAATTGAAACAAAATTTGGTAATTTTAATTTTAGATTACAATTGTTGCATGTTGGATTAATGAATTTTCCACTTATGTGATCATGATGACGTACTTTTTTATTTTTCTCCATATATTCACATTCACATACAGTACAGCTTTTTGATTTCCTATATAATATTTTTTCTTCTTTAATTAATGGGTGCATTGGTTAAATTTGCGAATAAATTTGCCCAGTCTCATCTACATCTCTTTTTATTGATTGTATAAATATTTTATGTACATTTTGACCTCGATATATAACTGGTGGTTTATAATCACCATTAGCAGATACAATATAATAGCAAAAACCAGATGCTTCATGTATTTAATATTTCATTGTTTATGATTCGTCATCCAATTTTAAATCAATGTTATTTTTTAATATTAGTAAGATGATATCTTTCTTTGAGTACCACCTTGTAAAGGCCATTATCAATATCATCTTCTGTTAATACTGCAAATTTTTTGATTAGTTTTAATTTATAAATTTCTTTTGGATTTGGTTTAGTTGTCGATATTTTATTTAGAATTGATTCAAAATCTGCATATATTGTGAATGTAACCTTCATTGTAAGTTTACGATTAAAAAAAAATATTTGCTCTCCTTTCGAAAGTAATTGGATTTTTACTGCTTCATTTCTTGAACAGTCTTCTATATGTTTACTTAATTTCTCTTGAAAATAAAATAATTGAAGGCAAGTATCACATATATAAACTTTGCCATGCTTATAATTTTTTTGTGCTGACACTAACCTTGATAAATCTTTAATCTAACAATAATGTGAGATTGTATCATTTTTAAAATAAAGTAGATTCATATGCATATTCTTCTTATTTTTGTAAGTTTTATTGGATATACCATGGATTTCTTACCTTCGTCTTCAATAGAGTATACATTTATAGAAGTATCGATTCAATTTTCTATTTTTGGTATATGATCAATTTTAATTGGATATTCAAATTTTTCTATTACTTTATCGATATTAAGCCCCACATATTAGCATTATTCTATCTAAAGCCCACCCCGAACCTCTTTTTTGGAATTCAGAAAAAATTGTCATTATTTCTTGTATTATGCATTTATTAATTCCTTTAATATCTCTATCATTCAATACTGTATAATTTGAGAATCGAAATGTAAATAATTCAGCTTGATTATTTTATTGCTTATGGCAATTTTTATATATTTAATACAGGTTTTCAACCCTCTAAATTTTTTAAGATGTTCATGTATTTTCTCAAATACCTTATTTTTTACTGAAGTCAAAAAATGAATAGGTTGTACTTCATTAAAAAAATTTTCAATGTTATATGTTGATATTTTACGTTTAAAAGCTTTATTAGCTAAGTAAGCTTAATTGATTATCATATTTCTTTTATTAACGAAAGCATTAGTAGAAAATGGGAAAATTTCTTTCAATTCATTTTTATCTTGTTTATATAATTCTTTGATATCAGCATCAGATAAAGGTAACTTTGTAAAATTATTCTTTGTTCTCTATTCTGTTACTCACTTACTTTTATCTCTAGGTTGTATGAAAACATTAGTAGACAATGGGAACATTTCTTTTATTTGTTTTTTTAGCTTTTCTATATTTTATAGTGTAATTTGAAAAATGGTTATTTTTTAAAGTTTCTTTTTCTTTGTTGATGTATACAAAATCAAATTAGATCAGCTTTCCATAGCCTGTACCAATATTTAATTTTAAAATCTCTACCTATAATTCTCAACTCTCTTAATCTCTTCTCACGCAACTCAACTGCGATATTGCGCGATGTCATTTTATTGTCTATTTATAAGAAAACAAATTTATGAAGGCAGCAAAAATATAAGTCTGTAAAATAGAAATATGAGCTTAAATTATTGACATAATGAAATCATTTTTAACTATTTAACTTCTTATAATGAGGATATTTCTCTTTAAGAATTTTTTGCATATTGTTGTATGTTTGTCCTTAGTAGTTCTATGACGAGAAAATGAATTTATAGATTTATTCTCATTACGTACTGTACATGTTTTTGTTGAATAATTATCGTGTCGAATTTCATTTAGAATATGTACTATTGCATTGTGTAATATATCATCTTTATGCTTTTCGGGATATCCATTACAAACACAATTTCCACATTCGCAAAGCACTTCCTCTTTTTTTTTTTTTTTTTTTTTACTCATATTGATTTTTGTCATATTCCGCAAACTATTTTTTACAAGTGTTAATATGCTTATCTTCTGTGTATTTATGCATGTAAAAACTTTCTATATGCATTGCTTTTCTTAATTTTCCAATTTTTTTATTTAATAAGAAAAATAATTTATTGAGAGAATGAAGAAATGTTTTTTCTTTAATAAGTTGTTTCTTTGTAAATAACACAAAAAATGGAATCTCTGCTCAACAAGATGAAAAATTCGCTTGACTACAAGATCTAGAAACAAATAAATGATTTACTGCTACAGATTTTAAAATTTATGGGTTTGGGAAGAAAATTAATTGAATTCTAGATGGTAAACTTAATATTTCATTGCCAGAGAGCTATGTCAAGATACTCGATAAAAATTCATAGAAACTAATAAATGAGAAGCAGGTTTTTATAATGTATAAATGTTTAAAAGAAATGAAAAATGGAAAGTCTGTGCCTGATATAGAGTTCTCTTAAAATATATGTAAATTTCTATTGATTTGAATCTTTTTAATATCTCATTTGATTTTATCTTAAATTTGATTGCTCACTTTTAAAATAGCTTTTTATAGAAAACATGAAAAGTTTACTTGAAAAGTGAGAAATTTGCTTGATTTTAGCTTAAAATTTCATATTTTTAAGGTCGTACAAATCCTGCTCGGGTATATTTGGAAACGTGGTAGATTTACTTGATTTTGGGGTAAAAATGCTTGATTTTAGAGTAAATTGTATTTTAGAATGCTTAATTTCTTAAATTTCAAACCATGATTTAGGAGCAACAAAACCACGATTTTTCGATGAAAATGTGGCATGGTCCAGAACTCCCCTTTTACATCTACTCTTGTTCTGAAAGCTGGGTGGCACAAGTACCATTCAGAATTTTCTCGCTTATTTAATCCGCTTGATGTACAGTACGTAAAGACTGTTTACGATAAAGTGAGCATTTTTGAAATCAACCTCAGAAAAAAGTCGCTGCTCCTACCTGCATATAACGGGCGCACTGATTGATATGCGCCCATTAAAGTTGGTAACAATGGCGAGAAAGTAGTTCCTATATTAAGGTCGAATAAAAAGTGTTAAGTAATCATATGTGACAACGTAAATTATTTCTTTAGCTTTTTTTTTTTCTAATGCGTCGAAGTATAAAATGAGCAAATTTGTATAGTATTTAGTTTCTAATAATTTCACACTTTCACCTGACCGACGCGACGCATTAATAAAGTGGCGAGGCCCATACCAATGTTAATTTTACATAAGGCGGAGGGATACACAACGCATATACAAGTGGGTCTTGAGCAGGGCTTTAGAAAGTGCTCAGTTTACCGTGAACAGCCTATAAGAGCGCAGAACCTCGACTTGGAGTGTCTTCGGCAAGGATTCGTTTTCCGTATTCGAGTTACGAGAGCGTGAGCCAGGCGGCACACTTAACAACTGGAAGCGACTGCATCGCGACGCGAAGTATCCGCTCGTCTCGATTACTCGAGGTTGACTAAGGTCACGGTGGGGGCAGAGTGCGTGTATAAGGAGTTCTCGTAAGCGAGCAGCAGCCAGACGGGGAAAACCAACACTAGAGACAGAGACAGAGATCATTGTTATCAAACTGAGGGACAGGTTTCCTGTTGGGGAACATCCCACGAAGTCACGAGGAAAACTGCCATGCCACCAACTGCAAAGGATGTTATAACGAGGAAAGCAATGTGCATGGAGTTCGAACTAACTCACTAGCACCACCTGTAATAATTGTTATAGGTTGTTCACGGTAAAATGAGCAATTTTCGAAGCCCTGCTTAAGATCTACTTGTATACACGTTGTGTGTTCAACTTTGTGTAAAATGAACATTGTCATGGGCCTCATCACTTTATTCATGCGTCGGGTCAATTGAAACTGTGGAATTATTGGAAAAGAAAATATTGTACAATTTGCTCATTTTTACACTTCGACGGATAAAAAAAAAAAAAAAAGAAAGCGAGAGAAATAATTTAAGTTATCACATATGGTTTCCGAACACTTGTAATTCGACGTTAAGATACGGAACTGCTTTCCGTCCATCGTTACCAACTTTACTGGGCGCATGTCACTCATTGCGCTCACAGGCCGGGACAGTGATTTTTTTCTAAGGTTGATTTATAAAGTGCTCACTTCACCGTGAACAGCCTTTAGTATTCCTAAAACGTTTTTGCTCTTTCGTTGATTGTACGGTACTCTCGGAGTACAGCTTCTTGCTAAGATAAGGTAAAAATCAACATCTAAGTCTACGTGATTTTGCTTTTATCATTATAAGTGTGTTCGAAAGAAAAAATATTGTAAAAACTGTTTTGAAAAATGCATTTTCTTTTTTTTTTTTAACAGTTTGCTACGCAGCGTCCTTAAAAGGGAGGACGATATTTCAACTCTACGGTCGTAGTTTAATCTACGGACTTTGATCGCGTGTAATAAAGTCTAGTGTTAGAGATATAATTAGCACAGCAAGGCTCAACGACAGGAACGCCGCAAGCCTTGTGTGTATAGGAGCGATGAGGCACTGGGCGAGCGTGTTAAGCTTGGTTCACGATTGAAAACATAACAGTAAGCACAGAGAATTGATCGCTTACTTTCCGAACATACTGATTTGAGACTGCGCATAGTCGTGTGAATAAGAGGTCCTGACATACTGCACAAAGGAAAATGGTTTTTATTTCATTTCTTGTGCAGGCAAATGGTTCATCATCCTATCAGAGCAGAGTATGACATTTTCAGTGAAGTTGTTTATTTAAAATTGAACAACAGGTAAACTGCAGAAACGAAGAAAATGTCGCAAAATATACATTTAGAGGAAAGTTCAGGTACCAATTAACTAACAAAAGTTTTTTTTTTTTTTAAGGTTATTGACATTTTTTAAGATGGCAAATACAAACGGGTTTTTAAACTAAAAATGTTAAATATTTAAAGCCGTTGTCCAATTTTAGCACAATATTGCAATTTGTTGCGACACTCCATTATTTTCTGACACTGCCAACTGCTTGCAAACTCTTCGCATAGTTTCATTGGCTAAAAATAATACACAATTATTAAGTTGTGAATCTATTTCGCGCAATAATTCTAGCCGTATGAACGTTATGCTGTTGTGTTCTATGCTGTTCATGGTAAAATGAGAACTTTTGAAAGCCCCGCGGAAGATCTACTTGTAAGCGTGTTGTGTGTGCTTCCGCCTTATGTAAAACTAACATTGCCATGTGCCTTGTCACTTCATTCACGAGTCAGTAAAGCGAAACTGGAATTATTAAAAAAGTAATTATTATACAATACTGGCCATTTTTACATTTTCGCGCATAAAAAACCGAAAGCGAAGGAAATAATTTACGTCGTCACAAATGGCTACCTAACACTTTCTTATTCGTCTTGAAGATGTGTAACTACTTTCCATCCATCATTGCCAACTTAACTGGGCGCATGTCACTCGGCGCATCCGTTAAAATATATGCAGGCAGCAGCAGTGACTTTATTTCTTAGGTTGATTTCAATAGTGGTCACTTTATCGTGAACAGCATATAGGCAGAATTAGCGTCATGCAGAGCTTGAACGCAGCGCAAACCTGACCTACACGAACACAAAGTGTGTGTGAGTACGCGAAACAAGGGCGTGGGATTAATACAATGAATTCTCTTTTCCGTTTGGATTGTCACACACCCTGGCCTAAGTGCAGTGACTCCGGGAAAAAAAAAAAAAAAAAAGTGAGCTTCTGTAAAAGTCCCGCATTTGCGGCGTGGAGCGTGCGTTAATCCAATTACAGTGTAAACGTATTCCCATGTAGTTTCCCGCATTCTGAAATTTCCCTCCAAAATACATTACTGTTATTGTCCATTTCATGTAAGTAGGGTAAATTTTGACAGTTCTAGAAAAGTAGCGCCGGTCACAATGTATCCTTCCACCACAGCTGTTTAATCACGGAAGGAAAAGACGTTTGTAAACAAATGTTTTGAGTCCAATATACACACTTGTATTTTCCTCCTTCCTCGTGTTCCATGTCATGGCAGGCAGTGAAAAATGTGACAGTAGCTAACTTCCGTCCAGTAATTAATGTAGGATATTATAGCTAGGTTGGCATTCCAACTTGTTTTATTTTTGTAACCGAGTTAAATTTTTTGGGGTTCTGTTTATTTATTTCGAGGGAAAAAGGAAACTGTGTTTTGCTCGGGGGGGGGGGGGGGTGCGCGCGCTTTAGTTTGACGTCTTTTCGTGAGACGACAATGTTTCGATGTGCTTACGAGTATGTAGAATTTTGCGTTGCATATTGTTTTGATGGAGTAATGGAAAACTCCTGCTCATGTGGAAATAACATTTAAATTATTTGACTTCGAAAATGATAACTTTAATGAAAACACAAAACGCGATACATACGTCGCCGTTTGCATTCGTGCAGATGCAGCAATACACACACGCACGCACTCTGACCGAAGTTAACCTCACACAATATTAATTCACTCACTACAAAAGTGTGGAAAGTGCGGCTTTTTTCAGGCCACGTGCATTTCAATAATTACATTAACGGTTTACAAATACATTTACAAAACACGCAAACTTACTCTTTGTAATATTTGCAACCTCTTGAACACGTATTTTTCTATGGCAATCCTTGCTAGTTTACTTCACTAAAATCACGTTTTTACGTCACTAGCATTAAATGATTTATTTGCAGAATCATTCAGAAAAATTAACACTGCGCACTTTTCCGGTTACAAACAAACTTAAACTTATATACGTAAATTATATTCGTGTCACTTCATTGTGGAAGGCTGTTAGGAAAACGGCGCAAGGGACGCGGTAAACACGTGACGAGGTTACATTTCACTCAAAAAAACGTACAACGGTATCTACAACCAACTATGTTCGAAATATTCAACTAAAAAAAATAATTAACTACCGATTAAATATTCCGACAACACTAACAAGATATCCGTATAATAAACACAACGAGAATTAAGCACCTGCCAACGGCCTTTTACCGGGCTGGAGACTGGAAACATAAACATGGCTAGTCATTAGCTGGAAACGTTTACTGTTCGTATGTGTCGTCATACACTGTCACAAATGCTAAACATGTTTTTAAAGTCCAGCCACTAATAGCCAAGAAAATGTAATGTTGCTTTAAAAACATAATTTAAACCATAAATGTTGTAAGTATAATTAAAATTTTAAATTACAACTTTTAGTTCCGAGTACTATTTTCTTCCATCAAAATAGCCAACCTAACAACACGGATCCAGCAACAGTTCATCAGCTGATACAATACTGTACGAACGAGAGCATTTACCGTTTACATAGAGTGTAGGTTGTTCACATTGTCTGTCAGATTTTACGCCACTTATGTGAAATGGAAAATATTGAAAACTTCAAGCTGCCGCTACGAGCTGATGCGTATTTTGTATACAATTACGTTATCTGAGGTCGGCGCTGCACAAGGTCAGAAGATAGCACCAAAGTACACAGCGTCTTCTTCCTTGTTAGTGGGGTGGACACCCCTCTACCCCCCCCCCCCTTCAACAGGCATTTTTTTGATAAATACTAGTTGTTTGAGCGAATACGGATATCTCGGTAAATACATGTTCTGCAATAAATGTTCTGACTTTTTGTCAGGAAAGATTAAAAACAATTATCTACCCCCCCCCCTTTTTTTTACATGGATGAAAAAAAAAAGAGAGAATGGTCTAAAATCGCATTTTTAAAGCTTGCCTATGCGGTTTCCTTAAGCGGAAAGGGTAAAGTACAAACATACGAATGTAGTTTAATCCGTGGTCTTTCATTGCGTGCAATAAAGTTCCACTGTTATAGATCTAATTTGCACAGTACAGCGTCACGACGGAAACACTGCACGTCTTGCGCGTAGGAGCGATGAGGCGTAAGGCGCGCGTGTTAGTGTCGCCCGTATCGCTCCCTCGCTTCTTGACCTTGGACGCGCAGCTCCATCCCATTCTTAAGGCAATTGGCTGCTGCTGGCACACCGAAATATAATTATTTGTTGCTGCCCGTGACATGTTCCAATAGAAATCCTTTTCACATGTTCCATTGTACAAGTTATTACAAGGAATTCGTAAATACTTTTAGGGCCAAATATATCCTCTTTTGCAACACCTGTAACGAAAAAGTAGTGTGTAAGATAAGAGGTTACAGATTGGTGGGAAACGATAGCGGGCTGTAACAGGCACGAATGGGAACAGTATTGTATACAATTTACATTTTGGCTCACTAACTCATACACTAAAGATGAGGTAGACCGCTTACTTGTCTTCTGCACATGTACCCGACATGACCTGCTCCAAAAGAACACAGCTGTCGAAGTCACATGGTCAACAGTGTTGAAAGAGTTTGTTTATAGCTTAATTTTTTGAACGACAAGCTCTGTTATATGAGTAAAATACTTACACCAATTTGAATTTTCAAACTGCATTACAGATCGGTCAGAATAAGTATACACGCGCCCCAAAGCGTTTGTTTACAAATCAGTTTTCTAACCTAAAAACAAAACCATACCATTTTCGCTAGACGTGTTGGCAGGTGAGCAGTTCAATGTTATGATACGGAGTTGGTTGTGCGCAGCCAGCGAGATCGGTCTACCTCAACTTTAGTCTATGCACTAACTTAGCGAGGTCACTGTGTGATGTTATTCCACATATGTAGGTATATTCTAATTTATAACAACATGGATTTTCATACTAGACCTGTAAGTATACATGGATGTGTGTATGTGTACATACATAAACATAACCAATAAATACACACATACATAGGGAAGATATTTATAGTTAGGGGTAGTGATATTTCGCGAAAATATTTCAAGAGAAGATATATTTCAGAACACTGTTGTGTTGTTTGCCTGTCTTGATTGGCTGAATTACTTTTTGAAACGTGTTAACTATCTGAACAAGAATCATGTAGGAGCTGTGCCGATGTTGCCGAATTCTGAGTGGCCCGGTCAAATATGAAAACGCCTTCTGAAGCTGAGAGCAAGCAATGGCAATATACAAACTGCTGTTGGGTGCTTACAGTATTGAAGTATACCGTGATCTCATTTTTTTTTTTTTTGGCGAAATATGTTTGCTCTACATATAGTCAATTCACGGTTACTTCCAGCTTTTCTGAAGCCCTGCTAAAGGTCTACATCCAGGATATTCCTCCGCCTCATGCAAACAAAGCTTAACCGTGTCTAGAAAATTACACCGAAGGTTCAACGCACAGCATTTGTGCGCACTCGGTGTAATAATATTTTTCGGAAGAAATATTTCTTACTATCCATTACAAACACATTTATTTTCTCTCTGTTTTTATTAATATTATTAGAAACGAAATATTATAATTTACAGAGATAATACACAATTATAATACGCGTGTAATACGTGACATGTTTAGAACACAACAAAACACATCATACATAGAGCGATTTTCCAAAGTTTTAATTAAAAAAAAAGGGAATAAATTGCGAGTAGACAACGTACAAATACACACATACGTACATATTGAAACGTAATTACATACACTCAAAAATGAGCACATACACACGTGCATACAAATGCACACATCCGTTCATGCATTTATAGTAGTACATGTACATGTATTAATAAATACAATGCATATTTACGTATAGACTGTTCACGGTGAAATGAGCACTTTTGAAAGCCCTGCTTAAGATCTACTTGTATAAACGGTGTGAATTCTTCCGCCTTATGAAAACTAACATTGTTATGGGCCGCATCACTTTATTCATGAGTTGGTCAAATGAAACGGTGAAATTATTAAGAAAGTAAATACTTCCCAAACCTGATCATTTTTACACTTCGATGCATTAAAAAACAGAAAGTGAAAGAATTAATTCTGAGTAATCGCAAATGGTTACCTAACAAATTAGACGAGTGCGCCCATTGAAATATATGCAGGTAGGAGCAGTGACTTTGTTCTAAAGTTCATTTCTAAAGTGCTTACTTATCGTGAACAGCCTTTACATATAATCATTCATATATTCATGCATGCATACATACACACATATAATATACGTGTGACTGCGTGCGAGTAGACGCACGTACGTGACCAACTTTTGTGCGCACAACCTGTATAACTGCCCATACGCGTAAGTAGTTGCTTTGTGAGTGAGCCATACTAACCTAAAAAGCCAAATAACACGGAAGCAGGTCACGCAATTGGAACCGACAGTGCTTCGTTGAGACTATAATTGGGCTTGTTCCACAATACGTGTTACCTCCAGGATATTAAACATGAATCGTCAATAAAAACCCTTAACCTCGAATACGAACTCTGCTTACGTAGAAAAAAGAAGCAAACCAACATTACACTACCAGCCAAAACAGTTTCCTAAAACACCTTATACTAGGGAATATGTATAGTTAGTTACTTGTCACTTCGTATTATTCCGAACTGTAAGAATCGCTCTCCGCACAAAATAGTACTTTAAAACTGCAATAAGGTTGCACAGCAGAACTGTGAACGTAGCAGAACGGGAGAGTTTCGTTCGTGTCCCTAACATCATGAGTATAACTAGATTATATATGATGTTCACGGTAAACCAAGCACTTTTTAAGACCCTTTCAACACGCAAAAACCACTAATGAATTAATTTTATTACAGCTCCAGACGTCAACACTGTGTTTATTAGTCTGATGGCAATGTTTATATTAAAAAGTGACAAATTTAACGAAAAGAAAAATTCAGCAAAGCCATAAAAAGTGCTCACTTTACTGTGAACCGCCTGTATCTACTTGTATGCTCATTGTGTATTCTTTCACCATACGTAAAATTCACATTGATACGGACAGGGGTCACGCTATTCATGAGTCGGTCGAGTGAAAGTACGAAATTATTATAAAAGTAAATATTTTGCATATTTGCTAATTCTCACAGTGTAAAGTATGAAAAAAAAAAAAAAAAAAAAAAAAACGGAAAGCAAAAGAAATGACTTCAGTATTCCCAGACGATTACATTACACTATTAATTCAACGATAAGACATGGAACTACTTTCATTCCATCGTTACCAACTTTACTGGGCACATGCGAGTCAGTGTGCCCTTTAAAATATACACTAGTAGTGACAGTGGCATTTTTCAAAGGTTGTTACGGAAGAATGCCTACACCACCAGTTATTGACCGTGTGATGCCGGGAAGTATAAACAATGTGGAAGGGTTCGAAGCCGTGAGAGAATTTCCCCTTCATTTTAGTAGTTAGTTCTCCGGGCCGACGTTAGATAGCATTGTAATCGCTTCCGTTAGCCCGAAGCACTATCGTAGTAAACATGGGCTAGCTATCGTTCCTTCTACATACTTCCCCTGCACATTTCCGAGCCCCCACAGTAACAGACATGTTTTGCCGATAGCTAGCGCCCCCGGGTATTTCGCGTATTCCTTCTGTGACGAGGTAGGTATTATCTCCTGTTACTGTGATTGGACAGCAGTTGTGTGTACACGCCATGTTTAACTGTGATACCAGTAATAAGCACGGAGGAGTGGTGTGAGCGAGCTGTGAACAGTCCTGTACGAAGGCCTCACTTATTTGCAGCAACGAATAATCAGACGATAGTGTCTCGAGTGTACAGAGGGTAGTAGAGCCTGGCCTGTTGCCACATCAATACGAGAAATACTCGGGGCTATACCTATAGCAAGCACTACGAGAACCGCGTGTTCGACAATGTTTCTAGTTGTGTGCTTTGCGCTGTGCCTATGGTTTTTTGAAGTGAATACGTCTTTAAATTTGCAACCGCAAGTGAGAGGCAATATCAAAGACTATGATGCAGTTGAGTGAGGACTGCGCAGCATCGCGCGAGCGCGTTGGCGACGACCGTCCCCGGGGAGTGAGGAGAGGTGAGGAGGGGCAATTTTGAGTTCGTTTCGCCGCGTCTCATAACTTCCGAGTAGTATAACTTTTCACTAGGAGAAGCTACGGCGCTCGTTTAGGATTCGATCGACAGCTCTCGTCAAGATCAATCGATTGCGTGTATGTGTGGCGTGGTTGTGGTGAAATTGTATGAGTTTAATGTAAAAAAAAAAAAAATAAGAAAACCAAGTCGAAATACAGAAATCGTATATGGTTGGAAAGAGCATCTCAAAAATAATCCAGCGATACCCATAAAACCCCATATGATCGAGTGAAGCGATGAAGGGAACGTAAAATAAACATCAAGGAGACGAGGCGCGTCAACGTAGACGTATTCACGCAAAACAAACGGCCGTGTCCCAAACACAGCCACACTCCACTTATTTGGTTGTTATGAACGCACCATAACCATGAGAGTTGCCCAGGTTCATCCTAATGACTAGCATATTTATCAATTTTGAAATTGTAGTCTTTGAGATTTATTTATTATCCTGGAATATCAGCATACCTAAAAGCACGCTGATCTATACGAGGCATTCTGAGGAATAGCAAAACTGATCTGTCCATCGCATCAGGCCAGGGTTGGCCTTGATTTGATTCATTCAAATTTGTAAAATTTATACAAATTTATCTTTCACAATCGGGTTTTCTAAAAATATTTTTAAAAAATAATGCAAAATGTGGTTTTCTTATATTATATTTTGGCACAAATTTCACTTAATTGATTCTTCAACTCTCGTATTATAGCAGGCGAGCAGTTCAATACTGGAGCAAAGTGTGTGGTTTTGCGCAGCTATCGTGGTCGCTCTATCCCATGTTCACTGTACGCATAGGCTGTTCACGGTAAAGTGAGCATGTTTTAAGGCCCTCCAAAAAAAGGCATGAATCTCTAATAAATGTATTTTATTGCAGTTTCAGACGTTAACTCTTGAGAGTGATGAAATGTATACACTGTGTTTATTAGTCATATTGCAATGTTTACATAAAAAAAGTGGCGGAAAGGTATAAATTTTGCAGGGCCTTAAAAAGTGCTCAATTAACAGTTAATAGCTAGGGGCACCCGAATTTCGCGAAAAGATTTCACGACTAGTTGTACTTCATAATACTTTAGCTCAGATCCACGTTTGTGATTGGGTGATCTAGATGCCACGCGTCTTGAGTGTATACCCACGAATCCGAGACGTACAGTATCGGAGCAACTTGATTCTGATTGGCCAGTCAACTAAGAATATGTCTTCTCACAGACACACGCCGCCAATAAGCAGAAGGAAACTGCTGGTACGCTCGTAGGATATTGAAATCTGCCATGCGCGGAGATCTTCTCGCGAAATTCGAATGTCGCTATGAATAGCCTATACACAGCGGCGTGACAACGCGATTGTAGCGTGACGACGTAAAAACGCGCTGCCAAGGTCGTCGCAGGCTGGTAGAAAACGCGCTGCCAAGGTCGTCGCAGGCTGGTATCAACAGCGATCCACCTCGCTATCGCCTAGCTGCTAGAGGCGAGCTGGGGCGTCGTTAACCGCGGAACGACATGCCTGCCAGAGAACTGTCAACACCGGGTCAACAAACCACTATGCGCGCCCTGCCACACACGCGCTTGCATGTACCGCACCGAGCTGCTCTCATTTTGATTGATTGATTGATTGATTGGGAAGGGTTTGTTAACATCCCCCCAGTTATGCCTGAAGGCTAATACAATTACACACATAAATTGTAATGATAATATATATATATACACACAGGTTGTTGCAATATTGCATGGCAATACTTCGGGGAAACATTCCTCACATCGGGAGGAAGAAAATGCTATATGAACATAGGTCTGCAAACGCTTCATTTCTTCACTAAAGGCCATAATACATAACGTTCGGTGCATGGCCCGTTATGTATTACGGGCTGTGGTGAAGAAACGAAGCAATTACGGACCTATCTTTATATATAAAATTTTATCATCCTCCAGATGTGTGGAATGTTCCCCCGAAGTATTGACATGCAATTTTTCAACGTTCTGTATATTTTCGCATTCTTTCGGTGTGTTTACAATTTGTAGCTCAATCGGTTGGTGTAACCGACTGAGCTACAAATTGACAACACACAGAAATTATATATATATATATATATAATCAGTTCAATTTATATGTATAATTGTTGTGTTAAAATATCTAAACACATCTACGAACAAAACCAAATGTACAGAAAGGTTTGATTGGGCAGACAGTACATTTGATTTTATACGGCGAAACAAATATACAGTTGAGTCAACTAAGTATTTTGTTGGCAATGAAATTTTGTCGACCCAACAAAAGAATTTCGTCAACTCAAGTGTGAATTTTGTTATATGCGCAAGATAATTATTTTCTTCGCTTTTCAAGTTTTGTTTACTCAACAACATTTTTTGTTGGAGCAACGTAATATTTGTTTGACTGTATACAAACAAGTATTTCGTCGACTGAAACAATTCCTTCTCTTAGTGCAGTTTGGTGCACATGTGTGTATACATATAAAGGCTGTTCACTATAAAGTGAGCACTTTTGTAAGCCCTCTCATTTGGAATAACAGTAAAAAAGAACATTTATTTTAGTCTTAGACGTTAAATTTCGAGTGCGAACATATACACTTACATACACACTTATACACTTATATATACATACACACATGGAAATATTTATTTAAACAGGTGGTTAATGGATTAAATATGGCTGACAGGAAAAAACAATTAGGGATTCAAAAGTGCTCACATTACCGCGAACAGCATATAGTAAGAAAGTGTTAATGGTAAAGTTTTTTCCCCCATAGATCCATGGTAGCATTCCCACATTTATTCAGGAAAGAGTCAGGTGCATTGTGGTGTTTCTAACTGTTTATAGTAACATTTATATATAGACAACCTGATATTTTGTACATTTCCCATACTACATGTAAGTTAAAACCCATGCAGTTTACTAAAAGGTGTACACTACAGTGTACTTTCGCGTCGGCAGCAACAAATGAGTGTGAGAAACGCAGCCGACACGATGACGTCTGTAGGCGAACTGTGGGTGTGTGCAAACCAAGGCCTGGGGACTTTCTCCATTCGGAGCAACTTCCTCTCCTTGACCTCATGTTTAGCACCAGCGAGCCGGAGATCCGAGTCAACGGCCACTATAGGCTGTCGGCACCCTTCAGTGTGCCCAATGCAACAAAGACAGACCTCCCTCCCTCCCTCCCAATCTTTCTCCTCTAGTGTTTCAAACACCGTTTCAATTAGGTTATCTTTTCCTATCCTCTGTTCTACACTGTCAAAAAAATTTCTAGTAAACTTCCTAAACTTAAATGGAATTTCTTAACCTGTATACTAAATGGAAATAATACAAACAATTACGCTGCAGATATAAGAATGATTACCGTCGCCAATATACGAATACAGGAACTTCCTTATTTACCCCTCGCACTTTCTTATTATAGGCTGTTCACGGTAAACTGAGCACTTTTGACAGCCCTGCTTAACATCTTCTTGTATAAGTTACACGTTGCGTATTCCTCCGCCTTATGAAAAATTAACATTGCCATGGGCCTCGTCCCTTTATCCATGCATCGGTCAAAACGTGAAAAGCCTTTATACGTATAGGTACACTAGTGTGGTAAAGTTCCGAATATTTTCTTACAGTGTAATACTACAGATATTTTTTTAACTTCGTAAATTTCATGCTATTTTGCAATTATTTCCTGTCGAGTGGTTTTTACAGTGTCTATGCCAGTTTTCCTCCCTCCCTTTGTAGATCAGTGAGGTTAGCATAGGAGGTAACATGTCAGGGGCCATGTTTGCCCAATCCCAGTAAAGCCGCTATCTTGTGCCGCTCTTGTAGTTAAAACCTTCCCTGCATGCCTAAGCTACGGGGCTCAGTGATGAGACGTCCTTGAAGGCTGTTCACGATAAAGTGAGAACTTCTGAAATCAACCTTAGAAAAATGTCACTGCTCCCACCTGCATAACATTTTAACAGGCGCACTGAGTGACGTGTGCCTAGTAAAGTTGGTCACGATGGAGGGAAAGTAATTCCATATCCTAACGTCAAATAAAAAGTGTTAGGTAATCATTTGTGACTGCTTAAATTGTTTCTTTCGCTTTCTGTTATTTTAATGCACCGGAGTGTAAAATTGAGCAGATTTGTAAAATATTTACTTTAATAATAATTTCACAGTCTGGCTTGACCGACGCATGAATAAAGCGATGAGGCCTTTGACAGTGTTAATTTTACATAAGGCGGAAGACTGCACAATGTGCATATAAGTAAATCTTAAGCAGGGCTTTCTAAAGTGCTCATTTTACCGTGAATAGCCTATAGGTCCCATCCCTACCTAGAACCTCCGACTCTTAATTTTAAGGTAGGTTAGGAAAAAAAATTGCTTTCAGCACTTTTGAAATTAACGTTTGAAAAATTAACTGTTCAGGAATACTTCACGTTATGGAAACTACTTCGACAATTTCAGTATTTCCATAATTTTCTTTTTGCTAGCACACCCAAAAACACAAATAATGTCATTAACTACAGCACTCGAATTAAACAAACAAGTCACCGTTTGAATGTAATAATATTTTTCGGTGGTCTGTTTTCTTGTTCACTTTCTTTAGACTTCAAAGTAATACGATGGCGTAAAAAATACTATTAAACAACACAAAATCAAATGAGGGATTAATTAATATTACAAATACACAGTTTACAATTAGAGAAGATACCACCGAACACAAAATCAATTCCTTTCATATGTTTTCAACTGGAAGGCTGACTGGCATGCTTCCAGTAAAGTTGGCTACGCCAGAGGGAAAGTAGTCCCATTTAATAACGTTAATTAAAATTGTCAGGTAAACGTTTGTCACCACTGAAATAATTTCTCTGCCTTCTGTCATTTCAATGCATATAAGTGAAAGGAGGAGAAAATTTCAAGAAATTTACTTTTCTCATAATTTTTCAGTTTTACTTGACCGAGTGATAACGACAGTGGCAATGTTAATTTTACTTATGGCGGAAGAATACACAATTTGCATATAAGTGGAACTTGAAGAGTGCTTTCAAAGGTGCTCAGTTTACAATGAACGGCTTATACGGGCAGGTAAGGTTACCGCGAATTTCAGTCAAGGACTTCCAACGAAACAAAATGTTCGTTTCATCCAACCGTGATTTGTGTAGTGCAGTGCGGTGAAGTGTTGTGCAGAGCTACGAGAAGTCTCTGTAAGTGCAAGTGTACAAACGTCAACTGCGTTTGTGCAGTGTTCGCCCAGATCTGGCGGGAAGAATGATATGATAGATGAATAGGAACTGGAAAATTTCGGAAATTCATTTCAGTACAAGCTGGACTTCAAACGCACACGTACTTTCCGTCACGTTTGCAATTGGCTCACAGTTTATTATACACGCCCGGGTTAAATCTGATGTCCGGTTGCACCATCATCTTCCCCGATCCGAGATCGAATGATCCTAGTTCCGAACCAGGATCCAGTTTGATCTTGGTTCCAATGTAAAAGGGTTGCACCAACAAAATTTTATGATTTTGGATCTCCGATTAGTCGATCTTGGTTCCAAAGTGAGAGATCGAGATTAAGTATGATACTAATTTTGCTATTGGTTCGTAATACATGCCGTCATGGTGCCTGTATTTTTCACTATAGATAGAACTAGATGTGCGATGTTTTATCTGTTTTAAGTGAATTATTGTTGCACTAATTTTACAGAATAATCTTGTTTTAATTTCCCAAGAAAACAATCAAACGTAATTCTATCTGTTGGCGTATTTTCAAACTACATTTGTCGACGATGGCTGCTGATCTCGGATCGAGATTTCGAACCTCCAATTTCGGCGGTTCGAAACGAACTTCATCTCGATCTCCAGTCCAGCTCTGAACACGAATGGTGCAACAGTTTTCTGTGTCAGTCTTAGATCCGATCTCGGATCGAGTTTCGAACCACGATGGTGTAACTGGGCATGAGCCAATGACAGACCTGCAAGGAAACAAGCGCCGAATGCCGTGCCACCTGGTCTGAAGTAGAACTGGCTGCACATTAGGGCAGCAGAAGAAAGCTGAAGATCGAAAATACATAGCACAGTGGAGTCTAGCCTACAAGTCGTTTAAGACGCGAAATTTTCCCATCCCTATAAATTAACTATTACAAAGAAGTTCTTCAAGTGAAGAAATTAATTCATTGTATTGAATAACGTAATATTTATAAAGTCACTCGATTGTTCCTGAAAACTATGCGCTCGAGTATTTTTCTTTTGCGAGGAAAGAGTACTTACTGATAATGTCTAAAACTGGAGAAATATGAGGTACAACATTAAAATAACTCATTTTCCCATGGCCAACGTTTTTAAGGCCTTCTGTAAGTTGTAGGAGAAACCATTCGTTTGGACTAGGCCGCGTAGCCTCACTCACAAACACCTGCTGCCAATAACATTAAACGGAAACACATTTGATTGGTTCCGGTGTATGATTACGCTGTTAAAAAAAATCTGTGACCGTTGCAATGTTTCAAATTAAAAGGCTGTTCACGATAATGTGGCCACTTTAGAAATCAACCTTAGAGAACAGTCACTGTTCCTACCTGCATATGTTTTAACGGGCGCACTAAGTGACATGCGTACAGCAAAGTTGGTAACGATGAAAGGAAAGTAGTTCCATGTTAGGTAACCATTTGTGATAGCTAGAGCCCCGGATATTTCGCGGGTTGGTGTTGGCAGCAAGCTAGGCTGGACAGCCCTCTGTACACTCGATACATATCGTTTGTTTATTGGTTGATGTGATCAAGCGAGGCCTCTGTACAGGACTGTTGAACACTCACACTACTGCTTCCTGCTTATTACTGGCTCACAGTCAAACGGGGCGTGTCTAAACAACTGTCGTCCAATCAGAACAGTAGGAGAAAAGAGCAAGTGTTTGGAGTCCGCTTCGCCTCCGAATGAATTCGCGAAACACTCGTGGCTCTAGTGACAGCTTGAAGTATTCCTTTCGCTTTCCTTTTTTCTTGAACTCTTCAAGGAATTCACGAATTTACTCGTACTGAGGACAAGGTCGAAGTGACCTAGCTATATTTTTCACTTGAGTAATATCAAATGTGTTGGTGAGTGTATTTCAACATACCATCGTCCTATTGGTCCTGGCTGGTGGCATGCTTAGTCTGCTCTTCAACCTATATTATTGGCTGGCCGGCGGCCAATGAAGTCGTGCGTTGACTGTGTGCCAGTTAATGTGTTACGTTGGAGTTGACATGTTTTACAATCCAACATGTTAATTTGTGAAATTGTTTAAAATAGCTGTTTTATTCTTACGAAATTATTTGTTGAGTAATTGTATTGTTTTTAATTCGATTGCGATATAGTCCAGTGAACTGGTCAACAATAAAAGTGTGAGTATTGTCTCCAAGAACAAAGACATTTCCACATAAACAGCCCCGTATATACACACACACACGTGCATACTCCTCAATGTGTTAATGCATCAAAGTGTAGAAATGAACAGATTTGTCAAATATTTACTTTTTTAATAATTTAACAGTTTCACTTGACCGACGGGTGAATAAAGTGATGAGGTCCATGGCAATGTTAATTTTCTATAAGGCGTAACAATACACAACGTGCATACAAGTAGATCTTAAAAAGGGCTTTAAAAACTGCTCTGTTTACCACATGAACAGCCTATAATTACATATTTATACATGCCTGAAGGAATTCAAGTAGCGGAGTTTTTCCTGAGAGGCAGTCGGTGTCCTGCGTATGAGGCAGAAACATCACTTTCTCCTCATTGTCGTGTTCGTGTCTTGTAGAACAACGGCTGTCCTACTTCCTTTCTCCAACTACGTTCACTTTGGCTACGTGAGTGAGTGAGTGAAGAAATTTGGGCGGCTCCTAACACCGAGATCTTGAGAGTCGATGAGAGTGATTGAAGTGAGTATGGAGCAATGCCGGAATGCAAGGCCGGGGGAAACGGGAGATCCCCGAGAAAACCCGCCGACCAGCGGCATCGTCCGGTACACAATTGCCACTTGCGAACTAGCCGGGGAGTGAACCCGGTTCGCCTTGGTGGGAGGCGAGCAACCACCGTTTGGGTTGTGACATTTTTCAAAGGTTGATTTCAAAAGCGTTCACTTTATCGTTAACAAGGTATACTTAAGAGCACTGCCTATTACAATTTTGTCTGTTAAATCAGTGTTTTCGCGTATGTATATACGTATCTCAGAAAATAATTGCAGATTAGTAAAAAAAAAAAAAAAAAAAAAAAAAAGACAAATCTCGTCTCTCATTTTGGGTTACGTAACTTGTTGATACAAGTCTACAAGTTGTGGACTTGTAAGGTTGTTTTATTGACCCCCTGGTAGTCAAGTCTCGTGTAGCTACATTGTATTTGACTGTGATTTTAGCCTCGGTATATTGTCCGTCTGTTCATAAATAAAATTGATGTCATGGTAAAATGCAGCTATAATGACTTTCTCATCATGTAGGCCTATCCAGCTGTGATTACTGATTCACTAAACTGTTTGCCACTTTCTGTTTTGGTTGCCAATTCTCTTGTCACATTGCGTAGGCTCTTTGTTCCCGCCCCATTCGCAAGATCACACTTCTCCCCCGAGGTTATGCAAACGTGAGATACAGATGACTTTCAGGAAGGCAGACGGAGTCCCATTTCTCTTCTCATCTATCTTTGAGCCTCTTCTCCTCCGTCGTGGGGCCGTGGTGGCTGAGAGGTTAGCCTGCTCGCCTCCCACCAAGGCGAACCGGGTTCAATCCCCGACTGGTTCACTCCAGATTTTCGTCAGTGGGAATCGTGCCGGACGATGCCGCTGGTCGGCTGATTTTTTTCGGTGATTTCCAGTTTCCCCCGCCTCTTCATTCCGACATTGCTCCATACTCACCTCACTTTCACCCTCATCGGCTCTCGAGACCTCGGGCATATTGATTGTCATGCTCCCAGTAAAGTTGGTAACGACGGAGAGACATAAGTCATATGTTTTAAATGTTGAACAAAATAAAAGAGTTTGGAAAATATTTATGAATACTTGAAATTAATTCTGTTGCTCTCTGTTTTTCAGTGCATGTAAGTATACGAACTGGCAAATTTGTCAAATATGTACTTTTCTAATATTATTGTAGTTTGACTTGACAGGCGGATGAATAAAGTGATGAGGCTCATGGCAATGATAATGTTACATATGGCGGAATAATAGAAGGTATTCATACAAGTAGACCCTAAGCAGAGCTTTCAAAAGTGCTCAGTTTAATATGAACAGCCTTCACTGTGTGATTCAGCTCTCGGATATCCCTCAGTCTCGGGCTGCGATGCTCGCGGCAAAAGTTTCAGCCAGGATCGAGTCGGCTCCAAGACGACCTCGACATTTACGTCGAAGCTGAGGAGGCCAATGTTGGACATGACGGCGAGTTTCGTAATAAATCTCTCCGTAAGGTGCTCGGAAAAACAGCAGGCATTCTTCTCACGAGCAGTTCTATCCAGTGTTCTCCTTCGAACCACATCCCCTGCTTTTCAAAGTGCCAAAAGATACGAATGTTCTGCTTTGCATAGCAGCCGGAAGCCGGTTCCCACATCACACCTGCGTCACGTCATTTTTTTTCCCTGTGATTGTTGTACGTGCGTACACGGGTATCCCAGTACAAATATGTTATAGCAAAACTACTTTCTGTCAGAAAAAGTAAATACCAATAATCTAATGGCGAGTAGTTTTGCTTTTATCATATTAAATGGAAGAAAGAAAAATTCTTCTTTTTTTTTTTTCAGAGGCTGTCCACGCAGTTTCCTTCACAGGTAGGATAAAAGTAAAACCATACGTCTGCAGTTTAATCTAAGGGCTTTCACTGGTTCCCTGTTTTTGTACGGGATTTACTGTAGTCTGGGGCATAAAGAGTTGTCCCGTTTGGACATAGGAAGGTACGTCATATATCTCGTATCTCAGAATTCTCCGGGGGAAAAAAAAACGGAATATTAATAAACCACTCTCACGATTACAGGTATGTTTATGCTGCCGGTGTAACCCGATGGCAGAACATTTTACAAGAATACGAAATGGTGAAACATTATTAGTTGAAGCCACAGCACTTGCTAACTGTGAACTTTGTGCGGACACGCCAATATTTTGTGGGTTTTGTTGGAGTATGCTGATATTTGCTCGCTACATATTAAATACATGCTTTTGATAATATTTTTACTTAGTCGTGCAATTCGGATTAGATGTGTGTCGAGCTGCCGGAATTGGCCATTACAACAAATAACTAAACGTTGGCAACCCTGCCGTAAATAATACATCCTTCATGTGCAGCAAATCCTTGACTGGGCGCGTTAAGACGCGTAACCTCTAGATGTGTCACACTATCACGAAAGTGGATCTGAGCGCTGAAGTGTTGTGAAATACAACTGGTCGTGAAACGTTTTCCCAAAATTCTGGGTGTCCCTATCGATTACACAGTCTGTTCGTAGTTTCTTCACACTTTTTTGAATCAAACCTTTGAAAAATTACCCCGTGTATGAAGTGCTTGAATGTTTCCAAAATATGTCACGTATCACACAATGAAACTCATTTTTTGATCAATTAAAATTTTACTTAACTTTTTTGTTTATAAATTATAATATTTATATTATAAGTCATATGAATACAATCAGGGAGATAAATAGGTGTGTTGGTAATACTGAGTATAGGCGGTTCACGGTAAAATGAGCAGTTTTGAAAGCCCTGCTTAAGATCTATTTTTATACACGTTGTGTGTTCTTCTGCCTTATGTAAAATTAACACTGCCATGGGCCTCATCACTTCATTCATGCGTATGTCAAGTGAAACTGTGAAATTATTAAGAAAGTAAATATTGTACAAATCTACTCATGTTTACACTTCGATATATTAAAAAATACAGAAAGCGAGAGGAATAATTTATCACAAATAAGTTATCACAAATGGTTACCTAACACTCTTTGTTCGACGTTAATGCATGAAACTACCCTCCCTTCCATCGTTGCCAACTTTACTGGGCGCACATCCCTCAGGGCGCCCGTTAAAATATATTCTGGTAGGGGGAGTGATTTTTTTAAGGTTGATCTCAAAAAGGCTCACTTAATCGCGAACAGCCTTTGAGAAATAGTTCTTATGCAAAATATTATTACAGTGAGTGCGCACAAACGTGGCGAGTTGTCCCTTTGGTGTAATTTTTTTAGACAAAGTTAAGCTTTGTTAGCATGTAGTGGAGGAATATCCTGGAAGTATAACTTCAGCAGGGCTTCAGAAAAGTAGTAAGTAAACCGTGAATGGACTATAGTTCTCTGCACAGGCGGTTGTTCCACTTTGACAGGACGAAGGTCTGACCTCGGGGCGGGCCAACAAGCACGGCAATCAATACGCCGCGAGGGAGGACGTCGAGACCTGCTAGTTGCCTTCAACACCAACAGCTTCGTCAAAGGAAGCCGTGAAAAAATTTATTTACTCTGAATTTAAAAAAAAAAAAAAAAAACATCTTCCTGGCTCGACAAGAGGTCGCCCCATGATTGCCCATAGTTAGGGGTAGTGAAATTTCGCGAAAAGATTTCAAGGCAAGTTATATTTCAAAACTCTCTTGGGTTGTTTACCTATCTTGATGAATTACTCTTTCCCGCGTGTTAATTGTCTGCACACGAATCACGTAGGAGCCGTGCCGCTGTTGTCGAATTCTAAGTGGTTCGGTCAAATATGAAAACTCCTTCTCATGCAGCAATGACAACATACAAACTGCTGTTGGGTTCTTACAGTATTGAAAACTACCGTGTTCTCAAATTTTTGCGCGAAAAATCGCTAGCTCTACCCATAGCGCCATCGTGAGGCGTCCAATTTAACGTATGTAATCAGTAGGGGCACTCGCTTTTTGCTAAAAGATTTACGAGGACGGTAGAATTCAATATCCTATGTGTACACTTGTAGCCTTAATTTGACTATGGGGGCCGCGCTGGCCAAGCGGTTAGCCTGCTCGCCTCCCAACCAGGCGAACCGGGTTCAATTCCCGGCCGCGTCACCGGATTTTCGCATGTGGGAATCGTGCCGGACGATGCCGTTGGTCAGCGGGTTTTCTCGGGGATCTCCCGTTTCCCCCCGCCCTCAGCGCCGCTCCATACTCACTTCAATACCCCCATGGGCTCTCAAGACCTCGCTGTTAAAAGCCGCCCAAATCTCTTCACTCATTTGACTATTGGCCGCTTGTCTTTGTGTGAAGAGAGTCTGTCACATGAATCAGCTAATCAGAACGAAATTTCTCCGATACTGACTGTCCGTGATACGCGGGCAGACAGATAAGAAGCGTGGCAGTTCATATGATCCATTCTCGAAAGTGAGTCTGAACTAAGGTGCTTTAGAGCACGACTTGTCCTGAAATATTTTCTCGAAAAACAGGTGCCTTTAGTAATCAGCCTCTTCCACCAAACTCCATCGTATGAAGTGTCTAAACCTACTATACGCAGTTCAAGGCAAACCGAGCACTTTTGAAAGCCCTGCTTCACATGTAGGCCTTCTTGTATGCACATTGTGTATTCTCACACCAAATGTAAAATTAAACCATTCAGACCCACTGTACACGTTTGTGTACATTACGCATGCGCAGCAAATTTTTGGTATGTACTGCACACTGCGAAGCTCAGTGATCAATGATCTTAGCAGTGGGTAAATTATTCGCAATCCATCTTACTGGTCTAGGTCATAATTGGTCCATATAAGTGTAAACGTACATATAGCATTCATCTCATTGGCTGTGACAACGAAACAAGTGTTGTGTCGACTTAAGTACAGCGCTCATCATAAATTATTTTGTTTGCAACACTAGAATACATAAATTAAAGCAGGTCTGAAAGGATTAACATTGCCATGGGCCTCATCACTTCATTCATGCGTCGGTCAAGTGAGTGACGTGGACTGGTAATATTTAGGCGGCTCTTACCATCGAGGTCTTGAGAGCCGACGAAGGTGAGACGAAGTGAGTATGGAGCAGCGCTGCAATGCAATGGCGGGGAAACAGAAGATCCCTGAGAAATTCCCGCCGATCAGTGGCATCGTCTGGCACGATTTCCACATGCTAAAATCCCGGAGCGACCCCGCCGGGAATCAAACACCTTCGCGGCCCCATAAATTTACTCTGCGTTTTTGGAAACATCCTGGCTTGACAAGAGAAATGCGAAACTTGATCCCTAAGGGATACGCCTATGTATTTCTTACTAGGTATTACCAACACACCTAGCTTCTCCCTGTTTTCATTTACATTATGTACAACTTTCTTAACACTTTGTAGACTACGCTCGAGTAGAGCTCGAGCAAGGCTAATTTGAACATTTCTTTGTTGTTCAGAACAAAACTCGCATGGATGTGCAGTCTTTGTTCGACTAGTGTTTAACATGATATCACAATAGCACAACAGCGCAGTAACAATGATATTGCTACCGACAGAAATTATTTTATAGCTACTTAAAGGAACAGGATTGATTGTAAATCCTTTTATTCAACAAAACAAATTTGATTGAGTCAATATCAGCTCGGCTTCCCATTGGTTAACGACCGGGCCAATAGTGAACACTGTGGTATGGACCAACAGGACGATGGTGAGTTCTAACGCAGACACCAACAGAACCCGTGTTCTTGCAGTAGTGGATATAGGTGACTCGCTTCTAACTTGTCTTAAGTGCCAGTAAATGTGTGCAGACCTCAATGTGTTAACCTGTATGCATGTTGTTAAGTTGACTTTAAAATGTGCAGCAAGATAATGGAGAAGAAAAACGCGTGGTCAGGGAGCGAGATAGAACATTTTACTGTATATCTGTGTCCATAGCTTTCGTAAGTCGTTTCCTTTCTGGCCCAGCCAGTTGCCAATAGACTGCCCCACGTATTCTTCAATCCACTTTCAGTCCGCCTTCGGTATTGTTTACGTTCCAGTCTACGTAATTTAAACGCTTACTTTAATTACGAGTTCACTCCGTGTTCGCTACGCGTTGACTATAATCAGAATTCGATCCAGTCAGAAATTGTATTGTAGAAAGACTAATAATTAGGGACCTAAAAAATTCGCCGATTAATTTTGGGGCAAGCTATAATTGGAAAAATTTTACGTTTGTGTCACATTTGCCATTGGTCCACGCGTTATTTGACACCTCCTGGAGAACACTGGCCCAATGAGAAACATACAACAAAATGCACGCCCAATCATCGCCTTCTACTATTTCAGCCCGCAACCAATGGGTAATTGATATCTTCACGATTGCATATAAGATCGTGGAGTCTAGCCTAGAGGTCGTTGAACTCGCGATTTTTTCAGGTCCCTACTAATAATTAGAGACGTGCAAAATTCGCGTTATTACTTGAGGACAGAATAGACTTCGAAACGTTATACATTCATATTGGTTTTATTACTGGGCAACAGTTTACCTGGCATCTTCCGGACGTATGTGAACCAATAAGAAACAACTAACGACAGCATGGCCCAATCGCGTACAACCAAGCTGAAAGTAAAAATGACACCTGACTTCTGTGGGAGCCAATAAACAAAACACCCTGACTCTAATATACATAGGACGGTGAAGTTAATCGTGCAGCCAGAAAATAACGCTAATTTTGCAGGTCTCTACTAATAATGTATGGGGCAGGGTGACGAGACTTGTATTGCCTTGTTGGTTGCTCATATTATATGTACCGGCTCGGCTTTGTAGAGATACGATGCCTTAGCTATCACGGACAGTGAACGTCGCCACTGCCGATTCCAAGGCGGTCTCTGGGCAGCGACAACTGGAGGACTGTGGCGTAGTGTGCTATCTGCAGCAGCTGGCGAGGGTTTGGAGTGGCACTCCTACACTAACACTCACTAACATATACTTCACTACACTCAGCTGCACGCGAGGTCACGGACAAGGCGATAGAAATATTACCTCTAGTTTTAAGTTTCTTTTAATTGCCTGTAACACACCAACACTCTTTCCTGTGTTACAGAGAGATGGCTGACATCTGTCGGGTGGGTGGCTCAGTTCTGTCCCCCTCGCATAGCGCGACCCTGGTTATCAACCTAGCTACGACCTCATTTCATTTCACCCTACATAACATTCACAAAGTCTATCTTCGCAAACTAACACTATCCTACTTTCTCCAGCCCATATCCAATAAAGGAATTACATTTATCCTCCGCGACAGTCGCATAGTTTTCTCCAGACCCTCTTCGCTTTGCCTGGTTTTCTATGTCCCTTACTAGGCCCTTCTTCTTTCGGGGTGTGTCCATGGCTACAATTGCGGCCATGGCACCAGACAACCCTGCTATAGCCGCGATGAATGCTTCCATTATAATAATTAAACCCGACCTAAAGCGTAAAGGGCTTGCCCTGAGAGGCATCCCATTCTCAAACCGTCTTAGCTATTAACAAGCATGCTGAAGGGCACACAGAACTGTGAAGGTGCTCACGTTAGTCTAGCGGGATTTAGGGGCTCGAAAAAAAAAAAAGAACGGAAAGTGAATGCAAACTACAAGAAGATAAAGCCAGTGAATCGACTATGCGATGAGTTACATCCACGATAAGATTATTTTTTAGCAGCAAATTCCTGCTCAATTTCTTATAATTGCAACTAATTGCATGGCGTTAAGAATGCGAACATTTTACTTTTATATGAGCACCGAGTATGCAGCCAAGTTATTTGGAGAGCAAGTTGATTACGGATATCTCTTTTTTTTTTTTTTTTTTTTTTTCTCGTAAAATCCAAACTTACAATACATTTTTTATACTGTCGTTTCGAACCATTCGTTTTATTCGCGTACCATAAATAATCCTTTGAAGAACGGCACATATTTACTGACACCGAAGACAAGGTTGAAGTGAGCTGCCTATATTCTCCACTACAGCGATATTACTTGTGTTGGTCAATGTGTTTCCACTTGCCATCGTCCGATTGGTCCTGGCTACGCCGGACACGCCTCTTACGCTCTGTAACGTCAAATACTGGCTGGCCGTCGGCCAATGAAATTGCGCGTTGACTGTGTCCCAATTAACGTGTCGGGACAGATGTAACACGTGTAACAATCCATCGTGTTCATCTGAAAAATTACTAAAAAGAACGGCTTTATTCATACAAACAGAAATGTTGAGAAGTTGTAATATTTTTACTTAGATTGAGATAAAGTTCAGTGAAACAATAAAGCTATAAATGTGTTAGTTTTGTCTTCAAAATAAAAGAAAATTCCTTGTAAAGGCAGCCTCGGGTATAGAGGCGTGCGTGCTCCTCAAAGGGTTAACAACAACCAGAACGAACTGGAATTATTCTGCAATGTCACTGTTCTTAATTATTTTCAGGATTTAATTGCTTGCCCATTGCCTTGAAACATAGGGAAAAAAATCTACATACTCCGAAGAATTTAAATGAACTTTGTTCACTGAATTGACATATTGTTTTTGCCTTTTTGAAACGTTTAAATACACATAATGGCGTGGTCATTGGAATAAACAAGTCTATATCCTACTCACAGTACATTATTTTATGAGGCAAGTTTTTCAAATGAACTTGAAATATACATTTTATCACAGCACATTTTTTTGTTTCGTAAATAAAAATTTCTCGTCGTAATTTTTTTGGGTTAATTTTAAATTTAAAACAGCCCTCTAACAACTTTCACGAATAATTACTAGAGATGTGCAAAATTCGCGTTATTCTTCTGCAGCACACTAAACTCCCAGGTGTTATGTGTGCTACAGACGTCCCTCAATGGCTGAGAGAATATGTGGCACGGCGTGGAGAAGACTCTTTGAACCAATAGTAACAGTTCAACGTCAGAGTGACCAATCGCCTGTAACACAGTTACACAGGCACATGACCTCGTATAGAAGCCATCAGCCAACGAAGTCACGGGTCGTGCTCAGAAACTCATAGGGCAATGACGTCTAGTTTATTCCAAAATTATAATAAGAATCATGCAGGTCTCTAATAATTACTGTTTATTTTAAAACTTCATGGAGTTTTAATGTCAGGACCATGATACAGCGAAATAATTTTAGTTTGGCTCGCTTAGCAGTTGAATATCACAGTGTACCGACTTAAGCATCACGAAATGCTAAATTCGAATGACATATTAAAGAACTCAAAACTAATTGGCATACGGCATGAGTGAAGAGACAGAGTGGAAGAAGTTTCAATTACGCACGCCTGCACCAGAATGCGTGTTTGATAGCTGGTGTAGACTGTTCGCGGTAAAGTGAGCACTTTTTGAGGTTTTAGTTACGTTTTCCTTTCAGCCATTTTTGATCCGTTCACCACCTTTTCAAATAAATACTGCTGTGTAAGTAATAAACACAGCGTGTGCACTGAGAAAAAAAATGTTTTGTTGAATCAAACAAGATTTGTTTGGTGGGACCAAATGATTTGTTTGTATAGGCGCAATGAAATATTTTGTTGCTGAAACCAATATTATTTTGTTGTTCTCATTTGGTTGCCCCAAACTGTAGGATTTGGTTGGTAAAACTAAGGATTTGTTTGGCTACACGCACATTAAACTGTTTGGGCTGATATAAAAACATTTTACAAGTTCGCGCGAGTTTGCGTCCGAGAGCTACGCCTTAGTAATCTCAGCTCATGTGACAACTGATGACGCCGGAAAGCTTTTAAATAGATATATCGTAAATATTGGGCAACGTGTGCAAACAAATGTTTCACGTTTTACAGCTTTATTCGTCAGTTTCTTGTTGCATTGTTTTATTAATGTGTTTATACGATTGTTTTGCATCAATAGATGCACTAACAAACACGGTCATTATCCTAATTGTAGCAAAAAATACAAACGAACTCTCGAGCTGTATTTTTGAACTAAGGCAGTCAAATGAGTGGCCAAACAAATGTATGCAGTTGATTCAACAAAATATTTAGTTGACAGTCTAATTTTTTGTCCCAACACAGAGATTTTGTTTATTCAAACATATATTTTGTTAGACTAATAAAAGTAATTTTTTTGCTTTCACAATTTTGTTTGCTCAGCAATATATTTTGTTAGGGCAATTAATTATGTATGGCCGTGAGCAAACAAATATTTTGTTCGATGTTCTCTCAGTTATATTCCACTTCACTCGGAAGTTAACGTCTAAGGCTAAAATAGAATAAATTTATTGACTATTATTCCAAATGCGAGGGCTTTCAAAAGTGCTCACTTTATCGTAAATAGCCTACGGTGTCTGCGCAGAATGAACGCGTCTCAGTTATTTGTCTCGGGAACCACTCACACATTCTGTCCATTGGGCACAAAATGTTAACTATGGGTCCTTCCCGAGTTGGGTCAAATAGGGTGAAATCTTCTTCCCATACCTGGCAGAGATCCTAGCATTGCTGGTAATACTCAGGTGGTCAGCCATGTCTTACCTGAAACAAAACAAAAGGAACGTAGTTTGAAAACATGACAAAGTAGTTCCAAGATTACACAAAATTGTGTTTGAATGAATAATCTTATATTTTATGGCATTAATAATTAACGCCATAGCTATAAGGGCATATGGGCTCATATGCTATTTTTGTGGAGAATAATTTAAATGATACGCCATGATTTTATGTCCGCCCTCAAAATTTCAAGCAGATAATTTCAATTCCTGAGATGGGCAGAATTTTTTAAGTATGTGTACAGCATCTGTAGATTCTATGGTTTATCGTTTACAAATAAAACTGAAATCTTTGTACGCATTTTGTGCATAATGCCAGTTTCTGTTTACATGCCCTTGTTATACGTAACGCCTCAATTATACTGAGCTATAGAAAATACTATACTTTGTAAAAATCAACCATACAGAAATAATCATTGGTTGAGGTTAGATTAGCAAAACATTCATTGTCATGAAGAAGGCTGTCAAAATTCACTCTGCCAAATATTTTGTGTTGGCAGTAAAATTATTTCGTATAGTCCATAAAATAACTGTAAAATGGTTGCTCGTTTAAAAAAGAACTAAATTTTTTTTTATTGTGAGGAAAACATATGTAAGGGTCAATTTTAACAAAATATTTAGCAGTGATCAGACATTTTTAAGGCATTATTTTCAGTTACCCTTGCATAACATGCAGGCGGCCATTTTGTCAGTCAGTACATCTCTTCCTGCTTTTACATTCCGTCTCGAATCTTCCTGATCGTTTGTTCGTCTCCGAGAACGTCCATCTTGTATTTCACTTCCTTGCATTCCGAGGATTTCTTCGTGGTCCTCCCAGGTTTTATTTCTTTCGCATTCCACATATTTTTCCTCTTGTTCTTTCTCTCCTAATTTCCTCGTATCAAAAACAGTTGTGCAGTTTCAATGCCGTGTCACAGAGTAGAGAAGTACGCAGGGGTGAAATGATGTAGAGGTACCTTTGAAATGGCCTGTGATTGGCCGCGCGATGCTCTGGAAGTGGCCTTGTACCTGATTGGCTACTGCGTGCTGCGGAAGGTTCCCATTGGCTGGGTCGCCACACGGCAAGTAAGTTACCAGACGCTGATTGGCGAACGGAGTTCCGTCATGCTGCTGGTCAATGACGCCATTTTGTTGGCGTGCACGGCTTGAGTGGAGATATGATGGTGATTGAGGTGAGTATGGAGCAGCGCCGGAATGAAGGGGAGTGTGGAAACGGGAGATCCCCGAGAAAACCTGCCAACCAACGGCATCATCCGGCACGATTCCCACATGCGAAAATCCGGAGTGACCCGGCCGGGGACTGAACCCGAATCGCCTTGGTGGGAGGCGAGCAAGCTAACCACTCAGCCACTGTGCATGGCCTCTACGCGGCTGGAGTTCGCATAGAACAAGCTGCTGTTTCGTATCTTTATTCTTATGTACTCTGTGACCGTATGTTGATTTCAACCCGTGAAAAAAAAACGAACTGACTTGAAATTTATTTTTGACGTTTGACGAGAAGAAAGACGTTCTGGTAGGCCCACGGTTGTAAAGAAATACTCCACAGACAAACACATCACTTCTACGAGAAAACCTGAAGGCCAAACAGCCGCATTTGTTTTGATACTAACATAACAGGCACTAGAGTGAAACTCTGAAAACCTAAGGGGGTAGTATCACTTTCAATCTAATTTTCTTTCGCAGTGGCTTAATTTTTAGGTAAAATATATTAAAACGAGGGCAGTGAGGACATTGGGTATGTTTCAGAAGATATTCTTACGTTTACGATAGAGTTCGCCCATGTTGTATATATATATAGAGAGAGAAGAAGGTAGGAATATGATATAGGGTAGAAATGTGAGACATCGAGGTTGTAGCCTCTGGATAGTAGATATCTGTTATGTACGCGCTGGAACAACACATTAGAGCGCTGCTGGCGTGTGCGGAACACGATCGGCCATATTGGCACCATTTGTAAAGAGTGGTGGATGTTTATTGTTTTTGGCGCAGCTGAAAGTTTTTGTACCGTCATACTTAAGCGCATTTTTCATCATTATTTGTTGAATCCCAGAAGATTTAAATAAGGTAAGTCGTCCATTATGAAATACAGTTTTAAAGTATGAGTTGAAATTGAAAATATCTTGCGGTGTTTAGTGTGAGTGAAATGCACAATACAAACGGCGGAGTGGTATTAATATGAGACACTGGCATGGTAGTAAAATGAGACTGTCTCATATTACTACCACATCGTCTTATATTACTACCACATTGTAAAATGTAGGAATTTATGACAATTTACTATTATATTTTCTTTCACATGAGGAGAAAAAAGTTGCATAAAGAAAGTAAAGGGCTAAGGAAAAAGTACAAAAAAGAAGAAATGATAAAAGCTATTGAAGCTATTAAATCAGGGGAATGTGGTTATCTGAAAGCAGCCAAAAAGTATAATGTGTCACGTTCCACTCTCGCACGTATGTTTTCACAGGTATGCTGACGTGTTATAGTGGAGTTTGTTTTCTTACAGTAAGATTATTGTAGAAATGTATGGAATTATAGGCGTGTTTTATGTTTTCATAGGTAAATGATGATACTACTATTGAGAGTGTTGTTTCTACAAAGTTAGAAAGAAAAACCATTTTGGATAAGACGTGAGGAACACTTTATTTTCCTATAGACCCTACATATAAGCTATAATAGTGTACTTGCAGGGTGGCCACAGACATGGAAAACCAGGAAATAATGGAAATGTCTGGAAATTCTTGCTAAATGTAAAATATCAGAGGAACAGGAAACTTGAGAAACATAGCCTAATGGAATTTTCTAATACTTGAAATTTTCTCTAAATGCATTAATTAGGCATGTCTTGGTGTAAACATATAAGGTATATTTTTGTTTTTTTTTTAAGTTTATTATTATTCTGTTATGTTTAAAATATGCTAAAGGTTCTTAGGTCCATCCTGATTTAAGTTAGACGAGAAATGTCATTTTATTAGCATGTTTTCCCCAATATACTAAATTTATTTCATTTCAGACAATGATATTGAGAAGCTATTAGTCGATTACATCTTCGAGATGGAAGGCAAGTACTTTGGTTTAACTCCTAATGATATTATAGTCATGGCCTACCAACTGGCAGCTAGATGTGGTATCAAATATCCTTTTGGAGAAGGTAAGGCTGGAAGAGGCTGGCTTGATCATTTTCTAGCCCGGCACAGTGACAATATTTCACTAAGGAAACCTAAAGGTACATCAGCTGCTAGAGCGCTTGGTTTTACAGCTGAAAAGGTGGGTATTTTCTTTGATAATTTTGATCAGGAATACGATAAACATCAGTATACTCCTGATCAGATTTACAATGTGGACGAGACTGGGCTTGCTGTGGTCCAATCAAAAGTCCCACGTGTTGTTAGACTGAAAGGAAGAAGACAAGTTGCTTCAATAACATCAGCAGAACGAGGTGCATTGATAACATTGGTGTGTTGCATGAATGCAGCAGGAGTGTTTGTGCCACCCATGATCATTTTCCCCTTAAAAAAAAAAAAAAAACAAACTTCTAATGAAGGGGGCACCCTAGGATCAATTGCTGCATATCATCAATCTGGATGGATTCAAGCATCGCTATTTACAAAGTGGTTCGAACACGTCCTGAAGTTTGCCAAACCTTCAGCAGAATCTCCTGTTCTTCTGATATCAGATGGTCGCTACAGCCATACGAAGAATGTCCATGTTATTGAGTTGGCACGAAGGAATTATGTATATTGTTTCCCTGCCACCACGTTCAACCCATAAGCTTCAGCCTCTGGATAGAACATTGATGGGACTACTGAAAGCACATTACAGTGAAGAAGTTAGATTACTACTGCGTGAAGAGCAGAGGAAACTGAGTCCTTTTGATATTGCGGGATTGCTGGGCAAGGCGTACTTGAAAGTACAAAGAGCTGACATAGCATTAAGTGGATTCAGAGTTATCGGAATGTTTCCACTAAACAGAGATATTTTTTCCGCAGTTGATTTCCTTGCTGTAGTTCAGACAGCAGCACGGCATGCGTCTCAAGATACCTCCGTTCCATCCACATTTCCAGGTTACAGAATACCCCAAAGTCCTGCTCTCATCGGTCCTGTACCAAGACCTTCAATGGAAGCACATAATATAGTGGGCCTAGTGACATATCCCCTGTTCCAACAGTTAAAAACCTAGGGGCACAAATCGGGAACAAAAATCAGGCGTTTCTGCAGTGGTAACTTCTTCACCCTACAAAGAAAGCATAGTAATCTGGTCACATACGAAACGACATCCAATAGAAACGATGAAGAAAAGAACGCGGACCCAAAAGAGAACAAGAAGGACTCAGATCATAAGCGATTCATCCAGCGATGACTTAAGTTTGTGTGTTGAATCAGACAGCGATGTATCCATCATTCCACCAGGGCAGTGCCAACCAGGGTGCGACGATGCTATGAGTATATTCTGTGACTGAAAATTTTCGGATGACTCTAGGGGAGAAGTGTGGATTCAGTGTTTCATGTGCACAATGTGGGACCATACTGAATATGCAGGCCCAGAGAACGACATATATTTGTATGACTACTGTAAACCCAACTAACTGCCAAGTCTAATGATGCCTTTTGTATGGACAAGCTAATATTTGTTCCTAAGATATCGTATGACCATTTTAAGAACTTAGTTCTTCAAGGATTTGAACTGTCTCATATTACTAACCGATTCTCAGACTCTCAAATATTGCCTTCAACTGAAAAAATGACATTTTTGGTTAAACTATAGGGTATATGATATTTATGTTAACTCAATATATTACACATTAAATTCTGCAAAGAATACAAGCTCGATTCATTTCGTGTGTATTGTGAGCGTCCCTAGCTTCGGGAATGTACATGGTATCCCATATTCCTACCTTCTCCTATATATATATATATATATATATATATATATATATATATATATATATATATATATATATATATATATATATATATATATATATGTATATGTGTGTGTGTGTGTGTGAGAGAGAGTGTGTGTGTGTATGTGTATGTATATATATATATATATATATATATACGTATATAAACTCAGTTATTTTTCTTCAGTCTCATATACGAGAAAATACTAACTGAAAAAAAATCAGTCCATTCTGGTTTCAGAAATTCTCTTAATCAGTTCTGTATCTAAAAATAAGGTTTGAATTCTAACATTAACTCTTAAGGGGAACGGTGCATGAAAGCAGTATATTACCCAATTTTCGATGTAAGTCGTTTTCCAGAAGGTTTGTCGACATTTTTGGCTAGAGAAGACGCAAATAATAATTTTCAACACCTTTCTGCGTTGTTCTATATTCACTGCCGTCATTATTCTCAGAGCACTGACGGAAGAAAAGAAAGAATTTTTCTTTTCTTTTCTTCCGTCAGTGCTCCGAGAGTAACGAACACAGACTATTTGTAACAATGTAAGAAGGAGCTCAAAATTGTTATTTACGTCTTGTCGAGCCAAAAACTTTAAAAAATCCGCTGTATTACAAGTTATGACAAAAATTATATTAATATACGGTTTGAGTGCACCATTCCCCTTAACAGCCATATATACAGAGATATTGGTAAACACAGAATGGAAGGATACCTTCACCTTAATGTCTGATTTAGTTAAACTAGCAAATGGTTATTGCGCCACGAGACAGTCAGGCTACCTTCTCTACGACTTCCAAAAGCTATTCAGAAGCAACTAAACTGGAGACGAGGCATCATAATAAACAGCATTTTCATCTCTGCTAATACTGCATGACAAAATCCTACGCCATTCGCTTAACATGTTGCGTTAATATTAAAGTAACGCTTACTATAAGTTTATTAGAATAATGCACCATAAAAATAATTAAATCTTAAAATCCTTTTAGTACAACTTAATGTAAATTCAACCATACAGTTTAATAAAAATAAAATAAAATGTCTCTTTTTAACTGTTAATACGTTTTAGGCTACTGATTGGTAATTATGAAGGAAACGGATATATTTTCTGTTTACAAGCCTCACTGAAACAACACGTGACACACGGCTGTTTTGTGAACTAACCATTCGATCCAGTGTACACATGTGTGTACATTACGCACTTGTAGAACATTTTTGGTCTGTACTATACACTGCGAAGCTCAATTACTAGGGATAGGAAAATTTCGCGAGTTCAATGACCTGTATACTAGACTCCACAATCCTTTGTATAGTCGAACCTCAGATGTTTATTCATTGGCTGTTGCCCCAGTGCTACCCCACATTTGACAGTACGGGATTCGCTTCTTGTGCCCTTGCAAGTCGACTATTGGCGCGGAGTCGTCCAGGGCGTGTCTAATAAACTCTGATCCAATTGTAAATGTGACATCAGTGTACATGCGTTTGGAATCTATCTTGTCCTGAAATGAAGTCGCGAATTTTTCCTGTCACTATCAATTACCTATGATATTAGTGTGGGTACTTGATTCATAAGCCGTCTTACTGGTCTAGGTTATAATTGGTCCATATAGCTGTAGCCGAACACATAGCTTACATCTCATTGGCTGTGATAAAGAAACAAGTGTTGCCTTGGCTTAAGTACAGCACGCATCTAAAAAATTTTGTTTGCAACACCTGATACCGTAAATTAAAGTGGGTCTAACAGGGTTAGCCCGTCCAGTCAGCGTGTCCACGATGGTGGACACGTTGTATTCAGGTGATATTTATGAGCAGTGCTGTACACATCTGTACCCAGGCTTCCTTGTGGCTAATCTGATTTGTGGAATTGTCTACACCTCTTCGGCATGAATGGTTAAGGCCAATATCATCGAACAGCCAGCCCATTGTTAATTGGCTGTGAGATAATTAGTGAACACAGGTACAGTGCATGGCATAACATTGCGTGATTGCAACACTTGATCTCAAAAATTAATGTGTGAACTAACGGATTAGTTATCTTCTGGTTAGAATATCGGAGCGATGGCCAAATCATTAACACAAAATCAAAGCCTCAGTATGTCAAACATGTGCACAGAGGAAAATTTATAAAAATTTTATAATTATATTTTAAAAAATTAGTCATTTACATTGACCGACAAAGAATGTTCCAAATTGATCACGTGCCATCGCTGGGTGTGTAAATTAGACGCATTACCAGCAATTGCCCCAGTTTGATAGGGCCTCATGTTGGGTCTGCATGAAGCTAGGTGGATGTATCGTGCAAATGGCGGTGCCGAGGGTAGAGGATGTGTGGAGAGGCAAGCCAGCATTACTTCACGCATAACGATGTGAGGGGTCACAGGGTGTGACTTCAGGTGACCTTTCGTTGTGATCTGGGGACCCTGAGTACGCCGGTCACATCCTGCATAACCCTTTCAGACCCACTTCAAATTTACTGTTTCTGGTGTTGCAAACATTAAATTTTATGGAGAGTACTGTACTTAAGTCGACACAACACTTGTCTCGTTGTCATAGCCAATCAGCTATAAGCTATATGGTTGGCTCCAGTTATACGAACCACTTATGACCTAGACCAGTAAGACGGTTTGGGAATCACTTACCCTTAGGTAAGATCGTTGGTCATTCGACTTTGCAGTGTGCAGTACAGGCCGAAAATTCCCTACACGTGCGTAATGTACACAGTTGTGTACACTAGGTCTCAATGGGTTAAGGCCCTTACACAATTGAAAACTTTAACTTTTGACTTTCGATTGGACTTCACGTTTGCTTCCCGTCATGTTGTTTCTTATGGAGCTTGACACAATATAACTTTCGCAGTTAAAGTCAAGCGCTCTAGACTTTACGATTTCGAAAAGTTGAACGTTGAAGTCAAAGTCAAGCAGCCATTTTGTCGAGAATCTAATAGAGGTTGTGTGGAAAGTGCGTAATTTTACTGTACGGCGATTTAAATCTCGGTATATTGAACAAAGCTCGTCTTAAATGAAATAAATGGCAAATGAAGATAATGTGAAGAGGAAATGTAAGGATTGACATATTTTAATAAATTAAACAAATGAGTTTTTTTGTTTTGAAATAAACTTTTAATATAAATTTTAAGCCTGATTTAAAAAAAGGTACGTAAAATGCATTCCTGGATTATTTACATAGCAAGATACACATTTTTATGAAGCTCGCAGCATCGATGATCAATTGTCTGAACTCTGACTTTACAATTGTATTGTGTATTGGTGGCTTCGTCAGAGGAAAGTAAATCTAAAGTCAAATGCTGAAGTTTTCTACCGTGTAAAGAAGCTTCACCCGTCATGAGACGACGCTCTGACGCTCGTACACCCACGACACATGCGTCTATGGAATACTTGCGCCGTGTCATGTCGAGGCACTCTAGTGCTGGCGAGGTGCCGCGATCTGTCTTTGACAGAAGATGCGACGGATCAGCGCGGGAACCGACACTAAAACCCATTCACGGTTACTTCGCACTTTTCTGACGCCCTGCTGAAGTTCTACTTCCAGGATATTCCTCCGCCACGTGCAAACTAAGCTTAACAAAGTCTAGAAAATTTCACCAAAGGACAACGTACCGAATTCGTGAGCACTCAGTTGTAATATTATTTTATATTAGAACTATTTCTTACTAGGCGCTACCAACACACGTGGTTTATCGCTGTTTTTTTTTTTAGTTTGAATTAAATATAGTTTATAATAAAATAATGGTAAAAACTTTAATTTAATGAAAAATATTATTCTTCTATGTTAAAAAAAGGTATAAAACATCTGTATAGGCTGTTCACGGTAAAATGAGCACTTTTGGAAGCCTTACGTAAGATCTGCTTGTATGCACGTTATGTGTTCTTGCGATTTATGTAAAATTAACATTGCGATGGACCTCATCACTTTATTCATACGTCGGTGAGGTGAAACTGTGAAATTATTAGAAAAGCAAATATTTTACAAATCTGGTTATTTTTTACACTCCAGTGCATTAAAAATACACAAGGCTAAAAAAAAAAAATTAAGTTATCACACATGGACACTTAAAACTTTTTATTCGACGTTAAGATATGGAACTACTTTCCATCCATCGTTACCAACTCAACTGGGTGTATGTCACTAGTGCGCCCGTTGAAATATATGCAGGCAGGGGCAGTGACTTTTTTCTAAGGTTGTTTTCAAAAGTGCTCACTTTATCGTGAACAACCTTTAATAAATGGCATACTTAGAAAATAACTAAAACACGTCATACATGGGGGGATTTTTCAAAAGTTTGATTCAAAAAGTGTGAATAAACCGTGGATAGACTACAGCCCGATACGTGCTAGGTATCGAGGGCTGGCCAAAACAGCTGTGAGTGGACTTGATTCAGGAGAAGATAATGATAGCAGATCTACGACTACCGAACATAAACGGCTCACGTACTGATGTCCGACAATGCGGTATATCTTACTGTCATGGACCTAGCAGTATGCCCATACTACCATCTCTGCTATAGTTAGCAGTTAGCAGCTGTTGAGAGGGAGAGTATAACATTCCAAGAAATCGAGTAACAGCAACTGTTATGCACATAAAATAAAACATCAGTCCCAAGTTTAATAGTCATTCTAACTGGAAATATTACTATTATTACGCAGAATGATAAGGCACTTCTAGTATCTCCCACCAAATAAGCTGGCGGGCGCTATACATGTCATCTGATACTGTAACAATTGCAAAAGTCACGCGATGTCTCAACAAGTATAGTTTTATTTCATTTCACCTCTCCTTGTAGGTTCTTAATTGTTTTGTATTTCTTGTATAGGATATTTTCGGTAAAGTGAGCACTTTTGAAAGCCCTCTCATTTGAATTATTAGTCAATAAATATATTTTATTTTAGCCTTAAACGTTAACTTCAGAGTGCAGTGAAATATACACACACACACACTATGTTTATTAATTACATGGCAATCTTTATAAAAAAAAAAGTGGTTAAAGGATAAAAATTGACTGAAAATTAAAAGTAACTAATGCCTCAAAAGTGTTCACTTTACCGTGAACAGTCTATAGCAACATGTCTCGTCTCTAGGTTATTTTTCCAAGTCTTGCCTGTACTGTTTGTATATGGATGTCCTGTGGTAAGTCTCTGGGGGCTGTTCACGATAAAGCGAGCACTTTTGAAATCAACTTTAGAAAAGAGTATCTACATCTACCTGCATATATTTCAACGGGCGCCCTCAGTGACACGCGCCCAATAAAATTTGTAACAAAAAATGGGAAGTCGTTCCGTATCTCAACGTTAAATAAAAAGTGTTAAGTGTTAAATTTTTGCTAACTTATAATTTCTTTCGCTTTTTGTTTATTTTTTTATGCATCGAAGTGTAAAAATTAGCAGATTTGTTAGATATTTACTTTTAAAATAGTTTTACAGTTTCATTTGACCGACGCATGAAGAAAGCGATGAGACCCACGAAAAAATATGAGAACACGATAGACTTGAATACTGTAAGCACCCAACAATAGTTTGTATATTGCCATTGGTTGCTGTCTGCTTGAGAAGGCGCTTTCATATTTTACCGAGCCACTTATAATTCGACAACATCGGCACGGCTCCTACGTGATTCGTGTGCAATTAACACGCGGCAAAGAGTAATTCAGCCAATCAAGATAGGCAAACAACACAAACAGTGTTTTAAAATATAACTTGTCTTGAAATATTTTCGCGAAATTTCACTAACCCTATACATAAGGCAGAAGAATACACTACGCGCATACAAGTAGATTTTAGCAGGGCTTTCAGACGTGCTCATTTTACCTTGGACACCCTATATATTGTAGAACAACGTGAATGAACAGCCAGTTCGTTTCTAGCTATTCCACTTTTCCTTCAACCACGTTAACAGTCCACACAGGGACTTGTAGCGCGCTCTTGCTTAACCCTTTCACAGCCACTTTAATTAACGGTTTCACGTGTTGCAAACAAAAAAAATTATGATGCGCGCTGTACTTAAGTCGATACACACACACACACACACTTGTTTCGTTGTCATAGCTGTAGGCTATAGGTTCAGCTACAGTAATATGAACCAACTATGACCTAGTCCAGTTGGCAGGGTTGCGAATCTTTTACCTACAGGTAATATTATTGGTCACTGATCTTCGCAGTGTGTTGTACAGACCAAAAATTACCCACATGTACGAAATGTACACAAACGTGTACGCTGGTTCGGAATGGGTTAAACTATAGCTGTGCCTCGAGCTATCTCGAACACTGTTTCACGGCCTCTGATGTCGAGATACAGCCTGCTCGGCTATGCAGCAGAGGAGGAGGGGAGACGGAACATTTCTTGAGCGAACAAAAACTTGGCGCCGGTCGACAGGAAGTTAGTTCACCAGAACGATGTGTTCCTCGACACTCTAGTTAAACCAGCGCAGCTCTCCAAGTGAAAGAAAGTCCCGCTCAGCTTTCACGAGTCCGTTTATACATATCCCGCCGGACCTTCCTCTCCAGCCTGTAGCTTTTAATTTTTAATGTGAGTGGCTGCAGAGTGTTTACACTCCCTGCTGTCGGCAGAGTTTTTACAATATATATATACATATATGCCGGTTTACCCCCATACCTTCCTAGACTCAACACACTTATGGCTATCTGCACCACTGGCTTTCACTGCTTGATACAAGATCGTTTCCAAACTTTGTCTAAGACCACAGCAGAGAAGTTGTAAAACCTTTTGACGTGCTTCTCTGCTATTTTGTATGCCTCGCGATTGGGCTGCACTTTAACATACGTACTATAATGTTGTCGGGTGTTCAATGTTGTAACACTTTAGGTTCCCTGGAATGAAACTGAAAATTTGCGTGTATCGTGAGACATATAGTTAATAGCAATAGTACATTAGACATTAGGTAGCTGTACGTACTATGTCCCGGACTTGACAACACACTTGCATGTAAAAAAAAAAATACCCCTAAAAAAAAAAAAAAAAAAAAACCTAGACGTAAGTTTCAAACTATAGCCAAAGGCCCAGATCACCCAAAAAATTATAACAATGCATATCTGGGGGAGTAACGTTTACTGATTACCAAAATTATATACAGCAGCTTTTAAAATATTTCATCCAGTTTAAAAGCATGACGAAATGTGCAGATTTAAAATAGATTAACGATCTGAATTTAAAAAAAAAATTCAAACAGTATGGCAGACACGCTCCGTGGTAATTAGTTTTACTTTATAGTGGTTTTAAAAAGTTCTCTCGCACTTTCATTAGAATGAAAGGAAAAAATATTTATAATTTGGTTACCTCATTTTCTTATGGGTAGAACATGATTACTTTTGACACTGAGGGATGTGTAGGCAAATGACGGAGAAAAGGATTAATAGCTTGTTATAGACCATCAGTGAATAATTATAAAATGTTCGATAGTTTACAAACTCAGGTCGAAACTAGCAGGAATTCTCTGTTGGCAACTTCAAATAAACTTTATATCTCCGTAGAAACATCAGGTATGTAGACGGAACACATAGAACCAGCTCGGAGTCTTGAGGTAGATGCCAGCCCTGGGTGCCAAGTCTCCTGTAGGCCGAAATACATAATTGCAATTTTCCGAGTTTTAATTAAATATCATCTGTGACCCTCTTCTTTTGTTCCAAGGACACTGCTGATGACATAAAAACTATTTTGGCACCCGAGTCATCTAAGAAAAATGTTCTTCCAGCTACATGTAAAACATTCATTACAGCAATGGGGATCTAAATTAACTTGGCCAATATAGGGCTTGACTCGGAGCTGCGTTAACAAATGCCTGATTAAAATCTAAGTACGTTCAATACTGCTAATTTCTTGAAATGATAAAAAAAAAAAAAAAAAAAAAAAAAAATCTAAATAAAAATACAACCATGAAAACTGCACAAAATTACAAGTCAAAATAAATCAAACCTTTTAAACATATTTAAAACTTGACTAGATGGAGTTTTTTGGACATTTGCCATTGCGATGCAGATGTCTGTCATGGAAAAACACGACTGAGCACTAAAAAAAAAATAAGACAAGTAACCCAAAGACGAGAAAATAAATATGGTTACTTGCCTTATTTGAGCATTTTTTTTCGTGGTCAGTACTGTTTTTCCATGACAGACATCTGCATCGCAATGGCGAATGTCCAAGAATCTACATCCAGTCATTCACCCCTATTGCACTCACTATTCATTCAAAGATCACATATTTAAAACTTGGAACAACAGATGCTCATTATCTTACATCATAAACATAAAAAATTGCATATTATTAAATTTAATTAATACATAACACGTAATATGGAAAATTAAAATACGCATGCCAATACATAGATTAATAATAAATTGATACGAGAACTGTAGCAACACAAAATACCTTGTAAAAGCCATAATAGTGAATACCACCACGAAATATCATACGTTACATAATTGCTCCACCAAGCTTTTCCTGGAAGGACTGCATGATATGAAGCAAAATATTCGAGAATAAATTGTGACGTAAAATACTAAATTCTTAACTGTTAACTTCAGTTTAAACAGAGAATAAACATCCTAAATAAACACTCAAGAATACAATAGAGAGACAAAATAAACTCTTCCAATTACATAGAAAAACCCTCTGAACAATAAGTTACATTTAAAACCCTCAACTGTTCAACTAGAAGAATTTACTTACAAACAAGTATAATTTACTCCCACAAAAACATTTTATACGGTGTATTTTTTGCATAATGGCGCGTAGAAATTACAGTTTCAGTGGTTTTCGGGACATACAAATAAAAAAATTAACTCATTAAAATGTGATCATTCACACTGAAACGAGATCCAATAAGTTATTTCAAGAAATTTTTAAAATCACGCCGTGAAAAGTTCTCGCTTTATTTTTAATTGGTTTGCAGCACGGAATGTTTTAGATATTTTAAATTTGTAGCAGTCTGCGATTTCTGTAAAGTAAATACAAATTTCTAATGATTTTTTTTTTTTTTTTTTTTTTTTTTTTTTTTTTCCCCATTTATACCGTCCAAAAAAATAATAAAGTAGTAGATATTTTAACATGCCGTGATGCAGAAACATACTATAAGCAGTTTAAACCTTTAAAAAAGGTGCTCGCGCTGTGACGATTACATGAAAACGAAATGAAAGATGTTAATATGGAATGAAAGGCTGTGTGTTCCTATTACCTCATGAAATGGCGTTCTGAAAGACGAAACACATTTTAGAAAGTATTTGATATTGGTTTTATTAGTTTATTCGTTGCTATTTCACTTGATACACTTTGTTTAGCGGCCATTTTTACACACTGTTTAACTAATCCATCTGTCAAAAATAAACCACTGAGTAAGCAGTGAAAAAGATTACTAATGAATAAGTGGAAAAGTCACTGAGTCAACAAGTTAATGAAATCTTGAATATTTTCACTGATTCATCGGTTAAATTCTCTAAAGTGACTGTTGAATCAGTCAGATACGTCTCACTGATTGAAACAGTGACATTCTCACTGATTCATATTTAGAGTGTACGGCAGACAAACAGAGTTTGGCGCAAATATAAAATAATTAATATTTCTGGTGAACTTAAAATTTCCCTCTGCAAAATTTCCTGCATTGTGCAAGTTTTTCTGGAGTCCTTCGAGATAGTTGCTGTACTTACAAGGCCGGAGGATATATAGTCCATTCGCTGTTAAATCCGACTTTCCTGAAGCCCTGCTGCTAGGATAATCCCCCGCCTCGTGCAAACTAGGGTTAGAAAATCACACGAGTGGCCAACGCACCGCATACGTGCGGACTCAGTGTAATAATCTTTCGCATAAGAACTATTTCTCATTAGGTATTACCAACACACATACTTACTCTCGGTCTTCATTCATGTTAGTTATAAACAGAATATTGTAATATTTATTCATAAAATGTAAGTGAACGTTTAATTTATACAAAAATAAGGAACTTTAATGTTGGCACAATAAAACGCTTGTGATTAATGACATATTTAGGAAGTAACCAAACACGTGTTTTTTCAAAGGTTAGATTCCGAAAGTGTTGAAGAAACCCTGAATAGACTATATAACTGTGGAATGACAGCGATCCGTCAGTTGCTCTGACGGCTGCGTCACCACAGCGGAGGTTTACACAGCACATACACAATAATTACAAGACATCGGGCTGTTACAAAATATTCTACTTTACAAATATCCGACGAGAAAAATAAGCACCTTAAAAAAAATAAAATAAAATAAAATTCATTGAGCACGAATGAGGATTACGTCATATTTCGTCACGACTAAGCCAAAGAAAAATTAGTGAACAGATTATTTTTCAATGTCCTCTAAAACTATTTATTATTTCGAAATAAGCGGGAGAAAGGGAAACACATTAACCTGAGAACAACAGACGCACAGGTGCAAAATATGTGTGAGTAAAATGGTAAAACGGTAAAATGAGCACTTTTGAAATCAACCTTAGAAAAAAGTCACTGCCCCTGCCTGCACAAAATTTAACGGATGCACTGAGTGACATGCGCACGGTAAAGTTGGTAACGATGAATGGAAAGTAGTTCCATATCTTAACGTCAAATAAAAAGTGTTAGGTAACAACGTATGATAATTTAAACGATTTATTTCCCTTCTGGTTTTTTAATGCCTCGAAGATTTTATAAAATATTTGCTTTTCTAATAATTTCACATTTTCACTTGACCGACGCACGAACAAAGTGATGACGCCCACGGCGATGTCAATTTGACATGTGACGGGAGAACACACAACGTACATACAAGTAGATCTTAAGCGGGGCTTTCAAAAGTGCTCATTTTACCGTGAACAGCCTATAGATTGTGAGACGGGTTAGCCCGCCTCATCGTGCCGAGCACCCTAGGGAGCTTAGTAGTTTTTCAAGTCTATATGGAGCGGGTTGAAGTTGGGAGTGGACAGATTTGGGCGGCTCTTATCATCGGGATCTTGAGAACCGATGCGGTAAAACGAGGTGAGTATGGAGCAGCGCCGGAATGAAAGGGCCGGGGAAGCGGGAGATCCCCGAGAAACCCACCGACCAGCTGCATCGCTGGAGTGATACACATAAGTTATTAATTGGTTATAAAAGATTTCACGATCTTGTGACATTGGATTAGCAGTCAAGTTTGTGCACATCTGGTGAAAATGAATTAATAACACAAGTCGAGGCCGATTTATTCCCTGCCCCTGCCTTTAAGCGCGGTTTTCTCAATAGAGCGTTGCGACGCGACACGACGAGCATCAGCCAATCAGAGCCTTGGCGCTAGCGTCGAGAACATTGCACGAGCGACAAACATTGGTTTTGACGCCTGTCGCCAGCGTCGGGGAATAAGAAGAATAACATTTCTGTACTTCGTAATAAACTGGCAGATATACTAATTGGAGTCCACATTTATATCACTCTTACCAACCTTTAGGAAAACAAAAGTATGTCTCCCGACACCTGAAGAGTAATTAAAATTAATGTTCTAAATTTATATAATTAATAATAATAATACTTTTATTAAAGAAAAGTGTATATCACTAAAAAAAATAACAATTTTACTAACTAAATGGCAAGAAACTTCACTGCATTTCGTTCGTTTTTTAAATTTCATTACAAGTTTCCTTGCAGGATAACAGATGGCAGCACGGGCTGTGTCGCCGGCGACCGGCGTCAGAACATCTCTCTATTGTGAAAACCGCTTTACGAGCAAATGAATCCTCTGATGACAGCGCTGTCGACATGAAAAAAAAAATCAGCGGCTAGCTGAATCTTCGTGAACAGGACACGAAGACGCAGAATCAGAATAGGCAGACCGCAATCACACTCACTCGCGTGTCGCGTGCGGAGAAAGAACACTTTCACCGAGGGCTAACCACAACACGGATTATTCTGCTTGGGCAATACGCCTCGGCCATTTGTTTACCTGCAGTGGCCGACCTTGAGTTCGTCAACAAGGAAGCTGGCACCTCGCCTACGTCTGTAGCTAATGAAACATCAACAACGAGCTCGGGGACGTTTGTTTCCAGTCACAACTATGGCTTGTGTTTTGAGCCGTAGTTTATGGTGTAGTTGTGACGCCTTCGGCCATAAATCAGGATGGATTAGATGACCACATCGTTCGCTGTGAAACACACATCGATGATGGCGAAACGAGGCAATTCATGGCTATTATTAACCGTGGATCGTGAAACCAAACTACGCAGCACTTGCGCATACGTAATTCTTAAGGTTGAAGCAAAGCTGCCTATGGAGCTCTGCACACGACTATACAATGTGAAGAACTCGTAAAAAAAAAAGTATTACAGGCACGCATAAAAATTGCCAGAAAAGTGTGATTTATGCTGTATAAAAAAAGAATATACATATTTTGAAACATTATAAAATAGAATTCGCAGTTTTAACAACATTTAAGCACATTTCTGTTTTGAATCTTCGGAAAGCAGAATATATAAGGAAATATTCTTCAAGAAATATCGCCATGATATTTACTGTGATCATATATAATAAGATCATAGTAATAATGTTTCACATCAATTTTATAATTAACTTTATTTACGTCAGTTTCAGTCATAAATGTTTATAACAAATGGACTCACATAAAATCAATTACAAATATTATTTTCTACATTATTATTACAATTGTCTTACGCACAATCATAGTAAAAACATTATGCCGATATTCCATGACGAAGGTTTTCTTGCAAATTCTGCTTTCTGGATCATCCAGGATGGAAATATGCTCAGATTTTGTTAAAAATACAGACAATTTTAATCGATTATTTTTTACATTAAAAAATTATAATTTAGTAAAACATTTCATAGTATTACAAAATATATACATTCTTTTTTCATATACAGCATATATCGCACTTTTCTGACAATTTTTATAGTGCCTGTATAACATTTTTATAAGTTTTTTACGTTGTATAGTCGGGTGCAGTGCTCCATAGGCAGTTGCTTTACTTCAACCTTACGAGTACAATTACAATGGAGCTTTTTATGCACTTCATGCATTCAAGCAGCGGCTCTGAGGATTGTGGTCCACGGAGGATATGCTTCGGGAGGCGAAGAACAGACTGCGTGAGGTCAACAAGCAGAGCGAAGCAGTCGACCGGAGCTAAAGGCTGTTCACGATAAAGTGAGCACTTTTGGAATCAACTTTAGAAAAAAGTCACTGCTCTTGCCTGCATTATTTTAACAGGGTGCACGGAGTGATATGCGCCCAGTTAAATTGGTAACGATGGACGGAAAGTAGTTCCATATCTTAACGTCTAATAAAATGTTTAAGGTAATCATATGTGATAACTTAAACAATTTCTCTCGCTTTCTGTTTTTTCTTCAATGCATCGAAGTGCAAAAACGAGCAGATTTATAGAACATTTACTTTCCTAATAATTTCACAGTTTCACTGGACCGACGCATGAATAAAGTGTTGAGGACCGTTGCAATGTTAATTTTACATAAGGCGAATGAACACACAACGTGTATACAAGTAGATCTTAACCAAGGCTTTCAAAAGTGCTCATCTGAGCGTGAATAGTCTGTGCCAGTGCTTCAGGGGCAGGTCACTCGAGGAACCTGCCCCACTCCACGACATGCCTGCTACACATTCTCTGCGGAAATCGCGTGTGAACACCTTTCGTAATGGGATCTGCTTGATGTTTCTACGTGGAAGGTCCCACGCGAAATTTGTTTCGTGTCGTGCGTAAAAGCAATTAGACCGCCGCGCCGTGGCCTTTCGCGTTTATCCCTGATACGTGCGGCTCGTTTACTCGCGACCTGCACACATTTACGTAGCACAGCGATAAACTTAAACTGCAGGCCTAATTAACGTTTGTGTGACTTTACGCAATTAGTCAGCAGGGCTTATCACTGGTAAAATGATTATCCTGGAAACAACATAAGACATTTTCAAATAAATTTTCAGGTACACAGAAACCCCTACGATAAAAATTTTACACCATCTGACACATTCGAAATTGGCTTTTGCATACGCTGACCTGGCGATTGTGTCGAGGAAGTAATGTTGTTAAATAATCAGTGTAATCTCAAAAATAAGGACAACACACTTCTTAAAATATATTGTTACATGCTCGCTGCTTCGCCTTCCGCGCGAGTGACCGAAGAGAAGGACAGAGAGAGTCGTTATATGATAGCGAAGGCGGGAGGCAAGGCCATGACGGGTTTCGAATTACAGACGCACACCGCGGACCCCGGTTGTATTGTTTTCTGCGTTTATCTGAAGAATGCTCTAGATTACTGACTACGTTCTCTCAGCGCGACTCGGGGTGCGTTGAACCTTCCAGATGGCAGCCCCGAGACTATAAATACCGCGACAGGCCTCCGGGTCGGGAGTTGAGTTGGAGTTGATGAATGAATGAGTGGCTGAGTTCCGAGCGATAGAAGACAAGCAGCGGGAGAAGTGGCCAGCAGAAGGGAAATCTGTGACTGCGAGTACCAAGCAGTGAAGGGTGCGGCTGGCAAACTGGACTACTGGACTAGATGCGTGAATGAAAGACATCACAAATAGTGGCAACAGACAGACTGAACACGTGTTAATGATGAGCATGCGTTAATTAACTGTAACCAAATGAGAGAATTAAGAAGAACGTTAATTAGAGTTGAAATAGACATTAAATATTGCGCGCACAGTTAAAAAAAAAAAAGTAAAAACGGAAACATATAATTTTATGCTGTATCTAATAGCAGAGTCAATAACCATGTTCGCTATACACAACTATCTCTCTCTGCACCTTAGAATAATAAGCACAGTATTGCATCTAAGGGTAGTCTGAAACAACAAAATACTTAAGGCATTTTATCACTTCCATATCAGTTACTGAATCCTCTATACCTTGAACTGTTTTGGCCACTCGAGTCGTAAAATTAAGGTAGCAATAAAGACGAAACCGACCCGCGTACCTATAGGCTATTCACGGTAAAGCAAGCACTTTCGAAAGCCGTCTCATTTCAAATAATAATCAATAAATATATTTTATTTTCGCTTTAGACGTCAACTTCCGAGTGTCGTGGAATACAGACGCTGCGTTTATTACTTACGTGGCAGTATTTGTTTTGAAAAGGCGGTTAAAGGATTAAATATGGCTGAAATTGAAAAGTAACTAGGGTCTCACTTTATCGTGAGCAACCTATATCGCCTCGACGCACCAGGTCATGAAGTGATGTACAGTGTTCCCGTTGTACCACTGCAACAAAAGCACTTTGCGCTAACCCGACAATTTTATTAGTGCAAGTTCTGCACCGAAGTTCACTACGTGTTCCTATGCTAGTTTCGAGTGTCTCCGATCAATACACGTTGCGATAAGGCAGTGTGAAAATGCAGATTTGAGTTGTCGGAGAGTTCAGAAATAGTGTTTGGTGCGCGGTATCTTAAATGTACAGTATAGGCTGTTCACGGCAAATGTTCACTTTTGAAAGCCCTGCTTATAGTCCACGTGATTGCATGTTGTGTACTCTTCCACTTTATGAAAAATTATCATTGCCATGGGCCTCATCACTTTATTCATGCGACGGTCAGGTGAGACCGTAAATTATTAGAAAAGCAAATATTTTTAAAAATACGGTCATTTCTACACTTCGATACGTAAAAATAAAAATAAAACCAGAAAGCGAAAGAAATAATTTAAGTCATCATAAATGGTTACTTAACACTTTCTATTTGAAGTTAAGATATGGAACTACTTTCCATCCATCGTTACCAACTTTGCTGGGCGCATGTCACTCAGTGCGCCCATTAGAATATATGCAGGCATGGACAGTGATTTTTTTCTTAAAGTTGTTTTCAAAACTACTCACTTTATCGTGAACAGCCTTTAGTATCCGTACCTCGTCTGAAATACGTGTTCTTTACGTAGATATAGTCTATTCACAGTTTTTTTACACTTTTACACAAAGACATAGTATACAGCCCCACGTGACTCATCACTTCTGGGAATCTCACACATTCCGAGGACAGCCTACCTGGCTCCACGAGGGTTGCACAAACATATTTGTAAAGAATGTGCCCCCCCCCCCCCCGAGTTAGGGGTTTGCAACATTAATTTTGTAACAATACAGGCTGGTTTTGGTAAATTTATATGATTCTAGCTGTGATAGTACGAATATGTACTTTTCTTTTAAATATCCTAAGAAATGTTCAGAATTATTTATTAATTCAAATTTTGCATTCGATAATGTTTCTCTGGACAGCTACATATAAATAGGTGTGTTGTGAAATACGAATACATTCACATGGTTCCGCATGGTTCCCTTTGAATAAAAGATGATAAGTGACAAAAAATTGGCAACAGAATGCAGGGGCAAAGAAAATAAAAACCCTTCGAAAAATTCAACTGCTATCGGCAGCATTCATTTTCTGTTAGGTTGTATCTTTTTTTTTATTTTGCGTGGGACCAATAGACTGCCTGTAATTAAGTGTCAAAGTAACTGCAGTTGAGCTGCGAGCGCGCGTAAAAACTTGCTGTTCTCGTTAGAAGGCAAAATACAGCATATTACCACGAGATTAAATTATTGGATGTATGTTCGAACGATTAAAATAGAACACTGCGTACGAATAATAAAAACTACTGTGAATCACTGAAAGGCAAATTACTTTGTAGCAGTCCAAATAGAAACTTGTGATTTTGCAAGAAAATAATTGGAGAATTACTAGACACATTGCTGTAATCCTACATGATATCCTTTGGTATAGACTGTTCACGATAAAGTGAGCACTTTTTAAGGCCCTCCCAACAGGCAATGACCAATTGTAAATATGCTTTATCGCCGCCTCGGACACTAACTTTTGAGAGTGCTGAGAGTATACACCGTATTTATTAATCACATGACAATGCTGATATCAAAAAGTGGCGGGAAGATAAAAACTGGCATAAAAAAAATTTGGAAAGGCCTTAAAAAGTGCTCACTTTACTGCGAATAGCCTATAGTTCACAGTACTTTTTTGTACAAATACTGAATATATCCGCCACACTTTACAAGCGATTTCTTGCAAAGTTACAAGGATTTATTTTTGTAGTGTTGCCTAAAAATGTTTTTCCAACTAGTTTCCAAAAATTTTGTTTGTAAAAGTACAAAACAATTTTGTCTGTGTACACCGCAGTTCAAGCTACCAGTAATAGTTCACGTAATATGTGCAGGAACAGGAACAAGACAAAGGCGGATAATATCTACCAACCCAACTTATCAGCATTTCATAACGTTACCCCAAGAGTAGAGTAATAGTTCACGTAATATGTGCAGGAACAGGAACAAGACAAAGGCGGATAATATCTACCAACCCAACTTATCAGCATTTCAAAACGTTACTCCAAGAGTAGAGTAATAGTTCACGTAATATGTGCAGGAACAGGAACAAAACAAAGGCGGATAATATCTACCAACCCAACTTATCAGCATTTCATAACGTTACTCCAAGAGTAGAGTAATAGTTCACGTAATATATGCAGGAACAGGAACAAGACAAAGGGGGATAATATCTACCAACCCAACTTATCAGCATTTCATAACGTTACTCCAAGAGTAGAGTAAATTAACAAAGAGTAACAACTAAAGAAAGCAAGAGTAAACATGGTTTTGGAACGAGCATTGTGTAAATAGCATGCTCTATTTACAAACATGTACCTTCTTACTAAGCAACCAATGTAAATTCCGAAAGATATTTCTCACTTTCTCCAAATTCTTTATTTCCTAAATAAATTAGTTATATGCATAAATAGCTTTACTTTCCATAAGTTAATCGTAAACATTAATCCAAACTTTATACAGGTTTAAATTTAAATAAAAATAATAATTTTATCACTCGCCATTTGTAATTTTTCCGCGTGTGTCTGTAACCAGAATGTCCATATTTCCTCTCTGTTTGTTTAATTCTACTAAACTTCCCGCCATTTTCAGTTTAACTCTGTCGCTGAAATAATGCGTGCAAAAGTTTTACTGCGGTAAGATGATCATAGTAATTACTCTGCAGTTTTGGGAAACTGCCATGAGCGAGTAAAACATTTACTCAAAGTGTTTTGGGACAGTCGAGGAGAAAGTTAACTCGTAGAGTAACGTAATAGAACGCCGCCCGGGGTGGCAAAGAGCCTCAGACTGTTCACGGTAAAATGAAAACTTTTGAAAGCCCTGCTTAAGATCTACTTATATGCACGATGTGTATTCTTCCGCCTTATGTAAAATAGCATTGCCACGGGCCTCATCACTTTATTCATGCATCGGTCGAGTGAAACCGTAAAATTATTGGAAGAGTAAATATTTTTCAAATTTGCTCATTTTTACACTCCGGTGTATTAAAGATACACAAAGTGAAAGAAGTGATATAAGTTATTACAAATGATTACCTAACTTTTTTAATTCGACGTTTAGATGTGGAACTACTTCCCAGCCATCGTTACCAACTTTACTGGGCGCATGCCACTCAGTGCGTCCGTTAAAATGTATGCAAACAGGAGCAATGACTCTTTTCTAAGGTTGATTTTAAAAAAAGCTCACTTTATCGTGAACACCCTTTACCAGATGTTTCAATATTGATTCTGGTTCCATATCATGTACAGAAACGATGTGCCCTGACGCATATCCTCAAGGGATATTTCAAGGCTCTGCGAGGATGTCTACGCGAGTCGTTCGCATAGGCTGAAATTAAATTAATAAAATATGCGAAGCATGTCCAACCGCACCAGAAGACTTCGTTTCTTTGGAAGAAGGGGTGGATACGTTTCTTTCGTTCTCAATCGGAACCTGACGAGAATCGTTGTGAGGAAAGTGCATCACGTAATGAATTATCGGTCGGAAAATCACATGACCATATAGTTAGCAGAAATTATTTCTTTATATACAGATTAAAGAGATGGTGAGCACTGTCTTAGCTACTGTGCGATTATATTTTAAACGATATGCCAAATATACAGGACACAAGAAATCTAAAACTAATTTTATATTTCACTTTGTACGAAGCGTCTTGATTAAGAAATATTTTACATCACAATTTTAGAAAACAACATTATCCAAACGGTTAGCTAAAAGGGTTCAGATAATGGAAGAAATTATCCGCAGTAAAATGTAAGGTAGTTTTTGAAGCGATTAATATTGTGCAGAAATCAATCGCAAAATATATTACGGTCATGTAAATTTTATGACGCATTAGAGTACTAAAAATAAACGTGTGCCGCACGCATATGTATATGGCTTTCAAGACCCTGTAACGGAGTATTAGTATTTAAAACTCGTGAATAAAACAGTAATTTTTCGAAATTTTTACCTTTACGGTATTCACATTAGAAAATGAAACGAAAAAAGGACAGTAGTATTCTCAGATTAAACTTGCCAAGAATATATATATATATATATATATATATATATATATATATATATATATATATACAGTGCCGCCAGGGTTAACAGATTTAGCGGCTCGCTTTAGCATAAAAAAGTAATAATGGATGAATGTATAAAAAGGCATCCAAGTGAAACACAGTGTGCCGCCATTTCGATCGAAATTAACAATGCAATACCTTGCTGCTTCACGTGACCTTCATTATAAATTAGAAAATAAAAATGCAGTCGAGCAGTCACGGTATCCGAGTTACGTGGCAATGGCTGGAGATAAACCGCGGAGCAGAGGAATATAAAAAGGATGTAAAAGCCCGACAAGGATACACTTTACCGACCCGCGGTTTAAACGATTTCAGCGCCGCAAAAAGTATTTTTCTTCCCTGCTCCAATTCGTGTTTAATTAACAGGGTTGAATCACACACAGAACTCCTTATTACGATAATTTTTAACTGTGGTAGCCATTCATTTTTCTTTCTTTTCCTTGTTCCACGGGGAGAAGGGTTGCGAGAAAAAACGATAATTAAAAATTAGAAGAAAAAATTGGGTTTGGCTGTTTTAGGGACACGGCCGTTTATTTTGGATATGTCTACGTTGAGGCGCTCAGACTCTTTGAAGTTTATTTTACGTTCCCGGCACCGCTTCACTCTATCATATGGGGTTTTATGGGTACCACTGGATTGCTTTTGAGATGCTCTTTCCAGTCGCAGACTATACGATTTCTGTATTACGACTTTTTTTTTCACGAGTATAGGCTGTAATTGTGTGGCGTTTTCTTAATTTTTAACATTAAATTCATACAATTTCACCATAACCACACGACACAAATGTTTTTTATACGCGCAATCGATTTATCTCGACGAGAGCTGTCAATTGAAATTCAAACGAGCGTCGTAACTTCTCCTAGTCAAAAGTTATACTACGCGGAAGTTATAAGACGCAGCGAAACGAACTTAAAATTGCGACGACACCCCCCCCCCCCCCTTCCCTCCCGCGATGATTTGCAGTCGTCACTCAACGTACCATATTCTTTGATCTTTTGGCAATCGAGTGACGTTTGAATTTCGAATGTAGACTATAGATTCAGAGCTGGAATGCCAAACTCTATTCACTGATTTTATCTTCGGATTTTCTGGATTGCCTCCCACTACGGTCGCAAATTTAAAAGACGTATTCACGTCAAAAAGTGACATACATTCTTGCTGGTGAACTTCACCGCAAATTAGGGGCCAAATTTTTCTAAGGTACTACTAAAAAAAATTAACTCCTAAACCGGTAAAAAACTGTTTACTGCTCAAGGCAAATTCGCAGCCTGATCAAGAAAACTGTTGTAAAATTTCCCATTTTAAGAACGAGTCGGACATCAATCGACAATGGACAGATTATGGCTACGTGAACTCGACAGGTTTTTGGAAGCCAAAACAGATAGAACAATAAAATACCACTTGATTGAGCCTTTTTGAAAGCCCTGTTTAGGATCTACTTTCATTCTCATTTTGTATTTTTCTGCTATATGTAATATTAACATTGTCATAAACCTTCTCACTTCTTTCATACGTCATCCATGAGCAAACCAAGGAATATTCAGGAAAATAAATGTGTCAATAATATGAAAATTGGTTTGCTCTTGTGTGTTGAGACTTCAGTAGCCACAAATGTACATATTACACTCTGAATAACACGCTAGGTCATAGAACTATTTTCATTAATTCACTGCTGCCAACTTTCAAAAGAAGAGAGTGAAGAGATTTGGGTGGCTCTTAACATACAGGTTTTGAGAGCCGATGGGGGTGATTGAGGTGAGTATGGAGCAGCACCGGAATGAAGGGCGCGGGAAACGGGAGACCCCCGAGTAAACCCGCCGACCAACGGCATCGTCCGGCACGATTACCACATGCGGATCGCCTTGGTTGGGAAGCGAGCAGGCTAACCGCTCAGCCACCGTGGCCCCCTGCCAACTTTCAAAGGATTTCACTTTTCCGCAAATAGACTTCACTAACTCTGAGAGCAAATATTCGTCAGTGTGATGTATTTCTGTTCAACCTGTCCTTACGTTGCAAATTGATATAGGCTGTTCACGGCAAAGTGAGCACTTTTAAGGCCCTAGTTACTTTTTTATTTCAGCCATTTTTTTTAAATCCTTTAACAACCTTTTGGGATAAATACTGCCATGTAAGTAATGAACACTGTGTGTGTATTCCACCGCACTCGAAATTAACGTATAAAGACAAAATAAAAATATTTATTGACTATTATTTGAAGTGAGGGGACTTTCAAAAGTGCTCACTTTATCGTGAATAGCCTGTATCACCGACAAGTGAAGAAAAGAAGGCAATAGTTACAAGTGGGTCACCACATAGCGCCCAAGACGTGCCGCGATAAGGCTATCGCGACTTGCCCCATTCCTGTTTTTTAGAATATTAAAAGCTCTCTCATTTGGGAGAGCAGTCAGTAAATATACTTTCTTTTAGCCTTAGACGTTAACTTCCGAGTGCTGTGGAATATACACACTGTGTTTATTACTTACATGGCAATATTGATTTAAAATGATATATTTATTGATATATATATATATAATATTGATTTGTTTAGCATCACAATCCACCATTCCATCATATACAAAACTTATACCTCCACGATTAACATCATTTAAAACTTTTTCGCTGAAAATCTGAACATATCTGTCTGGTAAGGTTACTTTAAAATATCCAGAAGTAATTACCACTTTGTATCCATACCGTGTATCATTTATTTCAGCATGGTTTATGGGATAGGACTGCCCAATTGTAAGTTCGGAAAGTTTCTTAAATTGGTTGGTTTCGTTTAATACATTCAGCAACTGATCCATCTTTATTATATAAAAAATATATATATTTTTTTTACGTTTTCGAATTTTTTAAGCCACTTTTTTTTTGTAACTGCGCGCAAACACAACTTTTTACGCCCATTTCTGCAGATGCACTCAAACGTAAAGTTTAACGCAACTTTTTTTTCTAAAGACTACGATCTTACCAAACGCAACTTTTTGAGCCCCTTTTTTGCGGTGTTTTTTTTTTTTTTTTTTTTTTTAATGTTTTGGATCAGAAAATTAAGAGTAATTTTTCCTGATGGGTTTCTGATGGCTCGATCATTTAATTTACCGTTGTTTTTCTGATAATTGGGGGGGGGGGCTGTGCTCGAATCGGCATTTTTATACTACTCTCGACGAAATAACGCAGCAAAATCATCAATAGCAACAAGTGAGATGAGAAAAATTTACACGTGTCTGCTAAGAGCCGTGTATTTTGTTCACTTGACGACAGATCAGGTGTACCGATGAATGGTTTTTAATAGCCTGCCTGGACGTGATTATATTTACCTTCACCTATACAAATAGTGAAGAGAATAAATAGTGTTTTTATCAGTAAATCAAGCTCATTCACGAATTGTTTCTCAGCCTCGCGGCAGTTTTTTAAGGGACGAATTTCTCACTTTATGATCTTAGCTTACCGGACTTCAAAATAAGAAGTATCATACGAGTGCACGAGAGCTTAAAAGCACGGGAATACGACTAACGGTATGATATACGGCCACCGAGTTCAAACTTAACTTGCCAGTGCGCGTGTACTTGCAGCTTTGAAATATTTGTATTCGTTATTTTGTTTCGGGGTAAAAAGGCATCAAGTAACCAGTTTTGCACTAGGTAGCGGAGGTCAGATTTCTCGTCATGTGTCGTGGAACTGAGGTGAGCCTTGATAATTATTACTGCTACTTGTAAAAAAAAAAAACTGACTTCATTAAAAATACTTTACTAGAATAAGTACTGTTATTATAATGCGAAAGAGATGGAGGCGTGAACCCGACAGCTGACTGCTTGTGAGCAGAAACCGGAAAAAATGTCACGGTTCACGAATAAATTTTAGGACATACTACACACCAATCATGTGTACATTTAAGTCACGTCTGCTATTGGTTCATAATTCACAAGAGAAGCCCTCGAGAACGCTGAACCAATAACAAACCTAACAAGCAAATAAAACACTGAATCCGTGCTGTCTGTTGTAGGATAGAATCGGTCATCACTCACTGACATGGAAGCAGCCGGTGAACAAAGAGCTGATGCTTGGGTACACATACAGTATTTCTGTGGAGTATAGCCCACACAACAGTGAGCATGCGAATTTTGACGTGAATACGTCTTTCAGGACTAGTCCACAACAACTGGTCCGCGGACGCCCAACTGCTGATTGGTGCTCGTGACCCTCTGACGTCACAGCTCGCCGTCCCGAGGTCCCATGTCACGAGCATAGACTAAAGATGAGGTAGACCGCTCATTCGTCTTCTGCGCGTGTACCCAATATTGACCTACCCGTCCTTCAGGCGGTCACGTGATCTTCGACCAATCGCAGGGCAATTTTTTTCTTCTATCCGTCAATCCGTCAAATATATCTCAAACTTTAACTTTCAACGGACCGACGGATGGGCCGCCGCCTTCTGCTGACATTCCGTAGACGCGAATACGCACTTCGAAATAAAATGCAAGGCACTGGATATGTGTTTATTTATTTTGGTAGTAAATTCAAGAATTTAAAACGCAAGCTATAATTCAGTAAAAAATTTTATCACGTAAAAAATTATTTCCCCAAAATGTTTCTCTCTTGAAAATGTATTTCCAGCCAAAATATGCCTTCTACGAAATAAATATCGCCATGTTGAGTTGTCACACTGAAATTTTGTAAGCCCTGCTTTAATTTTTAAATGAGAATCACTATTACGTCAAAACAAATTACATTTGCCAATTTGAATTAAATCAAACTATATCACAAATAGGTTATCGGAAGTATAGAAAGATCTCAAAGCACGTGTTTACTAAACAGTATTCTGACGTTAACCCAATCCACGCCGTGTTTGCTAGCGGTAATGGCAGACATGAAGTTCAACGTTGGTCCACGGATATATGTGTTTGTGCGCAGCCAGCGAGTTCGGTGTGACACACCCACGTTTCTGATGCTGTTGGCTGGGTCGTCTAGTGCAGCCGTGTGTGCGGGGCGACATCTGGCGTCCCTGCCAGGAGACGGTGTTCGATGGACATGGACTGCCTGTCGTTTTTTTTTTTTTTTAAATCATTGTGCGTGTAACAAAAGTGGGAATATATGTGGTCACTTTTATGAGTTGGTCTGTTGAATTTTATTTATTAATACCGAAGCAGTTATGAAGAATAAGTTTGTTTGTTTATTGTAATATCAAGAATTATGGTTAAAAGCGGCTATGTGTATTAAACATCAGAAGCCGTTTCAGAAAACCTGTAAGTGATCTAAATATGTTTTGGTTTCTAGTTTCGGTAAAGCGTGTTTCGTAATTCGAGTTTCTACAAAATTCTGTAAATACTAAATAATTTCCAATATTGGCTCCGAAATCTATCATTCCTACTCTGGCATTATTATTCACGAACCTAAAGATAGCCGCGCATCAAATTACCAATTCGTCAAGTACACCTATCAATTAAATCATTATTCCATACTCGTTACTTTGCGGGGTCTTTGTGAGGTTGTACCTTCACATCCATAGACTAAAGATGAGATAGACCGATCTCGCTGGCTGCGCACAACCAATCTCCATGTCCCTACATTGAACTGTGTTTCTGCCTACACGTCTAGCAAACACGGCGTGGAGGTTAGAACACTGTTAAGTAAACAACTGCTTTTGAGATGTTTTTATACTTACTCTAATCAATTTGTAATACTTTTTGATTACATTAACACTTGTAAAAGTATTTTATTAATATAATAGTGCTTGTCATTTAAAAGTTAAGATGTAAGGAAACACGTGTATCATTGTTGACCATGTGACTTTGACAGTTGTGTAGGATTGGGATAGGTCAATACTAGGTACATGCGCAGAAGACGGACTACCTGATCTTTAGTCAATGATACAAACCACGCGACCTTGGAACTGACAAGAGTATGAAGTATCAATACGTGAGACTGCGGCGCCGTTATGCGTGGGTTTCAAGTGCGGAGCGATTTTACAAAGAAGGCGCGTGTTTCACAAGCGGCAAGCAGCGGCGGGAACCTCCATGGCGAAGTGTGCCAACATCTCGCTGGACGAAGGTACATTTCCGCCGCGCACTTGGCGAATGTGGCGACCCTGGCCTCCATATCTACGACCGTTACGTGCGAGAAGGGCTCAAGTGACAGCCCGCAGACCCGCGCCGCGGCAAGCTGCTTTATCGCCATGACAAACGACTGCAAGCCTGCTGGGTTGCGCACATTGCGAGAATTAATGGTTCGCGCGCCATGTTGTGCAACTGTTCGGCTCAGTCCACCATCAAGCACGCGTACGGCTAACCCGTTCAATCCCGAGTTAATTTGCAAGCTCATGTGTTGCGATCGTTAATTGTTGTTGGAGTATGTACACTGTACCTTCATCTAGGGTGCTTCTTGCAGCCAATTATAGGCTGTTCACGGTAAAATGTACACTTCTGAAAGCCCTGCTTAAGATCTACTTGTTTACACGTTGTGTATTCCTCCGCCTCATGTAAAATCAACATTACCAGAGGCCTCCTCATTTCATTCATGAGTCGGTCAAATGAAATTGTGAAACTATTAAAAATTAAATACTTCACAAATCAACTCATTTTCACACTTGGATGCATTAGAAAACCAGAAATCGCAAGAAGAATGTTTTAGTTATTATTCAACGTTGAAGATATGCAACTAATTTCCATCCTTCGTTACCAACTTTACTGGGCGAATGTCAGTCACTGAGCTCTTTAAGTATTGTTTGCTTGAGGCGGGGGAATATCCTGGAAGTAGAACTTCAGCAGGGCTTAAGAAAAGTGCACGTGAAATAACTGTGAATGGAATATATCTTCTGTGATTCAGAAGCCAAAGGCAAATCCAGTTGGCGGGCACCTCAAAGTGAGAAAAGTAAGACTTAAGATTGGTTCACAATTGAAAGCAAACCAGTATTAACAGAACATTGGTCGAGAGCACAGGAATTGACCGCCGTGATTCCAAACCTATAAATTAACGACTGCGCATAGCAGGTTATGCGTATGAGAGAGCCTGGCATCATTTCTTGTGCAGGCGTGTGGGGGAACAGCCAATCAGGAATGAGTAGAAAATTCTCAACGAAGTTTTTTTTTTTTTTTAATGAAGAACAGTTATGCTCCAGAAACGGCAGAAATGTCGAAACATGTAAGATTAAACGATGGAAGAGGTGGCAGATTACTAGCAGAACATTTTAAAGATCATCCACATGTTTAGTATAGCAAGTAAGGGTACTAAATATTTTAAAACACTGGCAATTTTCAACACAATATCAAAATCTGTTATGAAATTCCATTATTGACCAATATTACCAAATGACGTCAGACTCGTAAAATAAATTTCGCACAAGAATTCTCGTCGTGCAGATGTTCTACTGTCATGTTCTATGCTCTGTGCTATATACTGATTGTGAATCAAGTTAAACACACACTCTCCTTGACGGGGGCGTATATTGTGAGCTTAGTGGCCGTCTTGGCAAGTAGTGGTGTGTGTGTGTGTGTGTAACTGCAGTCTCCTCGATGCCGTGATATGTGTAGTAAAGCGCGAACTCGACTTCCCCTCTGTCAGGGAATTAATTAACATTTCCGGGTTACGACTGCGCGGTTGGGGAAGTCACTTGCTCCCACTTCGCTACATCACCATACTAGCCTCCTTCCCCTCCCTAGCTCCCTTCCCCTCCTCTGCTCTCGTTCCTCCTGCAAGTTATCGCTCATCGCTGCAGGAGATGGCAGATCTGCACTGCACAGTGGTTGTGTGGCCATGGCGACGCAGTTAGCATTTCGTCGGCTTAAAGCTCCCGCCCATTCTCTACTAGTCTTTCCAACTCTCTTAACTACGAGCATGTTTTCCAAATACTCTGTCTCCTGTACCATTCTATCTAATTGAATTAAATTTAATGTAAGCAATAATTTTTTGAAATTTTTACATCTATGTCGCAAGGGTTTTTACGTCTCTCTTGGCGGTTTTTCCCTTGCTCTTCATAGTTAAGACAAACTCTAAGTACACTTATGGAGGTAGTCATGGCCCAATGTATGTCTCTTTGCATGATTTTCCTTCCTAGTAGACGTAAGGAGTTAGCCGTGAGACGCAAAAAATCTCGCCCTACCTTCGGGCCTTAACACTTCACATAACACTGAAAATATGGTAGTTTAAAAAAAGAAGAAAAAAAAGCATGTTGCCAGTGTAGACTGGTGAAGTGGGAAGAATTCTTGAATATAGATGCACCAGGAGACCAGCCCGCGGAATCCACGGGCTGAGCCACCATAGATGAAGCAGGTAACCGTACGAATTGGTATTTATGGTGCAATGTCGTCTGGGAACTTCGGCACGTGCTAGCTAGAGACTATCGACGCTCGCTCGCATATCCCGACATGCCGTAGCAGTTATGGTGAAAATACGACTTAATACTTAAAACTTTAGACGGCCTATAAGCCTTCACGATAAAGTGAGCACTTTTGAAAGCCCTGCTAAATTTCTACTTTCTTGCCATTATGAATCCTTCCATTACATGTAAACAAACATTGCATGTATATTATATTTAAAACATGTAACATATATTATGTATATAACAAATGATATACAATGTATATATGTATATATGTATGCATATATATGTACATATATCATGTAAAATATACAATATATATAAAATACGTAACATATATAATTGTTTGGATCATTTCACATCTCCGATAGACAAAAACTTTACACAACAAACAATTGAAAAATGAACGGCCTGGCAATGAAGTCAAGGAAACTATGAAAAAGCAAACATTAAACTTTGTTGGTGAACAAGGACCAACACGACAGGTTAAAAAAGGACACACATTAGTTAAGCCGAAAAATAATTTGGACGGGCAGCCAAATCCAGATTTTGAAATAGAAAAGCACTACTGCACACCCAAGGTACATCACTTGTCACACAAATTACCAAACATTTAAAAACTGTACCGCAAACTTAACGTTTCCCATGACTCGCCATTTTCTAAGTGCCCCATCGCTCTGTAGCGTTACAAGTAAAACGTCAGCTCTAAAACATGGTAGCTGTGTTTGGCCTCAGCTGACTGAAGTTAGGTGCAACTAAGTCATCAGGAAAAAACATATATCCTGCAGGCATAAGGTAGCGGCGTAACGTAGCAGATGTCTGAAGCGTATAAAGTAGGTAGAGCGAGGCCGTGTAAGGACTTAAATAAAAAATGACAAAACAAAAAATAATGCTCGAAGGGGAAAGGGGGCAGGCAGGGAGGCAAGGAAAGACGAGGGGATCTGAGCGGATCAAAGAGTAAACCACTGCACAGAAGTAGATGGTGCTAATAAACTTCACGTGACGGTGCAAACGGGGCAGTATATAAAAACATGTTATATATAGAAAAGAAAACTATATAAAATTTGTGCATGTATATGTACATTTTAACGATAAATTTAAATGCACCTTTATAAATGGAGATAAATATATTTCAACATAGGCGTATAACATATACATAAAATAAAAATAATTTACACTAAAAATATAAACATATCAACAAATGCAATTGTGTATGTGTAGGTATAGTTTTTTTTTTACACCATTACTCTATGTTTGTACCATTCTGAGACCCTACAAAAATGAACTGAACATTTATACTGTGAATTGAAGTGGTAAAGAAGGGCATACAACCTTAATTAGTACAAAATTATTCTAAAAATAATGTATATTATTTATAGTTTAGTGAAATGCCGATCTCGTGATGGCCACATTTCCGGTGTCTCTTGTGGCCCAAATGGGTGCGACATTTCCTTTTTGTCAAACCCACACAGACTTCAAGAAACCAATTTTACAGGTAAAGTGCATGGACTCTCATCATTGTTGTGGTTCCTTCATTACAGTGACTGCAGCAAAACTGAAAACTTAAATGAGAAAAGTACTTAAAGAAAATTACTATACTTACAAAAATGGTTCATGCGTGCACACAAAGTTGAAATAAATGTCTTATTATTAATGTAATACCAATACATATCCACAAAGACAGCAAAATGATAATGTAAAGGACAAATTATGAAAGTAATACCTAAAGGCAAGTGGCTGTGCATAGTGATAAGCACTTGGTTTAACTTTCCCTGTTTCTATAGCTGTGCGTCGATAAACAGCCAATCAGAAGCCCCGACACTTATACTATGTTATCAATTGAAAAACTTATTTACAAATCAAGAAAGTGTGTATTTTGACTTCATTGCTCGGGAAGATATATTCTTTTGTTTATTTATGGATAATCACAACCACGGAAGTTTTGTAACGCTTTTAGGTAATGTTTAAAGTAAAAATTGAAATGTAAATAATTTACCATTTAAAAAATGTCTCAGATACATTGAAAATATCTATTTTTGAAAAAACCCACTACCGACTGTATGTACAGACCTTAATTGCTTCAGTGCAAATGTAGCAACATAAACACACTAATATTATTATCGTTATATCAATTGTAGCCAGGCCACTGTGCTTTTGTGTTTTGTATGTGCTTATCGCTATAACTGTGAATGTGTTAGGTATGTCAATTGTAGCCAGGCCCTTATTGAAAACTATCTCATACAGCTGCTTTAGAAATACTCAATTTAACTCATACACTCCGTAATGTAATCTAACCTTTACAAAACATGCACTCCCAAGTAAACAGGAGCTCTGGGAGTCTAGGGTGTTTACTATGACGTAAAATTTACAGTTACATTAAATTTCAATAACTACAATATTTTTGCGGCCAAAGTGGCAGATATTACAAAGAATTATGCCTACTCAATAACGCATACTATCTTTGTTGATCTTTCTCAAAAGGTAGCAAGTTGGTTTGTCGAACATCCATTTCGAAATTCAAACATGGAATTGTTCTATAGGTCTGAATGTTGGCAATTAATTGTAAATGCTTTCTAATTCTTATTACAGCAAGCATTACCAAATAAAACCATTAGGCCTACACTTGCATCACGAAAGAAGGTCGGCAACAAGCACAGCTATAGGTCTATAGTTATCATAACCAGCTGCAAGATTTTATAGTTTATATGTTGGAACACCTTTGGTGTAGCATCTAACTGTGATGTTTATGTTATGTTAACAATAGTAAAACTTAACACTGTGACTTGGGATGGATAACTACATGAACACAAGTTTGAGGTTGGGCCTACTTTACAAAACTACACAGTGATATAAGAACGTGTCAAATTAACGTATAATTATTGAATGTCAAATTTCACTTGTTATAATGACAGATTTGAAAGAAAGGTAAAACAGGTGGGCGTAGGTAGATAGGCATATAGAACTTTTAATATTATTTGTCAAACTTAGGATATAACATGTACTTCGCAAACTCACACGAATATACTAATGTTGCGTTTCTGTTGTCGTTCATTTACTTTATAATTGTTATTTAAATTTCCGTTTATATTATCAAGTTTCTAACTGTCGATATATACTTGTTCTTTTTCACTTTTACTAGTGATAAGCGGCGAAAACACGTTGTAAGAACACATTTACATTTACCTCCGGACAGTTGCAGTTGAAATTTGCATCATTATTGCAACTCGTTCGATCACATTGCACGGCTTCAACTCTCCTCGACTAATTTAAGAATAAATACTTTCGGCGAGATTTATAATGTCCTCCTGACGCTGAATATTTATACGAAGCTTGCTGGAACTCATACCTTTACACAAAATCACTTTAAACACTATACGACCTATAATAAAACAATGCTGATTGCAGATAAGCTGAAAAATAAATGAGAAATATTAAAACACAACAACTTCCAGTTTCCAAATTTGTAGCTTGCCTCGCAACCACTCCACACAAGCAAAGCCAAGCAACAAGCATGTAGGAACCACAACAACGGGCCGTTGGTTTTGACTGTTGCGCCGACCACGTGACACGACATGATTATGAGTTACAGTAATTACATTATCTTTACACCAATAATTACTTTAAATTGTATAAAATAAACTGCAGACAGCTTAAGTAGCCATAAATTTAAGCATTACACTTGCAATACCGCGTTATTTCGTAGGAGACTACTTGTCACATTCCATTGCCAACTTAACTGGGTGTGTTCATCCCCAGCTTGTGTGGCGACACACATGGTTATACATACGCAGTTGCTGGCGGTGGTTTTTTTTTTCAAAGGTTGGTTTCTAGAATGCTCACTTTAACGTGAACGTCCTTCAACTTCACTAGAATCCCACAAAATGGAAAACATAACCCCCTTGTCATACTAACTCTTCCCAGGGGGGCGGGGGGTGGGCAATTTGAGGGGAGTGTCTCAAAGAGGAATGATGGTGGTTCAGAAGGGTTGGGGGGGGGGGGGAAATTGCTACCCCTTTTTTTCCGCTTACCCACAGCGGCCCTCCAAAAGTGGCGATTTTTATGCAAAAACTTCCGTTCTTGGTTAATTAGTATGAACCTTCACACCCTACTGCTGTTATAGGCTGCTCGCGGTAAAATGAGCACTTTTGAAAGCCCTTCTTAAGATCTATTTGTATGCACGTTGTGTATTATTCCGCCTCATATAAAATTAACATTGCCATGGGCCTCATCACTTTATCCATGAGTCGGTCAGTGGAAATGTGAAATTATTAGAAAAGTAAACATTTTATAAATCTGATAATGTTTACACGTGTGATACATTAAAAAACCAGAAAAAGAAATAAATAGTTTAATTAATCACAAATGGTTACCTAACAATTTTTATTCGACGTTAAGATATGGAACTACTTTCCATTTTTCGTTACCAACTTTACAGGGCGCATTTGTCTCAGTGCGTCCATTGAATTACATATATGCAGGCATGGACAGTGTCATTTTTCTAAGGTTGATTTCAAAAGAGCTCACTTTATCGTGAACAGGCATAACTTACCGATCATCCGCTCTGCCTTGCGTCCCGTTTTCAATGTCTATCTTCCCACCACTATCACAGAACTTGTTCCTGTAGATCTATAAACTTGACATTCCCTCGCATCTGACACAAGTGGAGTTGGTCAAAATCTTCAAAATTACAGTATACAAATATTTGTCTATGCTAGATAGGCTTATCATAATTTCTGAACTCCAATCCGGACATATTTTTGGAAGGAGTTGTTTCATAGTAAATAACATAAAATATATATATATTTTTTAGTTATTAATAATTTTTCCACTTAGTTAAAATACATTGGTTTACAAGTAACGTAATTATTTTCTACATTATTATTTTTAGAATAAAAATGTCAACTAAAAGTAGGCACAAAAACGTCCAAACATTTACTTAGAACTGGGTCCTGCGATTACATCTGTACCATCGGGTTCTTGCTTTTGTCCTGGAGTTGGAAGAGAGTAATATTTCTCAGATGATAGTACTTTTTCCAAGGAACGCCTTATCAGTTTTAATTTTTTTCGTAAAAGTCCACACAAGACATCTTTGAATTAACTTCTATGTTGAGTTGCTCCCTTACAACCGAGCGGACATTCTACCCCTCTCCACCGTCCAAACGCATCGCTGCAAGCAAGGTTGCCAACCGCTAAATCAAAACATTCGTTAATCCCAGACACTTCCTCGGACACATGCTTGAATCCCGGACTGCCCGGGCTAATCTCGGACATATGGTAAACCTAACGCTAGATCATAAGTAAATTCCTACTCACCTTAGTTCTATTTATCTCATGCAATAATTGTGTGAGTAGTAGGAAAATGTATGTTTGGGCACATCGGCATCTGGCATCGGAGCCGGAGGCACCATGTCGTTACGTCACCGTCCACCATCTTGGATGTCATTGAGCCCCCACCATGACCTTGACCCCGGTGACATCTGACCCAAAAACCAAAATAATTGAAAAAAAATCTAATAAAATCATTACAAAAAATTATTTTAAAATTGCAAAAAAAATTTTTAATGGTTTAAAAATTAAAAAAAGTATTACTAATAATTTTATCAACAAATTGCTTTAAAAATTAAAAAGTCATTAAAATGTTTTTTTATCGTTACAAAATTTATTATTAAAATTATTTTCCCCCGGAGGACATTTTCCCTAACAATTTCCATTTTTTCCCTTAAAATTTACCAAAAAAGAATTTATTAAACAAACGTTCAAATTATATTTAAAAAACCTACGCACATTACTGGATTTTTGTAGTTAATGTGAATAAAATTAGAAAATTACAACTAACCCTTTTATTTAATTAATTAATATCTCCATCCCTTAACGAACCTGTTTTAGGTGAATGAATTTCGAGAAAGAAATTGTAAGAGTATTTTCTATTACGACACTGGAACTGTATGAGGAATAGTTGAGTAACATGCGCAAACCCCAAGAACGCAATATTCTGTCAACGTTTCCCAATATCTTCAGGAAAGAAGCTATGGTTAGCATTATATGTGACATGCGAAAATACAGATCTGATCGGGAAGCAATTTATTCGGCTTTCTTTTCGTTAACACCTAGCCAATAATGAACGCTGTGCAGTAAAGAAATCGTGTCCGACGTAGTATAACCCAGTAACAAAATTGATATAGGCTATTCACGATAAAGTGAGCACTTTTGAAAGCCCTCTCATTTGGAATAATAGGTGATCATTATACATTATTTTAGTTTTAGACGTTAACTTCAGAGTGTCGTGGAATATAAATAATATGTTTATTACTTAAATGAAAATTTTTATCCAAAAAGGTAGTTAAAGGATTAAATATGGCTGAAAATAAAGTGACTAGGGCCAATAAGTGCTCAGTTTACCGTGAACAGCCTATACGTGGGAATATGAGAAACCTATAGACCAGGTGTTCCTACGGTGATGTATATAACATCATCGATTCTAGGTTGTGTGAAATGTCTGTTATAGGCTGTTCACGGTAAAATGAGCACTTTTGAAAGCCCTGTTTAAGATCAACTTGCAAGCACGTTGTGTATTCTTCCGCCTTATGTAAGATAAACATTGCCATGGGCTTCATCACTTTATTCGTGCGTCGGTCAAGTGAAACTGTGAAATTATTAGAAAAGTAAATATTTAACAAATCTGCAAATTTTTACACTTCGGTGCATTAAAAAAAAACAGAAAGCTAAATAAATAGATTAAGTTATCGGAAATGGTTGCTTAAAACATTTTATTCGACGTTAAAACACGAAACTACTTCCCATCCACCGTTACCAACTTCAGTGGGTGCATGTCACGCAGTGCGCCCGTTAAAATATGACTTTTTTCCGAAGTTGATTTGTAAAGTGCTCTATCTATCGCGAACAGCCTTTGACTGTGTGCGCGGAGAGTGCAGATATTTAAAGCGTGCTGTGTCAGCTCCTGTAGGGGAAAGTTGGCGTGAAGTTTCGACAGTTTGCCGCGTGAGCCGCGCAGCAAGGCGCGAACTCTCCCTAACTTGTAAACACTCCGGTCGTCTTGACGATGCAGGACCACGACTACCCCCGGGGCAGACAAAGCGAGCCCGGGGCTAAGAGTCCACGTGGGTAAGATGAGTCGCCGTGACGTAACAAAGCTAGTTCCTACCTCGACAACGTTACGGCGGCACGTGGCCTTGCTATCGATCGATCGCCAAGCCCTAGAAGAGGCGAGAATCTCGCAGCGAGCGGAGAATGCGACAGCGTTAAAGCACACAAGTGAATGTGCTCCGTAGCCGCGTTATCTGTGTTAATCATCTTGACGGCTAGTTTTTATTCGTTATCATTACACCACGAGGATTTTATTTGACAGCGCGCATGTGTGTGAATGCATCCGTGTCCTAGTGTATAGGTTGTTCACAGTAAAGTGAGAACTTCTGAAAGCCTTCTCATTTGGGATAATAGTCACTAAATGTATTTTACTTTTGCCTTATACGTTAAGTTCATAGTGCGATGGAATATACAGACTGTGTTTATTACTTATATGGCAATACTTATTAAATACATGTGGTTTAAGACTAAAAAATGGCTGAAATAAAAAAGTAACTAGGGCCTAAAGAGTGCTCACTTTAACGTCAACATCCTATACACGGATGAGTTGAGAGATCAGAAACGTTGAACAGGCGCTGAAGTATACGAAGCTAAGCCATCGCTTATCCCACACACGCCTGCAAAATGACGTCACTGAATGAATAGTGCAATGGGGGTGAATGACTAGATGGAGATTTTTGGTCATTCGCTGTTGCGATGCAGATGTCTGTCATGTAAAGATAGGACTGAGCACGAAAAAAAAAAAAAAAAAATTAAATAAGACAGACATCTGCATCGCAATGGCGAATGTCCAAAAATCTCCATATAGTCATGACGTCACTGGCCAGCAAAATTTTGGCATGGCGTTTGCCAATCAGCGCTCGGTAACTTACACATCAACAGGCAGCGTAGCCAACAGAGACAGTTTAACAGCATGCAGACGCCAATCAGATGCAAGACCGGTTCTAAAAGTCTCTCGCGCAGCCAGTCAGAACATGATAGTGTGAGCACTTTTGAAATGTACCTTAGAAAAGTCACTGCCTCTCCCTGCATATATTTTAATGGGCGCACCGAGTGGCTTTTGCCCATGTATGTTGGTAACGATGGATGGAATGTAGTTCCGCATATCAACGCCGAATAAAACGGTGCTAGGTAAACATTTCTGATGACTTAAAATATGTCTTTGGCTTTCTGTTCTTCTAATGCATCGAAGTGTAAAAATGAGTGGCTTTGTAAAATATTTATTTTATTAATAATTCCACAGTTTGACTCGACAGATGCATGAACAAAGTGTTGAAGCCCATGGCAATGTTAATTTTACAAAAGGCGGAAGAATACACAACGTGCATACAAGTAGATCCAAAGCAGGGCTTTCAAAAGTGTTCGTTTTACCTCGAACAGCCTATACGCCCACCTACTATATGATATTGCCTTAAGGTGGCCGCCTGGTTGAAAGACGCGTAGAAGCGTGGAAGCTTTAGGGGCGACCGAGACATGGCGCATCAACTCTCTCATCGCCTCTACGCGCGAAGCACTGAACTGGCGTGCAGTCTTCCCGTTGATAACGCTCCTCTGTGGGACTTTCAGCGGAGAGCCTACCATTTTATGACGTAATAATAATAATAAAGGTTTGATGCACGTCCCTATTCTATGTTTTGTACCGGAATGTTCATACCTAAAAATGGCCGTGAAAACATCCGCGTGAGCTATTTTCGCCATTACAGAAAATTGCTTTAGAGAGAAATGGGGGAACTGGAAAACACTTACATACGCGTGAGGTTTCTTGGACAACATTCGTAAGCAGACCTCGCTCGGATACGTTGGACGGTTTTTTGATAAAACGTTTTCTGTTGGAGCTCCTCACACCGTCCGGCGGCCACTAACACTTAGTGCATCGCACAGTTTCCGGCAATCAAGGCAAGCTATATTCACGACTGTACGACTCTCAGTTTACAAAAGTCGTACTACACTGGGCAACGTTCAATATTGGCCGGCTATTTGCGAATATAATTATGCTTCTTCAAAGTGGCCTAATCAAATTTCATTTCCTCCGTAGTATAGTATAAAATCCATCCTGTTCACTTGAGTGATATTCATTTCTAGATTTATTGACATAATTTTACGTTGCAGAAAACATAAAATTGTCGGTGAAGCAATATTCTTTAACCCGTGTCTTCAAAGAATGTGGAAGTAGTAATGTTAGGATAAATCCACACAACTAAGTTCAATTCAGGCTTCTCAAAGTGATAAAACTGTATTCTTGCAAATAACGCATGGACGTATAGTTCAAAGGAGAATGCACGTAGAGCTACTGCGTTATTCAACATTCTGCAATTCTTTTAAGAAGCGTTCCAGACAGTTATGATTACTTCGCAATAAATATTGTTCCTATTTACCTCCGTGGCCAAAGTCGCTCAGGAGGTACCTCTGGAACTCGAGGGAGGCTGTGGGTTCGATTCCCCGATCATCTATACGTTTGTGCCGCTGTAAGATGTAAGTTTAGAATATAATCCGCACTACCTCCCTCCCCCAATTAGCCGTCTGGCTTAAAAGCGTAGGGGTAGATGGGGGGGCCGGGGGGGGGGGTGCTGATAAACGCAATAATAAAAAATGTTCTACAACCGAGGCGAGAACAACATTTTCTATATCTGTGTGGCTGTCAACTTCTTGTCAGAGATAAAAACTATGCCGGAAAGTGTTGTTCGTAACGAAGATGCCTTGAAAGAAGGTACTGGTTGGTGCTTGTTCCCTTCACTAACCCAGACTCTGTTTCGTATAACTTCAATAAAATTTGACAGACATTGTGACCAACCTACACAGCATGTAAACAGTAAACACCCCCATTTCCATAGTACTGTGCCAGCTGATGGTCGTTGCAGGATGCGTGTTATTATGTTGGCGCTCTTGGCGATGATTGTAGAAGAAAACAGTACTCGGAATTAAAAAATATAATGTGGAAAATTAACGATAGTTAAAACATTTATTGTTAAAATGACGCTCATGGATTAATACGCAATTTTTCTGAGTTATAGAGCAAGGGCTTTAAAAATATTTAGACATATTATGGCAGAGCATGCGAACATCACGGTTATGTGAAAGGTCTCCACCAATCTCCGTTGAGTCTCTTGTCTGTGGTCGCCACCCGCCCGGTGAAAAGCCGTTGTTGCCATTGTGCTCTCTTCCCGTATGCGAGAATTCCTTGCTGGTGATGTCGGAATATTAAATATGCAGTAAATTAATTTTGTATTTACGTATTTCATTAAGTGTAGTTCGTAGTAGGTGCCTTTTTAGAACAGTCTCCTCAGTGAAATGAATTATCGACACGTGTCTGCCGTTTTGTAATATGGTTTGTTGTGTGCTGTGGTCCGCCATCTTCTGTGACCATCGCGAAGCGCGAGTGAAATTTATATTAGTTAAGTGTGAATTTGTTGGTTTCAAGAAATAGTTAAATTGTTTTGTTAATTGCGTAAGTCAGAAAATAGATTATTTCGTATCAGTAGCCGACACGTGATTAATCATCCAAAGTTCGTTACGTGTTTAGGAATTACAAAGTGAACAGTAAGTTTATGTGTTTTGTTTATAATGTTTTCTTAAATTTTTGTTAAAATATTTGACGTATATTTGAACTTTTATTTGATTGAAACTCTAACGATTTTTACGTAGAAGTTAAATTTGGTTAACATGTTTACAATATGCATTTCGCACGTCGGTATTAACAGTGACGTATTTATTACGCTTTGATCTTGCGGGAGGTTTTCAAATGTACGTGGCCTAAATAAGCGCCATTTTAGTGTAGTTCATTATATAAAAAATGCAATGATATTTATCTGTTGAGCATTTCTCGCATTTAGTTCTTTCGATGAAGTTAAAACTTTTGAGTTATAGTAAATTGATTGCTATTTCCGTACGAACAAAATTTTCCAATGCATCATAAAAACACTGCAAGTTTCAAGCGCCACTCTCTCATAAGAAGAACCACAAAAAAATCACGTCTCACGAAAGACGTAAAACTATAGTTCCCCACCCCACCAATAAAATAAAACAGAATCCGATAGCAAAAATATATCAGCTGGGAATAGCAACCAGCTATAATAGCCTAATTACTGTACAGAAGTTGTCAGTCTTTCAATGCTTGCCATTAGATTCGTAGTTTGTTTACAGAGATTGGCTTCTTCACCGACAGAACAGCTGTGACGGAGGGATACATGGTGGTCGCACTTCTTTTCGAGAACTGTCAAAATTTATTGAAGTTATATGAAACAGAGTATAAAGAACGGACACACAGGAGAGAGAGAGAGAGAGAGAGAGAGAGAGAGAGCTGTGGTAAACCTTTCATATTAAGATATTTTGTCTTTTATCATATTCTAGAATTCTGGAAGATGAATAACTATCGAATATCCAGAGTCTCTCTTTTTATATATTCTAAGTTGCAGTCGCTGTTACGACTACTATCGTTTGTAAAACGATCAGGAGAGCTCGAGAGCGCATGTGTACACGAAAGTCGACTTGACGATCGGCAAATACATTCACTGCAGCCGTGGCTGTATTTACTTCCCACATTCATATTACGCAAATCACGAGACGTTCGTAAATGTTGAACAGCACTCTATATCAAAGTGGGAAGACAATTTTAAACTTTATAAATGCAAGCTTGAGTTCAAATACATTACAATTTATCTACTGTTACGTATACGCAGTTTGAGAAATGATCACACTTTGTGCGTTGTAATTCTGTGTAAAATTTTCCTTGGGAAAAATCTCCGGCGATACATTTTTTAAATATAATGTCGTAAATTGTATTTTTATGTAATAACTAGGCCTAGTATCAAAATCGTTTGAGTAGAAGCCTTCGTCTGTAAGTTCACGTAACTACTCAGATAAAACAAAGCTTCCACCGTATTGTCTAAAATTCCAAGTGTTTGTTAATCGCATAACGGAACTACAAAAACATTATTGTTTTCGTTTCTGCAAATAAATAAGAAACCACTCTTATATTGTGGTCACGCGATATGTGCGCAATCTTGATTCTTTTCATTTCGTAGCACGTGGAATAAAGAGCACCAGTTTCTTTCCAAAATCTCTGTAAGGACTTTCCTGGCGATAGTTGCTCATTGGTTCTAAAAGCTTCTTGTTTTCCCTAGAAATTTGCATCAATCTAATTTTTGCCATGTTACCCTTCCTTCGCCATATAAATTCCGAAGTGTCCGTTGTATGGTTGGTTAATACAACAATCTGTTCAGAAAAGATACAGCAGCCTTGTCGCGATAGTTTGAACCAACGTTTCACAGAAGAATAAATATCGTAAACAGACGCTGGTTACTTTACTTACAGCACTTATGTATAGGCAGCAAAATATCGACTTTCATTATTGTCCTGGAAAAATATTTATATTGGAATATTTCATAGTTTTTTTTTTTTTTTATTATTATAGACACAATTGTTTATAATTCATTCACGCTTACTTCACACTTTTCTGAAGCCCTGCTAAAATTTTACTTCAGGATATTCCTCCGCCTCGTTCAAACTAAGCATAACTAAGTCTAGAAATTTACACCAGAGGGACATTGCACAGAATTCGTGCGCGCTCAGTTGTAATAATATTTTGCATAAGAACTATTTCTTGCTAGCCACTACCAACACGCATGTTTTCTCACTGTTTCAATTTATATTTATTACAAATATATATATTATAATTTATAAATAAAATAACCGTGACATATCAATTTAACGCAAAATAAGATATTTTAATGTTAACAGAGATATAAAGCCGTTGTGATACATGGTATACGTAGGAAATAACTTAACACGTCATACATGGGGTAATTTTTCGAAGGTTTGATTCAAAAAATGTGAAGAAACCGCGAATATACTATACAATGAGACTCGTTATGACATCTACGAGGGCTCCTTATGAGTATGTTTACAGCACCCATGACGTGTATCTACATACGTCATGTCGCTTGCATAAGCACACAGGAAGACTGGGCAGAAGAACAGTGTTGGAGCGTTTTTAAAATACGGGAACTGCAGAGCGAAGCCTGGTAAAGATCGTCCATTTAGTTAGAATAGCATTTTAAACGTTCATCGTATACATTCGTTGGCCCCGATGGTAAAGAGTATATATTGTCTGTCTGGATCGATACTGAAACTAAACCATAGCTTACCCGAGAAATTTTAAACACCCTTCCTCACAACTTCCAAAAAAAGCAGCTTTTAAGGAATATCCAATACGAAATATGAAGAAAGAACTGCTGTAAACTAAAAACTATACCGCGGACCATCGCTTCTTAGTCGCCGTGGACGAACGCAATTAGATAAAAAACGAAATTGCTTCTCTTCATAGTTCTTTGAGTAACTTTCAAACAGATATTCATGTTTCTAAAAAATTAGGATTGTGATAGAAGAGACAAGAAACACTAATGCCCGGTTGCACCAACATCTTCCCCGATCCGAGATCGAATGATCCTAGTTCCGAACCAGGATCAAATACGATCTTGGTTCTAATGTAAAAGTGTTGTATCAACGAAATTTCATGATTCTTGATCTCCGATTCGTCGATCTTGATTCCAAAGTGAGAGATCGAGATGAAGTATGAGACAAATTTTACTATTGGTTCGTAATATATGACGTCATGGAAGTAGGCGTATTTTTCACTATAGATAAAACTAGATGTGCGATATTTGATCTTTTTTAAGTGACTTATTCGTGTACGAATTTTATTGAATAATAGTCAACTGTATATAACGTTGTTTTAATTTCCCCAGAAGACATTCGAACGTAGTTCTATCTGTTGGCTATTTTCAAACTACATTTGTCGAGGATGGCTGCTGATCTCGGATCGAGATTTCGAATCGCCGAAATTGGCGGTTCGAAATGGACTTCATCTCGATCTCCAGTCCAGCTCTGAACTCGAATGGTACAACAGTTTCCTGTGTCGATCTTAGATCCAATCTCGGATCTAGTTCCGAACCAGGATGGTGCAACCGGGCATAAAAACTTGCAAAACTTAAGTATGAAAAGGCGAAAACTGTGATATTTACACTGTTTACGAAGACAAAACCAAAGCTGTAACTTCTGAGATTAGATTAAAGCGGAATTTCCCGTATCGATCCCGCACGAGCGAATGGAAGTGAAGGACATACCCCTGCCACCTTCGAGCACCTGATAAAAGAAGTTCTCCCTTTAGATATCTGCCAAGTTTATCTAGATGACATTGTTATGACAGAAAATACATTTGAAGAGGACCTATCACGTCTAGACCCCATGCTCCAAAATGTGGCCGCAGCCAGCTTGAAATTGGTTCCTAAGAAGTGCCGCCTGCTCCAAAAGAAAATAAATATGTTGGGACATGTAGTGTCGGCCCATCGAATCGAAACAGACCCCGAGAGAACCAAAGCAATAAGAAATTGGTCGACAATAAATGACAAAATTGAAGTGCGGAGTTTTCTGGGATTATGTGCATATTGTCCCGTCGATTTGTAGTTGGGTTCACCACGATCGCCAAGCCATTACATGAAGTGACTGAAATGAAAAGGAGATTTCATTGGATCACTGAGTGTGAAGATGATTTTAGCAAACTAAAGAAAATTCTGATATCTCCACCAGTCCTGGGTTTTCCGAAAAGTGAGGGTGTATTCATTTTGGTCACTGATGATAATGATGTAGGCAATGGAGCTGTGTTATCTAATGTTCAAGATGGGAAGGAAAGACCACTAAAATACTTCAGTAAGGTATTGGATAAGCCTGAGAGAAATTACTGTCTCACACACAGGGAGCTTCTGGCCATGGTGAAGACAATTTCACACTTCCGCCCCTACCTTTATGGTTGACATTTTATTCTAAGAACCGACCATGCGTCATTACGCTGGCTACTAAATTTTAAGAACCGCGAAGGTAAAATAGCCCAGTGGATACAGCATCTTCAAGAGTATGACTTTGAAATAGAGCACAGATCTGGATACCTTCACAGCAATGCAGATGCACTTTCTAAAAGGCCACGTGAATCATTTTGTCGTCTTTGTAAACGCCAGGGAGACAAGAGTGGCGAATCACTGAAGGTACAGAGGACAAGAATCCAAGGTTTCTGCCTTGTGATGTATCATCTACCTAGAGTGATGAGGTTATTAGGAAAGAAGCTGGCTGTAGACCAGAATGGGAATAAATATCTAGTCTGAGCACAGTAGTCAAAGCATACTGTGCGCAATGTAATTCCCTCGTACTGAAGAATGCTGTAGTTTACAGGAACTGGGAAAGTAATGATGGAAAACACACACATTTACAGTTGGTCCTTCAACATTGCAGGGTCCCAGAAATTTTAAAGGAACTGCATAATGCAGCAGCCAGTGGACACTTTGGTGTTAATAAGACCCTTGAGTGAGTTAGACTGAAATTTTTCAGGTTCACTGTCAGGAGGATGTTTAGAAGTGGTGCCGATTGCGCGACACCTGCACTGCTAGGAGGGGCCCGAGGACCAGAGGACGTCTCTTCCAGAAATACAATGTTTTAGCCCCATTAGAGGATGGCTATAGATATTCTGGGACCCTTGCCTGTGACAGAGAGAGGTAATCGCTATTTGCTGGTGGCCCAAGATTACTTTACAAAGTGGACTAAGGTCCAAACCAAGAAGCACGTAGTGTGGCTGATGCACTTATACAGCATGTCTTCTCGAGATTTGGGGTGCCACTAGAACTCCATTGCGATTAGGGAAGAAACTTTGGGGCTATGGTATTCCAGGAGGTAACAAATATTCTGGGGATGAAAAAGACTAGGACTACAACCTTACACCCTCAGTTAGATGGAATGGTCTAGAGGCTTAACCGCACTCTTGAGCAATACCTGTCGATCTTCGTGGTAGACAAACAAAAGGACTGGGATACAAAGGTGTTATTGTTTCTTCTTGCTTACCACTCAGCAGCTCACGAGTCCACAAGGGTAACACCATCAAGGATGCTGTTTGGAAGAGAGCTATGCCTCCCTAGTGACCTGTTTGGCCGACCAACAGAAGAGGAAGCTGCATCCCTTTATTATGTCAGCGAATTATGTAACATACTTTTTGGCAGTCACGGTTTTGTTCGGCAGCACCTCAGAAAAAATAGTGACAGGATGAAGAGGTGGTACGATAGGAGACTGTCGGGCGAGGTATGTCAAAAAGGACAACTAGTGTGGCTGTACAACCTACAGAGGCGAGAAGGGTACTTACTCGAAGCTACAGAAATGTTGGGAAGGTCCCTACAGGATTATGAAGAGGTTCAATTATGTGGTCTTTCGGATTTAACGGCAAGGCTCTCGGGCGAAGCCAAAGGTTGCTCACATCGACCGACTGGCTTTCTACGATGGTCCGGATGTTGCAGTGTCTGTTCGGAACGAACAGTGTTAGATGCTCGCTGCTTCGCATCCCTCGCGAGCGAGTGTAGGTGAAGGACAGCAGTTATATGATAGAAGCGGCGACAAGTTAACGGAATGTTTTGGATTACAGACACATGCTAAACCAAGAGCCATGTATCTATAACCAAAAAGTGAGTGGGCACGATAATCCGTCTGCAGCGTTGTTGACCTTGGTTGCATTGAGTTTCTGAATTTATCTGACGGATTTTATAGTGGTTTGCTGCCCTAGTTTCTCTAAGCATGACTCGGGCGCATAGAACTTTCCAGGTCAAGGCCAGGAGGGTATAAAAAGCAACCAGCGCTTGGCAGACCAGCAACTTATCGGGTACCGGTGAGAGGAGGGCAATCTTCAGCACGACCGCAGACGCAAGCTCAACTCAAACGGAAGTAGGATGACGACGGCCACACTCAACGTGTCTGGACCACGGGCGGAAAAAAAAACAGGCATTAAAGAAAGTACGATTAACATAACATAAGGAATGAGGATAGAGGAAAGGAAACATGAGTGTAGCCAGTTACAAAAAATATCACACGATTACTGTCGCAGCACATACTTTTTCAAATAACTGAATTAGTGTATATATGGCCACTTTGGTACAGGCATCAGGCATTGGGGTTTGGAGTTGTCCACTATGTTGGTCGGTGCAGTCTACCATCTTTGTTGGCGTCACAGCGTGAGCTCGCGACCATGTTGGATGTTCCCCTCGCCATCCCTAAAAATTAATTTTATATAAATAAAAAATAAAAATTAAAAAGTTATCGGAGTGTCATAATGGATTTTTTAATAATTATATCTGTTTAGATATACCGTTGCAGGTAATAATTCAATTTTGCAAGGAATTAAAAAAGTTGCAATCGAGTAATTAAGTATATCGACCTGCCACTTCGGTACCCAGTGCATCGGGGGACGTATTGATCTCCCTCCTCTTTCACGAAAACCTGTAACCAAAAAAATTTGTAAAAATTAGTAGACACCACCACTCATCTCCCCTCACCCCACACCAACACCCACACCCACACCCACCCTCTCCCAGACCTCACCACCTCACCAACCCTCACAACCTCTCAATCCCCTCACCACCCCACGTCGATCTTCAGACACATCACACCCCTACAACCACTCAGCTCACCCTCTCTATACTCCTCACCGCCTTCACCCATCAAACCCTCACTTGGTTAAGCTTTGTTTGCATGAGGCGGAGGAATATGTTGGAAGTAGAACTTCACCGGGCTTCAGAAAAGTTGGAAGTAATCGTGAATGGAGTATACTCTGGTAGTCCAATTACAACACGCACTACACTTCTTGTATGTGGATGATATGGGGAAGGAGAAAAACAGTCTTGCAAAAAGGCTCGTCGAAAATAAAATTAATTAAAAGCCTTGTGAGATACAGGTCGCTGAAAATAGAAACAGGAAGACAGAGAAAGGTCAATATCTATTGCTTCCCAATTTTCCAGCTGATATTCTGCCAGAGTTATGTATTTCTGTCCAGCTATTTCTTAAGCCGTAAATGCGAGGATCCCATTGTGGCGAAGGGGCGGTGGTGATGATGTGGACAGACGACTAGCCTTCCGCCAAGACGAATCGGATTCAATCCCCGGCCGAGTCACTCCCGGATTTTCGCAAGCGGGAATCGTGACAGACGATGTCGCTGGTCGGCGGGTTTTCTCGGGGCTTTCCCATTCCCCCCGCCCTTGAATTCCGGCGCTGCTACATACTCACCTCACTTCGCCCTCATCGGCTCTCAAGACCTCGGTGAGGCGGAACATATTGAGATTAGGCACTCGTGTTTCCCCCCCCCCCCCCGAAAAGAAGTCACATACTTTTACAATCTCATTCAGCCACCTCCAGAATGAACAATAGTGCTACCTTCGCATGCTACTGGCACCAGAAAGTCGACTGCACGGCCAGTCCTCAAATTCCGAATCACTACTCTAGTCTAACCCTCTGTCTAAAGCTCTTTCAGATCATTAATCTCTTGGACTGGTAGCAGCTACTGGGGAAGTCAAAGAGCATAGCAACCAGTGGCGTGTAGCGAGATGTTTTTACAGGGTAAGCAATTCCTACTAACAAACGCAACTTTCTACTTTGCTTACCCTCCACATGTATTTACCATTTTATAGTACCTAACATTAGTTATAAAAACGGAAACTAAATTAATGCAATAATAATTAAATTGAATATTATTTTGAGAGATTTTACCAATTATAGGAAAATTCCTGTTTTCCCGAACACTTTCTCTAAGGGAAAATGTAGGACTGGAGGACGCAAACAGGACGACTGCTTACCCTGCCGAAGGAGTGCGGTCGAGCGTGTGACGTGTTGTTGCTTGCGAGTTCGATTCATCGCTAGTCGCTCCCGTTCGTGAAAAATTAATACTTTATAGCAGCACTATGCGTGTACAGTCCGAGAGTTACTAGAACTCTGTTTCTCGAATCGGAAACGGGAAACTCACAATTAAATGTGTTTAAAGTTAAGGAGATAACTATAAAGGTCAAACATTTCAAATATGTATAGGGTAAGCATTGGTTACCTCGCGTCTATGGAATAAACGCCACTGATGGCAACCAAGAGGGCCCATCTACGAGCACACTGGGTGCCGACGCCTCTAGTAATTCAGTTAAGCTTATTGAGGAATTATTACCAAAGTGACCTAACCTAACTTAAGGTACGGTAACCTAACCTAACCACGACCAGCTGTACTCAAAACACTTGAGCTGAGATCCACACTCGGAACTGTTGGGCGTCTTAGCACACCGCAAGCGAACAACAGACGTTCAGTGTCGGAGTAACTTAATTATAAGTGGCCCAGTCAAGCAAGAGAAGTCTTCTAATAAACACATGCGGCCAGTGGCCAAAGCAAAGGTTAAAGTGTGCAGGAGTCTAGCCTGCGTGTGAATTTTTTTCAGGAATAACACATGACTAGAGATGATGGTTTATCGCGGGAAAAGTTGACAGTTTGCTAGGATTCAACGAACTCTTCATATTTCCGACAATTCTCTTTTTATATTGGGCGTCATGAATGTATGAAGATAATATACCATTTAACTCGGCCAATGAGGAGTCTGATCCTCTAAAACAAAACGTTTGTGATTGGCCTGCAAAGAACTTTGCCGGGTCTAAACCTTGGTTATCCAATCACAAAAGCATAAGTGTTATCAAAGATATGTTGGCTCAAAAAATTGTCGCGATTTTCCATCATCCCTACACATGACCTAATTACACTAAATGTGTTAAAACGAACAAATATAAGCGAATACTTGTCAAGCCAAAACCATATTACACCGCGTTTCCTGTTGCGAAAATATTTCGAAAGTATTACTGTTGCGCGAACGCTACTACGACCAATTGGATGTCATCGTGATAACAGCAAAAATGTCGTATTTATCTTTAACAGCTAAAAAAGTCTTTTTTATTTTTTTGCGCTGTTGTTCGTGTGCATTAGCTATATGCAGCGGGACCTGAAACTACTGCTTCGAAAAGACAGGAAATTGTTGTTTATCGTTTATCGCCTTGTTTCGATAAGCAACAAAGACAGTCCACCTCCCGCAGTTAGTTATAAGAAGTTGCCGCGATACTGTCAAAGCGCAGATAAGCGCACAAAGACGAAACGGCGCGTCGCGGTTCCTTTGATGTGGGCATACCCATTCTCTGATTGGCTGCGCTGAGGCTCTGGGAACGCAACTTGTGTCTAACTGGCTGCTGCATGTTGCGGCTACCAGACGTTTATTGGCGAACGGATTTCGAGCGTTTTGCTTACTAGTGACGCAAGTTTTGCTGAGGTAGGAGTTCGCTGTATAAGAGGCGATTTCACCTCTCTATTTTTATTTATAGGCTGTTCACGGTGAAATGAGCACTTTTGAAAGCCCTGCTTAAGATCTACTTCTTTAAACGCGTTGTGTATTACTCCGTCCTATGTAAAATTAACATTACTATGAGCCTCATCGCTATATATGCTGCCGCAACCCAGCGGGCGGCAGTCTTTGACGGAAGCTGCCTGGCGAGTGTGCGCGAGCGAAGAGAAGTGTGGACGACGACTGGAGATTGCGGGACGACGGCGAGTGAGGTGTTCGTGGCTTGAATGGACGAGAGGGTGTGAAACCGACGAGTGAAGCCTACTGTGCGTGAGGGCGCTTGGAGGACTCTATAACATTGCGACTGGCGGGACATGGACCGAACTGAGGTGGGACTGAATGGAAGTGTAATACTGATGTTATTGTAAATATTCGAACTGTCAAATATGGACGCATAAATTATAAAATAAGGTTGAAACACTGTCTATTGGGACTGATCTTTAATTTCATTGATGTATATCGTAATTATGAATTTTATTAATTGGTGTCAATTGTGAACTGTTAGTGATATCCATTTCCTGTGAGAAGTTGAGCCGAGAGAATTTTTGCTGTAGTTATAGTAAATAAAATTAGAAAATTATAATTAATTATTTTATTTGATGAAGACCTCCATCCTTTAACGAACTTTGTTTAACCTACTTAATTTCTAGAGAGAGAAATTGGACTAATATGTTAATACTGCGACACTTTTATTCCTATATGGATGAAACAAATAGAGACGGATTTTCAGGTACCATTACTTTCGACAGTAACTACGATTGCAATAAAACGCTTTTAAAACCATAGTATAAGTTTTACTAACTGCAGCAAACAATACACAGTCTTTAATAGTATTATCCGCGCTGCGCGTTGTTTATTTGGGCTTGTTATAAGAGAAGAGATACTAATTTATCGTGGGAACATTCGATTAATTGTTATCTTTCAATATATTTAAATCACATCTTAAAGCTTTCTTTCCAGTACTAGCTGTCGTCGGTGGGTGAATAAAGCTATTTCCCCACTTCAGTAAGCCAATAAAAACGCGGCTATACTTGTGTAAAACGCCTACGATTCGCCTGCAGTAAGTAAGGTAGAATACGAATATATAATCTGATTACTAGAGACATGCGAAATTCGCGTTATTATCCGGTATCAGGCTGAAATACACAGTACTGTATGTACTGGAGCCGAAGTCGTTTTCTCCATTGGCTACTACATAGACGTGAAGCCACGTACTTTCTGACTGAAAAACACATCACTGGGGGACACAATTGTGGAAGCGTTCATTTATTGGCGCAGAGTTACCCACGGCGTGTCACATAAAGTATTTAGGGCCCCTGATTTATCGCGAATAAATCGGAGGACACAGTCGACTTGAATACTATATATACACACCTCGGCTGTTGACGTACCTACATTGGCTGCTTGTGTCGTTTCCGCATTTGACCGAGCCACTCAGGATTCCGTAACTCCAGCACCGTACCCTCGTAATTCGTGCGCAAACAGTTAACACAAACCAGAAAATGCTTCAGCCAATCAAAAAAGCTAGACGACCCCTCAGTGCTTTTAACTTTATCTTGTCTCGTAATTTTTTCGCGAAATTTCACTGCCCCTAAGTATGGTCCAGCGACAAACGAACGTATTGCAGAGGTACACGTGTTTAAAGTCTAGCGTGTCCCCAACTAATAACGCGAATTTCGCTGCGAGAGATAATATTGTCTGGGCTGCAGATTGGCGAGTTGCCAGACGCTCATGGGAGAACGGCGCGGCGTGTCTACTGCGCGTGACAGATCCGAACGGCCCTGGCGGGGGGAGAGTTGGGGCTGGGGTGAAGCTGGCGAATTCCTGGGAAACCTGGTCTAAGAAGCAGTCGTTTACCTGTCACCAGACATTAGTAAAGTCGTGCGCGAAAACATGGCCCGTGTTCTAACGTTCCCGAGGTTCTGTTGAAACTTGAGATCTGTCAAGTGTCCCATCTAAACATTAGCAAATCGTGTTCGCATAGTTGTACATGTATTTTTTTCTTTAGAAAATTAAACGAATTTTACGGGTTAGTTTATTATTCCGACCATGGCTTCAAGTAGAAAGAGGAAAGCAATCTACAGCGAGGAACGCGAAATTTTAAGTACAGTAATAGCGAAGTGCGATGACGAAACAAAACGACAGGTTCTATCATTACAGGTAAATCAAAGCAACTCGTCGCGCGGCTTTTTACACGGGTGTTGGTTTAACCGCCATGAAACAGAAACAGATCCGAAAATAAAATAAAATTACAACTGAAATTGACCAACGCCTGGAAAAATCTACTCCACTCTAAAAAGACAGAGTTCTTTGAAAGTTTATAATTTCGATAATTGTGTTATTAGAAACACTATCCACGATTTCTATGTGCGCGAGAAGAATATTCCAACTACTCCAAAACTGTTGCCAATCATAAAAAAATGAGATAGATTTTGTATGGGGAGTGAATGTTTAGTATGGTTCCTATTATTAGTTTTTAGATTAAATTTATTGCCTGAAGATAAAACTATAGGCCTTTGACGCCATTTCATGTTCCTGTTTACGGGCCGGCAGTCTAAAGGATTTAGTGAGTAGATACTCAACAAATATTTAATATGCATGTTTATCTGTTTGTGTGTCCGTGCCGATTCGATTTATTTAGCTGATTTTTAGGGGATGAAATTAATTTTTACTTGCACGTATAAAACTGCAAATTACTTTTGACTGGAAAATATTTTTATTGAGCTCAAGAAATTAATAAGTCTATTCTTAAGAGCGCCTTTCGGAATCATTATTTAAAAAAAAAACATTTTTACTTAAGACATATTTTTAGTGATTGTGTAGAAATATGAATAAATGTTTTTTATTTGCACGATAGCGTGCCTGCGTGCCTTCGACCACCAACCCAGACACCATGCCACCTCATTACCTCGTCTCCACCTCATACCTTCCAGGGCCGCTCGTTTCTGCCACGCACTATACATGTTGCTGTCCGGTGACGCCATTTTGTTGGCGGTGTGACAGTGAACTGTGGTATAGGCGGCTGTTGCAACTCTTGTGTTTTTAACACTCTGGGTGCATACGGTACAGATTCACTGGCAATCAACACAAGCTAGAACGAGTCTCCTACATTCGTGACTCCATCACCATCCGTTCTGCTGTTCTCTATTTATAGGGATAAGAACATTTCACTAATTCATTACGAGAAAAGATAGACGTCAAACACATATACATAGCAGTCACATTTGTAGTTGGATGGCAGTTTATTAGACACGCCCTAGACGCCTCTGAGCCAACCCATACTACCAGGTGTAGGGTAATACTGGCTACTCTCTGAGGTAGTAGCATATTAACAAGCACCTAAGGGTTCAATAGACACAGGGCTGTGGAGTCTAGCCTACAGGTTATTGAACTCACGAAATTTTCCTATTTCTATCTACACCCCCATTTACAACCGTCCTATTGGTCCATACACTAAACAATTTTCGTCACTGGCTGACTCTCTGCCAACATAATGCCGAGGTGAAAGTGTCCCAATCAATTCTTCTTGATTATGTCAAATAATGTACAATCCATAGAGATAGTGATTTTTCGCGAAAAAAAAATACGAGAACACGTTAGATTTCAATACTATAAGCACACAACAGCAGTTTGTCTAATGCCATTGGTTGCTGTCTGCTTGAGAAGGCGTTTTCATTTTTGACCGGGCCACTTAAAATTCGGCAACATCGGTAAGGCTCCTACGTGATTCGTGGGCAGACAATTAACATGTGGCAAAGAGTAATTCAGCCAATCAATATAGGAAAAAGACCCAACAGTGTTTCGAAATATAACTTGTCTTGAAATCTTTTCGCGAAATTTCACTACCTCTACCAATCCATTATGTTCATTTCAGCAACTTACATTTGCAGACGAAATATTACTTTGCATAGAACCTTATGTAATGTGCAGGCGAAGTAATATTTTCCTCGCCCGTGTGTGTAAAGAATGCGAATGTCGACCTATCACGGCAACTCAGATCAATTCAGCCGACGTGATATTACGTCGGCAGGATTCGAAGTGTTGAGTGCTCTGTAGCGGGGTATTGCCGAGTAGGGTGAAATGAGGCGAGAATGGTGCAGCGCCGGGATGCGAAAGGGGGGGAGAAACGGGAGATCCGCGAGAAATCCCGCCGACAAACGGCATCGTCCGGCACGATGCCACCATAAACAACGCTTTTTCTTCCTTTCACAAGTGTAGTAATGTTCGAATGTGAAACTAATCCTCGTGCAACTTTGAGGGAGGGAAGGTGGGGGAGGGCTCTCCCGGACGCTCGCCATTTGAAGGAGGGGAACCCACGTGACACTGCTGGTGCTCTCTAACGTCGCTCTGTTAAAGTTTTTTCGACATGTAATACGCGCGTGCGGAGCAACTCCCACGCAACCGCTTTCGGCCGCTGTCGCTACTAAACTGAACACCCCCCTTCCGTTGCATGGAAGGGGGTTCCATGCAACGGCAATGGACTCTCCCAAATCGCCGTACGCGTTTTCAACTTCTGTGCGTTTATTTCCTCATTTGGACTTCACCACAGGTATGCTTATGCAGTCTTGTTGCGCGCGTGGAGGAAGTAACGGCGGTGGCCCATGGGGAAGCTGGGTCCATAGCGGGTCACGGGAGAGAAGAGCCGGTGAGTCAGGCAGCTTGCCCCGGAGACGCTGTCGCCTGAAGGCCTGGGCGATGACTCATTCTGCCGGCCTGCTACTGCTGCAGTTACAGCAGGTTGTTCCTGCTAACTGCTGTGACTCACTGCTCCGCTATGACCCGCAAGGCCGGCCTGCCAACCGCTGTCCCTGGCCACCACTTGACACGATACCTCACCTGCCGCCTGCCCTCTGACACGCTCTATACGAGCCAGGCAACACGGGACTCGCCAGCGTGCAGGCGTGCAACTGGGGAAAGCTATCTATCACTTACGCACGCAATTAACCCCTTAAAGGCCCTCACACAATTGGAAATTTTAACATTTGATTTTACGTTTTTTTTTTTCCGACATGTTGTTTCTTATGGAGCTTTACACAGTGGAAATGTCAAAGGTAAATTCAAGCACTCTTGACTTTACGATTTCCAAAAGTTGAAATTTAAAGTCAAAGTCAAGCAGCCATTTTGCCGAGAACTTAACAGAGGTTATGCGGAAAGTGCGTTATTTTATTATAGGGTGGTTTTAACCTCGGTACACTAAACAAAGCTCGTTTAAATTAAATAAATGGCAAACGAATATAATATGAATAAGAAATATATGAACTGAAATATTTTAATAAAATAAACCAATGAGGTTTTTTTTAAACAAATTTTTTAATACAAATTTCGAAGCTATTTTTTTTTTTTAAATTACGTAACATGCTTTCCTGGATAGTATCATAAGTATTTAACTACCAAGATATGCATTTTTACGAAGCTCGAGGAACCGCTGTTCAATTGTCAGAACTCTTGACTTTACAATTGTATTTTGTTTTGGTGGTTTCGTCAGAGGAAAGGAAATGCTAAAGTTTTCTATTGTGTAAAAAGCTTAAGGGGCCTGTCTGCCTGCCTGAAGCTTTTTCCCGCGTTCGAAGCCGAAGGGCGTGGGAGCGATAAGGGCGACATTGCCACGAGTCACGTGAGGCCATCGACGCTACGTGCAGGGATCCGAACTGACGTGCGGAGTTCTCGTCGTACTGCGTGTACATATGGGACTTTCAGCGGCGACCCTGTAATTTTACAGGTGAAATGTCTTTAGCAAGGTTCAATGCATGTGCGTGGCATCTTGGAACTGACCGACAGGCATAGTCTGAAGTTTTATTTCTTTTCGTAGACTAGCACATTGGACGCACGTTTAATAGTTTTGTAAGAGAAAAAAAAACCTGGCAGGCGGGGAGCCAGGCGGGCCCTTAACACATCATCCCGCACTGACAAAAATATTTGATAAAATCTAATGGAATTTATTTGAAACAACCAAATTATATAATTGTCTAGTAGCAATCAAGATCATTGCTTGGCGCAACAAAATCATTTGTTTGATATTATTTAGTTGTTTCAACAATTGTTATATTGCTGTAATAATAACCGATATACACTGCTGAATCAAGTCAGTTCACAGGTTTGGCAGAACCACAACAGCATTTTCTTTTAACCAAATAATTCTGTAGAACTTCAACATGTCTGAGTTAAAACAACCAATCAGCTGTTTGGTTTGACTAATAAGACAGTTACTTTTAACCAAATAATTTTGTCGAACCAAATATATGCCTGTGTTAAAACAAACGTGCATTTATTTGGCTTGGCTACTGAGAAATTTCTTTACCAAATCATTTAGTTAAACCAGACTTAATTGTTAGTGTTACATCTTTTGACTACGCTGTAAAAATATTAGCTATACTGTATAATATAATTATACTTGATAATAAGCGGGCTATTAGCACTGGTATTTTTCCTTAGCTCTAACTGTATCCTCTAACAAATAGTAACCGAAGTGTTAACTCAAAGATCGGAGGTACTTGCTGGAGAGTGGGCGCGTACCACGGGCCTCTGTCACAGTAGGCCTCTTACACCACGACTACGTGGTCAATATTAGGAGGTTCCCTTTCTTTCTTCTGCCCGTCCTCCCACTTAGCTGTCACTCCTATTTGTTTCTGGGCGCTATTATTTCGAAACACGTCCTCGGAAACGCAATACAACGAATTATATTAGCTATGTTTGTAACAAGGGCAGTACAGCAGGAACGTTTTGAAACACTATGCAATGTCACTGGAATTAATCCATATTGACAATAGGAACGCAAAATATAGAAACAAAACTTCCACATACCTGCAGAAACAGGTGTAAATTTTTCACATCCCCGTGAAATTTCGAGCATTCTTGTTTCTTGGTCTGCCATCTTGCACTCGCTCATACCAACCAAGCTCATTGTTCAGACGGACGTATCCAAATGGTTAAATTTACCATGTCAAAATAGTTTGGCAAATATATAGTTGATTTAAATAAATCGTTTTGTAAAAGCAAATATGTGTAGGCATTTTAAAAACAAATATATGTTTTTTTGGTCAGTAAAACATTCGTTTGATATGAAAAAATTCACCAACGAAATTACTATATTTAGTTCAACAACCCAGTGTTTCATTTAACAATAGTTGGTTTGAAACAGCAAAATAAATGTCAACATTATTTATTTGGTTGTCTAGACAATTCCTTTTCTCAGTGCGAGTATACCCGTTCACGTATGAAGTGCTGCAAATAAGCGATATCATGGTCGACACTGTACAATGTCAGAAGCTAGCACCAATAAGGATAGCGTATTTCCTCCTGGTTAATGCCATTGGCTGCTAGCCAACATATTATTGTTGTATGCTACCAGTGCCGTTCGCCAATTGTTTCCGTATGTTCGATCGTGTAAGTTGCTATGAACTATTCACGGTAAAATAAGCCCTTTTGAAAGCCCTTCTTAAAATCTATTTGTATTTAGGTTGTGTATTCTTTTGCCTAATGTAAGATTAACATTGTCATGGCCTTTATCACTTTATTGATGCGTCGGTCAATTGAAACTGTGAAATTATTTTGAAAGTATATATGTAACATATATACTCATTTTTACACTTCGATGCCTTAAAATATTAACAGAAATCGAAATACTTAATCTAAGTTATCAGAATTGGTTACCTAATACTTTTTATTCGACGCTGATAAGGAACTACTTCCCATCCATAGTTATAAATTTTACTGCCCGTTGAAATATACGCAGGTAGGGGCAGTGACTTATTTCTAAGGTTAATTTCTAAAGTGCTCACTTTATAGTGAACAGCCTTTACCAAAGATTTCCCTGTAACAATACAGCTCCAATATTGTAAATTTGTAACACATTATTTTAGAAAAAATAAAAAATAGTTTATGTAATGCAATGTTTATAATATAGCTGGTTAAAATTCAGTATTAGTTTTACACATTCCACACTAATATTTAATGAAATGAAATAACTTTAATTTATTTGTAGTGTTACAAAAACATACCTGGTAACTACGCCGTAATTTTTTTGTACTATTACAGAAAAAAAATGTTTGGAAACTAGTTGCAAAAAATAATTCTGGTTAACACTACAAATAAATGTTTGCAAGGTTTGTAAGAAATTGCTTGAAACATATACACCATATACTCCGTATTCGTACAAAAGTACAGCAAACTGTCGACGGATATCCCGTAGAATAATAACATTGTGTGAAGTGATTCTTTAGTTATTTTCCTGTAAATCACAATACGTAGTATGCACTTTTACAAAGTAATTTGTCTAATTGATACTCGGTGATTTTTATGCGGTAAACATCGTAGATACGCCAGGATTGCCCAGGACACACATTCTGAGGCCCATTTCGACATCTCCCTGTCCAACTACGACTTGCGGAAATCCCCACTTCCAATTTTTCCGAACCCCTACTGAAGTTCTACTCCCAGGATATTCCTCCGCCACGTGCGAACTAAGCTTAACTATCTCTGGAAATTTACACGAAATGACAACGCACCAAATTCGTAAGCTATCATTTGTAATACTAGGTGTTACCAAACACGTGTTTTCATACTGTTTTATTAATATTTATTATAAATTAAATATTATCATTTATAAATAAAATATAGGTAAAACTTCCATTTGACAAAAATTAGATACTTTTATGTTAACACAGTTATAAAACACGTGTGATACATGGCATGTTTAGGAAATAACTGAACACGTAAAACATGGGGTGATTTTCCAAAGGTGTGATTCACAAAGTGTGAAGAAACAGCGAATAGGTTAAAACCGCTACCACATAGATGCATCCGCACGTTGGGTTCTATTTTAATAGATTACGCGTACTTACAATATATTCATTATGTCAGTCTTTTTGGTCTAAAATAAAATTGCATCACAAGAATATCGGCCAATCTCAGTATTTCGCAGCACTTGAAAGTTCCTGTATATTAATTTTAAAAAATAATATTAGGCAGTGAGTTCGCCATATATCGTCCACAGTAGTTTAAAATGCGTGTAGATGACCGAAGGCCCGATTGTTTTCAACAGTTACATAATTCGGTAATCGAGCACACTTGCGTAACATTTTACTGGCATGTGTGCTGCTGGAGTTCTGTATTTTCAAGTGCTCTGTGGCGTTATAATAATACTTGTACAGCTGCAGACAAAAATGGGTAAGTTGCAACGCCTAAAAATTACAGCTTTTTTATATGCATACCTGGAAATGTTATGCAAACAGCTTAAACCGCTTTGCAATGTCCCAAACCTAAACCTGAGTAAGATCATGCGCCACTTCGCAATAACACGAAACGAACTTTCAATAGATGAAATGTAGCCGCCGTTACAATCAGTAAGCTGCAGATGATTTCAAGCGGAGCCATTTTAACTGGCTGTCACTGATGATCTGGCTCCATTTCCGCTACTCCATGTGTATAGTATGGTCCTGCGACAGGCCTGGTTGAGCCACTGCTGAAATGGCCCCGGAAAATCGCCACACCTTACATCACCTGATGTTTTTTTCTTTTCTGTAGAGCTTCGTGAATTGCAACGTTCATGTGCCCCCAATGCCGACAACGATGTAGCAATTTAGACAGTGCATCGTTAACTCCTTAATATACTATCTCAAGTATACCCGTTCACTAGAGATAGTGGTTTATCGCGGGAAAAGTTGATTGTTTGCTAGGATTCAACATACTGTACACATGTCCGACAGTTTTATTTCCTTACCGGCTGTCATGCATGTATGAAGTAACTATAAGCTGTTCATGGTAAAATGAGCACTTTTGAAAGCCCTGCTTAAGATCTACTTGTATGCTTGTCGAATATTCTTCCGCCTTATGTAAAATTAACACTGTCATCGGTATCATAATTTTTTTTTCATGCGCCAGTCAAGTGAAACTGAAATAATTAGAAAAGTACATATTTTACAAATGTGCTTAATTTTACATTACGATGCATTAAAAAACAGAAAGCACAATAAATAATTTATGTTATCCCAAATGTTACCCAAACACTTTCCATTCGACGTTAAGATACGGAACTACTTCCCGTCCATCGTTACCAACTTAACTGGGCGCATGTCACTCAGGACGCCCGTTGAAATATATGCAGGTAGTGGCAGTGACTTTTTTCTAAGGTTGATTTCAAAAGTGCTCACTTTATCGTGAGCGGCCTTGAACTCTTTTCACGGGTCCAATGAGGATTCTGATACTATAAGACAGAACGTTCCTGATTGGTCTGCAAACAACTAATCCGAGTCAGAACCTTGTTCATCCAATCATGAAAGAATAATAAACTAGTAAACGTTTTATAGAAGATATGATTACTCAAGAAATTTTCGCGATTTTCGACCAACTCTACCGTTCACGTATGACGTGCTGCAAAATAGTTAAACCTTGGTCGGCGATGTACAAGGTCAGGCGCTAACACAGCCAGCATCTTTTTCCTCGCCAATGCCACTGATCGCCGCGCGCAAACAAACATTGGTCACTGCCGGTGCTGTCGACCAATCGACCAAGCGACACTCTTTCCATACGTTCCATCGCGTATGTTATTACCAGAGACCTGAAGAATTCGCGTATTTATTTTGGGACAAGATAGAATGCAAAACACGTGTGTTTATACAACTTTAGCGGTTGGCCCACACAGTGTTTGACACCTCCTGGAGAACGCTGGCCCAATCGTCGCCTTCCACTGTGACAGCAGACAACCAAAGCGTAGTTGATCTCTGTTGAGTCTCGCCTGAAGGTCATTGATTTTTCAGGCCCCTAGTTATTACATGGGAGTTCGTAAATACTTTGCAGCAGTGCAAAAATTTCCTCTTTTGCACCACATGGAACGAAAAATTAATGTGTAAGGTGAAAGGTTAATGTTTTCATCCCGTGTGTTTCAAAAGATGATATTTCCGTGCTTGCGACGTTTACGCGTCAGTGGCATTAACGACCCGAAAAAAATATGTGTACACGCACCTCTCGCCCTCGTTACATTTAAATGGCAGTTCGTGGCGGCCAAACAGCGACCTGCCCAGCCGAGTGAGGTTTTGGGTTCAACGCATTATTCAGCAGCAGCTTGTGAAAACATGGACAGTCTTGCTCGAAGTAGGTTGGCTGAGGCAAAGGTGTTCCTTCCACAAATCGACTCGATCCCGGACGCCTGACTTTATGAAGCTAAACTGCGTGTCCGAGCGTTCACAGTTTCTTCACACTTTCAATACAACATTTGATAAATCACCCCATGGGTAAAGTGTTTCGTTCTTTCCTATAGGATGTTCACGGTAAGTGAGCACTTTTGAAAGCCCTGCTTAAGATCTACTTGTATGCACGTTGTGTATTCTTTCTTCCGCTTTATGTAAGATTAATATTGTCATGGGCCACATCACTTTATTCATGAGTTAGTCAAGTAAAACTGCGAAATTATTATAAAAGTAAATATTTTACAAAACTGGTCATTTTTCAATTTCGACGCATTAGAAAAAATACGGAAAGTGAAAGAAATAATTTAAATCACCAGAAATGGTTACGTAACATTTTTTATTCTCCATTAAGACATGAAACTACTGTACTTTCCATTCATCGTTACCAACTTTGATGTGCGAATGTCACTCAATGCACCCATTAAAATATATACATACAGGGGTAGGGACCATTTCCAACGTTCATTTCTAAAGTGCTCACTTTATCGTGAACAGCCTTTAAATATGTAGAGACCTGAAAAATTCGCGAGTTCTATGACCTGCCGGCTAGACTCTACAGTCTTATGTACAAATAAGCCGATTTCAAATGCACATTGGTTATCTGCTGTCACAGGGGAAGGCGACGATTGGGCCATCGCTCTCCAGGATGTGTCAAACACCGTTTGGACCAACAGCTAACGTTATGTAAACACACGTGTTTTGAATTCTAGCTTGTCCCAAAAGGAATACGCGAATTATTCAGGTATCTATAAATATGTCACGTAAAACAAGCGTTTTATACTTATATTATGTAACACTTCAATATTTATGACTTTATGATGATTATTCCATTTCTCTAAATTTGATTCAAATGCCAAACTTTAATGAAATGTATAAGATGCTTAACGTATGTTCAATGTGATATGTGTAAAATTATTTATTTTGACAGCTGTGTTCTGAATACCATGCAAGTTTAATGATTATCTGTAGATTCTTTGCATGAATATTTGTCTATGTAAGTAGCACTGCTTTTGTTTTTCTCAAAAGAACCAGGCCACACCAGCCGGCCTCTCATAATTTATTGATTTTCGAACAATAGTCTTTTAGAAAAAAAAACTTATTCATTCTAGTTTGGAATCAGTTAGAGGCCAGCACGGGAAAGAAGACTGTCCTGAGTATGGAAGTTAATTTCTGATATTTAATTAGTAAGAGTTTGATATTTACGACGGTGATCCTGATTTCTTCCCGCACTAATGGAATTCTGAGCATATATATGTATGTATAAGAAAAAGTACGTCGACATAAGCTGTATGATGAGCCCCGACGGAAGGAAGGACGGCCCAGTGAAGGAGGACTTCTTGTATTCGACTGTGAACCAGGAACGACGCGGTGTCTGGTGTTCGGAGAGCCATATCTGCTAGAGGAGGACTACTGGCTGCGAATACCAGCGAGGTTCTGCACCCACCTCCGCTGTTCCGGTCCTGCAGAGGACAAGGGTTCGCTGAGGACCACCCCGAGATGTGCTGTCCCTGGTGAGCGGGAGAGCTGCTCCTGGGTTCGACATCGGCAGAGTTGCAGTTATTTTTCGCTATCGACACAGCTAAGTCGCATTTTTCCCCAGGCAAATGTAAACCTATTTGTGACACCAGCACTAGTGAATTCAAATATTGCGCATTCTTTTGATGTGCAACGTAAAAGCTGGTGTTGTCTGTGATTTTGAAAAATTAGAATAGCATAATATTTCACAACTAAAGCAATGCGTAAGATATATATAAATTTTAATTGATTTAGTTCTGTTTGGTTATTTCTAAATTCACTTAACAGTAGTAAAATCACAGTAATTTTATTTGTTTCTATTGATTTACTGGAATTAAGACTTCTCTGGTTGCTTATTAGAATTAATGGTCCCATTGTTTTAAAATTCAGAGATAATTCAAATCTGTATGAATATGCTGATTTTTGTGTGGCAGCATATATTTTATCCGAGGCATATCATTGATTCTAACCTATCAGAATCACACCCATATATAATTCTATTTTATCATTACATTACACATTCATATCTTGCATTACAAATCTCAGAAATAATATTTTATAGCCAATAAGATTGGCAGTAATATTGTAACACATTTCAGTGGAGTTACAGTATAATAATTTGTACGCCCATATGTGTGGAAAATTTAATAATGTTACATATAACTGTACGAGTGTTAACACACGCCTTACAGAAATTAATTTGGCAGTCCAACGACAGGGCTATAAAATCTCCGCACGTTGTGTCTATTTAACACGTATGTTACAGTTAACGTAAAATTATCTTAATTTTGGTTGAACTGAACTTTGCACATATTTTATCTATAAATTATACAATTTCATTTCATAATTAACGTGAATAAAAACAACCAGAAAAAGGTAATGCCTAGTATCGAATAGGTCTCCTGGCAAAATACTACTAAGTTGAGGGCGCACGAATGGAGTGCGTTGTCCCTTTGGAGTAATTTTCTAGATCTTGTTAAGCTTTGTTTGCATGAGGCGGAGGAATATCCTGGAAGTAGAACTTCAGCAGGGCTTCAGAAAAGTTGCAAGCAACTGTGAATGGTCTATAGCAAGTACTGTACGTAATCCCAACTTTGCGAAAAGAACTGTGTATTTTTTTTTTTTTAATGTGGCTCAAACGGCTTCACGGAAAATTTGTCATTTAAGCCAAGATGTGCGGAAAATTGATGGCTGTACGGTCTGCGCAACAAATGTACGGAAATTCTTACAATTGCGTGACTCTGTTTGAGCGGTTCATTACAGATTTCATGCACTAATAAAAGTTCATGGAAATTTTTTTACTTTGAATAATATTGTGAAAGGCGCAAGAATTAAATAAGTAAGGTTAATTCAGTTGACATTAGTAGCACATATTTTCAGCGAAGTTTTTCTGTTTTAATTTGCGGTACCACGTGCTTATTGTCAGAAGTGTTTTGTTGTTTGGTCTCTCACTTTAGAGGGATTACAATAAATGTATTTAAGTTTTTTTTAGCAGTAGAGTATAATTTTATTAATTATACACTCACTCAATTTTTAAACACGTAATCAACTAATTATGTGCAAAATATGGTCTTATGACCAAGCAAAGTGTTCTGATGAATATTTTGTGGTAAAGATATATATCTTAATGAAGATTTGTACAATATTAATAGCACTTGTTTAGGTATACGGAAATGTTATGATAGGTACGGAAATTTTACAGTTTCAATATAGAAATGTTGTAGAAACTTGTTGACAATTCTAGTCCTGAGGTCTTACTAACAGCAGGGCCATTACTGACGGGAACAGTTGATAGTACGCCAAGAAGCAGGTAAGAACCCGCAGTGGCCTGTACTACGGAACGGTCCCGGCATTTTCCTGGATTAAAAAAAAAAACGCTGGACATCCACGGAAAAAAAAGAAATGAGGGTGTCTTGTCCGGGAATGGAACCCTGGCGTCCCCTACACGCGAGTCCAGTGTGGCGGCCTGGCTGGCCGCGAAGATGCAGCTGGGATCTGGCGCCGAGCATCACGAGAGTGGAAACCCGACACTTCCACGATGCTGGAATAAGCTCGAGCTGAGTCCACTGACGCAGCAACTCGTCATGTTCGCAACGTATAGCTGCAAACCTGACAGAACGTGACCGCACTCATTTCAGTCGTGTTGTTAGTCGCGAAGTTGTATGGCGTCGGAAATGGGTCACCCTGTATAAGTCACATCGCCGTTCCCGTCGTGGTGCCCCACATGTGTCGGCCCGCTTCACCCGCCATTTTGCATTTCCTATTTATTTCTTCGTGATTTAAATTTGGGAGAATTTACTGACAAATGCGGAGATAGAAGCTTAGCCAAATATATCGCCGGTTGTCACGGACATAATATATGAACTATTAACGCATATATGTGCAACAGTCAACTTAATACAAAATTTTATTAATTCATTCATTATCACCTTTTAATGACAACCAGGGAACGCCTATTAACAGTAAAGTACAAACATTTGCACAGGAATATGATAGGTAATGCTTCTATAACGAAACATTTTCGGTATAGACTGTTCACGATAAAGTGAGCACTTTAAAAACAAACCTTAGAAAAAAATCACTGACCCTGCCTGCATATACTTTAACGGTCGCACTGAGTGACATGCACCTGGTAAAGTTGGCAACGATGGATGGAAAGTAGTTCCATATCTTATCGTCAAATAAAAGGTGTTAGGTAACCATTTGAGAATCATTTTAATCATTTCTTTCGCTTTCTGTTCCTTATATCCATCGAAATGTAAATATTAGCAGATTTTTTAAATATTTACTTTTCTAATAACTCTACAGTTTCACTTGAACGACGCATGAATTAAGTGACGACGCCCGTCGCTATGATAATCTCACATAAGAGAGAAAAATATACAACGTGCATGGACGCAGATCTTAAGCAGGGCTTTCAAAAGTGCTCATTTAACCGTGAACAGTCTATAATGACCCTGACTCTTCTGCTATGACACTAAAACGAATAATTTCCATGCAAAAGGGGTGATACAGCAAAAAAAGCGTATAGCTGGAGTCACAATACCCCTACGAATCCGACACGACAAAATTTGAGTACCAGCCAATGAAAAGCAAGGTCACTGTGACGTCAGTCCGACCAAATCGCAACCCCGACAGAAAGAGAAAAGTAGATTCTATTTCCACTTTCCGTCCTGTCGCACTTGTCGGGGAGCGCAAAAATGTACATACAACACTAGAAACCAAAATATCTTGAGTATTTCCTTGCTGTAGTTAATAATGAACTAACTTTTCTCCACACTAACGTTCCGGTTGGTTTCTAAATACTTTTTATCTCTCGTATAAATTCAGATATTATCAAAAGCAAAATAATCATACACTTTATTGCGAGTTTTAAAAACTAGATATTCGATATTACAAGGATAACTTGTTTTAGAATTTTCCAACTCCCAACTAACATACTTGTCGCGCAGATTTCGTAGTGGTATTGAGAACACTGAGCTCTGACGTCATATATGTCTGTCGTGTCGCGTTCGTCGAGTTATTGTGACTCCAGCTTAAGGCGGCTGCCTACTAAGCCCTTGAAATGTGTTGCAGTGTGTTGCCAAATCCGTTTTTTTTTTAATGAAACTATTCCACATGCAATCAATGTGATAATTTACGAAAAGAAAACAAACTTCAGGCGATGACGTCATTGTCGCTTTCATGACACTGAGCATGTTAGATACACTATTTCCAAGCCCTCCAACATAGCTAAAAACAGCCTTTTCAGACTGCCGTATGTCGAAATGTGCTGACAGGATCTACGTGAAACACAGATACAATCCTACATTGAACTTTGCATTAGACTTTCAAGAAGTAAAATAATATCGTCATCGCTTAGTGTCCCATAGAAAAAAGGGTTCGGCGAAAGTCTTGCGAGCTAGTTTAGTGCTTCGCGCATAGTGGCGACGCGGCACTTGATGAGCGTGCCAGTGTCGCCCTTAGCGTTCGCTCGTTCCTGTGCCATGTCGCGTCAGGTAGGCGGCCCCCATAACAGTTACGTGAGAGACGGCTCGCAGTTGGCAGAACAATGATGCGAGAGCCACGTCGCGCAGATGCTGAAAGTGACTTTTCATTACATCACGTGGAAACAGAAGGAAGAATAAATAATGGATTGAGGTCGGCCTCGGGGATCGTATTTCGCAAGTTGAGGTGCTGGAGGAAAACAAGCGCCTTATTTATCAGGATTGCAAAACGAGCGGCTGAGCACAGGTCGCCGGTGGTTATTCCAGCTCACCGGTCTTGCAGGACCCATTGACCCGGGACACGTCGTCTAGTAAAGGCCGTTCACGTTAAAGTGAGCACTCTAGAAACCAACCTTTGAAAAAAAAAACCACCGCCAGCAACTGCGTATGTATAACCATGTGTGTCGCCACACAAGCTGGGGATGAACACACCCAGTTATGTTGGCAGTGGAATGTGACAAGTAGTCTCCTACGAAATAACGCGGAATTGCAAGTGTAATGCTTAAACTGATGGCTACTTAAGCTGTCTGCAGTTTATTTTATACACTTTAAAGTAATTATTGGTGTAAAGATAATGTATTTACTGTAACTCTTAATTATATTGTGTCACGTGATCGGCACAACGCTCAAAACCAACGGCCCGTTGTTGTGGTTCCTTCATGCTTGTTGCTTGGCTTTGCTTGTGTGGAGTGGTTGCGAGGCAAACTACAAATTTGGAAACTGGAAGTTGTGTTTTAATATTTCTCATTTATTTTTCAGCTTATATGCAATCATCATTGTTTTATTATAGGTCGTATAGTGTTTAAAGTGATTTTGTGTAAAGTTATGAGTTCCAGCAAGCTTCGTACAAATATTCAGCGTCAGGAGGACATTATAAATCTCGCTGAAAGTATATATTCTTTAATTCGAGTTGCAGAAATGATGCAAATTTCAACTGCAACTGTCCGGAGGTAAATGTAAATGTGTTCTTACAACGTGTTTTCGCCGCTTATCACTAGTAAAAGTGAAAAAAGAACAAGTATATATCGACAGTTAGAAACGTGATATTATAAACGGAAAGTTAAATAACAATTATAAAGTAAATGAACGACAACAGAAACGCAACATTAATATATTCGTGTGAGTTTGCGAAGTACATGTTATATCCTAAGTTTGACAAATAATATTAAAAGTTCTCTATGCCTATCTACCTACGCCCATCTGTTTAACCTTTCTTTCAAATCTGTCATTATAAAAAGGGCAAATTTGGCAGTCAATAATTATACGTTAATTTGACACGTTCTTATATCACTGTGTAGTTTTGTAATGTAGGCCCAACCTCTAACTTGTGTTCATGTAGTTATTCATCCCAAGTTACAGTGTTAAGTTTTACTATTGTTAACATAACATAAACATAACAGTTAGATGCTACACCAAAGGTGTTCCAACATATAAACTATAAAATCTTGCAGCTGGTTTTGTTAACTATAGACCTATACCTGTGCTTGTTGCCGACATTCTTTCGTGATGCAAGAGTAGGCCTAATTGTTTTATTTGGTAATGCTTGCTGTAATAAGAATTATAAAGTATTTACAATTAATTGCCAACATTCAGGCCTATAGAACAATTCCATGTTTGAATTTCGAAATGGATGTTCTACAAGACAACTTGCTACCTTTTCAGAAATATCAACAAAGATAGTATGCGTTATTGAGTAGGCATAATTCTTTGTAATATCTGCCACTTTGGCCGCAAAAATATTGTAGTTATTGAAATTTAATGTAACTGTAAATTTTACGTCATAGTAAACACCCTAGACTCCCAGAGCTCCCTCCTGTTTACTTGGGAGTGCAGGTTTTGTAAAGGTTAGATTACATTACGGAGTGTATGTGTTAAATTGAGTATTTCTAAAGCAGCTGTATGAGATAGTTTTCAATAAGGGCCTGGCTACAATTGACATACCTAACACATTCACAGTTATAGCGATAAGAACATACAAAACACAAAAGCACAGCGGCTGGCAACAATTTATATAACGATAATAATATTAGTGTGTTTATGTTGCTACATTTGTACTGAAGCAATTAAGGTCTGTACATATAGTTGTTAGTGGGTTTTTTCAAAAATAATTATTTTCAATGTATCTGAGACATTTTCTAAATGGTAAATTATTTACATTTCAATTTTTACTTTAAACATTACCTAAAAGCGTTACAAAACTTCCGTGGTTGTGATTAACCAAAAATAAACAAAAGAATATATCTTCCCGAGCAATGAAGTCAAATACACACTTTCTTGATTTGTAAATAAGTTTTTCAATTGATAACATAATATAAGTGTCGGGGCTTCTGATTGGCTGTTTATTGACGCACAGCTATAGAAACAGGGAAAGTTAAACCAAGTGCTTATCACTATGCACAGCCACTTGCCTTTAGGTATTACTTTCATAATTTATCCTTTACATTATCATTTTGCTGTCTTTGTGGATATGTATTGGTTTTACATTAATAATAAGACATTTATTTCAACTTTATGTGTGCACGCATGAACCATTTTTGTAAGTATAGTAATTTTCTTTAAGTACTTTTCTCATTTAAGTTTTCAGTTTTGCTGCAGTCACTGTAATGAAGGAACTACAACAATGATGAGAGTCCATGCACCTTACCTGTAAAATTGGTTTCTTGAGGTCTGTGTGGGTTTGACAAAAAGGAAATGTTGCACCCATTTGGGCCACAAGAGACACCGGAAATGTGGCCATCACCGGATCGGCATTTCACTTAGCTATAAATAATACACATTATTTTTAGAATTATTTTGTACAAATTAAGGTTGTATGCCCTTCTTTTACCACTTCAATTCACAGTATAAATGTTCAGTTCATTTTTGGAGGGTCTCAGAATGGTATGAACACAGAGTAACGGTGTCAAAAAAAAACTATACGTACATATACACAATTGCACTTGTTGATATGTTTATATTTTTAGTGTGAATTATTTTTATTTTATATATAAGTTATAGGCCTATGTTGAAATATATTTATTTCCAATTATAAAGGTGCGTATAAACCAATCCTTACAATTTTCATGTACATGCACATATTTTAGAAATTTTACTTTTTTTTAATATAATATATTTTATATAATGTCACGCTAGTCCAACACGTTAAGTTTATTAGCACCATATACTTCAGTGCAGTGGTGTACTCAATTGTTTGGCTCAGATCCCCACGTCTTTCCTTGCCTCCATGCCTTCCCCTTTCCCCTTCGTGTGTCATTATTTTTTGATTTGTCATTTTTTATTTAAGTCCTTACACGGCCTCGCTCTACCTACTTTATATGCTTCAGGCATCTGCTACGTTACGCCGCTACCTTATGCCTGCAGGATGTATGTTTTTTGCCTGATGACTTAGTTGCACCTAACTTCAGTCAGCTGAGGCCAAACACAGCTACCATGTTTTAGAGCTGACGTTTTACTTAGAAAATGGTAAGTCATGGGAAACGTTAAGTTTGCGGTACAGTTTTTAAATGCTTGGTAATTGTGTGACAATTGGTGTTGTACATTGGGTGTGCAGTAGTGCTAGTCTATTTCGAAATCTGGATTTGGCTGCCCTCCCAAATTATTCTTCGGCTTAACTAATGTGTGTCCTTTTTTAACGTGTTGTGTTGGTCCATGTTCACCACCAAAGTTTAATGTTTGCTTTTTCGCAGTTTCCATGACTTCATCGCTAGGCCGTTCATTTTTCAATTGTTTGTTGTGTAAAGTTTTAGTCTACCGGAGCTGTGAGATGACATGCATATATGTATCCATATATATGCATAAATATATACACATATATGCATATATACATTACATATATCATGTGTTATACATCATATATGTCATATATGCTTTATGTTTTATATATAATATACGTGTTACATTTAGCAGTCCTAAAATGTATACATTGAGTTTATTAACATGTGGCAATCACATGGCAATGTTTGTTTACATGTGGTGGAAGGATACATAATGGACAAGAAAGTAGAAATTTAGCAGGGCTTTCAAAAGTGCTCACTTTTTCGTGAACGGCCTATACTCGCACATTTCCCTGGCCAGTTATAGTCCAAGTCACTGCTACTTCCAACTTTTCTGATGCCCTTGCTGTGATCTGAGCGAGTCCTTACTTGACACTCGCGTGAACGTAGCATCACACAAAGCGGGGAATCAGGAGGCGAGGGATTGCGTCAAACGGTAGCCAGTAAACAGTATGGCGATACATGAAACAGCGCGCGGGTATAGGCCAGCGCGAGGTTCGTCGCGGGGCCAGACGGCAGCGAGACGCCGGCCGTCGGGACGTCAGCCATTGGCGGACCTCCCAAGGAGGGCCTCGGAGAGGGGTGTACCGGGGACCGCCGCTGCTGATACGTCGAGGTGACGCAGCCTTCGGCAACAAGGATTAAGGAGAACTGGTTCCATAACTTTACGTCGGAGAGACTTTAGTTTGGTATTTAACACAAGTAACTTTCGCGTTATTGAACAGAAGTAAAACATAATTACTCTCCCGTTTGTCATAACGTAATTATTGTATAGGCGGTTCACGGTAAAATGAGCACTTTTGAAAGCCTTGCTTAAGATCTTCTTGTATGCTTTGGTCAGGTGAAAACGTAGAATTGTTAGAAAAGTAAATATGTTACAAATCTGGTAATTTTTATACATAGATGCATTAAAAAAAACATAAAGCGAAAGAAATAATTCAAGTTATCACAAATGGTTAACTAACACTTTTTATTCGCCTTACAGATATGGAACTACTTTCCCTCCATCGTTACCAACTTTACTGGGCGCATGTCACTCAGTTCACCCGTTAAAACATACGCAGGTAGGGGCAGTGACTTTTTTCTAAGGTTGATTTCAAAAGTGCTCACTTTATCGTGAACAGCCTCTAAAGTAAAAGTATTGTACTCTTGTGAGTTACAGACGCTTAAGGAGAGTTCCATCTTTGTGTTCAGCACATCACCCCCTTAGTGCGTGACCTGTCAGTTAAAGCGTGGTCACAGCACCCTATTGAAGTTCTATTGAAGTTCTACTTACTGGATATTCCTCCGCCTCGGGCAAACAACGCGTAGTCAAGTCTAAAGGCTGTTCACCATCAAGTGAGCACTTCTGAAATCAACCTTATAAAAAAGTCACTATCCCTACCTGCATATATTTAACGGGCGAACTGAGTGATATACGCTCTGTAAAGTTGGTAACTATGAACGGATAGTAGTTACATACCTAAACGTCGAATAAAAAGTGTCAGATAACCATTTGTGATAACTTAAATTATTTATTTCACTTTCTATTTATTTTTATGCATCGACGTGTAAAAATGAGCAGATATTTAAACATTATCTTTTGTAATAATTTCACAGTTGCACTTAACCGACGCATGAATAAAGTGGCGAGGCCCATGGCAATGTTAATCTTGCATAAGGCGGAAGAATACACAACGTGCATATAAGTACATCTTAAGGAGGGCTTTTAAAAATGCTCATTTTACCGTGAACAGCCTATAGAAAATTACACCGATGGTACCACACATCGCATTCTTGCGCACTCTGAGTAATAATAATAATTTGCACATGAAATAAGTCGTACTAGGCATTTCCAGCACACCTGTTATCTCTCTATTTTTATTCATATTCTTGTAAATGAAATTGTTAAATTTATAGATAAAATACGAGTAAAATTTTTAATTAACCAAAAATAACGTACACTTTAAAATCTGTATCAGTGAGAATTTCACTGGTTTATTCAGTCAAACGTGTCTGACTGACTCAACAGTCATTTCAGTGAATTTAACTGATGAATCGGTGAAAAAATGCTAGATTTCCTTCACTTATTGATTCAGTGACATTATCCACTGATACATCAGTCTTTTTTTTTTTTTTTTTTTTTTTTTTCCCCTCAGTGTTTTATTTTTGACTAATATACAATTTAAACAGCGTGTAAAAATGGCCGTTAAACAAAGTGTATTAACTGATACAACAACGAATACAAACAATACAACCATTACAAAATACTTTCTACAAATGTGTTCCGTTTTTCAAAACGCCAGTTTATGAGGTAATAGGAACACAGCAGCTGGTAGTGTGTGTGTTTTTTTTTTATGCACCAGGTGACACGGGGAAAACTCTTCTCATAACTTTAATTTTGTCAGAAATCAGAAAAGAAAAATATTGTAATTGCGGTTGCATCGTCAGATACGGCTGCGACTATATTGCCACGTGGCAAAACTACGCATTCAATTTCCAAAATACCCATAGATGCTTATCGGTTAAAGCAACCCGTGTGTGTGTGTGGCATTTCCAAAAACCGTCAAAGCGATGAAGTCCTTCAAGACTGCGTTTTAATTGTCTGAGATGAATGAACAATGGCGTATAAAGTTTGTATTGAAGTTGTCGATCGAACATTACAAGATTTAAGGAACGATAGTAGGCCGTTCGGCGGCGTTAAAACTTTATTTTCGGGAAATTTTGGACAAATATTACCCGTTCTTATATTCGAGGGACGCGGGCAGACGAAGTGATACGGAGGCATATCCAAAAATTACTTCTAAAAGAAAACACGAGAGCAAGTGCTGGTAATGATCAATTTTTTTTTCCAAGATATTGTTAGATGCTGGAGAAGGAATAGTTGCACACAATGGCAATATGGAAATTATTTTACTAATGACTCTTTGTGAAGTTGGTGAACAATAAAGCATATTAATCAGAGAAATATATCCGGACGTACAGAATCTCAACACAAAAGAGTATTCTTTGTAGTGTAAAAGGTCAATTTTAGCACCAAAAAATGATCAAGTTATTGATCTGAATACAAAAATTCTTAAAATCATTCCTGGGGACACGAAAACATACATATCAATTGACACAATATGTAATCAAGATTAGGCTGTCCACTGTCCAGTAGAATTTTTGAACAGCATTTCTGCCTAATCATAAAATACAGTTGAAAATTCGAGTACCGATTACATTATTCGGAAACTTGAATCCACCTAAACTTTTTAACGGAACTCGTCTAAAAGTATCTGGATTACAAAGACATATTATAGAAGCTGTTATTTTTACCGGATGCGCAAAAGGAGAAATAGTTTTCATACCAAGAATTCGAATCATACCCACAAACTACCCGTTTCGGTTCAAGAGATTGCAGTTTCCCGTTAATTTATGGTTTTCTATGACAAGTAATAAAACGCAAGGGCAGACTTCTTCCAGAGTAGGCATAGAATTGAGTAAAAGTTGTTTTAGTCATGACAACTATACGTATCATGCTCTCGAGTTAGTGATTCGACAAATATATTGTACTTGCTCCTAAGCGCAAAATCAAAAATGTAGTGTTCAGGGAGGCACCGATATCAGGATATATTTAGTCGCAGGTTAACGCGTGCGTGTGAATATAAATAAACGCCATCAGCTTAACCCATTCACACCCAGTGTACACATTTGTGCACATTACGCATGTGTGGGAAATTTTTAGTCTTAGTAAACACTGCGGAACTCGATTACCAATGATTTTTTACCTTTGGGTAAATGATTCGCAAACCATCTTACTGGTATAGGTCATAATTGGTACGAAAAGCTGTAGCCGAACATATAGCTTACATCTCATTGGCTGTGACAACAAAACAAGTGTTGCCTTGGCTTAAGTACAGCACGCATCTAAATCTTTTTGTTTGCAACACCTGACACCGTAAATTTAAGTGGGTCTGAAAGGGTTAACGCGAGGGTCAGGGGTAACCAAATGTAAGAAATGAAACTGCCATATACAGAAAAAACAGTTACGTAATGAACAATAAAGAACTGGAATACAAGTATGGCTACAATGCATCAAGTGCGATACACTTTATGCGACTTGTAAAGACCTTGTTCCTTTGCTTGCCACAAAACAACATAGGCTACATTTAAACCATTAGTCACGCAAGAGAGAGAGGAAACTGCTAAGCGCTGATGCAAACAGATATATAAAAATTAAATGTAAAGGAAAATAATAATAAAAACTTACCATCCAGCTCAATCGCATATTACACACGTGACCAGTACTGTACGCTGCGTTAAACGATGCTAGACAATCCCAGGCCGTCCTGGTTAGTACAACAGAATAGCAAACGACTTCCTTACGAACCGATTGAAACGAAACCATCACATTCAGAGTACAACCAACACTCAACACTATCACTAATATCTTGAAAATCTTTAAGGCAGTCCAGGTGGTCGGCCGACCACCGACGCGGGCGCCGTGCAGGTCTCGGCAAGTTGAAGGGATGGCACATAACACTAGCAGAGATAGAGATAGATAGATAGATAGAGAGAGAGAGAGAGAGAGAGAGAGAGAGAGAGAGAGAGAGAGAGAGAGAGAGAGAGAGAGAGAGAGAGAGAGATGCTTCAGGCTGCAGGGTGGCAGACCAGCCGCGTCACACATGCACTTCCCTTTACGAGAAGACTGCAATTATATGTAAACAAGTATTTCGTTTAAATATCATACACTTGTACTTATCTCGAATACATACCATTTATATAGAAATAACAGTAAATGTATGAACTTTGTAATGATGAGTAAGAAAGCATCGAAACACATACATTTCAACTATGTATGTACTCTGTTTTTCAGTCATCCCATCAAAACATATGCACCCAGGCAGTGCTGGAGACAGTTCACCGACCGTAAGAATAAGGCAGTGCACTCTCATAGTGAGGCTATCATTTCACAGGAAAAAATACCACATGATACACAATTAAAACTTCTGTGTTCTATATCTACGTATTTAAGTACCGAACACATCATCCAACAAATGGAAGGTTCGAGAAATAACTGAAACTAGGAACACACAATCTAGTGATGACGTCATACGCCTGTATGTGCCTGCAGTGGTTGGTGAAGAGTTATGCATTTATTGCTATTCTTAACAAAATAACACTCACATACACACATTATTCATTCAATAAATCATCTAGCTCCAAGTTCATCAATAACCGAATTTATCTCATCACTAACAGAAAGCTATCCTGTTCTTTTGCAATGGAACCAACATCAGCAGGCTGCACGTCTTCCTTCGCAGAAGGTTCACAATACATGTCTGCATGTATGTTCTTATGTGATGAGCATGTTGTGGGATACCTCTGGACGAGAGATCTACGTTCGAATCCGCGTTTATTCTACCCCCATATTCAGCAACACGTTTATGGTGTCGCTTTGTAGATGCTGGCATTTCATCATCATCATTATCATCATCAGCAGAATATGTACATTTCAGTATAGTTTCCACAACATTACCAGCAGTTTTGGGGGCCTTGCTGCATTCTCATCTTCCTAACTAGATGTAACATCTTAGTTTTTTTCACTTGACATGTTAGTAGTACATGTTTGCTGATTACAATTGATGTAGGTTCCAAATGGCTCGCACTGCCCATTATAAATGTCTGCAACACTTTTTTTTATTTCCTTCAACGCTTACTGTTTTGAAACACAATGTAGGCCCTGGTAATGCTGTGAGCACTCGAATTGGCTGCCTCCCATGCACAGGATGTTTTCAAGGTAGCGCTACTGTTACACACACACACACACACACACACACACACACACACACACACACAGAGACACACACACACACACCACATTTCAGGAGCTGGTGTAAGACGAATGGGAAGAGAGCAGCAGGGGGGGGGGGGGGAAGAAACTTCAACACGGAAAGATGAACGAGTGTAAAGAAGGTGAGTGGTTGAATTGTCAACTTCGCAGGCTAGACAGCGATCGACCTGATAAGGCAACATATTTCCGTGCAGCAACCATGCTGATGTTTGTTTTGTACCACATAGCCACCAGTCATCTATTGAGGCAACCCAGACGAGCAATGCAAACTAGCATGCAGCGTGAACAGTATACAAGCGAGTATCATGTAAAAACGGTTGTCATTTCGTCGGCGAGCGTGGTGGTGGAAAAAAATCGTTCCGACTACATTCATCTAGTGCGATCGCGTGCTCTGTTACAATATGGAGACGGAAGAAATGGATGAAGACTTACCCTCTATAACAACGTCAGTATCGCCAACAGCAATGGACCTTGGAGATTATCTACAAACATCACGGAAACAATGTTACTACTGTGGAAATACTTTTAGTAAAAGCAGTGATGCACGCCGACATGAAAGTAGCTATTGCAAGTTCAGCGCAGAATAAGAGACGTACTAATGTGATAACTGCGATGCGGTATTTACCCGCAGGCAATGTTTGTCGAGCATTGGGATGAGTGCAAGTATTGATACAAGACATTCGCGAACAGCTCCAGTGTCAAACGACATGAAGATAGTAACTGCCCATTTGCCATCGCCTACAAGAATCACCCATGTGATAACTGCAGTGCATGTGGCGTGAATGCGCACAGCAGAAATTGTTCTATAAAAAAATACTCCATAGTTGTTTTGCTCGAATAAAGAATAAGTTGAGCTTGTATCGAATATTATAATGTATTCATTAGACACGCATTAATTACACACTACACGCGCACATGTCAATCACACTCATCCGTCATCTGACCTTCACCATTTTCATCTGCTAGCGAACACGTCAGGTGATTGACATCTTGCAATCATTCACGGCTGCTTGAGCAATACACAGATGCCGCCCCCACCATCTTAATTTCTCCAGTCGTCCGCTTGAGTGCACCTGTCAGGGGGTCTCTAACGTCGTTTGCGTTACCAATGGCGGCCGCTAGCTGGTGTCGACACACGTGGCCGAATTCCGTCGTGCATCAGGCAGAACACTCGCACATACGTGGAGTACACGGGGTGCAAGTAGCTCAAATAATGCCAGACGCATGGGGTTCGGATCCAACCGCCAATGAGGGTTCCGACAGCGCACGGGGACTACAGCGGCGTGGTTCGTCTGCGAGGGCTGGGGGAACCTCGTGCAGCATATTAAGCCGACCCACACGTGGAGAAATTAATTCACATCCATGAACCATCACTGTTCTGGGTGCTCTTCAGCAATAACGGTTAGCGGCTCCAGACTTCGAATCCGCACGAACAGAGTCGACGCTGCCACAGGCCTGTGTCAGGTTCGTTTCTCTCAACTGCCCAAGTTGCACGAACTCCCAAACCTGCACAGCACAGTGTTTCTCTCACTTGGATGTTGCGTCACAACTCTTTTGCGCCATTTTTCCCTTCGTTGGTGCAAGTTAGTTTGGGCACGCTGTGTAGCACAAACTGTATTAGCCTTTGATTAGATGTAGCTGGTGTAGTTTTCGAGATTAGACCATAGTTTGGTCCCAAGAACGAAGTATAGGCCTATCAACGTGACGTGAAAGTTTATAGTTTCTAATTTTGTTTCGTGGGTGCCTTAGAAATATAAGTGCGATGGCACAAGGAAATTAAAATGTGCGACCAAAACTTATGCCTAATACTCTTTGTAAGATACAAGTATAAGCTACGAATTAAGCATTAAGTGCTATGGCATTAGGATATTTCGACTGCTCCCAGAAAATTACACCATTAAACGCTTTCGGAAATTCATAAAAAAAAAAAATATGCTACTTAATCAAACGTAGTAATAATCATCTTCACTTGAAGAACTGATTCTTGCAGTTTGTTTCACTCAATCTGTTCGCTCAGTTCCACCATCACAAAATTATGTTGTAGCTACACTGCCTAGCACTGCACTACACAAACTATCGTTGAAAGAAACAAAGTCATTGAGTCTAACCGCTTTTTTAATCCGCAAAGTCTTAAAAAAAATTTTAACTTATTGACAATAAAAACGCTGAATCAAGCATATCAATATCATGAAATGTTCAGAATTCAAGCACTGGCCACGTTAACATTGAACCTATATGCAGAAGTTCCCATACGCTCAATGTCCAATTATCATCGTAGGTAACCGTATTGGTGATAGGTTCAATAGTGGTAGGGGCCACGGTGACGTAGTGGTCAGACTACTCGCCTCCCAGCCAGGCGAACAAGGGTCGATTACCGGCGGGGCCACTCCCAGATTCTCGCACGTGGGAATCGTGCCGGACGATGTCGCTGGTCGGCGGGTTTTCTCGGGCATCTCCCGTTTCCCCCGCACTTGCATTCTGGCGCTGCTCCATACTCACCTAACTTCGCCCTCATCGGCTAGGCAACACTACTGCATTATGAGGTCAGAGAGAACGCTCTCTGGACGTATCAGTTCGTCGGAGAGAGTGCGAAAGAGCGAGAGCACAGAGAGAGGCATGAAGTTGTGTACTCGCTGGCGCGCTCTCGCACTCTCTGGCCACGCACCATAATTGTTTTCCGGTTTTTCCGTGTGTTAATAAGGTTATAGCAGCTTTCTGGGCGGAAACCTCGTCGCATTTTACATGTAAGTGAATAATTTCAACTGTTTTAAACAACGAAATAACTTACATAACACGTATTTATAAAAATATAAATACGAATATCTGACAAAGTTTCGTTTTTTTGTCACTTTGCTGCAACATGATGGTATTTTGTAAAATAAAAATAATAGTATTTTATGCACTAACAATTATTCTGGTAGCGTTAAAATTATTTGTGAATTATTTCGAACACATATATGTTATTTACAATAGCTATGATCACGATTTTAGCTTAACATTATTTCCCGCCTTTTGGCATCAGCTGTCTCTACACGAGCGTGTCTGTCTCACTTCCAGACAGCGAGAACGTGAGAGAGCGGGAAACAGTGCTCTCTCGCCAGGTTGTGCGAAAGAGTGCTCTCTCGAAAGAGTATTCTTTGAATTGAGACACGGCCCAAGTTAGCAGCGAGTTTCACAGTCATATCAACAAATGTGGTGAATCACCGCCTTGTATCTCTGTAGGACGGTGTGCGTCATTAGAATGACGAGCTTGCACGTCACAGATGACCTTCTACGATGTCATCCATAGCAAAATGCAATCCACGATAATTAATTGAAATAAACAGTTGGCTCTTCTTGTACTCAGCTTGTTTTGCCAATGTCTTTCAAATGCCTACATATCACCTACAATCTGCAGCCTCGTTGTATACCTCAGTCACAGAGTATCTAAAGGCTGTTCACGATAAAGTGAGCACTTTCGAACTCAACCTTAGAAAAAAGTCATTGCTCCTACCTGCTTGTACTTCAATGGGCGCACTGAGTGACATACGCCCAGCCAAATTGGTAACGATGGATGGAAAGTAGTTCCATATCTTAAAGTCGAATAAAAAGTGTTAGGTAACCATTTGTGATAACTTAAATTATTTATTTTTCATTTTCTGTTTTTTTTTATGCACCGGAGTGTAAAAATTACCGGATTTGTAAAATATTTACTTTCCTAATAATTTCACATTTTCACCTGACCGACGCATGAATAAAGTGATGAGACCCATGGCGATTCTAATTTTACATAAAAAGGGAGAATACATAACGTGCATACAAGTAAATCTTAAGCATGGCTTCCAAAAGTGCTCACTTTAGCGTGAACAGCCTATAGTTAAGAATACTGAGGTAAAACAAGCCGCTTATAAACTGTAAAATTATGTTGTAATTTTGACTGAGAATTTGTTTGAAATTTTACAAATGTTTACAACAGTAGAAAATTATCTGTTGTAAAATTGATCGTTTGTAAAACTACCAGATACGTGTTTGTAATAGACCTCAAGAAATGATTCTACTATGCTGATCCGTATCCACGAGCTCAATCAAAATGGCGGACACCCAAGAAAGTAAAACCACATAAAGCTGCTTGTGCGAAAACTATGGGTGATATAAAGTGTAGCTGCGTGCAAAAGGGAATGTATTGCAAGTTTTAATAACTTAAAACAACTCAAATAAACATAATAAAACGACCACCATTTTAAAAACACGTGACGTTATTACTCATTTGGTCATTTACTGTAAATGTTAATGTTCCACACGTACACAGAGCTCTAAAAATGAAACTAATATGTTCTTCTTAACAGAATTAACTCGACTTTTATTTTGTAGGTATTTACTAGTTTATTCAGTACAGAAGTAATTATGAAGCTCGTAAGTCAAGTTGGTATTGTGATTGAGGGTGTGGGAACAGGTAGATAGATTACAGGGGACGTGAGTTAGTCCCTACTCTCTGCTATTAATTCATCACATTTGTTTTACAGAAGAGGAATAATAATTTTATGCCCACTTCTCAATAAAGTAAGTAGAAATACAAAGTCTATCCTTTGTATTAATACAAATATATGTTAGGGCAGATTTTACAAGAAATTCGTTTGTGGTTCCACAAAGGATTTTCTTGGCAACTCGGTTTCTTATAAGAGTACAAAGTACTTACGGCAGGTCACACTACAGCAAAATGACGTCACTGGCATGCAAACACGCTGGAACGCCATTCGTCACTCAGCGCCTGGTACGGCAACATAATATGTTGGACGAATGTAGTTCCCACAGCGGGTGCTGTTATTATATGTTTCAGCTAAGATTTCAAATCATTTTATTTTCAAATCAGGCTCACTAAGAAGGTTATTAAATAATGCTTTCAGTGGACACACCTAATACTACCAAAGTAGAAGGTTAGGTTGAAAACGGTTTGAGAGATAAGGAGATAAAATATCTAATGCAAAATGTATAACTAGGCCGTCGTTTTGTAAAAGCGTCTCATCCGTACATTGCAAAACTCAGTCATTACACTCTAAATCCGAATCAGTGATTTCAATTGGTATAATTATTTTACTGAGTCTTCAGTTAACGAGCTATTCAAGGTAAAGCGAGCACTTTTGAAAGCCATCTCGCTTGGGATAATAGTCAATATACAGTATTTTATTGTAGCCTTAAGGGTCATGGTGCACGAATATCGCATATTTATATAATTTTTGCCACAATTTGTTTTACAAGGGAATATTGAAAATTTTTGGTTCTACAAGACGTAAATGACAATTTTGAACATCTTATAACATGGTTAAAAATCCCCATTGTTCGTTATTCTCGGAGCTATGATTGAAGACAAGAAAAAAAATTCCTTTCATTTATTCCACCAGTGCCCCGAGAATAATGAAGATAGTGAACATCTAACAACTTAAAAAGGTGTTGAAAATTATTGTTTACGTCATGTCCAGCTAAAAAATTCAATAAACTCGTTGGAAAACTACTTATATCGAAAATCGGGTAAATGTACTGCTTTCATGCATCATTCCCCTTAACTTTCGAATGCGGTGGAATATGCATACTGTGTTTATTATTACTTACATGATTATTTATTTTAAAAGGTGGTTAAAGGATGAAATCGCCGAAAGGAAAAAGTAACTAGAACCTCTAAAGAGCTCGCTTTACCGCGAACAGCCTATACTCGTAAATCAGCGAAAAGTGCTGAGGTTTTCGCAATTCGTTAGGAATCAGTAGAAATCGGTGTTTAATCAGCGAATACCAGCCACTAAACTGATTAATAGAATTTTAATTGTTCAAGCGGAGCAGTTTCAACACATGTGCTCCGCAGCCACACCTCGTTTCACCCTCATCAGCTCTCAAGACCTCCATGTTAAGAGCCGTCCAAATCTTTCCCCTCCACTACTTTCGCACGGGGGTATACGCTTCAACTTCTGGTTTCCAAAACGAGGGCAAGTTTCTATTTTTCTATGGCAGTAGCCATGTTCATTTGAATCTTAGCTTCTGTCTCCCTGCCCCCTCTCGATCGTACTGTGCGTTATAGGCTGTTCACGGTAAAATGAGCACTTTTGGAAGACCTGCTTAAGATCTACTTGTATACAAGTTGTGTGTTCTTCCGGCTTACGTAAAATTAACATTGCCTCAACACTTTATGGGCCTCATCACTTTATGCATGAGTCGGTCAAGTGAAACTGTGAAATGATTAGGAAAGTAATTATTGTACAAACGTGCTCGTTTTCAGCACTTCGATTAAAAAAAAAAAATAAAAACAGAAAGCGAGCGAATTAATTAAGTTATCACAAATGGTTAACTAACACATTTTATTCGAGCTTAATATATGGAACTACTTCCTCCTCCATGTCACTCACTGCGCCCGTTAAAATACATTTAGGTAGGAGCAGTGACATTTTTCTAAGGTTGATTTCAAAAGTGCTCACTTTATCGTGAACAGCTTTAATATGTTTATGCATGCTGTTACGCGCGTGTAAAACTAATTTCATCTGGACAAAGGTTTTAAATATGTAAATAACATAACTTCTACTGAGATATACCCGGGCCGGATTACGGGATTTTCGCAAGTGGGAATCGTGCCGGACGATGCCGTTGGTCGGCGGGTTTTCTCGGGGATCTCCCGTTTCTCTCGCCCCTTCATTCCGGCGCCCTTCCATTTTCACTTCAATCACCCTCATCGGCTCGCAATACGTCGCTGTTAAGAGCTGCTCAAATCTCTTCACTTTATTTCTACTTAAATATCGTTTTTTTTTTGTTATGTCAAGAGCTATAAAAAATTATATTTTGAAAATAATGGAACAACCCCAGTACGCAGTGAGTTGTAGACACTCGTTACAAAGTGGTAGTCGACTCAAGAGGGCGACTTCCCTCCTAACTGACAAGTGGAGTGGTAACAGCACCCCCCCCCCCCCACCCATGCTCGGCGCCTGCGTGTACGCCCACTAGTTGCGCCGGGACGTGCAGGGCGTCCTGACCTCTTGGGCTGTGTGTTCCCTGCGATCTGGTGAGGGAAACTTCCTCAGTCCGCAGAGAGATACCGTCTGGGTGGTATAAGGGCCCTCACACACCCCCCGCTCTGAGCTTCGGCAATGATGAGAGAGAGTGTACGCCCACTTAAGCAGTAGGGGATGATATGACCCGAGCGTACGGGCTGGCGCGTTACATAAAGTGTTGTGCAACTTTACTCTGACAGCCAGCAAAGTGATGAATAGTGGAGGAGATATTGCAATGGTCGTGCCGTGTGGATGTGGGGTAACAAAACCAGTGTTGACCCCTTCGTTCGCGCATTAATTCGCTAGCTCTAGTGTTGCAATCATGTGATGATGTTGTGTGCCCTGAATCTGGGTTGGGCGATCTCTCAACTAACGAACAACGTGGTGCCTGCTCAATGATAAAGTCAGCACTTTTGAAATAAAGCTTAGAAAAATATCACTTCTCATACCTGCATATATTTTAACGGGCTCACTGAGTGACATGCGCCCAGTAAAGTTGGTAACCAGGAAGAGAAAGTAGTTCCATATATTAACGTCGAATAAACAGTGTTTGGTAACCTTCCGTGATAACTAATAATTATTAATTTTTCGTCCTGTTTTTTTTAATGCATAGTAGTGTAAAAATTATCAGATATGTAAACTATTTACTTATCTAATAATTCCTAAATTTCGCTTGACCAAAGCATGAATAAAGTGATGAGGCCCATACCAGTGTTAACTATATGTAAGGCAGAAGAATACGCAATGTGCGTAAAAGTAGATCTTTAGCAGGGCTTTCAAAAGTGCTCATTTTCCCGTGAACAGCATTAACATCTTCCATATTCTAGATATGCAGGACCTTTCACAAATATGGTCACCGATAAAGAAGACTTTTATTACTAATTATTCCACTGTAAACATAAAATACACGCAACCCACTTTAAATTCGAAACAGGGGAAACTGCTCCAAATCAGCGAGTTTCACTGCAGATCTGTTAAAACTGCTCCAACTGAGTAAATAAAATTCCACCGATCATTTTAGTTGCTTGTATCCACAGACGCCATAATGACGCCACAAGAACGTTCTCTGGTAGTCTCAATTGATCGGGAATACCTCGAAAGAGCGAGAGAGCATGAAGTTACTCTCTGGCGTTCTATCGCACTCTCTGATCACGCACCGTAATGTTTCGACGTTTGAATGATGTCATTGTAGCTTCCCGGGACAAAACCGTGCCGCCAATTCCTGCACGCGAATAACTGTCTCTGTTTTAGTAATGAAAATAACTCACACAATAAATATTTTTAAATGTAAAGATATGAATTTCTGACAAAGTATAACGCTTTGTCCGTGCTGTTTTTTTGCCACTATGTTAAACAGTACACACGTACAGTTGCTATAACAATACTAAACTGTATTAAAACAGAAAAAAAAAAAGTTTTCATGGCTTAACAGTTATTCCGGTAGTGCTATAATTATTTGCGATTGTGAAACTTTTCGAACACGTATAAAGTATTTCCCATAGCTAAGCTATGGAGCTATGGTCGTGATTTAAGTTTATAGTCCATTCACGGTATCTTCGGCCTTTTTAATCAAACCTTTGAAAAATCTCCCCATGTATGACGTGTTTTGTTATTTCCTTAATACGTCCTGTATCACAAGCGTTTTATACTTGTGTTCATAAAAGTTACTTTTTATTCTGATAAATTGAAAGGTTAATCATATTTTATCTATAAAATATAATGCTTCATTTATAAATAATCTGAACAAAAATCAGGGAGAAAATAGTTATGCTGGCAGCGCCTAGTGAGAAATAGTCCTTATACAAAATACTGTTAGACTTAGTGCGCAAGAATATGGTGCGTTGTCCTTCTGGTGTAGTTCTCCAGGCTTAGTTAAGCTCAGTTTGCACGAGGCACGAGGAAGTAGAACTTCAGCAGGGCTTCAGAAATAGTCCTTATACAAAATACTGTTAGACTTAGTGCGCAAGAATATGGTGCGTTGTCCTTCTGGTGTAGTTCTCCAGGCTTAGTTAAGCTCAGTTTGCACGAGGCACGAGGAAGTAGAACTTCAGCAGGGCTTCAGAAATAGTCCTTATACAAAATACTGTTAGACTTAGTGCGCAAGAATATGGTGCGTTGTCCTTCTGGTGTAGTTCTCCAGGCTTAGTTAAGCTCAGTTTGCACGAGGCACGAGAAAGTAGAACTTCAGCAGGGCTTCAGAAATAGTCCTTATACAAAATACTGTTAGACTTAGTGCGCAAGAATATGGTGCGTTGTCCTTCTGGTGTAGTTCTCCAGGCTTAGTTAAGCTCAGTTTGCACGAGGCACGAGGAAGTAGAACTTCAGCAAGGCTTCAGAAAAGGTGAAGTAACCGTGAATGTCGGTTGTCTGCTTGACGTAGTGGTTGTCGCAGTTCCATACACAGAGAGAGAGAGAGAGAGAGGGAGAGAGAGAGAAGCAGTGCTCTCGCCAGGCTGTGCGAAAGAGTGCTCTCTGCGAAGAGAATTCTTGAACACGAGGCAAGAGCTGAGACACGACGTAAGTACAAAGCAACATGTGCTAATGTGGGTCAGCGGGTCGCCGCTGACTGCCGTCTCCCGGCGACGACCTTATTACCTTCCCCCCCCCCCCCCATCCATCCTCCTCCTCAGTCCGGTAAAGGATCGCCAATCCCTCACCACGTCTCCAACACACCTTCTGAAATAACCCCTGCCCTTACAAGCAGCCAATGCTTACATGCTGTTCACGGTTAACCAACCACTTTTCAAATCAAACCTTTGAATGAAAAATATCACCGCCCACACCTGCACGCAGTTTAACAAACATAGTCTCCCTTATGCCCAGTAAAGTTGGTAACAACGCAGGGAAAGTAGTTCTATGTCATAAGGTTGAATTAAAAGTGTTATAGAGAGACAGTTGTGAACACTGAAATGATTAATTTTGCTATCTTTTTTTTAATCATACAAGTGCATCAACTGGATAATTTTCAAAATGTTTACTTTTCTAATAAATTCGCAGTTTTACTTAACCAGGCCCACGGCAATGTTAATTCTACATACGGTGGAATAATACACAATGTGCATGCAATCAGATCATAAGCCTTCAAAAGTACTCAGTTTACCGTTTACAGTCTATAAGAACATTCATATGATGTTTTGTGTATTTTTTATAATTTCGTGGTATACCGGAATATATTTATCTGATAAAAGTACAACAGTTTAAAAAAATTAATATCGGGTAACTATGGGAATTATTAGTTTATAAAGGATGTTTAAAAAAAAGTATTCCATATTTTACGAGGTAGTAAGCACCAAAACAAGGAAAAATGACTAATAAAGATGTGTCCGAAAGGCCATGCCGTAAGAGCCACGAGTACTTGCTCACAATCGCTAAAGGAGGTACCCAATGTGACGTCCATTCATAATAATGCATCCTTGTGCCCTACGTCGTAAGAAATCACGCGCCCTTTGAAACACTCCTACTTGGTCTCGGATGTGATGGCAGGCATTGATGAGACGACGGGTCCTGTAGTGAGTGTAAATCATTTTTGAGGCTTCCATACACCAAAGCCTTCAGGTGTCCCCGCAACCAGAAATGCGAGGGATTAAGGTCAGGGGAACGTGAAGGCCAACTTAATGGTTCTCCCCGACCAAACCATTGCTCATTAAATGTCTCTGTTAGGTGTTCTCGGAAATTTCGGGGGAAATGGGCCAGTGCTCCATCAAGCATGAACCACATGTCTAGACTTTGTAGGTATAGCACATCCTCCAGCAAGACAGGCAATTTTAGTTTGCTGTGAAATCATGATACATTGCACCATTCGTAAGTAAGGTCCAGTTAGTCTATCGCCAATAATTCCTGCCCAAACATTGATTGAAAATCGGTGCTGAAACCTTGCTTCTTCAACTGCGTAAGGATTTCCTTGAGCCCATACACGTTTGCTATGGAAATTAGTACTCCCAGCTCACGTTACGGAGATATGCAGTTTCACAGTAGCAGTGGTGAACAAGTGTTCATAGCTGTTAAGTATGGGTTTTAGGGCCCATGTATACTAGACATATGGGATACTTTTTTTTTTTAACACGCGGTACGTTTTGTTGTACAACTGGAAAAATGTTGCATAATTAGCATTAGCGGCTATAATTAAAATTTATTGTTGACGTCATTATAATAATATATAGAAATTTTATGTAAATATTTTATGTGGTTCGCCCATAATTTCATTTTAAGTTTTACAATAATATTTAAATTTAAAAATAGACGGCAGGTATACCCTAATCGTAGGCGACCAAAATGCCATACTTCAGACACTTCATCGTGACGTTCCTGCGACTAAGAAACGTTTTCCTGAAACCATACATTGTGTTCGTGTAATTTTTTGAAATTTTGTTTAGTGCAAGTTTCATGGTTAAAATACTCGTAAAACCTGATAGAGGCGAAAGTCTTTTGCGAACAAGGAAGTATTCAAGTCCCATGTAGCCTACATACTGTACACACAGTGGTAGTATTTATGTTGCAGCATGTCAGTCACTCATTTCAACCAAAACACACTAATATTTTAGATACTTAACAAATCATTAATACGAAATTAAAATCTGTTTTCTACTTTCAAATTAACAATAGTAACATAAATAAATGTACAAGAACTACATAAACGTATAAAACGCAAATTTGAACAAACCACTTGCGCAAGAAGACAAAGGAGAAATAGGACAGTCTCTAGAGCGTGGTTTACACGCTTCCAGTAGCAGACCTGAAACGGGTCAGTAGAAGGTGTCAGCAGCGTATGTTCCAGCTGCTGGTAGCGTGTGAACAGTGCGGCTAGATTTATTTTTACTACCTTATTCTAAGTGTTAAGTTTAAGTCCGAAGGTAGGGTAGGTTTCTAATTGCGTCTCAGGGCTGAGCCCCTTACGCCTAAAGTAGAGGGAAATGAATGCAAATGAGGCGGGCATGGCGGCCGAGAGGGATAGGGTAAGCATGGCCTGCAGATTGGGGCCATGTCTACCTCTCTAAGTGTAGTGCAGTTAAAGCTACATTAGGAAGATGTATGGTAAATCCCGCATAGACACTGATAAAACCCATACCGACAGAAAAGGAGTTAAACTCGTGGGAGCACTAGTGAAAATGCTACAGGAGATAGCAGGTGTGGAATCCATGCTGATTAAAAAGGTAACGAAGAACTAGTAGAGAGGCGATGGGAGTTGTGGGCCAGCATGTTAAGAGGCACATGCGTCCTCGAGATGGGACTGCGCGGGCCGCCTGACAACCCGCACAGCAATATCGATAGCAGCGACATGAGGCTGGGCACCGCCGTGTCCAGCCATGTGCGCCGGAAATCCGGGCAGGCCAGTCATAGCACCGTCGCCATCTTGTCCCGTCTGCAGCGCTGCCAGGAACTCCGCGCCGCGCCGTGGGTGAAGGAACAGTGCGGGCTAGTAGCTGACCCAAATAAATGGGCCAACTACTGGCGGTGGGGGGTGGGGGGTTAGGGGGGCAACTACTTGGAAGAATTTTGTTTTCGCTCGCCTACTGGCCTTCCCCCACCAAGCGGCCTCTTCCCCAACCACTCTCACTGACGGACAGTTGCTGAGACACTTGTCAACACAAAGGGCCAGTTACTGAACCGTGTGTGCTGGGGCCCAGTCTGTTATTGTGTTCCTCGTATCGTTTGTGTGAACGCGTCGTTATACCGTCGCGTCGCCGTGAAAGATGGCTAATTGCTGGAGTGACGATCAGACAGTGAGATTTGTTGAACTGTCTCGCGAAAATGGAGTACTGTGGGATTGTTTCAATGGAGGATACAAAAATAGAGACAGCCGCCAATTTGCGTACCAGACTATAATAGATTGTATGATGGACAATAACATACATCTGACAGTCGCGGATGTAAAGTAAAAATTAAATGGTTACGTTCTACCTTCAACCAGGAGATGGCGAAAGTGACAAATAGTAAATCTATCGGTACGGAGTCTAGTGACGTATACACACCATCGCTAAAGTGGTTTTCAATAATGGAAGAGTTAATGAAGATTTCCAATACCAGAGATAAAGAAAACATAAGTAAGTTGGTAAGTTTATGAGTAACTGAGTAACATAAAATAATAAGATATGGTTCACATAAGAGTTCTGTATTAATAACATAAATATGGAAACTTGCAATATGTACTTCCAAGTCAATTCCTGCCATGTTTTGTAATATGATAAAATGCTTAGTTTTTTATGTGAAACTGCTAGAATTCTCATTAAACTATTTTGCAATATTTTTTAAAAAGTACTTAAGTAACAAATGTGTCCGGCATTGTAACTAACAAATAATAATATATGACAATTTCAGAGAGCTACCTGTTACTGCGGGATGGAGAGATTTGGGCGACTCTTAACTGCTATGGTCTTGAGAACCGATGGAAGGTGAATGATGTGTGTATGGAGCAGTGCAGAGATGCAAGGACGGGGGGAAACTGGAAACCCGCCAACCAGCGAAATCGTCCACCGCGATTCCCACATGCGAAAATACACTCGGACCACCTTGGTAGGATGCAAGCGATCTGACCGCTTCAATGTCGCAGTCCCTACATGTTACTGTGAGGTGTAAAGTAGTGAATAATTGTTTGTAATAATATTAGTATATGTAATGAAAGTAATTAATACTTTTTGGACAGTTGACCATGGAGAAATATACACATGGGAAACAATTTGGAGACAAGTTATTAAAATATTTGGTTAGGAGGACCATTTTAATAGCTAAACCTGTACATGATCAGTTTGTAACTGTTAATTAATTCACTTTAATATTACTTTACACCTTATTCGTTATGATTCCCTAAACTAATAACCATAATATGGTCAGGTACATTAAACTTTAAACAAATTCCAATAATGACGACATGTTTCGCACCTGCACTCGCATTCACCCAGCATCTTGTAAGTTACAATGTTTTCTGCTAAGGTACTGCAGAAAGAACTAAATTTCAGTACTTCTAACAGTTCTGTTCAAAAGACACGTTCTAAATTATCATATTCTTCTGCCAGCGCACTGCACCATCATTTACAAAGTAATGGGCGTAGCGGTCCTTCAACATTTCTGCTGTTTTCTTCGCTCTCTTATTACTTCGTGAACGAAGACGACTGGGCAATTCTGAAATATCAGCACTCTATGATCCTGGCTTTACACATCCCCTGACGATATCTTCATAGTCTAGGGTCCCAGGCTGTGTGTACGTGTTTGGAGACGAAATGCGCAGCCAGTTATGTAGAGTGCAAGCTGCTGTAACCATGGTCTCTGTTCTTGTAACTTTAACTTGGATTGGCTTTCCGAATACGCGAAATCGGAATGCTAATATACCAAACGCATTCTCAATGATCCGGCGGGCTCTACTTAACCTGTAGTTGAAAATTTTCTATTTGCAAGACAGAATATTACAAGAGTATGGCTTCAAAAGGTATGGTTTTAATGGGAAGGAATTGTCGCCCACTCAAAATCTCTCATACGGAAGTAAAAAATCACCTTCTAACACTGGAAATAGAGAAAATCACTGGAATACACCACCATCGACATTACGCCTGTAGGAACCCACATCAATATACCTAAAAAAATTATTGTGCTCTACTACTGCCATTAACACTATGCTGTTTGCATTCTGATAATTGAAGTATTCACTCCCACAATTAGTAGGGGCTTGAATGAGGTTATGTTTCCCGTCAACGGCTCCATAGCACCCAGGGATGTTCCACCTTTGAACGAAGCCTTCTCTGGATTTTCTTCCACTCGTCTGCATCAGGCAACTGCAATCATATATGCAAAACAAAAGCCACTGTATTTTCAGCATTAGTACCGAACAAAACACTTTCATGGTACATAGCACATGACATTTACACATGGCAATTAAATATCCACACGAACACATCAAGCCGCTCCAGCCACGTATGCATGTATTAATTAATGAGGCTGGGGGCAAGCACATGGTCATTCATTTCATCCAGCATACAACACTCTTGCCCAAACAAGACAGTTGGTTGGTGGCGAGGACGATCATGAACATGAAGAACAAAAAGCATTGATATGTGTGAGGGAGCTGGAATACCCCAAGATAACTTATAGTGTGTTCTGTTATCTGAAACAGTTAAGTGGGTGATGTTCGTTTTCTAACCACATCAGGGTAAAGTGTGCGTACAGACCACTACACCAACAGCCCCCCCCTCCCAGTAATTGAATAAAACGAATTGAAAAGGCAAACCTATTTTAAGAAAACCTTTTTAAGAATGTCCTTTTTTTTTTTTTTTTTTTTTTTTACAGGAATCTCCTCAGGCAGCTGAGAATCGAGATGTGAAAGAAGACACAACCAGTTCTCCTCATAGTGGTGAAAATGGAAACGACCTTGAAACTGCCTCCAATGCAACTTTGGTTACAAAGGTTCTTCAAACACCGACTGTTACGACGATAACAACTGGAAAGAGAAGTAATTCAGGGCAGGTTCTGTCAACAAAATGGCAGCATGTTCAAGATGTAACTTCGGCAGTAAAGGAGCTTCGTGAACTTAACAAGGATCTCCAGAATCCCGTAGAGGAGGACGAATATACTCTAATGGGAAGGACTGTAGCAGCAGAATTACACAAACTTCCTACAATACAAATGCTCCAAGCAAGCATGGAAATACAATCAATTTTTGATGAAATACAGGATGTATATGATGTCAACACACACTACACTTCCACCGAACCCAGTATCACCACCATCATTCACTCAGCCATGTTCAGGCTCCTACTCACACCCTGAATAGTCAGCAAACTCACCTGTATCCCTATCCCAGCCATCACACTCAAATTCGCCAGTACCTTTCAACCAGCTAGCGGCCCAGCAACTACATACCGAACATCCACTTCATCATACTCGTGATGTTATTTCGGATGCATTTGCAAATAAACTTGGGGAGTATCGTAGTCAATTTGTGTAAATTGTCAACTGGACATTTGTTTTCTGCTGCAAACAACTCGCCATAACACCAATTTAATGTATTATACCTACAAAATAGTTTATAATGTTATATACAATATATTTTGTGAGTTTGTAATATATAAGCATCACTATAATAAAACAATTTGAAAGTTCATTATTTATGTATTCTGGTTCTCCCTTACAAGCATTCGTCAATTCCAATATTTACTAGTGGATGCTAGTTATCACGTAAGGGCTTTGATACACCTACTTTTGCGTAGTAAATTCTGGTTTCCAATTAATTTCGAATATATTTGGTAATATATAAATACATATTACTGATAAGTGGTTACTTACTTTTATATCATCCTTTAGACACTGCCTGATTGCTTCAGAAACTTCAGGGATCAATGCCGATATTGCTGCTTTTGATGAAACATGGAACAAAAGTGATAGCATTCTAAAGTTTGTTCCCGAGGCAAGGAATGCCAACGTAATCTCGAGTTTCACTTAAGCAGGCAAGGCCTTGTGCAATATTGTGTTTGACCGTTGTATAAGAGGTGTTACCATTTTCAAGAGTTCATCGAATAGTCCTGGTGTCATTCTCATAACGCACATGAATTCCCGTGGATCTTCCTCATATAGCTCACTCATAATTGTTGAAGATGCGCCGCTATTAGCACGTATCATAATCAATTTTCGTACCCACATTCGTCTTCTATGCAACTCTTCATCTAAAATATCTAGACATTCTTCGTATAGTACCTCGGACATGGCCCTACTAGCTTTTAGACAAGAGCACTCGCCACTCTTCTGACATTGTTTTTAATCACTCGTACAGTTCATTAGTAACACAGCATGGCTCGCGAATTGACTTGTTACTGGACGGGCGTGAACACAACAAGGCAGCTACTTCACTTGCTGACCAGTGCGCTGGCCCACAGGATAGGTCAGCTACTGCACCTGTGTAAACGCTCGAGGTCAGTAAATGTCTCACGTCAGCAGCTCGGACCCAGTAATGGCCCAGCAGCTGGCCCACTGTCCATACCAGCTACTGGAAGTGTGTAAACCATGCTTAAATGTCTCTAGCTAGCATGCAAGCCACTTGCAAACAAGTTAGCTGGTCACCCGAAGCAAGCTGACTTGTACAAGAAAGGTGTACACCTTCCTGTACGAGAAAGTCAGTGGTGTGTAACAGGCTTAAGTGTGGTAAAAAAAGAATTGGAAGTTTACTCTTAAAACTTTGTTTTTATATATTACTGTTAGGTCACAAAATCGTGAAATATCTTCAAAACAACATAGGGAACAAATTAGGCACTTGTTCAAGGCTCCCGCCGACCTATAGACCCCAAACATCGAGCAAAGTTTTACTATCACTTAAATGTTCTATTTTAAAACTGCACATTGTGTCTGTGTGACGTATGCATACTGGTGGAATTATAGGAATATTTCATGTACAGAAAATAGTTAACGTTTCGATGGATAAAGCGAACGTTTACACAATCGTTTTTAGAAAGAAAAAAACCCGTTTGTACAGGATTTTTGCAGGGTAATGAATACAAGCACGTGCCTTTATTTTTGTGGTACGCCATGAAATGACATAGGGTCTCCTACGAAAGTCTACGGGAAGACTGCACGCTGTGTTCAGTAGAAGACTGTTTAGCGAGGAATGTGATGAGTGGACATGTCCGAAACTCGGCGTCAAGTGACGTTACATTGACGCAGTCCGAATATGGCCCACAAATGCGTTGTCCGAAGTGAGCTTCCAGAATGTGACAACAGGTCGCAGTAAATTCGGTACTACTTATTACGTAGCAATTTTTAAATTTGCTGAACTTCTTATTCTTTAATGTTTACGAGATGGGTGATTTGAATATATATTTAAAATATACGGCTTATCTGTTTTATTTTTAATAAATTTACCAACTGAAATACAAATTTTCTTTTTTAAACTTAAAATTTTATCCTTCTAAGTAAATAGTTCAGACCGAACGAAAACATCACTAATTATTTATTGGCATTTCATCATATTTGTTTTGAGAAAGCCCACTTTGCACATCCATTGCTTACATTAACACCGTAAACATTATACATATGGGCGCGAAAGTATTCGAAGTCTTGTTCTTTTTCTATCAGCTTAGGACACAACTTGGGACAATATATCTGAATGCTTCAGCTTGGAACACAGGTTGACTTGGGACACGGCAGCTTGGAACAGCGCCATGACGTCAGAGGGTCACGTGCACCAATCAGAGCATCATCATTGTCCTAAGACACAGGTTGGGACAGCGCAATCTTAAGCGTTCGTGTGCTCTTAGCCTCGAGCATGGAAGGTCGAATCCCAGTAGGCAACACACTTGGCACGTAATTAGAAACGATGACTTCAAGAGTGTTCGCGTAATACATCGTGTCAAACAGCAGCGGATACTATGATGAGTTATGTGAGTGGCTGTCTGCAGCGTGTTAACTTAGCCTTTGTCGTGCTGTCTGCCAGTCGGTTGAACATCCACACGAGTCACACACACTCATACGGTAAGAGGCACTTAAATGCGGACCAAACGAGTAAAAGTTCATTATTTTATATATGTACCAAAACACAGTTCAATTCTCAGACATTATACACGCAGTTGCATTTCACAGAAAGAAAATATGATCCAAGTTCGTATGCAAGTAAAAATCACTGTTTGGCAGTTTTTGAGAATAAATAAATAAATTACATCTCATTTTAATAAATAGCTAACTTTCACTGATTAAGACACGAAACATTTTTAAAAATTATGTATTGTCACACAGGAAAACTTTTTTTTCATTTCAAAAACAGAATGTAAAATGTAAAGAAATTTTATACATCGTAACGCCTGGGCGTATGTCACTCAGTGTGTTCGTTATAATATTTTTAGGTAGGAGCAGTGACTTTTTCCTACGGTTGATTTCAAAAGTGCTCACTTTATCGTGAACAGCCTTTAAATATGTATGAGATATCCGACTAGAAACGCATCCGTGGCGCTTTGGATTAAACCACTTCGACAGGAATTGTAGTCGCTGACCGAATTTGGATCGGGTGGCCGGGGGGGGGGGGGGGGGATCTGGTAGTAAAATACGTGATGACACGAAGTATAAGATAAGGCAACACATAATGCCATGCTCACTGTGTCCACACATTACAGTGGGGCCTAGCCGTAAGCACCTAGCAAGTACGCTATTCGCAATGTCTAAGGATGAAGGCAAGTTCGTGCTACTGAAGAGATTTGGGCGGCTCTTAACATCGAGGTCTTGAGAGCCGATTGAGGTGAGCATGGATCGGCGCCGGAATGGAAGGGCTGAGGAAAAGGGAGATCCCCGAGAAAACCCGCCGTCCAACGGCATCGACCCGCCACGATCCCCACATGCGAAAATCTGGATCGCCATGGTGGGAGGCGAGCGGGCTAACCGCTCAGCCACCGTGGCCCCAAGATAAATAAAGTTCTGCTGTAAGCACAGTCCGCGCGTCACGAGATACCCCTGGAACGTGGGTATAAATATCCATTCGGATATGGATATCTTAGATTTATGGACGGATAAAGGTATTTTTATGAGTTAAAGTGTCTCGGCAAGTAGTGATTGTCAGCAAATACGAAGTAATATTGTGTTATTCCCAAGTCTCGAGGGCTTTGTATGGATAGTTCATTCATGAGAAATATAGGAAGTTATTTTATACAGTGAAATACGGCAGGCACTTTTCCGAACATGACGTAAATGGGAAACGTTCTAATACATTATGGACCGTTAGGAAGAAACTTATTGCACTCAGTTCATTCAAGTATCTACGATGTTGTTTCGGTGTATAAGGTAACAAGATTGTTCAATCGCAGAGATATTGTTGCTAGAAGGAAGTGTTTATTTCAGTCAAAATGCCATTTCATAGACCTTGCAAGAAAGCAGACGAAATGCAAAAAACCGTGTCGGTACCACCATTTTTGGGTAAATTCTAAAACTGACCCAAGATGGTTATTTTACACTACTTAGTCAGATGCCCTCCTAATTAATTGAACCATACCTACTTCATGCTAAATAATAATTTGAAAATAAAACAAGGCGCGTACATAAGTATAAGTAAGCACCAATCGTTCACTTTATGCTGCTAATGTGAGCGAGAGATGTTCTTTTTTGGAAAGGGAACAAGAAGAGGGAAGGCAAATGTACGTGGGGATTGGCATTAGGACGTATTTAGAAAAAAATATACATATAAAGAACATTTTCCCTCACTTTCTTCGCTGTTAACACATTGTGCTGTGGATACTTAAAAAAATACTTATTAATGTTGTGACACAAACAAGTACCACTAAAAATACAGTTCCCAGGAGTATCCAAGAAAATATTTTTAAGGGGAGGGGGTGACGTTCCCATGTTTAATACAATATTTTAGCTATGCGGAATACTTTATAGGAGTTGCTATGTCGTCAGCGAGGGTTGTCCAACAAGCTACCAGCTCAAAGGTGTAATTTCTTACCACTAAAGGCCGTTCACGAGAAAGTGAGCACTTTTGAAACCAACCTCGAAAAAAAAAGTCACTGCCACTGCCTACATATATTTTAACGATCGAACTGGGTAACATACGCCCATTAAGTTGGTAACGATGGATGGAAAGTAGTTCCGTATCTTATCGTCGAATTAAAAGTGTTTGGCAACCATTTGTGATTATTTAAATTATTTATTTCGCTTTCTGTTTTTTTTTTCCACTGCTTTGAAATGCAAAAAATTGACCAGATTTGTAAAATAATTATTTTTCTAATAATTCCAGAATTTCACTTGGCCAACGCATGAATAAAGTGATGATGCCCATGGCAATGTTAGTTTTACATACGACGGAAGACTACACAACGTGCATACAAGTAGATCTTAAATAGGTCTTTCAAAAGTGCTCATTTTACCGCGAACAGCCTATAAGGGTGTGTTTACAATTGATAACTATAAGTGTACTTTCGTAATAAGTGTCCTTAAAACAACTGAAATAGGCTATAAAATAGCAATTGAACGCGGCGTATGAGGCCGAGTTTTAATTAAGGTCTGTGGAAAGGTCCCGCAGTGGGCGAAAACACTAAACAATAGGTCAAAAATAGAATTTGAACTATTTAACGTATTTCTGTGAAGTTAGACTTATTAGCAACATATTTGAATGCTGATAACTATTATGTAGGGCAGTTTGTTGATACGGACTACAGTTTTCGATTTAAAATTGCCAACTTTACGTAAAGAAAAAAAAATGGGATATAAATTAAAAAATTTAATAGAGATAGCAAAATAGTTTTGTTAATTTAAAAAATGTGAGCTATTAATTACGCAGAAAGCAGCAATCGCTGACGCAGGACTGTATTTGTGGTTCATATTTCAGGCGATAATTGTTCATTCCAGCCAATGAGCACTACACAACCAGTACTTAGTCACGCCAAGGCTGATATTTTATAGCGGAGGCACTTCTTACAGTGAATTTAATTCACAAATATAATGATACACGCATCTTCACAAATTATTTTGAAAGTAGAAGTAACTGAACTGAATCCAGAGTCAGTGATGCAGTTTGAGTGGAAATAAGACAAACAAACAAGGACTCGTTTCGGACAGTCGTGAGGCCATTGCACTTATATTGATTTCAGGTTGCAGTGAGAGCTTACTCAACGCCGTCAATTGGAAGACAAAATTTATGTCTATCGCGTTAGGTATTCGTGGCATGGCGGTGCTGTCGTTTATTTTCAATATCCTGCTTTACTAAAGGTTGTTCACCATAAAGTGAGCACTTTTGAAATCAACCTTAGGAAAACGTCATTGTTCCTATCGGTTGTTCACGGTAAAGTGAGCACTTTTTAAAGGCCCTTATAAATTTTTCCTTTCATCCAATTTCCATCTTCCTGCTGCTTTTCAATATAAAAATTGCAACGTGACCAATAAACACAGTGTATATATTTCACCACCATCAAAATTTAATGCCTGAGGCTGCAATAACATATATTTATTAGCGGTCAATGCCTGTCGGGAGGGCATTAAAAAGTGCTCACTTTATCGTGAACAGCCTATACCTGCATATACTTTAACGGGTGCACTGAGTGACATGCGTCCAGCAAAGTTGGTAACGAAGGAGGGGAAAGTATTTCCATATCTTAACGTCGAATAAAAAGTGTTAGGTAACTGAAAAGGGGTAGAATTGGGTATTATATGAAAATAATGTGTGTGATGGCGAAAAACACAGGAACAAAATATGAATGCATTACTTCCAATGGTGGGCGTTTTCAGTCAATATTGTGTCTGTGTGATTATGTGCTAAGCCAACATAACAACACACTTTTGAATATTTCACGTCTAACACAGAATAAAATAAGACTCTGATTAACACGGCAAAACACCTTAGAAATAACATTCAACAATTAAGATAAGTCAAGTGGTTTTTCCTCATACTTCTGTGAAATCAAACATAACACACACATTGCAATTATCATTTCTTTGATAAATAAATAATTAGACTATGCTAGAACATTGAAAGCGACTGCTGTCAGATATGGAACTTAAGAATTGAACCAATGAAATATAATATAACAAATACTATTAATGTCCAAATGATAGTGAATATTTGCATAAAGTTGTTTAGCATGTTAATTAAATTAGTCTCTTGTGTTTCAAAATCACTACAAATGCTCCGGGTTAACTTACAGTCAGTAGCGCAGGGAATACTCCTTACTCTCGTGCCACTGGGATATGCTGTTAGTTAATTAGGAAAAATATCTTCTAAATATGCAATTAATGAAGTCTTTGAAAGTTGATAAAAGTTCATGGTATTGTTCCAAATTAACGTAAAAGTCTTGTAAAGTTTTCAGGATAATAGTTTTCGGATGTCGAATTAAATTAATTAATTCGACCTTACTTGGAGACGATCGTAATGGTGGAGAGGGCAGCTGGACTACGACGAACTGGCAGTAGCGATATCTTCACTTAATTAGGATACAATTTCCCAACTCTGCTTGCTCCAGACGTAGGATGCAGTACCGCGCCTCTGCGACACTCGATCAGGCCTCCTGCAGGTCCTGGGGCGATGCTAGTTGTCCCTCACACAGGCTCTGCGTCGAAGACGTCGTCCTTCTCAGACTACATTCGAACGACTCCCCTTCTCAAACGTTCTCTTTCCTTCATGCCGAAATATTACAGAACTCTGTAATGCATTGTTCGTAAAAAAAAAAAAAAACCAACAATTCCTAAGATAAACGTGTCTTCCTTGCATGGATGTCATATATGTTTTCTTTATCCCACTTCTGCACTAACTTGAGTACTGTTGATGAAAAACTGTTTGTTTCACTTTCCATTTAAATAAGTTAATATGAATACATATATATATATATATATATATATCACATATGCAAATATTACTATTGAGAAATGTTAATAACATATGTAAATTAAAAGATATTTTAGTAGCAAGTTAAGCAAAGTAAATATGGGTAACCTGAAGTGAGGCATTTCCTTCGTGAGAGCTGAAATTATTTCTGTCGATTTCTGATTTTATTTTTTAATGTACCGATGTGTGAAAATTAGCAGATTTTTTAAATACTTACTTTTCTAATAATTCTACTGTTTCACTTGACCCATGCATGAAGAAAGCGATGTGGCCCATGGCAATGATAATTTTGCATAAGCCGGAAGAACACACAACGTGCATACAAATAGATGTTAACCAGGGCTTTCAAAATGCTCATCTTACAGTGAACAGCCTATAAGGGCACTGTACGCTGACGGAGCAATCTCTGCCGCGACCAGAGTGCTGGGAGCCCTCGTACATGCCACCGCGTGCAGCGATGTATCAAACACGTTCTGTCAACGACATGTTTTGCTTAAATCATGCAGCGTAATAAAATTAAATGTGATATGTAAAGTCCACTGTCGTTGCCATGCAAGTACGTACGTCGTCTGAATTTCATTAAACTACGTATCACACAAACTCGTGTGTACACATGTTCTAATAAACGTGTTTCCCTGTTAATCACACAACGCAATCAAGCGAGTTAAACTGCACCCGGTACCACCAAAGCATGTTCTACTCTAAAACTAATCCACACGCGGACGAATCGCGTTTTCGTTTCGCGAATGCGATACGTGAAATCGACGTGACGTAATTAAACGTCGATTGTATTCTTGGCGGTTGCCGCCAGAGGAGTTGGAACGTTATTGAGTCGGGGAGATACAGGCTCATATCCGAGCCAAGGAAACTGGGGATTACTTTTTCAAAAGACTGCTGGGAGTTGGCGGGTAAATGATAAAAAGTTTTCAGGAATTTCCCCCCCCCCCCCCCCCCCCCCCCGCGGTATTAGCTGTTCAACCTAATGATCAAAACCTCACTGCCTGGGTGTTTCTTTTAATCATCTGTTAGCACGATACAAAATTTTCTGCTCCACTACGTCGTGAAATTTCGCAGTAATTAAGACTGCTACCGCTATACAATTGATTAAGGTACTGAAGGGCGCGACAATTATACAGTTGAATTGGCCAGGAGGTGTGGTAGGGCGTACAAGTGCTGTGCTGTACTCCATCTACAAAATGTAAGAGGGTACCATGTACCCCTGTCACGACTGGATCTAAGGGGTTTGATAAGAGGGGCGACTTGTCCCGGGTGGCAAGTCTGGGCAGCGGGTGGTACCTTGCGGAACATGTAATTGAAATTAATGAAAACCGAACTTACGTCTAACATGAATCGAGAAGACTGACAAACCGTAGACTGAGAGTGAGGAAGCTAATTCCATTAATTATTTTAATTATTTCGTTCGCTGAGAGGGATAATAGACAATTAATTTTATAATGCACAACAGGAGGGTGTGTAATAGTGCGCGCTTAAGGGGAAAAACTGAACGCCATCTTGGATTTACATATTATTGTAATTATTTGTTTTTGAGATTAATTTGAGATAAAGTGACTTTGTTAACGCATGCAACTTTGTTTTATTATAATAAAGATATAATTTATTTAGATTTTGCACTACTGTAGCTTTTGTAGTCATTCTCCGAAGGAAATTAATAATTCATTCAAATTTATTCCACGAGTTAAACAAATAAAAAAAAAACTACATCGACATCATCTGAGTGATACAACATGCCTTGTAAAGAAGAATTTTCAATAATGAAAGCCGAATACGTTTTATGATTCAAAAGACCAATATTATTTTTCTCCCCCCTTAAAAATTTTCATGTAATATTCATTGTTATGTGACATGCCTATAAATAAAACATTTTCAGCAACACGGTATGAACGATTATAATTTGCTTAATTAACCATTTATATATTTTTAAATTACAGGATCTTTTCGCTTTAATCAAAATAACCCATTTTTAGTTTACTAGAATAAAAATAGTATAAAATAAGTATTTATAAAGTTTAAAATAAAATACCTCAAAACTTCGCTTGTTATAGATGAGACAAATATATGATCCCATCTTCCACCGCATACTACCAAATACGATAAAAATGGATCCCGGGGGTGGGGGGGGGGAGGGCTGAAGCCTACTTACCCTCCACCTATTTTTTTTTTTTTTTAACCAACAAAAATGGGATTAGACCCAGTAGTAACTCCTGTATACTCAGTCTCACAGACAAGCGCACTTGTTTGACTGTTCTGATGGCAGTCCTGTTACATATTTCCGGGATACAGTGGCGTACTCCCCTCCCCCGTCCCCCTTGCATGGAAAAAACAATGTTTTATTTTGCCTTGAAAATAACTGTACGCAATACTTGGAGACAGGTGTTTTTCGCGAAAATATTTCAGGACCAGTTGTACTCCAAAACACTTTAGTTCAAATGCACATTCGTGGTTGGATGGTTTTTTAATGTCACGTGCCTCAAGTGTCTGTCGCGAATCACTGACGTTCATTACCGGAGTCTTTATTACGATTGGCCCAGTCAAATAAGAACATGTCTTCTCACGTAGACACCCGGCCAATAACCCAAGGCAGTTGTGTTTGTGGAAGTAGGATATTGAAATATATCATGACAGTGCATATTTTCGCGAAAAACAACTGTCCCTATGGCGATACTACTTTCAGAACTGTCGGAAAGTGCACTCGTTCGTGAGACGGTAGCGTACTGTCACGCGCTGCTGCCCGGCACTGCGGCAGTGGACCCACCTCACCCCCCACCCCACCACCCACATCGGGGTTGCCACATGACACCCCTTTCTGGGGAAACCCGAGAATAATGGACAGGCGGTCGGGCTGTCGCGCTACTCAGCGCCTTGCATGCGTCACTGCTCCTCTCCCCTGCTCGAGGTTTCGACGGGTCTGGCGACGACGCAAGAATGTTCTGGTGAGACCGGCTAGCGCCCCCCGCGATACATCATGAGAGTGGGGGGGGGGGAAGATTCTAGGTGGCGGCCGAAGACACTATATATATATATATATATATATATATATATATATATATATATATATATATATATATAATATATATATATATATATATATATACTGCCGCAACCCAGAGGCCGGCCGTCTGGCAGAGTGTGCGCGAGCGAAGTTGATTGTGGACGACGACTGGAGATTGCGGGACGACGGCGAGTGGGGTGTTCGTGGCTTGAATGGACGAGAGGGTGTGAAACCGACGAGTGAAGCCTACTGTGCGCGAGGGCACTTGGAGGACTCTAGAACATTGCGACTGGCGGGACATGGGCTGAACTGATGTGGGACTGAATAGAAGTGTAATACGGGTTTTATTGTAAATATTCGAACTGTCAACTTGGACACACATTTTTACAGAATATCTGAATAGGTCGATACACTGTCTATTGTGACTGATCTTTAATTATTTAATTTTGTGGTAGTTATAAATTGTATTAAATTGGAGTAATTAGTTGTGAACAGTAAGTGATATTAATTTATTGTGAGATTTTGAGTTCAGAGAACTTTGCTGCAGTTATTGTAAATAAAATAAGGAAATTATAATTAATTATTTTATTTGATTAAGACCTTCGTCCCTTAACGAACTTGGTACAGCCCACCTAATTTCTAGAGAGAGAAGATGTAACAGTACGTAAAACCTTTTTTACGGAGGCGGCAATCAAATGTGTTGGAGATTTTTTTTTTTTAGGAGGGGGGAAGTGCGTTCCAAAACATTTCAGCGTCACTCTCTCCGACAAGGTGAAGCATTTCTTTTTACCGCAAGCAGATAAATTACAAAATTTCAGTTTTAGAGTATGAGAATTCACTCGTTCATGAAAATGGTGAAACGTGTTTACTTGACAGGCGACAGTCAATAACGTCAGATGCGTAATTAATCTTATTTTATTATAAAATCGTGGGTATTCCTCCAACACTAATTTTTTTTTTTTTTTTTTTAGATTATACGTGTAAACAAATCTGTAGTACATTCGACAATTTTCATCATTCTAATTACCTGGAAAAATGTTTAAATTATGAATATTAAAGTTGCATTTTTACAGATTTTCCTCAGGCAATGCCGGCAAGGCACATAACTTACTTTCAAATTAGACAGTATCAAATTGTTATAACTGTCTAAAATATTCGTATGGGGCGATTCCTCCTCCCCTTCCTTTTTTTTTTTCCTTTGCGTACACCAAGGTATAGGCTCTTCACGGTAAAATTAACACTTTTGAAAGTCCTGCTTACGATCTACTTGCACGCACACTGTGTATCCTTCCGCCATATGTCAAACTGACATTGCCGTGTGGCTGATCACTTTATTATTCATGCGTGGGTCGAGTGAAAATGTGAAAATATTAGACTAGTAAACATTTAATAAATTTGCTAATTGCCACATTGAGTTGCATGCATCAGTGAAACAGAAAGCAAGAACTATAATATAAGCATTCACACATGTTTAAGTAACATCTTGATTTCAACGTTAAAACAAGGGACTACTTATGCTCCGTCGTTGCCAACTTTACTGAGCACATACTAATTCTGATTACCAAGTACTTGCTTATATTGTCACTTTTTAAAATATCATTTCTAAATTTCGCTCCATTATTTGAATTAAAAGTATAATAATTGGTTATTTTAATAGTTTATTTGCCTATAGATCACAGGGAGTTATTTTTCATTGGTTTCTAGACGATATTCAATATTAACATTTTGTTTATTTTTATTTCTTTACTAGAGGGTAGTCGGTATTATATGTTTATTAAATAAAAGTACTAAAGAAAATGATCCTGGTTGTCTCTCGTTTCGCCATTGCTGATTGGCGGAGAAATGTGGCGTGGTCAGAGGACAGCCAATCGGTGGACAGGTGACAATATAAGTAAGGCAGAAGGAATATTGAACGCAATTTTTTTTTACAAGAAAGAATACTGACACCCTCGAGTCTAGACGTGTGAGGAAACTCGAGGAGTTTAATATGATCTAATTAGTGGAAATCTTCACATGCGTGGTTAGCACCCGTGGTCAACATTCTTCAAATCTTCAGGACGCAACCTTTATCCTATTTAATTATTTTTTCTGCCTTCGCACTGGGCCGTAAGGGTGCGGGCAACTTCGTTTCACCTCCTTCGTAATTTATACAATTGCAGTTCATCTACAGGATGATTCTCAATTAGATCGGCAAACTTCGGGAGATGATTCGTCATGAAAAAGTAAAAGGAAAACATATGTGACACTTTATACATAAACGGAATATTAAGGGCGGTGTGAGCCCTTTAAAAAAAAAACTATATTTTAAGCCGTATTTGTGCAAAATATCGGCTCTTACGTTGAAGGTCTCGATAACATACAGTAATTTTCCGAGAGTTGTCATTGTATTTTACTTCGTTACCGATATTTTGCCACAAATATGGTTTAAAACCTCGTTTTTTAAGGGCTCATACCTCCCGTAATATTTTAGTTTTTCATGAAGAATTGCCTCCCGAAGTTTGTCTGTCTAATTGAGAATCACCCTGTATAATTGTTGCAAGATGGTTTAAACTTAATCCTCGATAACTAGAGTCGAGTGATAATCGTCTAATTCTGATGAGAACACGAATGGAAGATTAACATCGGCTTACTATTTGTACTTACTTTCTTCATATCTGATTCTGTTCGAATGTAACATTTTCCGAAGGTTGGTTTCAAAAGTGCTCGTTTAACCGTGAGCAGCCTACATCCCCTATCTAAGCGCTCTTGGCCGCACCTCCATCGCGACAAGTGGTGGTTCGTTAGTCAAGGCCGTCGACGACCAGCAGTAGACGTCCCCGGGAAGCCCAGGGCTCGCGCATTTTGTTTTCCGGCCGCAGACAATCGCGTCCTGGCCACTCTTAACTCGCTTCCCCGCGCGAGCTGCAATCTAATCGACCGTCGCGCGGCTCCAACAGGAAGAAGGACCGCTCGATGCACTGTCGTTGAATATTAATTACATATTCCCCCTCCACGGTAATGTCGCGCTTCCCCAACTAAACCCGTGTAAGGCACGTTGGGTTCTTGTAAGCTGTTCACGGTCAACTAAGCACTTTTGAAAACCCTGCCTTATGGCCACGCTTTACCACGCATCGGCATATAGGGAATCAAAGGCTAAATTCCAGCACAAGATCTGTCACACATTTTTATGTGCTAGTATTTCCAAGTAAGGTTTTTTTTTTTTTTGTTGAAGATTGAACGCATCTACATTTGTAAACGAATTAAAATTCAATTTTTAAATTTTAAATGCTCTTTTTAATTATTTATATACTGTCACAATTTTATAATTAATGAAAACGTGCATTTGGAATCAAAATAATTAAAGTTTGGAAGGTTTACAAATCTAGATGAGTTCAATCCCTAACAAAAAATTTTTAGTTGAAAATACTACCATAAAAAACGACTGAGAGATCTTTTTCCAAATTTAGCCTCTGATTCCCTATCCGCCCATGGGTGGTGAAGCCTGGTCTTAAGATCTACCTGCTTACGCATCGCGTATTCTTCCGCCATATGCAAAATTAACACTTCCACGGGCCTGATCGCTTTATTCATGCGTCGGTCAAGTAATATTGCGAAATTATTAGAAAAGTAAGTATTTTACAAATATGATGGTTTTTTTTACACTTAGATACATTTTAAAAAGCAGAAAGCGAAATAAATAACTTAAGTTACCACAAATAATTAACAAAATATTTTAATTCGGTGTTAAGACATGGAACTACCTTCCCCTTCATCGTTACCAACTTTACTGGGTGCACGTCACTCATTGCGCCCCTTGAAATATATGCCGGTAAGAGAAGTGACAATTTTTCTACAGTTGATTTCATGTGTCCACTTTATCGTGAACAGCCTTGAAGGGCCTTAACTCGGTGCGAGGCAGTCACACATATTAGCTGGCATGCCGACTGTCTTAAAAGCAGGGATGTTAGATGGCAACTCCGAAGTCCTGGTACTGGCCTCACAAAAAAAAAAAAAAAAAAAAAAAATACTTTAGACGAAAAACTGGTACGCCATGCAAAAATTCACACGACAAAAATAATCCAACCCATATTTTATGTATTGTTGTTAATATATGATTTCACAAGGCCATTTAAAAAAAAGAAATGCTCAAACACTTAAAGGCATGTAAAAAAGTTAAACTACTAAAACGCAGCCTATTTATATTTTTTAAAAATCATATTCTTTCTGAATTTAATTTATAAAAAAAAAAGTAAACTATAAGTTAGTAATTGGAAAAATCTTATACACATATGTTGCATTTAACTGATCACTAGAACGTAAGAAAAATCGTTGCAGTAGTGAATTTTTTAAACAGGATAAGCAATATAATAGCCCCACATATTTGAGTGTTTAGATTAACATTTGCTAGTACCAGGCTGTGGTTCCATTTTCCATTTCTACTAACAAAAGCTAATTCCAACTTTGCTTACCCTCCACACGTATTTACCGTTTTATAATACCTAACATTAGTTATAAAAACGGAAACGAAATGAATGTAATAATAATTAGACTGAATATTATTTAGAGAGCATATTACAAATTATAAGAAAACTCCCGTTTTCCCAAACACTTTCATCCACTTTCCAAGGAAAAATGTAGGACTGGAGGACGCAAACAGGACGGATACTTACCCTGCCGAAGGAACGCGGCAGGGTAGAGCGGATAGGTGTACGAGCCGGTATACCAGCCGTCATGGAAGATTCATATTACACGACAGCAGTTCGCGTACTAGCATTTGGCACCCTCGGTGGGTGCGCAGTGTGTGGTTTGTAGTAAATATGAACCCCATTCGTAACTTGCGTAGGCCTATGACGTTGACGAAGCTCTAGTGAGACAGACTTGTTGACGAATTCCCGGTGCGACAATCGAGCTGAGCATCTGCCACCTCAGAGGCACCGGGGCGCGAACCCGCGACCCTCCGACTACAAGTCGGCCACCCTACCCCTGAGCTATGAGGGCAGCACCACTCACAGTTTAGTTAATTTATATAGCATGGATATCGTAAGAGTTTTAATTAATTATTTATACAGTGGGTAATGTTTTAAGTATTAGAACTGTTTTAAGCAGTAATTGAAAGCTGTCATAACGCATATTATTCGTCGTCGTATTTAAAATCTATTTGAAAGAGTTTCAACCTTACGGGTGTAAAATCAAGATGGAGGCTTCCTTTTCTGTTTCTTCATCAACTCGTTTCAAGTAGTAGCCACGAGGAGCGCCCTACGCTCTGAAACTGCAATGTGATTGGTCAGATAAGAGAGCCGGTATGGAACCTGCCACGGAAAATAGGACAGGTCCAATTACCAAACCTGTGATGAAATCTGGCAGCGCCAGGCGAAATTTGCCATGACGGGTGCCGTACAGGCCAGTATAACGGCAGCTATGGCAGACCCTAGCACAAGCTTTTACGAAATCTAGTACCGTGTAATATGGCCTTAACTCACTTGTGAGTTCGATTCACCGCTAGTCGCTGGCGTTTGTGGAAATAAGTACTAGATAGCAGCACTATGCTTGTTCAGTACGGGCGTTGCGAAAACTCTGTTTCTCGAATCTGAAACGGGAAACTCAGAATTAAATGTGTTTAAATTTAAAGTTACGGCGAAAACTATAAAGGATCAAATATTTCCGATATGTATAGGGTAAGCATTGTTTACCTCGCGTCTATGGAATAAACGCCACTAGAAAAGCAGCTCGCGGGCGAGCTATCTGTTTATCGCAGCCATAGACTAAGGATGAGGTACATCGCCTATTCGTCTTCTGCGCATGTACCCAACACTGACCTACCCCAATCCTACACAAGTGTCAAAGTCACATGGTCAACAGTGATGAACGTGTTTGTTTACACCTTAATTTTTAAATGACAAGCACTATTATATTAATAAAATACCTTTACCATTTTAAATTTATTCAAAAAACATTACAAAATGGTTAGAGGAAGTCTAAAAACATCTCTTAAGCACTAGTTTACAAACCAGACTTGAACGTAAAATCCAAACCACGCCGTTTCCACTAGACGTGTTGGTAGAAAAGCTGGTCAATGTTGGGACATGGAGATTGGTTGTGCGGTGCCAGCGAGATCGGTCTACCCCATCTTTAGCCTATGATCGCAGCACGCGTGCCTGGCGCGGCTACGACAATCACGAATATTAAAAGTAGCGCACGCAACCCGCGCGCTACCACGGCTAGGCAAGTCATTGCTGTCGTCGCGGTTAACCCGCGTACACTACGCACGACCTCGCGCTACTGCTGCTATTAACTTTCACTGTACACTCCATTCGCGGCTACCTCCCACTTCCCTCGAGTCTTCCTCAAGATTTACTTCCAGGATATTCCTCCGCCTCACGCCGACAAAGCTTCACGAATGGAGAGATTTGAGCGGCTCTCAACGGCGAGGTCTTCAGAGACGACGAGGGGCGCGATTGAAGTGAATACGGAGCGGCGCCGGAACGAAGGGGCGGGGGAAACGGGAGATCACCGAGAAAACCCTCCGACCAGCGGCATAGCGGTGACCCCGGCCGAGGTGGGAGGCGAGCGTGCTAATCGCTCAGCCACCGAGGCTCCAAAGCTTAACGACGTCTGGAAAAATACAGCAGAGGGACAACGCACCGCATTCGTGCGCACTCAGTGCTACCACATCTCGCACACGAACTACTTCTTACTTGGCATTACCAAGAAACATGTTTTCTCGCTGTATTTAATTCATATTTACTAGGAATGAAGTATTATACATATTAAATATGTAAATATAACGGTATTTTATGTTAACAGAAGTATAAAACGCTTGTGATACATAAATAGAGCTACTGATTTTTCGCGGAAAATTTTGAGAACATGGTACACTTCAATACTATAAGAACTAAAGAGCAGTTTTTCTAATACCATTGGCTGCTGTCTGCTTGAGAAAGCGTTTTCATATTTGACCGAGCCACTCAGAATTCGGCAACATCGGCACGGCTCCTATAAGTGATTAGTGTGCAGACAGTTAACACGTGTCAAAAAGTAATTCAGCCAATCAAGACAGGTAAATAACCCCACAGTGTTTTGAAATATAACTTGTCTTGAAATTTATTCGCGAAATTGCAATACCTCTATACATAACATATTTAGGAAATCACATATTTAGGCTTTTAGGGACAATACACCCTTACGGTGTATTGTGGTTATAATTTAGTATGTTTCGTGTTTTCAGAGATTTCGACAATTTTATCGTTCCTGGTCAAGATGTACGTTAACAGGTGTCGTAGAGTGTGGAAGTTCATATTTTCCTAGGAATGCGTTTCGTAATATACATGCCATTGAAAAGGACGTTAATAAAGATGATACTGAGTGGACTGTACGAGTTGTGGACATTGAAGAAAGTTATATATTATTGTCATTGTTATTCAGATTTGCACTACAGGGCATTACTGCAAAGCTGGTTCTGGTTTCTTAGAGTTCTGTTTCTTCAGACGAGCAAATAATTCTAAAGACACAAAACCAAAAGACACTAGTGAAATAGATTCTCGAGACATAATTTGTTGGAAAACATTCCCAGTTAATAAAGGTGTTAGTAGTGGTACTGTTATTATAAGTTCATGTGGAAATCCTGTTATGTATTCATGAAAGAAAATGAAATTTAATGTTGGTGATCAAATTTATATGTATAGAAAGTTAACAGGTACTTGAGGTAATATGAGAATATTAGGTTATGTAGAACTGGTTTATAATCCTTGATATGCATTTGTTATGATATTATATACGTATGTGATCATATGAGATATAATGTATATTAAAGGGTTTTTATCATATACAGTAAGTTTCATTAAATAATACTTCCCGAAGCTCAGTGGCAGCGGCCCTAGATTTACGGGCCGCATACATGGGAAGATTTTTTCGAAGGTTACATTCAAGAAGTGCGAAGAAAGCGCGAAAAAAATAATACGCTCGCGTACCATGCATCGATAGCTGTCGTGCCACAATCTGAAACTCTCATGCGCAATAATTAGAGACTTGCCAAATTCGCTACATTCCTCGGGTTCAGGGTACATACGCTTTCCTGTTCTGTATGTTTCGCATACCAATATTACTGATAAATACGTAATTAACTGTAGGCGAAATATGAGTATGAAATAAAGAAATTCCTGTTTAGGTACATCACTTCCAGTTTCCGCGGTAAAATATTTGCAGAAACACTAACCGTGAATGACTTTTAATGGCACGAAACTTCTCTCGAGTCCGATGAGTCATTCTACAAAATGTTTAATCAGTTTTGTCATTGTCCTTCGAGGTACTTCCAATATTATGGAGTATTTCACCGAGGATGATAGGACCAGATATATATTTAGTTGCCCTAACAAAATACATTGTTGAGCTAACAAAATTTGAAAATCAACGAAATTACATTTGTTCGTCTAGCAAAATATATGGACAAAATCTCTGTGTTAGGGGAAAAAAAAATATGTCAACTAAATATTTTGTTTAATCAACTGTATATATTTGTTTGGCCACTCATTAGACTGCCTTTGTTCGAAAATACAGCTCCAGAGTTTGTTTGTATTTTTTTTAACAATTAAGATAGTAACCGCGTTTGTTAGTGCACTTATTGATGCTTAACAATTGTATAAACACATTGATAAAACAATGCAACAAGAAACTGACAAATAAAGCTATAACACTTGAATAATTTGCTCACGTTGCCCAGTATTTGTAGTATATATATATATATATATATATATATATATATATATATATATATATATATATATATATATATATATATATATATATATATTTAAATGCTTTCCGGCGTCACCAGTTGTCACATTAGCTTAGCCAAACAAATCTTTAGTTGAATCAACGAAATCTTACAGTTTGGGGCAACCAAATGAGGAAAACTAAACAATTTGGCTTCAGCAACAAAATATTTCATTGACCCTATAGAAACAAATAATTTGGCTGCACCAAACAAATCTTGTTTGATTCAACAAAACCTCTTGACTCAGCGAAGGAGGTGCTGCAGCGAGCACTGCTTCACTACAGGATATAGGCTGTTCACGGTAAAGTGAGCACTTTTGAACGCCCTCTCATTTCGAATAATAGTCAATAAATACATTTTATTTTAGCTTTAGACGTTAACTTTCCAGAGTAGTGGTATATACACACTGTGTTTATTACTTACATGACAATATTTGTTTACAAAGTTCGTTAACGGATTAAATATGGCTGAAACGAAAAAGCAACGAGGGCGTCAGCCTATAACCACGTACACACAAGTGCAACTACACCGCAGGACTCTGAGCCTGCAAAATGAGTTCGCTTGTCAGGAACATGGCGGCACTTCATTAACAAAGAGCCCGCCTCCGGCCCAAGGCGACTTCTCACAGCTCGAGGTTGCTAATCAGAAGGTAAATCTCACTCGCTGCCACTGCAGCAAGCGACCAATCAACGAATGGATACGTATGTACTTCAAAGCAACCGTTGCACCATTCCGTTTTTGTGTCCCGGCGTGTAGCTCAGCGGTCAACTAAGGCCGTGTTCCAGTAGGCTGCTTTTCGTTTTTAATTTGCGTCTTGGATATTGTATGTTATTTATTTGCTGTTTTTATCAGCTGTCTAGCATACAGTACTTATATTTTTTGCCTGACACCTTATAAATGTGAAATAATTGTTTTAAAACTAAAAACTTGAATGTGTTTACTGCATATCATCATAAAACTAAGTTTAAAGCACTGCTTAACATTTAACACCGCCAGAATAAAATAATAAAAGACGTTAAAAATGTTACTAAACGATACTTAAAAAAATTACAGATTTCATGAATATTTCAGCAGACAGATTTCATAAATATTTCAGCAGCTGACTTGAATTATTTAGAGATTGATACACTGATATATTTTACACTGAGAGTTGGAAAAAAACACGACTATTATGGTATCAGTATTTGGTAATTTGTAAGCCTTAGAAGTTCATAAAATGCACGGTGACTGAGCGGTTAGACAACTCGCCTCCCAACATGGCGAACCGGTTTTAATCCCCGGCCTGGCTCACTTCGGATTTTCGCAAGTGGGAATTGTGCCGGACGATGCCGCTGGTCTGCGGGTTTTCTCGGGGATCTCCCGTTTCCCCCGCTCTTTAATTCCGGCACTGCTCCACAATCACCTCACTTCACCCTCATCGGCTCTCAAGACCTTCATGTTAAGAGCCGTCCAAATCTATTCACTCACTCACTCAAAACGCAATTTTCAAAAACACGTCAGTCATGTGATCAACTTAGTCAACAAAAAGTGGCAACTGGCCTGAAACTACTGAATGTTAGAATACCACAGAAGAAACGAAGCTATAAAATAATTTATCCGTGTTTCTGGAGCTAGGTTTCTGGCCGTACACAAGGTAACTGTGTAAGTGGTGCTGTTTACCCGTGCCGCCATCGTGCAGCTAGCCACTGCTCCTTCCCCTTCTGAAAGGATCTCACACATACACCTCTCAGCTGTGCTAGCTCGATTCGGGAGGGGAGAGTGCAAAATATGCTTATATGAATGCGTAACAATATGCAATTCTACTTATACAGACAAGCTCAAATGAATTTTAAAAAACATGCTTAAATTACCATATATCGTCGCAAGATTTACGACCTCTCTGCGTAAATCTGTTCGGTTGACAAGTCGCGGTCTACGAGGATGACTTCTTGTCCCAGTGTGTAAGTTATAGATTTCAATTTTTTCTGTTATTGAATTTTCTCAAGGTGATGTTAGCGGGCGGCACTGTGTGGTTTACCGACCTTTTTTTTTTTTTTTTTTTTTTTTTTTTTTTTTTTTTTTGACACGAACTAGGAAAAATGTGGTATTTCCATTGTCCCTGCAGGCAGTAGGAAAATTCACGTGAATTGACTTTGGTGAGAATTAATGTTGGTCACAGCCTTCATGACCATATTCGCTGTGCGTTTGTGTGGGAAACTTATATACTTACTTCATACAATGTGGTCACGTGTATTAATAAAACCAATATAGAATTGATAAACTAAAACTTATATATATATATAATTTTAATCAAATGGTTGACTGAATTTGGAACGTATGTTACCGCAATCAAAAGGTGTAAGTGGCTTGAATGTGTCCTTTGATATAATACGGCGGGTGAAGTGGGAGATTCTGCCAAAATGGATTTCTACTGAGCTCTGTAATGCATTAGTCGTATTCAGTATGATGTTTGGGACAAATAGATATCCTGCTCTAAAGGCCGCAAGAAAAATGAAGAAATACATGTGTGTCATACAAGTAAAAATTCAGGATATGTGATGTCGCGATGATGAAAAGCATAAAAGCATATTAACGCCGAGATGAATAATTAACACTGAATGTTCATAGGCCTAGCTCTATAAAAAGAGAAATTAGGTATATGTCATAGGGAACATTTTACGATTAGCGTAAGTACAGAATAAATAAATCTTGTACTGAAATGTAGGACAGAGCAACTCTCTTGGACAGTATGGTATCTGATACACGGAGAGATGTTTTTACTAATTTATTTCACCGGAGATCGTGCTTCGTATATTTATGTGTAGCTGTGTGCCATATAACTTTTATTTAATTTCATCTTGAACGGAGGGAATCTAGGACACAACACGCAGGGGCGTAGATAGCACATGGCGCAAGACACGTTAAAATAAATGCAGGCAGGGACAGTGATATTTTTATAAGGTTGATTTCAAAAGTGCTCACTTTATCGTGAACAGCGTTTACCTGTCGTGTGCAAGTATTCAGTTCCCAGGTGCCTCTGCATCATAGAGATTGAGAATGTGTAGTTTTCATCACTGAATAATTTCTGCAAGGGGCTAAGAGACTGGATCAACTATTATTTTGTATCTACACCGTTGCAGAAAACATTAATATATATCGCAAATGCTTAGTATTAATCAAAACAGGGTCGCCACCTTTTTTCCATTGGAAAATTCCCTAACATTTCCTTGATTTCCAGACAAAAAGAATCTTTTTCCCCTGGCCTTTTTATAACAATTTGTTTTTTTTCTGTAGGGATTGGTGACTTTGCATTATAACACACTTTTACATCAAAATACTTCTCTGATCATACAAAATTGCTCACCACATAGATCGCAAAGAAAAATCCCGAATAATTTCGTCTACAATCATTAAAACTATTTTATATGATTATGGCAGCGGTGTATGATTAATGACAGAACTGCCAAGTATATAGCATGCATATCACAGAATTCCCTGACATTAAGTTAACTTATTTGACATTCCCTGACATTTCCCTGATATTTTTCAAATTCCTTGACATTTCCTTTTTTCCCGGTTTTCCAACAGACTTGCGGCAAGGCTGTAAAAAATAAAAATGCGTGGACACAACACTATATAAAACAAAAAACGACTAAACGAACTAGTTGTGGATAAGTAGGCAACAAATCCGAGTAACCCACGTAAGTCTAAAGGTGTATTTCAGTGTGTATATGTGAACGGCGATATGACAGATCGCATGCAGTTCCTGAAAACATCGCATAAGTCGTTCAAAAGCCTGCCTGTGTCCTCTGCTATCTTCGTCGTGTCGTTCATCTACTCGCGTACGTCTGTGCATTCTGTCCTCGTTTGTGTTTTGATCATTCTTTCTGTTGTTTGCATTGCGTTTTCCTTGTGCTAACTGATATGCTACTAGTATTTGTTTTATAATGAAGTAGGATAACACGATGCTTATATAATGGCGAATGCGGCAAGACAACGAAACGGTTATAGATTCGTAAACATTTCAACAGGTATCTTTTCATTGTTTTTACATTACAATATTATGAATTAAATAACAATCATTATGTTCATTTAACCGTAGTATTCCTAGAATCATAATCGCCAGCTAAACGATAGCCATTTTGCAAACCACGAGTCAATGAAAGTACAATTATCGGCGGGAATTTACGAGAAATACATAAATGAGAACAATCCTCTCTAAATCTTAGAAACAACTGAGACTAAATCAAAAACTTGAAAACTCGTAACATGTAGAGAAATTTGTCACTTTCTAACGGCACAAGATGAACTATTGCAACACAATTAGTGTACCAAACGAATTTGAAGCTAAATGTATTATTTTTTCAGTTATTTGTAATACGTTCACTCTGTGCAAGAAATTATTCAAAAAGGCAACAAAATAATTACCTAAAACCAACAATGATTTACGTGGCAAAGCCTATTAATCATTTTAGTGGCACGCACATTGCTATAGGCTGTCCAGTGTAAAATGAGCACTTTTGAAATCCCTGCTTAAGATCTACTTGTGTATACGTTGTGTGTTCTTCCGCCTTATGTAAAATTAACATAGCCATGGGCTTCATCACTTGATTCATGCGTCGGTCAAATGAAAGTGCGAAATTATTAGAAAAGTTAATATTTTACCAATCTGCTAGTTTTTGCACTTCGATGCATTAAAAAATACAGAAAGCGAGAGAAATAATTTCAGTTTTCACAAATGGTTACCTAACAGTTTTTGTTCGACGTTAAGATATGGAACTACTTCCCCTCCATCTTTATCAACTTTACTGGACACATGTCACTCATTGCGCCCGTTAAAATATATGCAGGTAGAGGCAATGACTTTTTTCTAAGGTCGATTTCAAAAGTTCTCCCTTTATCGTGAACAGCCTTTACCAGTGTGCGTTATTGTATTGTACAGAAGAAACTTAATGTTTGTTACAGGGAGATAACGTAATTGCTAAGAAGGAACAGCACTCTGTTGTCAGCGAATATTTTTTCTAATTAACTGATTTGCATACATATCACGGCTTTCGAGACAAGTTGGCCTTAAGTGCAGTTCTACACTCCGCATGTCTATCGAGTCTGAAAGTACCTAAAGGAAAGTTTATACTAGTAGATAAGTGAGTCACTCGGTTACCCTCGCTAAGCAACGAACTTCTTTCTTACTCGAGGTTTACTCGTAAGTTGTAAGAGTTGCTACTTCGTTAAAAGAAACTGCACAGCCAGTATACGTTTACCCAGGGCCATTATTGCGTGCGGCCACGTACGCATATATTCATATTTTTATCGGTGTTTTAATATTTGGTGTCACGATATGCGCCGTGGGCTTGACTTTACCTCTTTCGTAGAAATGCTTCGATTTCGCGTCGTAATTCCGGATACATAGTAATTACTGACAATGTGCGATTATACAGAAATTGCATTATACACATGGTATAATATATTTGTGCGTGATTTTAATTGTGTGTTATCTGCTAGTTGTAAAAAGTCAGGAACATATTTATATTTTATCACTAAGTTCATGCCTTTTTGCAAGTAAGAAATAACACACAGTGAACATTAGATACAAAAGTACTAAACCACTAGTAAATTGTAAATAAAATCAAACATTCCCAGCGACATCTCTGAAACCGAAATTATGACACGAAAATGAATATTTTTTTGCATACACTGTTAATGAAACTCTATTTTTTGAAGCCAGTGTTGAAGAAACGTGAAACAAAACTTAAGTGTGAGAAATGATACTCTCAAGATCTGCACCGATACAAATATAACAATTTGTTTTCAAGTAATTCCCCGCTCAATTATCAAGTTTTGTGATTTTTACAGGAAACGGGCTATACATTAGTGTTACAATACGTTTCAGTGGCAAGAAAGGTCGTTTTTTTTTTTTTGCTTAATTAAGTCTCGGGTGGTATACATCTATCTTTAACAGGAACTCCAAAAAAATATTAGGTAACCACTTGTGATAACTTAAATTATTTCTTTCCTTTTCTGTTATTTTTTAATGCATCAAAGTGGAAAATTAAGCAGATTTGTAAACTATTTACTTCTCTAATCATTCCACAGTTTCACTTGACCGACGCATGAATAAAGTGATGAGGCCAATGACAATGTTAATTTTATATAATGCGGAAGAATACAAAACGTGCATGTAAGTAGATCTTAGCAGGGTTTTCGAAAGTGCTCATTTTACCATGAACAGCCCATAGTTGGTGGGTGTAGGTACATGCAGTCATGGCTATGTTATTTGGGGACTTGACTTCCGCATGCGATGAGTGCTCCTCAGAATGTTTCGAAGAGCAACGCTGCCTCGTCAGTAGGTAATGCAGTTCCGCGCCAGTTTCGGCGTGATCTCGTTCGTTATCCGCCTCTTAAATATTTAAATATCTCTCTGGTTACCAGCGTTCTCCAGGAGGTGTCAAACAACGTGTGGACCAATCGCTAAAGTTGTATATACATACGTGTTTTGTATTCTATCTTGTCTCAAAATAAATCCGCAAATTCTTCAGGTATCGACCAATAGGGGTTTTAATGAAAGAGACTACTTCGTTCACGACTGGCCGTTAATTTTATCTATAGTATGTGTAACTAAACTGTAGTAAAACAACAAAACCACCAAGGTGTGTGTGAAAAATGTTTCCCACAAGACTTCCTTGTTTTACTGGCGGCCTGGGTAGGATCATGGAGGTAATAGATGATGGAGTTGCAACAGCCTATCTTCTCCACGTTTATCAAGTGAAGCCGATGCCTTGCCTTGTCTGACTTCTTCAAACTGCGCATGCGCAGACCGGTTGTTTACGTCAGCCGCCATATTATGAGTGGCGAAAGTCAGATAGTAAGCACCATTTTGCCGCTACTAGCACTGTCCTTGTCTTTCATTTTCGGCTTCACCTGCGTGCCTCGGCTTCCACTCCATAGACTAATACCTCCATGGGTAGGATGCACGCCAAAAAAACAAAGGAACTCATGTAGACTTCCACGACCGGAAGTTAGCTTTAAAATCAGAGCGACGGCGAGTTCTACTTCACTGATGCCAGACTATAAAAATGTCGGCCGTCGTGCCAGCTCGCTCAGGCAGGGCTAAGAGGAAGTTTTTAAATGAAGGGGGGAGGGGGGAGGGTGATAAAATTTGAAACTTTGTTTAGACAAAGCCATTGATTTTTACGCCACAATCGCCAAACGACACATTGCTTTCAAACTTTGTGTTTTATCACGATGGCGGCCAGATAAGCTATCGCCACCTGTACTTCCGAGTGGAACATCAGCACGCAAGTCGCGGTGGGCCACCTGCTAGACCAAGCCAAGTGTTCATCAGGAAAATATGTTAACTGCGGCATGGTCGCGTCTTTATCTCTCCCTTCCCTCTTCACTAACATACCGCAACCTCCTTATCCTGGATAAGATAAAACGCTTGGCTGCGGGTGTCAGGTGTCTCATACCCCGGTTACACCAAAGTCTACCCCGATCCGAGCAGTGGCGTGTAGTGAGTTTTTTTTTTTTTTTTTTTTTTACAGGATAAGCAACTTCTACTAACAAATGCAACTCCCAACTTTGCTTAACCTACACAGGTATTCACCGTGTTATAATACTAACGTTAGTTATAAAACCGGAAACGAAATGAATGTAATAATAACTAAACCGAATATTATTTATAGAGAGAATATTACTTGTTATAAGAAAAGTACCGCGTTCCCGAACACTTTGATCCACTTTCTCTAAGGGAAAATGTAGGACTGGAAGAAGTAAACAGGACGACTGCTTGCCCTGCCGACGGAACGCGGTCGAACGTGTGGCGTGTTGTTGCTTGCGAGTTCGATTCATCGCTAGTCACTCCCGTTTGTGGAAATTAATACTAGATAGCAGCACTATGCGTGTACTGCACGGGAATAACAAAAACTCTTTCTAGAATCATAAATGGGAAACTCAGAATTAAATGTGTTTAAAGTTAAGGCGAAAACTATTAAGGATCTAACATTTCCAATATGTATAGGGTAAGCATTACTTATCTTGCGCCTATGAAATAAACACCACTGGATCCGAGATCGAATGATCCAAGTTACGGATTCAGTTTGATCTTGGTTCTATTGTAAAAAATGTTGCACCAACGAAATAGCACGATTCTGGTTTTCCGATTCGTCGATCTTGGTTCCAAAGTGAGGGATCGAGATTAAGTATGAGATAAATTTAGCTATTGGTTCATAATATCTGACGTCATGAATGTAGGTGTAGTTTTCGCTATAGAAGTCTTGACTACTTGTTTTGGTAGGTATTATAATGTGTGTGTTTACCTAATATTCTCTATCAAGCCTCTGCAACCGCTAATTATTTAATTTTATGGAGTCAAAATATGGATGAAGCTGCAAGCGGTTCGAAACTAAATATTTTTACAGAAAAAAAAAAAAAAGAGTAATCATTGACTTGGTAGAAAACAAACTGAATGTCATTGAATGCAGAAACTGACCCGTTTTATTCGAAACAGAAAGATGAGGAATGGAATACCTTAGATTTTTTTTACTATATCGAATGCACTGCAGATTTCCCGTTTTAGTTCTTTTGTTTGATTGGAAAAACTATGCACACACTTTTTTCGTTGTTTTTAATAACAGTGTTATTGAAGAAGGTACAGCGTACATAGAACTAGATGTGCGATGTTTCCTCTGTTTTAAATGAATTATTGTTGTAAGAATTTTACTGAATAATGTTCAAGTGGATATCATGTTTATTTTGATTTCTCAAGAAACAATTGTACTTAATTCTATCTGTTGGCGTATTTTCAAACTACATTTGTTGGCGACGGCTGTTCTTTTGTGATCAAAAAATTCGACGTGATAGCTTGTGCGGAAAATTAGGACAGTTTATGATATTCTGAATGGCTTTTTCAGATTTACGTCGTGTTTTCTCAAACGGATCAGCATGAATTTCGTTCTCTCTTTACAGAACATGAATACGTCTTCAATTAAATAAATGCACTTGATCTTAAGCCTCTGTAACATGTCTCAATTTACATTTTACAACAGTAAACAACAACCGAATACATTTTTGAAAGGTTAAAATGTTACTATAACTTTATTTCTACAAATAAATATATTTAACAGTACTTTTAAATTCGCGTAACCAATATTCAACAGACCTGTATTCTTCTCTGATCTCGGATCGAGATTTCATAACGCCAAATTCGGCGGTTCGAAATGAAGTCCATCTCGATCTCCAGTCAAGCTCTGAACTCGAATGATGTGACAGTTTTCTGTGTCGATCTTAGATCCGATCTCGGATCGAGTTAAAAAACCACGATGGTGAAACTGGCCATTAGTGCACTGTTGCCAAAAATGTCCGTAGATTACGGAAATACCAGTTACAAATTATCCAGACATCTGCGTAAAATTACGGTCACTTCTTTTTCTCTAAAACCCTCTCTCCGTAAATTTCCCATAAATTCCCGCGAATTCACGAAACGTGTCCACAAACTTGCAATTTTTTTTTAATCTACTCTTTTTAAAAAGGGGTGACAAAAAAAACGTTTTACTTTCGTTATATGGGTGATTCATTGTGTATAAAATTACTATAAAAATAAAAAAGTTTTGTCCGGTGGCGGGATTTGAACTCGGAAAAAAGTTATTGGCAGTCCATTACATTACCAGCTTACCTACCACGGATTTACAAGAACTAATGTAAATACGTAATATACGCATTATGTTCATGCACGCTGTGTATTCTTCCACCTTATGTAAGATTAACATGTTATGAGCCTTATCACTTTATTCATGCGTCGGTCAAGTGAAAATGTGAAATTATTTGAAAAGTAAATATCTAACAAATGCACTCATTTCTACACTTCGATTTCTTAAAACATAAACAGAACGCGAAAGGAATAATATAAGTTACCAGAAATGGTTATAAAACACTTTTTATTCGACGTTAAGATACGGGACTACTTCCCATCCATTGTTACTTTATTTTCTGGACAAAATGGAGTTCTTGTGGATATTCTAAATCAACTTCTAATATATAAACATACTCAGAATCATCTTCCAAATCTAATGTTTTTTACTCCAGTAATCTAAATCATTTAATGTATAATAAACCCAGTCAAAATCACCATATGGTAAAGATTATTTGAATCGGGATATGCTAAATAGTTAGACTCTTGATTTGGATTAAAATCTTCTAATTATTTATTATTGGCTTTAACATATTGTTTAGAACATTGTGATATACCACCTCTTATGCCATTTTATACCATTAAAATCATATCCTAATTATGCAATAAATCTAATGGTTGTTCAATCATTTTTAACATTGCATCCCAAGATAATACTGGTGCTGTAAAATACCATGATGGCTCTAAATCATATGCACATATACACATATTTCTAAAATTTTCAAATATATCTGTTACTAGTAACACATCATTTTTTAAATATAAGTTGTGGTATTCACCAAGATTTTTTATATTAAATTGAGTTCATACAAGTTTTGCATGATCATATACATCGTCAGTTATATCAAATTCGCTAAGTCTATTATAAAATTCACTCTTTGGGGGAAGTTCTGTTTCTTCAAAATTGTTCCAACTGTCCATATAATCATCTGGATAAACCCCTTTTCTAATTAATAAATCCACTTGATCTTTTGGAAAATGTTTTTGGGTATGTTTCATTTGATCTTTAGTTAAATTAGATAATAGTTTATCTTAACTACTAGTCATAAATTTAAATGTGTCTATAAATCTCATCTTTAAATTTTTTTTTTTTTTTACCAAAGGAGATAAACTTTTCTTCGTTATTCGCAATTAAATCTATTTTTTTTATCATCATATCCTAACTCTTTAATAAATAAATGAGCATCATACCCAGCTAAATTATGGAAATAAATTGCTACAATATTTGGTAATTTTAGTTGCAGATTACAATTATTGCATACTGGATCAATGAACGTTCCAGTTATATGATCGTGGTGGCGTACTTTTTTATTTTCCTCCTATATTCTCATTCGCATACAGTTTGATTTTCTATATAATATTTAGTCTTCTTTTGTTAGTGGATGCATTGGTTCATTTTGAGAATATATTTCCCAATTTCTTCCACTTCCCTTTTTTATTGATCGTATAAAAACTTTATGTGCATTTGGTACTCGATATACTACTGGAGGCTTATATTCACCATAACTAGATACAATCTAATAGCAAAAACCAGATGCTTCGTGTAACTGATACTTCATTGTGTATGACTCATTATTCAACTTTAAATCAATGTTATTTATTTGTTCATTAGTAAGCTTATATCTTTCTTTAAGTACCTCCTCATAATGGCCATTATCAATATCATCTTTTTTGATAAGGTTAAATTTACTTAATTCTCTTTGGTTTGGTTTAGTGGCTGAAATTTTCTTTAGAATTGTTTCAGAATCTGCATATATTGTGAAAGGAACTTTCGTTGTATGTTTAATGTTTTTAAATTGTATTTTTTCGCCTATAAATGATAAAGTGAATCTTACTGATTCGTTTTTAGAACAATTTTCTGTGTGATTATTTAATCTCTCTTGAGATGTAAAGAATTGAAGACATGTGTTACATATATAATTTCTATATTTATGATTATCTTTCTGCATTGAAAGCAACCTCGATAAATCTTTAATCCAACAGTAATGAGAATTTGTATCATCTTTGAAATAAAGTAAATTTATGTTTTTTCTTTTTAATTTTCGTGAGCTTTAATGGATATACATTGAACTTCTCATCAAAAGAGTATACATTTATAGAGGTGTCAATTTGATTTTCTATTCTTGGTATATCGTCAATTTTAATTGGATATTCATATTTATCTAATTCTTTGTCAATATTAGGGCCCACATTTTTATATTTAGTTACTCTTTGAGTAACTTTTTCTACTGGAAATAGTGCCGATTTTACTGCACAAAGAAAGCATTTTTGATCATTATGCATTATATTTATGCATGCTTTTTTATTCGTAAATTTCTTGTGGTAATGCTATATATGATGCTCCATTTAATGGATTATACTTATTTATAGCTAACTGTATTCCAATTGCTCTACCTAAAGTCCATCCTGAACATCTTCTTTGAAATTCGGATAATTGTGTAAGTAATTCCTGTTTTATAATTTTATAAATCTTTATAAATTGTCCTTCGTTTAATATTCTATGAATATAAGACTGAAATGTAACACGTCCTACTTTATTTTCTTGTTTGCGACAATTTATATATTTTTTATGTTAGTTTTGAGCCCCCTAAATGTTCTAAGATTATTGTGTATTATCTCAAATACCTTATTTTTTACTGAAGTAAAAAAGTGAATAGGTTGTACTAAATTAAAGGAATTTTCAATGTTATATGTCGATATCCCACCTTTAAAGGCTTTATTAACTATGCAATTTTTATTGGTTCGTCTGCTTCTTTTGTTAACAAATAAATTATTATAGATTGAAAATATTTCTTTTAATTCTTTTCTATCTTCTGGGTATAATTCATTGATATTAGCATCAGCTAAAGGTAAATTGGTAAAATTGTTCTTTGTTATCCATTCTGTTACCCGCTTACTTTTATTTGTAGGCTATACAAATAGAGTATTAGAGAACTATCTTTCTTATATAATTCATTGATATTGGCATTAAAAAATGGCAAATTTGCGAGGTTTCTCCTCCTTTGCTCATTATTTCTTCTTCTTTGCCAGTCTATAATAATTGGTCAAATAAATGGTACAATAGTTCTGATTAAATCACCTTTCCTTAATCTGTTTATATTTTATATTTCAAGTTCTTTAGCTAAAAATCTTATCTCCCACACTCTCTCTCCAATCAACACAGCTGTTAGTTTTGCTTTTAGTTTTGCAGCCTCCAGTTTTATAGTTATATTTACATAGAAAAATAATTTAATTGTATTATTTTTAATTTTTATGGACTATTTGGTGCCTTGATTATTTTTATCAAAAACACAAAGATTTAGTTAATGTTAATACCGAAAGTAATATTTATTAATTATTTAACTTCTTACTGTGATTATATTTCTTCATATATTCAGCATAACAAGTTTTACATTTTGTTATATTTTTGTCCTTAGTATTTTTATGCTGATAAAATAGTTTTAATGATTTAGTCTTATTACACACTTTAGATGCTTTTGTTGGATGATTGTCGTGTTGGGTTTCAATTAAAACATCTAGTGCCGTATTGTGTAATTTTGAATATTTATGCTTTTCGAGAGATACATTATAAATATATTTTCCACATTAACATAATACCTTCCCTTGATTTTATTTACAATGATTTATACCTTTCTCAATGCAACATTTCTTAGATATGTTATAAAGCTTATCTTCTGTGTTTTGAGTAGTGTAAAAAGTTTCTTTATTTAATAATACATTACACTTTTCACAAATTTTAGTATTTTCCATTTTGTTAGAGAGTGTCGCTTATATTTTTCATTTACAAGAAAAAAATTATAAACTTCTAAGTTACACAATACGGCACTAGATGTTTTAAATGAAACCCAATACGACAATTATCCAACAAAGCATGTAAAGTGTGTAATGAGACTAAATCATTAAAACAATTAAGAGATTTTTCTTTTTTAATTCTAAATATTAAACAAACATTTTTTTTCTTCCTTTATATAATTTTCTTTCTATATAAATAAAACAAAAATGGAATCACTGCTCAGAAAGTTAAACAACTCGTTTGAATTCACAAAACTACAGGATCTAGATATTGATACGAAGCCAAAGATTTTCAAATTCAAGAATCTAAGTTTGGTAAAAAAAAATTATTTGCATTCTAGATGGTAAGCATAAAATCACTTTACCAGACCGATATGAAAATATATTAGATGCAAATTACTTAAAATTAATAAACGAGAAATATGTTTGTATAAAGTATAAAGGTTTAAAAGAAATGAAACATGGAAAATCTGTACATTATATTTAATCCCGTTAAAATATTTAAATGCTATTCATTCGCATCTTTTCATTTTTGATTTTTAACGTATTTTGCTTGTTTTTCTCTTAAATTCATTTGATTTAGATTGCTCGCTTGCAAATTCAGCGTTTCTAGAAAAACTGATAAATTGCTTGATTTTGAGATAAAATTGCTTGATTTCCGATGAAAATTGCTCCTTTTTTCGAACGGAAAATTGTCGCTTCTAGAAACATGAAAAAAAGCTGCTCGAAAAACGAGAAATTTGCCTGATTTTAGCTCTAATTTGCTTGATTTTTAATCGTTTTTTCATTGAATCCCAGATTTTGAGTTCTTTCATTTTATCTTGCACCCTTGTTAAAATTAATGGGAATTAATCATGTTACTTTTTTTCTTGCATTTTTGGAGTAAATTGTCGGAAAAAATTGTGCTGCGCCAGAATCCCCGTTTATCATCTACTTTAATATATCATTTGTGAATAATATAATTGACAACAAAGAGGAAATATGTGCGCTGGTAATGTCAAGTAAGATAAACTTTCTCATGCAAAATATTATTAAACTGAGTGCGGACAAAAGCGGCGCGTTGTCCTTCTGGTGTAATCTTCTAGACTTAGATAAGCGTTGTTAGTATGAGGCGCAGGGATATTCTGAAAAGTAGAACTGTAGCAGGGCTTCGGAAAAGTTGGAAGTAACCGTGAATGACCTATATAAAATTATAACGCAACGTTGAGTTTCAGCTAAAGTTTTACTTGAAGTGGCAGGAGCGGCATGTCGAAGTTTCTTTGATATCCGCCACTTTCACCAGAGGTGATGTTTCAACTTCTGGCTATTTTGACTTTCACTTTCATCTCAAAACTTAAAATTGGAATACGAGCGAACCGCGTAACAAATTTCCAAGAAATATGCTTCTTGACATTCTTTGTTCATTCCTGATAAATCCCTTATATATTCATCAAATTTTCCCCTTATTTCTGAAATATTTCTTAGTCAATTTATTACTCACTTATTCCTCGAGAATTTTTCATTTATTCCTCAGATTTTCATTGCTATTATTACTCAGATAATAACCCTTCAAGGACGGCACAAATTTACTGGCACTGAGGACAAGCCTGACGTGAGCTGCCTGTATTTTTCACTTCAGCAACGTCAATTCTGTTCGTGAGTGTATTTCCACATACCATCGTCCTATTGGCCGTGGCTACGCCGGCCATGCTTACTGTACCCTGCGACCTTTATTATTGGCTCGCCGTCGACCCATGAAATCACGTGTTATTGGCTGTGTGGCTATTAATGTGACGCGACGAAGTTAACATGTGTTACAATGCATCGTGTTCATTTGAGTAATTAAAAAAAGTTGCAATTTTATTCTTACGAAATGAAATGTTAACTAATTGTAACTTTTAAAATTCGATTCCGATATAGTTCAGTGAATTGGTAAAACAATAAAAGTGTGAGTTTTGTCTCCAAGATCAAAGAAATTTCCACATAAACGTAGTCTCGCATACACTAGCTACCAGAAAGTAATTGGGCACCTGTCCACAATGTTTTCTCGATGCTTCCTGTTAGAATCTCGTAGGGCCAACTCTTGCGGCTATAACAGCAGCCACCCTGTCTGGCATGCCTTCTACGAGTGTTTGCAGGACATCCACGGGGATTCATCGCCATTCCTCTTGCAACCATTCCAAGAATTGAGCAATGGATTTTGCCCGCGCCTGATGAGCTCTCACCTGGCGATCCAATTCGTCCCAAAGATGTTCTATAGGTTTGAGGTCGGGGCTCTGGGCGGGCCAGTCCAATCGGCGAACATTGTTGTCGGCGGAACCACTGCATAGTAGCCCTTGAAACATGGCACCTGGCATTATCATCCTGGAAGTAACACGGGCCCATTCCGTAAAAATGACATAATGTTGGGAGCGTTTCATTGTCCAGAATGTTACAATAGGCCTCTGTGTTCATGCTACCATGGACAAACACCAACGGTCCTACGTCGAAGGCCATGAAACACAAGTCAACTGACGTACTGAATTACCTATCATCATGGGTACCCAATTACTTTTTGTTAGATAGTGTGTATATGTGCATACTCCTTAAAGGGTTAATAATATCTAGAGACCTGAAAAAACCGCGAATTCAATTACCTGCAGCCTATACTGTACACCCCTATGTACAAATATGCCAATATCAATCGAACATTGGTTGTCTGCTGCCACAGTGGAAGGCGACAATTGGACCAGCCTTCTCCAGGATGTGTTAAACACCGTGTGGACCAATGACTCAAGTGCTCAAGTGTTATCAACGCACGTGATATTAATTCTAGCTTGTACCGAAATGAATCCACTAATTCTTCAGGTCTCTGATAATATCTAATATGTAAAACTATTTTGAGCTGCTGTCTGACGGAGTAATATTGTTCTATTCTGAGATTTGTTTTATAAAAAATAAAGGTAAAATTTTTAAAATAATATCAATTGTTCAATTATTTTTTTAAAAATCAATTTTCCTCCATTGACATATTATCTTCAAGCCATTGTTTCATTCCACAAAGCAAAAGAATGTAATATGCTAAAAATTTATAAAATAATTCTAGCCTCTTGAACGTTTGGATAGGTCACAATAGAGAAGTGAAATAGCGCTGATTGGCTATGTGAGACTGCGGGAACGACCCTTGTATTTGATCGGCTACCCCGAGCGAGAGACAGATTTCCTATCGGATTGGCTGTCGGCTGGTGAGTTTAGCTGCCAAGCGCTGATTGGAGAATGACATCCCGACAGTAGATAACACACACTAAGACGAAATGGCGCGGCGTTTGCTTTCAGGCAGGCGTATCCATCCTCTGCTCGCGGCGCAAGGAAAGTACCAAAGAATAGATAAGAAGATAGAAGCGAAATATCGTGAAGACTCATTTGGTGTAAACTAACTAGGCGGCTCATCGGCCGCACAAAGCTGTGGTAACGGGTCTTGTGTCTGATTGGCTGTCGTATGTTACGGGATACTTCCTACGGGTCGGGCTCTCGTCTTGAGCAAGTCGTTCTTTAGGGGGGTGATTGCTGAGTAAAGTTCCGCCATATTGCTGGCGTGTGCAGCCGGAGATCGCGGTGTTATGGCCGCGGTACTTGATCCCGCACCTCGCTGTCCGAGCGATGTCTCGATGCACTCGCGGTGAGGGGAGCTAGGGAGCCGCGAGGGTGGCAGAAGACATTCCTGTATGTCAGCCAGCTGCAAGGTATATAAGGCCGCTGGTGCATGACGACACATCCCACTACCGCGGCTTTGCTGGTCTGACTGGCGGGCTGTCTGAGTTGCGCCGGGACGTGCAGGGCGTCCTGACCTCTGGGCTATGTGTTCTTTGCGGTCTGGTGAGGGAAACTTCCTCAGCCCGCAGAGAGATACAACTGCTGCAACCGTATGGGTGGTATAAGGGCCCTCACAAGCGCCCGAGCACACCCCCCGCTCTGAGCTTCGGCAATGATGAGAGAGACACATCCCACTCTCTGACACACTCTTCTGGTACTATCGACGCCGGACCTCGGCGTGAGTAGCTTGAGGGCAACCCAGCAGAGCGAGCCGAAATCCTTGAACGCCGTCTTGGAGAGACGTTGATCTGAACGACCAATCACCACGACTACACGACTACACGAGGCGGGGGAGCTCCGGCCCGGTGTCGTCAAGAATCAGTGGTAAGGAGAAATTGCTTCTGGGTGCAGGACAGATCTGGAAACGAACCTACGCGCAGCGAACTCCAGAGGTCCCCTATTAAGGGCCTTAATTATTGATGGCGTTAAAACTAGCTTGGAAGAGTCAAGTAATTATTCAGAGTTGTTTGTATTATCTCCGATAATTTGTGTACAAAAAAGGGAAATTAAAGATTAAAGGCTGTTCACGATAAAGTGAGCACTTTTGAAATCAACCTTGGAAAAAAGCCACTGCCCCTACCTGCATATATATTAACTCAGTGATATACGCCCAGTTAAGTTAGTAATCATATATGGCAAATAGTTCCACATCATAAAGGAATATATATATATATATATATATATATATATATATATATATATATATATATATATATATATATATATATATACACACATTGTTAAGTAAACATTAGTGTAAACTGAAATTATTTATTTTCTCTTTGTATTTTAATGCGTCTTAAGTATAAGAATGAGCAGATTTGTAACATATTTACTTTTCCAATTATTACACAGTTTCACATGACAGATGCATGAATAAAGTGATTAGGCCTATGATAATGTTAATTTTACATAAGGCGGAGGAATACACAACGAGCGTACAAGTAGATCTTAGGCAGGGCTTTCAAAAGTGCTAATTTTACCATGAACAGCCTATAGTAATTTTTGTAATTGCTTTGTATCATTGAGCTACCCATGAGTTATTCTCCCAGAGTAAGAGCATAGTCAAGAGGATTAGCCCCAGTGTCTTATCATATCCATGCTTAGAGATTACAAGCTATATTGCCAACATGACAGCGGTATAAGAGGCTGTTTCACTCATCGACTGAAGATGAGATAGACCGATCTCGCTGGCTGCGCACAACCAATCTCCGTGTACCATCACTGAACTGCTCGCCTGCCGACACGTCTATCAAAAACGGTATTGTTTGGAATTTACGTTAGCGCACTGATTTGTAAACAGGTGCTTTGAGATGTTTTTATACTTCATCTAACCAATGTGTAATGCAGTTTGATTAAATTAGAATTGGTAAAATAATTTTATCCGTATAGGCTGTTCACGGTAAACTGAGCACTTTTGAAAGCCCTAGCTTAAGATCTTTTTATATGTCTGTCGTGTACTCTTCCGCCTTATGTAAAATCAACATTGCCATGTGCCTCATCACTTTATTCGAGCATTAGTTGAGTGAAACCATGAAATTATTAGAAAAGTAAATATTTTACATATCTGCTAATTCTTAAACTCGATTCACTGGGGGGGGGGGGGGGAACGGAATGCAAGAGCAATCATTTTACCTTCCATTTTTAATTCGACGTTAAAACATGGAACGACTTCCCCTCCGTCGTTGCCAACTTTACCGGGCGAATGTCACTCAGTACGCATGTCAAAACATATGAGGCATGGCCAGTAACATTTTTCAAAGGTTGATTTCGAAAGTGCTGACTTTATCGTGAACAGCCTCTACTTGTTTATAAATTAAGATAAATAGAAAAGACTTTCGTCGTTGTTGACCACGTGACTTTGACAGTTGTGTTACTTTGGGTTGGGTCAATGCTGGGCACGTGCCTGAAGACCAATAAGCGGTCTACCTCATCTTTAGTCTATGGTTCCACTTCCGTATTCTGAAGTAGCTTGTTGCGTGGTACGGAACTGTTGTGTGGCCAGATCAGCAGTCGGACAAGGAGAGCAGTCGGAACAGGACGCGCGACTAGACAGCGCCTGGCATCTGCCCGAGTTGGAGTTCGGCCAGTCACATTCCGCACAAGGCGGAGCTGGAACTTCATCGCCAATGTCATCGTACAACGGCCCATACATAGGTATCGGAACGTTTCGCGAGTTCAATGACCCGTATGCTAGGCTTCGCAGTCGAACCTCAGATGTTTGTCCATTGGCTGTTGCCCCAGTGCTACCCCACATCTGAGAGTACGGGATTCGCTTCTTGTGCCCTTTGAGACGCCCTCTACCCCGCAGGGCATCAGGTAGTAGGTCATACTGCCTCACTCTTGCACTACTACCAAACGCACAAACACCCTCGCAGGGCAGATTTATTAACACCCATCGGCTGTGGGCAATGCGAATATTCTTGAACCTACCATTTTACTACCACTGGAAACAATAAAACCACAGAGCTTAAAAAAAGGTCATCGGGGGAGGGGGGGGGGGTGACTACAAAGATGTTCACTGACACCAAAAGTAACGTGTTTTCCAGCACACACTCGGTCTACACGGCTTTTATCAATTTTCCTTAGCAAATACTCAAAGGTTATTCAAAAGTTACTAAAAACACACTCATAAAAATATATTAAAAAATTGACTACATCGCTGGTCGGCGGGTTATTTCGGTGATCTCCCGTTTTCCCCCCGTCCTTTTCATTCCGGCGCTGCTACATTCTCACCCCGCTTCACCGTCATTCCGGCGTTTTCAGTACTTAACCCAGACGTGGCTCTCTCTTTAGTGTGCGCTCGCAACCTTCCCAGGGAGGATGTCGCGCCAAACCGGAGCAAACTGCGCCGTGTTGTCGCCTGCAGCCGTAGCACATCGGACAAAACACATTTGTCATGAGTGCCAAATATGGCCGGGATGGGAACGAGGGAGGGGGCAAGAGAACACACGCGACTTACCACCTGACTCTACCAATATCGTCCGACGAGGATTGTACCTCACCACGCACAAACCTGTTGACGTTCGTCTCCTCGTGATATCGACAACGAACTTCGGTCACTCCTACGGAGCACTGGCTGTTTGTTATCACTGAGAGTAATGTCCGCGGAGTGAGGGGTCCCGGTGGTCTAGTGGCTAAACTTCTCGCTTGCAGACTCTCGCATGTGGGAATCTCGAGGCCGCTGGTCGGCGGGTCATCTCGGCGATCTCCCGTTTCCCCCGCCCTTTGTGTTCTGGGGCTGCTCCATACTCACCTCACCTCACCCTCGTCGGATACGTGACGTATTTAGGAAACAATCAAAACACGTCACATATGGGGTAAATTTCAAATGGTTTATTCCAAAAAGTGGTATTTTTAATGTAATTTTAGCTGTGCAGAGAAGATATTAATTTTTTTTTGTGGTGCGTGAAGTGAATAATAGACAGAACACAACGTAACATATTAAAAGAAAATAACTCGTGCCAAATTTATGTAAATTAAAAATACCTACCTCGAACAGACTAAACAAAGCCAATGGGCGAATTAATGGTGCTTATCGCCATAACAAGGAATAGTTCAGTAGTTGGCGATAATCGCACGCCACTGTACACACCATGTTTCATAAAGATGCGAGGGAAGGCAAAACTGTATTGCAAGTAAACACAGAACTTACATTAATGAAAACCAAGCAGGATGAACGCGGAACGCAAACGTTAGTGTGCGTATGTTGTGCTACGCCGTAGGTTCACAGTCCTGCCGCTATGTGGCACTCACAGAAACGCCCGTGTTTTGTTCAGCTTGAATTCTTATTGTTGTGTCAGTGTTGCCAACCCCACCGATCTGTCGATATCTCTACCGAAACCGATCTTTGTCTACCGAAATAATTTAAATTATACCGAATTTTTTTTAAACTCAGTTTAATAACAAAGAGTCGCAATCAATCCGTAAAGAAGCAGCGTGTAAGCTACAAACATAGACGTAATACGAGAAGAAAATTGCAAGCAACCACCTAGTAATTTTATTTTAGCTGTGTTTACATATTTTTATTTGTAAAGTTTCTTTCCTATGAAGTAACCAAATACGAAAAGAAACAGTTAACAACAAAACACTTTTTTTTAATGGAAAAAAATCATGGCGTAAGAGCAAACAGCCATAGACGAACTTGCACACAGGTAAATGAAAAAAAAAAATTGCACATGCACTGATGATAAAGGTAAGTGAAATTACAAGTAAAAACATTTCAAACTATCAAAGCATTAATAAGTGACTACTCATTTCGTAATTTTGCGTAACAATTGCCATAGTAAATATAACATCCAGTCTCACTCTCTCTCTCTCTCTCTCTCTCTCTCTCTCTCTCTATATATATATATATATATATATATATATATGGTTGGCATCACTGCAATATATATAAACATAATTTTGCGTAACAATTGCCATAGTAAATATAACATCCAGTCTCACTCTCTCTCTCTCTCTCTTTCTCTCTCTATATATATGGTTGGCATCACTGCAATATATATAAACATAATTTTGCGTAACAATTGCCATAGTAAATATAACATCCAGTCTCACTCTCTCTCTCTCTCTCTCTCTCTCTCTCTCTCTCTATATATATATATATATATATATATATATAAATTTATCGATTTTTTCAGATTGTGTTGGGATGTATTTGCTATCGAAATTTGCCGATTTTCTCAGCAAAGTCTACCGATTTCTTTTTCGATATGGTTGGCCTCCAATGACGTTCGTCTCCTTCTGGACAACTTGCGGCCCGGCCCAGACGATGTGCATCTGAAGAAGACCAGCTCCTAATGTTGTGGCCTCCAAGATCACCGGACCTCACACCTGCGTTGCCGCGCAATGTTCCGCAGAACTAAGAGAGCGGATCGCCGCAGCGGTAGGAACTATCGACAGGGATATGTTGATTAGAATGTGGCAAATACTAAGACTGCCGTGTGTGGATGTATGCTGCTCGTGCCACTCGCGATGAACACGTTCGAAATACTGTTTGAGTTCCTCTTCCATTCTGCACTGTTTTCATTCACGTAAATTCAGTGCTTTAGTCGCAATGCATTTACTGTAATTCCTCACATCTGTATGAAACACGGTGTAAGAATGGCGGAAGTAAGGCGATATCACACGATACCAGATACCATAAAAGCTTGTGCAAGGTCCGCCATAGCGGCCGGTATACGGGCTAGTATGGCACCCGTCATGGCATTTTGCAACCGGTCTGTAATTTTCGTCAAAATTAAAAATAACACACTCGTACTCCAGTGACTTCAAGTAATTTTCAAGAAAATGAATTAAAGTATACTATAAAGCAATCAATTTATGCAAAAGGCGAACAATAATACAGCAATATTAAGATGCGGTAGCTAGTTTTTTCATAGGCCTGCGCAAGTTACTAATTTGTAAAGGCTGTTCACGGTAAAGTGAGCACTTTTGAAATCAACCTTAGGAAAGAGTCACTGCCCCTACCTGCATATGTTTTAACGGGCGCACTGAGTGACATGAGTCCAGTAAAGTTGGTCGCGATGGAGGGGAAAGTAGTTCCATATATTTACGTCAAACATAAAGTGTTGGTGACCATTTGTGATAACTTAAATAACTTCTCTCGCTTTCTGTATTTTGTAAGGTATTGAAGTGTAAAAATGAGCGGATTTATACAATACTTACTTTTCTAATAATTTCACAGTTTCACTTGACCGACGCACGTTTAAAGTGATGAGGCCCATGGCAATGTTATTTTTTCATAAGGTGGAAGAACACACAACATGTATACAAGTAAATCTTAAGCAGGGCTTTCAAAAGTGCTCATTTTACCGTGAACAGCCTATAGCAGTCCTAAGAATGGGGTTCATATTTACTACAAACCACCGAGGGTGCCACATGCTAGTGCGCAAACTGCTGTCGTGTAATATGAATCTCCCATGGCGGCTCATATAGCGGCTGGTATACCGGCTGGTGCTCCAGGGCTTGTACTACAAGAACCAAGTACGGCTACAGGTATCGTGTAATATCGGCGTTACCATGAGTGTGTGTGCAGCACGCCTGGCTGGACGCCCACTGCTGGCAAGTTGTCCGAGACGGGATGCAAGTGGCCACTCGGTACGTTAACCACACACAGGCGGTTCTGTGGTTGGCTGCGCGAGTCTCTGGAAGTGGCTCGCGCCTGATTGGCTACTGCGTGCTGCGAAAGGCTCCCATGACACTGTCACAGTTCTGACGTGCCATACGGACGACGGCAACGTGATGACGGCCGCACGAAAATGCGACCACGGATCGTGTTGTCATAACTCTCCAGTCGCTAACTAAGGCGTCGTGACTCTGACGGCTCGGAAGTGTAAGTATACAGATGTTGGTATTGAAACTGCACAAGAGACGTGTTGTTTTTTTTTTTAAGTTGGATAAGCTGTCTGTCGGTAATTATCAGCCAATAGAAAACGCCCGCCAAAAATAAGCAAACTAAATCGATAAAGTTTTTGTGTTCTAGTTTAGATTTTTCCTCCAAAATGGCGTTTTGAAAGACGAAACACATTTTATAAAATATTTGATATTGGTTTTATTCGTTTATTCGTTGTTATTTCACTTGATACACGTTGTTTAACAGCCATTATTTAACGTTATTTGATGGTCATATTTACACATTGTTTAACTGATCCATCAGAACACCTTTCGCAATACTTTTCTTTTTCATTTCGTTATTTTTGAGTAGCAAATAACTTTAATAAATCTGAAAACATGAATTCACGCCACTTGAAATTGCACTTAACCTCAATCCTGCCACTTCCAAGCCTTTTGACGATTGCCATGACGGTTGATCTACGGAGACACATGAATGATGGGCGCGCGCCGTAGTTATGGCGCCCAACTACGCGCTTCAATCTCGATCCATGCTCGCTTTTTCACATGAAGCGTCACAGCAATGACATGTCGCGCCTATGACGGGCCAAAATTACCCTGCGGGCGCTGATTTCCGGACGGCGTTTCAACATGCCGCTGGTCGTACGCGCCATTTTGTTGGTGTGTGCGTCTGGAGTTCGGAGAATTAGCGGCTGTTCTCCTCTGTATTCTTATCCACTCTGTGACCGTATACTGATTTCAAATCATAAAAGAGAACGAATTTACACCATAGTCTATAGCAAAGTTCAATGCAGACTCCCATCATAGTTTGACTTCTATCCGGCTAGTATGTTTTAAGATACGGCAGTCTGAAAAAGCCGTTTTAAATATTTTGAGGGCATCAAAATAATATTTACAGCAACCTCGGTAACTTTTAAGTACAATTCCAGTCTCGTCTGGGGTGTGATGTCTTTCCGTAGGTAAACAGAATGGATATTTCACACTGAATGAAGATGCCAAGAGTTACTTTAAGATGTCTATAAAATTGCACAAGGAAATGTTTTGCAATAAAAAAAAAAAATTGCTGTAAATCAGGAAATTACTGATTTTTTTTGCTTGTCACTGTCCCTAATTTCATAGAAAACAACTTTTACTTAAACATACCTTAAAATGAATTAAGACAAGTTCTTTCAGTTACAATTTTCAATTTTCTGCAAATAATTTGGTTTATTTTAATCGTATATTACAAAGATAGTAAAATTTCGACTTTGACAAGTCATTTTGCTGAAACCAGGCATCTTAAAAAAATTTGCCTGAGGAAAAGTGTTGTCACAGATATCTTGTACATGTTGAGAATACATGGTATAGACTATTCAACGATGAACTGAGCACTTCTGAAAGCCCTGCTTAAGATCTACTTGTTTGCACTTCATGTATTCTTCCGCCTTATGTAAACCTAACATTGCCATGTGCCTCATCACTTTATTCATGCATCGGTCAAGTGAAACTGTGAAATTATTAGACAAGTAAATATTGTAGTAATCTGTTCATTTTTACCCTTTGGTGCATTAAAAAACCATAAAACTAAAGAAATTATTTAAGTTATCACAAATGGTTCGCTAACACTCTTTATCCGACGTTAAGATATAGAACTATTTCCCCTCCATCGTTACCAACTTTACTGGGCGCATGTCACTCCCAGTGCCTGCTAAAATATATTCAGGTAGGAGCAGTGACTTTGAATAAGGTTGATTTCCAAAGTGCTCACTTTATCGTGAATACTTTTTACAAATAAACATAAAATAATTTTTTTTTGTGGGCTAAGCTTTTAAGGGTCCTATGTACTGAAACATTTTCTGTGAAATTGTTGTTTGCGCATAAACGCGTGTCTCGGTAAATAAATGTTCTGGAAAATTCGAAGTTTTGCCAGAAAGGATAAAAAAAACTATTGTCTATATCTCTATCTTTTTACTTTTATCATATTTAATGTATTAAGAGATAAGAAAACCGTGAAAGTGGTCAAATATCGAATTTTTAAAGCTTGCCTATGAAGTTTCTTTAAGCGGTAAAAGAAAAGTACGATTATACGCAGGTAGTTTGATCTGTGTACTTTCATTGCGTGTAATAAAACCTCACAGTTACATATCTAGTTTAGACAGTAATGTGTTAGGAGGGAAACACTGCACGCCTTGCGCTTAGGAGCAATGAGGCGCTAGGCGTGCGCGTTAGTGTCGCCCGTATCGCTTCCTCGCTTCTTGACCTTGGACGCGCAGGTACATGCCGGGAATCGAGCCTGGTTCATCATGGTGGAAGGCGAGTGTACGCAGCTGGAGGCGGGGAATATTTCTCGAGCGCTGATATTGAAAAGCGGGCGAGAGGGTGGATGACGTGAAGAGGAGAGGGCCTGGCCTCTCCTCTGGGATGCTGGCTATGGACCAGCCAGCCAGTTCCTGGTAGTTCCCCCAGAGAGGCGGACTTCCCGGTGCGGGTCCACACAGCTGGGCGCCAACTGCCAAGTCGCTGCCAACTTCACACACACGTACACAACTACCATATTGCAAAAACAAAACTTACCAGAAAAATATCAGACACAGGCTGTTCGCTGTCAAGTCAACACTCTCCAAACAAAGTTTTGAAGACAAAAAATTACCGCCTATAACTACACATATGTACGTCACGCACACACTAGCATGCAGATTCCCAGTTAAGTTGGCAACGAATTAATAAAAGTACTTCTCAAGACATAAAGTTCTATTACAAGCGCAATGTTTAAATTTATGCCCTCTGAAGTTTTTATTTTACATTATATATATTTTACATTTTATTTTTATTTTATATTAAACTGCGAATTTGTATACTAGTAACACAATTACATTCTTAACAATTACACTGTTTTACATGGTTGGCGTATAAATAAAGTAACCAGGACCATGGTAATGCTAATTTTACATACTGCAGAAGAATACAAAACCAGAAGGAAAAGAAGACTCTACGCAGGGCTTTCAAAAGTGCTCAAATAACATGAACAACATATTGTAATCTTATTCTGCTACAAAAGAAATAAACAAAATAAATTGGTTTATATTTTTATAACTTGTGAGTTATTAATTATTATCAATTACGCTTTAACCTGCCATATGTATTAATACAGAGGCTGGCTAAAACTCCAATAGTATTATGTGTCGCGGGTCTGCGCTGCTGACCTTGGCCCGCCCCGCGCGAGCGGGCGGAAGAGAAGGGCAGAGTAGTGATTATAACGGGCAGCACGTTAATGATGTTTCGAATGGCAGGAAAGCGAGCCACGTATCTGTTACAAAAAGCGAGCCGACGCGATAATCCTTTTTTTTTTTTTGCGGCGCACGCTGCTGACCCTGGATTACTTGCCTCGTTCTCTCAGCATGACTCGGGGTGCGTTGACCCTTCCAGATGGCCGGGGCGGACGATATAAAAATGTGATAGGCCTTCGAGCCGTGTAGTTGATATGTGTGATTGAGTGGCTGAGTTCCGGTGGATAGAAGACGAGCAGTGAGAGAGGTGACCAGCGGAAGGGAATTCTGCGACTGCGAGTATCAAGCAGTGAAGGGTGCAGCTGGCAGGTTGGGCCGTTGGATTAGACGCGTGAGTGAAAAACATTAAGAATGGTGGCAACGGATAGACTGAACATGTGTTATTGATGAACATGAGTTAACTGACTGTAACCAAACAGAGACAATTAAGGACATTAGTTAGAGTTGAAATAGACATTACAGATTGTGCTCGATTTTAAATAAAAAGGATAATAGTGGAGACAGATTATTTATTGCTGTAAGAAAATAGCCGTGCGAATAAATTAGAAATAAAATTTATTTATTTTATTTTAATTTTTTTTTAAAGTCCTCATCCCTCACGAACTCAGATACGTCCCTCAGGCATCCCATGTAACACTGGTGAGAGAAGTGGGATGGAGGCAATAATTAATTGAGTTATGCATTTAAGAAATAATTACTGATATAAAAATTTCAAACATTTTTATAATTATCGCAGTAAGTGTCAACTATAAAAAAGTCTACAGAACTGGAAGCACTACAAGTATTAATTGAGGGACTAAGCAGCCAAGTGAGCGTAAGTGCAAACAGCTTGATGGAAGATGTAAATACCAAAATTAGTAATGTGAAAGCTAGGTTACATGACACTGTAAACACCCAAAAAAGATAGTGTGAAAGAAAGTGTGAATGAAACTGTAAATACACAAATTTGTTCTGTAATTGAAACTGTAAATAGTGTAAAAGAGAACTTAAATGGCCAGATACGACTGCAAATGAGAATGTAGCAAGGAAAATAGAAAGCATTAGCGAGTTAGTGAACACGATAATTAACAATGTTAATGAAAGAACGGATAGCGTAAATGAAATAGTGAACAGTGTAAACAACAGGATGGACAGTATAAATGAAAAAGTGGACAGTGTCAGTGGAAGGATGGACAGTGTCGAGAATGAAGAATGAGCGCGATGAAGAAGGAATGGCAGGAATTTCTTCAGCAGTGGAGTTATGCAACCACTACTACATCGTCAGCCGAGAAAAGTGAGGAAGCAGTGCAAGACATAACCGACGCAGCAACCTCGGAGCAGAGCACGAAGATCTGCAGCAATGGTATCGCGCAGACAGCAGGGAGGAAGGGGGTCTCAATTAAACCCGCACCTTACGATGATCAGACTTCCTGGAGGCCGAACAGCGGCCTTACTACCTCGTGGCTGTACTGAGAGTCCCTGCACAGAGCATACTACAACCTCTGCCAGAGCAACATCGACTGGAGTACCCCACACTGGTGTCGGCTTTGGAACTATGTCGTGGCGACCGATACCTACGACATACCCAGGGAATCCACTTGCGGAGCCACGACAAGACATTGTGCAACTTTCCCATCTATGTCTAGAGGGATGTCCTGAGGAGGCGCACGACATCATCGCAACTGGATTCTTCATTGATGCCATCGCCGACACATAGGTACGACAAGCGGTACGTCTGGCTGCACCCCACAACATGCAGGATGCCTTGGACCGAGCAGTGGAGGTGGAGTCAACAAAACAGGGAGCGCACCCCGACGTCAGGTATGGCCACTGACGCTGAGTTAAGAAGACGAAGACAGCATGAAGAAGACACTGAAGGAGTTGCAGATGGCTGTGAAGGACATCGCTTCCAAGGTCCATGCTACAGAGCTTCGCAACCCACCACCTTAATTGTCTGGGTGTTGGTCACGTGGGCAACCGGGCCACATAAGAGCCTGCTACCCACAGCAGCAGCGAGATGATAGGCAATGAGAGAGGCAGGTGAGAATACAGCACATTAGTAAAACTTGTAAATACCGATGTTAGGGGGCGAAGGTCGGTGACTGCTGGAAGGAAGGCCCCAATGTTCTTACATGTGTGGTCGGTGAAATAGGATTTGGATACAATACTTGTGGAGGGGAGCCTGAATAATGTTCCTTACCAGATGGCAGTCGACATTGGGGCGACCATAACATTAAGTAGTAAGACCATACATCCTCGGGCCTCCCCCCCCCAATGATGACGACAACGTGGATCGATGCTATTTGGCTTCAGTAACAGGTAAGACCTTACCAATTAAAGACAAGTGATCTTGAAGCTTGATGACCTTAGCATAGAGTACGATGTTTATATAAAATAAATAGAAGATGAATGTATTTTGGGGGATGATGTACTATATTGGCTGGGGCGTTGTATCGATACTCGACTTGGTGTGCTACGGGTATGCAGTACAGAGTTGGTGGTGACGACACGGCATGATTCGTCCACCCCAGTTAGCTGCCCAATAGTATGTGATCAACCCACTGCGCGGCCCGCTTCTAGTGAAATTATCATTTCAGGCAGGTGTCTAGGAAAGTTTGTCAGACCTTTGGGTTTAATTGAACCAGCAGAGAAGATTGACGTCCTGCCAGGTAAAGTGGTTGTAGCAAGGACTTAGCTCTCTTCTAATTCTGACATTTTTCCAGTTAGAATGATAAATTTGTCCGATAGTGCCATTCGTCTTGAGGAGGGGGCCGTGATAGGTATTTTCAAGCAGGTCACACAGGTACTTCCAAATATTTCAGAAGATTCTAGAGTAACACAAATAGCATGTAATTTACCAGATGTACTGGAGGAACTGCTAGTAAGAACACAGGAAAATCTTAACTGACGACAGGAGAAGGGTGTCGCTGAATTACTGCAGAAAAATAGGGATGCCTTCTCATGTGAAACAAATGACCTTGGAAGGACTAACGTCACCTGCCATCCCATATATACAGGAGATGCCAGGCATATAAAGCAGCCTCCAAGAAAATTACCACTAGCTTCGCACAAGGTAATTGAGGGAATTCTGAAGGAAATGAAGGAGTTAGATGTGATAGAACTATCAGTTAGTCCATGGTCGTTACCCTTTGTACTTGTTAAGAAGAAAGGACTGGTATGGCTTGGGTTATAACGGATGGTTGGTTATTATGGCGGTATAGTGACTAGTATACATATGGCTGGTGTCGACCAGTAGAGCAGAAAGTATTAGCAGTAAGTAAATTTTTGGTAAGGTCAGTGTGGACTGAATGGTTGACGTATGCTTGAGTTATAATAAGGGGTGTGAAAATGAGTTATTTCATCTGGTGTTGATTGGTAGAGCAGATGGCATGCATCAGTTACAGTGGCTGGTATAGTACCTGTGTGCAGGTATATAAGCAGCTGGTTCCAGTTAGGAAGCTTAGCTTGACAGTGGTAGCCGTGAAGCTTTGTCGTGAAGAAGAAGAATAGATAGTCAAGGATTCTGTTTGGATGCTTACTAGCATAGGCGGTCCTAAGCTGTGTATAAGCTAATTATATTATTTGTGTGAAAAATCAGCATGCTGCTGTTATAAACAGTTTTCGTTAAAATCATTACTATGAAACAAATATATAGGATAATAACTATGGTTATAATGAAACAAAGAAAGACTCATCCGCTTCCAAGGTTAGATGACAAATTGGACAGGTTAGCAAGTTCACAATGGTTTTCTACTTTGGAAATGAAGAGTAGGTACTGGCAGTGCGATGTTGCCCCAGAGGACCAAGAGAAGACTGTATTTTGTCTTTTGGGCTATGTAATGCCCCTGCCACCTTCGAATGCCCGATGGAAAAAGCCCTGCTTTCAGATATCTGTCAGGCTTACCTAGACAAACAACATTGTTGTGACAGGGAGCACATTTGAAGAGCACCTTAGACTTTGTATTCCAGAAAGTGGCTGCAGCCCACTTGAAACTGGTTCCTAAGAAGTAAACTTGTTTTAAAATAAAATAATTTTATTGGGACATTTAGTGTCGGCCCATGGAATCGAAATGGACCCCGAGAAGACCAAGAAATTGGCCGACACCAACTGGAAAAATTGAAGTGCGGAGTTTTCTGGGGTTACGTGCCTATTATCGTCGATTTGTAGCTGTGTTCGCCACGTTTGCCAAGCCACTACATGAGCTGACTGAGGTGAAAAGGAGATTTGAGGGAACCACTGAGTGTGAAGATACTTTTAGTAAACTAAATAAAATTCTGATATCTCCACCAATCCTGGGTTTCCCGAAAAGTGAGGGTGTATTCATTTTGGACACTGATGCAAGTGATGTATGTATTGTATCTGTGTTATCTCATGTTCAATATGGGAAGGAAAGACCACTAGAATACTTCAGTAAGGTAATGCATAAGCCTGAGAGAAATTACTGTGTAACAAACAGGGAGCTTCTGGCCATGGTGAAGGCCATTTCACACTTCCACCCCTATATTTATGGCAAACACCAGGAAGAAATAAGTTGTGAATCACAGAAGGTACGGAGGACAAGACTTCAAGGTTCTTTATTTTGTGTTGGGTCACCTACCTGAAGTGATGAGAGTATTAGGAATGACCAGATGAATTATCCCACTTTGAAGCCATTATTATAGTGGAAAGAAGCTGTGTGATATCTAGTCTGAGCACATCAGCCAAAGCATACTGGGCACAGTGGAATTCCCTCATACTGAAGAATGGCATACTTTACAGAAACTGGGAAAGTAATAATGGAAAACACACATGTTTACAGTTAGTGCTTCCAGAATGCAGGGTTCTAGAAAAACTGCATAATGTGGCAGCCAGTGGGCACTTAGGAGTTAATGAGACCCTCGACAGAGTTAGACTGAGATTCTACTGGCTTCATTGTAGAGAGGACGTTGAGAAAAGGTGCAGATTGTGCGACACCTGCACTGCAAAGAAGGGCCCAAGGACCAGATCACAAGGTCTCCTCCAGAAATACAACATTGGAGCACCACTCGAGAGGATAGAAGTAGAGTTTTGGGCCCCTTGCCCATCACAGAGAGAGGTAATCGGTATTTACTGCTGACCCACGATTACTTTAATAAGTAGCCTACGGTTATTCCCCTCCCAAACCAAGAAGCACTTACTGTGGCCGATGCACTTACAGAGTATGTCTTCTCGAGGTTTGGGGTGCCACTAGAACTCCATTCTGACCAGAGAAGATACTTTGAAGCTGCGGTCTTTCAGGAGGTGACGGAAATTCTGGGGATGAAAAAGATTAGGACTACGGTCTTACATCCTAAGTGGGGTGGAATGGCCGAGAGGCTTAACCACACTCTTGAGTAGTACCTGTCAATATTTGTGGCAGACAATCAAAAGGACTGGGATTCGAAGGTGACATTGTTTCTTCTTGCTTACCCCCCAGCAGTTCACGAGTTCACAAGGGTAACGCCATCAAGAACGAAGTTTGGAAGAGAGCTACACCTCCCCAGTGACCCGCTGTTTGGCCGACCGACAGAAAGAGGAAGCTGCAGCCCCTGAACATGACAGCGAATTACATAACAGACTTGTTGACATTCACGATTTTGCTCGACAGCAACTTAGAATAAATAGTGACAAAATGAAGATGAGGTATGATAGGAGAATGTCGGAAAAGGTATTTCAAGAAGGACAACTGGTGTGGCTGTACAACCCACAGAGGAGAATAGGGTACTGATCGAAGCTACAGAAATGTTGGGAAGGCCGCTACAGGATGATGAAAAAGATCAATGATGTGGTATTTCGGGTTTATCGTCATGGCTCTCGGGCTAAGCCGAAGGTTGTCCACATCGACCAACTAGCACTGTACAAAGGTCCTGATGTTGCAGTGTCAGATCGGGACGAACAGACATAAGGGGGGGGGGGCAGTGTTACGTGTTGCTAGTCTGCGCTGCTGACATTGGCCCACCCCGTGCGAGCGGGCGGAAGAGGACAGAGTAGTACTGATAATGGGCAGCACTTGAATGGAATGTTTATAATGGCAGGCGAACAGCGTATCTGTTACAAAAAGTGAGCCGAGACGATAATATTTTTTTGCGGAGCACATTGCTGACCATGGTTGTATTGATTTTTACGTCTTATGAAGAATGCTCTGGATTACTGAGCTCATTATCTCAGCATGACTCGGGGTGCGTTGAATCCTCCAGATAGTAAGGGCGAACGAAATAAGTGTGATAGGCCTCCGAGCCAAGTAGTTGATGTGTGACTGAGTGACTGAGTTTCGAGCGACAGAAGACGAGCAGCGAGAGAAGTGACCAGAGGAAGGGAAATATGCGACTGCGAGTATCAAGCAGTGAAGATTGCGGTTGGCAGGCTGGACTATTGGACTAGGTGCGTGAGTGGAAGACATTACAAATGGTGGCAACAGATAGACTGAACATGTGTTAATGATGAGTATGAGATAAGTGACTGTAACCAAACATGACAATTAAGAAGGGCATTAATTAGAGTTGAAATAGACATTAAATATTGCGCTCACTGTTAATTAAAAAGAGTAATAGTGGAGACAGATAGATTAATGCTGAAAATATTAGCTGTGTGAAGAAGTTAGAAATCAAATTTGGTTTTTTTATTTAATGCCTCTATCCCTCACGAACTCAGATACGCTCCTCAGGCGTCCCATGTTACAATACATATACGGCACTGTTTTAATAACGAATTAAGTTTTTTGTCGCCCAAAGTCATCCCAGTAAATTCTAGCCAGCAGGAAGGTCGATATGTTTCACTTAACGCCTCGTCGACAACGAGGTCTAAAGAGACGGATCACATTGCACAGAAAGTAGGCACAAGGGACGGGAGAAACGGGAGGTCCCTGAGAAAAGCCGCCGACCAGAGGCATCTTCCGGCACGATTCCCACACGTTGCAGTTCAAAGTACAGAGGCTAGTGGCGTAAATATAGGACACACTACAAGAAACCGGGGCCCAGCTTACAAATAAGATCCATGGACAAATAACCCGGATTGTGGGCAATGATTACTACACACGAACACATCCGAGGAGCGTAAATATGCAACAATGCAGCCACTAGAAAACGTGCGAAATATTCTGTTATAAAAAATGCAGGCTTGATTTCACTGAGGAACGAAACAACAACCGCGCATCAGTTTCGTAATGGTTGAAAACAAATGGGTCCTGACTTTATGTGATTTCGTACTGATGTCTGCAGTATACTTGCTTAACCGCATAGGAAACTACACAAGTCAACCACGTATTCTAGATACATGTCTGAAGGAACTGAGACCACCTTCCACGGTATTTTAGCACCTTCAATTCAATAGACGGAAGGTTCGAGGCAATGCGAAGGTATTTTGTGCTGTACAATTGACGTGCAAGATCGGCCGGAGATAGGACGACGTTGGAGGCAAAGGCCGTTCACAATAAAGTGAGCACTTTTGAAACCAACCTTAGAAAAAGTCACTGCTCCTACCTGCATATATATGAACGGGCGCACCGAGTGACTTGCGCCCAGTAAAGTTGGTAACGATGGATGGGAACGGAACGTATTTCCATATCTTAACGTCGAATAAAAAATGTTAGGTAACCATTTGTGATAACTTAAATTTTTATTTAGTTTTTTTTTTTTTTTAATTCATCGAAGCGTAAAAATTAGCATATTTGTAGTAAAGTATTTACTTTCTTAATAATTTCACAATTTCACTTGACCAACGCATGAATAAAGTGAAGAGGCCCATGGCAATGTTAATTTTACATAAGGCGGAAGAATTCACAACGTGCATACAAGTAGATCTTAAGCAGGGCTTTCAGAAGTGATCACTTTACCGTGAACAGCCTATACGCAGATGCGCTATAGACAGCAAACGGAACCATTTTCGCGCGTATTACGTGTGCACTGTAGAAGAGTGAAATTTGGCCGTTGACGCTTGCAGGGCGGGGGAAATATATGGATATTGTAGGGGTTGCTTGCTGGAGGGGGGAGGGGGGACGAGGCTGCGCGGGGGCCTAAGCTCGAACTGCACTTGTATACGAAATCTTCGTATTGCGTATTTCGTATTTTACAAAACGGTAAGATCGAACCATACGAGAGCCATCGTATACGTCTCGACCGCGCGAGTGGCCACTCTCTCGATCACCACCGTACGAGATGTGGAGTCGTAGACGAGTAGCGCATCAAAACAAAATGAGTAAAAGTGTAATTTACATAGACCTACTACTGACATTCATTACTGTCCAGTGACTCGTAGTTGGGTGGTTAGACGTCACACGTTATTATTTAGTCAGTCTTGCATATAAAACTCTGTAAATAACATATGTTATTATTATTGCACAAACTTTCAATTTCACAGAAACTTCTTCCCAAAACCGGCTGACATCCTTGGCTGTCCAGTCAGCTGTCAGTTTGCCGTGGGCAAGTTTATTGTTTCCTACAATTTTTTTTTTTTAACAGTGTAAATTAATTAAGTTCAATAGCACGTCAGACTACTAGCCAAAAACTACAGCCTACTACCCAAAATAATTGATACTTTTAATCTACGTCTGAAGTATTATTACACTAAAAGTATATATGGACTTCACAGTTGCTCTTACTCAAACACGAAGTCTAGCAAAGTGTCATGTAGCTTCTAATACTCTCCAAAAGACTTATCATATACATTCACATTTCATTATTTATAATGTAATGTGTGGCAATGGCAATGTATTATACACGACTGTGTTCTCTTGATTAAATTGTATGTAATTTCCACAGAGAAGAATTTTACTGACCAATCCCTGCCACATAAGCTATTTGAAAGACAAAAAACAAATCTGCTGTTCCGTGTAACATTTACTATCCATATTATTAGCTGTAAAGCATATAAATATTGCATCAAGTCATGCCACTAACAAAGACAATAACATAATTTCGTTGGTATTTCCAACGTACGTAGAGGTTAAGTAAGGAAAACACGAGACTTTATTTTCACAATTAATTCTCTGTAATCATCATAGATGAAAGGCACAACACCATATATTCAATTACGTAACCTTCTACGAATTCGAGAAGATTAAACTTCTGCTCGTTGGTTATTTTGATAACTTTAGCCATCTGCTTATTCAACTGCTTACAATGCAAATAAACAAACGCGCGCGATACAAGTAACGCTTCTGATTGGCTGAGTTCCTCTAATATTTGTTCCCGTCTCGCCGCAGGTTCACCAACATGACAAATAAGTCACTCGTATACGCTTGCCTGGCACTACCCTCGCACACTGAAAGCGTATGCGAGTTCCAGGGGTTGGAGCTTACATCAATTGTCTCGTATAAATTGCGGACTGTGCGATACGTCTCATATACTAACTGCACTCGAACGATCTCGAGATTAGGCCCCTTGCGACTGTGGGTCTTCACTCTCTAGAACAGGATCGACCGCACGCTCTCCTCTTTGAAGCACCAGCGCTAACTACTCAAGTTTACTCGAACCTGTACCGCCACATAAGGGAACAACAATGACTTCTACGCTCTACACTATAGCTGGTCAAGTCAGCTTGTTTAATTATTTTATTACGAAGCCTAAAACGATTTGGTTAATTAGTGATTATATTAATTTTTTTTTAATTTAGCAACACTGATGTGTTAGTTTCTGTAATTAGGAAAAATACTTAGCACAAAATTTTACTGAAAGTAAGCAAAATTAATTCACTGATTTTCTGCATAATTTAAATACATTTGTACGTGTTTATAATTTTATAACACTTCACAGGTTGTTCCCCTCCCTAAACATTAGCGTGGTTGTAATGTGTGGCATCCATCTCCTCCGGTGTGTTTATTATTTCAGGTTTCATATTACTGGGGTCCTGTAACACCTCACATATGCATCCATGAGGGTGAAATTTTTATGCTAATTTTTTGTTCTTTTTTTTTTGCAGATAAAAATGTATCGGCTAAATCACCTTAGTGAAGATTATTTAGAGACTGTAAGACGCATTTTAGACGAGGTAGAAAGTGATAGCGAGGACATAAGTGAAATGATAGCGAGGACATAAGTGATATTGAGGATAATGTGGACGTTCAATCGGTTTGTGAGGATGAACAGGATGCTCCCGAAGAAAGTGACAATCAATGTGATACCCGTGGAAATATAATAACTGGGAAGAACGGTCACAGAGGTACATTAGACCCACCTAGCACACATGGCCGAACACCAGCACGCAACATAATTCGACTTCCACGTGGCGAAATTCCCACTGGAGCATCAAAGGACTGTTGGGAACTACTTGTAACCTCCGAGATGATCAAGACTATTGTTCATTTCACAAATGATGAAACCAAGAGACAGATACAGAAATACACTGATGAAGCTGAGTATGTAGGCGACACCAGTGATAGTGAAATTTAGGTACTCATTGGCTTATATTTTGCTGGTTCAGGGAGGATTCTCACTTGAGAACAGATTAAATGTGGTCTTAATAATTTGGCTGCCCCTTTTATCGCGCTAACCGTCTTCGTTTTGATGACAAGTCCCCAAGAAGCAAAGAAGACAAATTTGCACCCATTAGACAACCTTGGGAATCATTTATCAAGAATTGCACATCAAAGTACACAATTGATGAACAGCTTTTAGGCTTTCGAGGTAAACGCCCATTTAGGGTGAACATGGCTTCAAAACCAGAAAAGTATGGCCTAAAAAATATAACTGTGTGTGATGCCAAGACATACTACATGATAAATGCCATTCCATATATTGGTAAAGAAGCACACAGAAAGGAATCTCTTCCTATGAAGTATGTTCGTGATCTGAAAGTGAATATTCATGGCACAGGAAGGAATTAGACAATAGACAATTGGTTAATGTCGGTTCCACAAGCCGACGTTATACTCAAAGATTATAACCTCACTGTTGTGGGAACACCAAGGAAGAATAAGAGATAAATACCTCCTTCTTTTCTGCCTTCTCGAACGACACAAGTTGGTTCTGCTCAGTTCGCTTTTGAGAGCAACAAAATGCTGGTGTCGTTCTGCCCCAAAAAAAGGAAAAAGTATTCTCATGTTGTCAACAATGCACTATAAGAAGGATGCAAATGAAGACACCGGAAAACCTGAAGACATTCATTTCTACAACGAAACGAAATGGGGGGTTGATTCCTTCGACCAGTTGGTGCACAATTATTCCGTTTCTTGGAAGACCCAAATATGGGCATTATGGTTCTTCTATGGAATATTGGATCAAACCGGGATAAATGTCATGGTCTTATTGCAGACAGCAAGAGATCAAGACAATGTTGTAAGAAGGAAGTATCTATGGGAACTAGGCCGTCGCCTTGCAGAGCCTCATATGAAAACGCGAGCACTCTCCAAGAATCTTCCTCGTGAACTGATAGCAACAATCCGGAAAATGGCCAACATACAAGAGGAAGAAAAAGAAGAGGATGACAATCCTCCTAGTGTAAAACAAAAACAAGGAATATGTTCTGTTTGCCCAAGATCCAAAGATCGGAAGACCAAATCAGCTTGTGTGAAATGTCACAAAATGGTATGTGCTGAGCACAAACGTGATGTGTGTCTTGACTGTGTCTAATGTGACGAGTGGGACTCTGCTGGTGTTAAAACGAGTAGTGTACATTTACATACATTCATATTGAGAACATTTGACTGATTTGTGTATTTAAATTTAGAAAAATACTAATGGGGTACCCCAGGTAAACAATAACGTTTGCAGAATTCACGTATGCAATCTAGGGTTAAACACTGTAGGATGTTTTCCTACTATTTCTTACACAGAGAAAAATATGTTAGAAGGAACAAAATTTCGGTACCCATAACACATGTGTACTACTAATGTATGGGCAGCTATAAGACTGGTTATTGGTGCCATCTAAATATTGTTAACTGGGATAGTACACTGTTAGAAATTTCTGTAAATTTATGGAAACTTTTACGGAGATGTAGAGTTAATTTACGGCAAGGCACTTCATAATGACGGATACCGGAAATGAGCTAAGTAAATATAAAATACGGAAGCTCTTCGTATTCTTATGGCTTCGATCTCGAGACACAAGAATGCAGAAGATACTTGAAGTGTATAAAATTCCATCTTCACAATACTACTTCGTGTAAAAATGGTAGTATGTGAGAGCGAATCACTCATGGAGTGCCAATACGTTGATTCTTTTTCAAATTCTACTCGAGGACAAAACCTTCTGTATACAGTGGAACACGCACATAACGAAAATAAAACAATATTTTCGTAACCTAGTTTTACAAACAGCAAATATAGCAAGCGCTCTAACACGACTTGGAACTAAGAAATCTGATTCATGTAAAAATCCATATTACGAAATACGCCGTGTGAATGTGTGGTAGGTAAGTATTTCGAGTTAATGATTGTTAAATTTCCGGTTCGTGTTCAAATCCCACTGCAGCACTAATTATTGAAACTTTTTTTTTTAATTTTTATGTTATACACAGTGAAATTCATTACGAAAACAAACCTCTTTTTTTTACCCCTGTTTGTTAACCTGAAACTAACATGACTATAAACTAAAGTGATGCATGCGCCATTCAATATAGGTAACGAAGTAAAATACAGTGACAACTCTCGGAACATTATTGTATGTTATCGGAACCTTCAACGTAAGAGCCGATATTTTGCACAAATACGGCTTAAAATATCGTTTTTGTAAGCGCTCATACCTCCCTTAATATTCTGTTCAGGTATAAAGTGTCACATATGTTTTCCTCTTACTTTTTCATGAAGAATCGCCTCCCGAAGTTTGTCGGTCTAACTGAGAATGATCCTGTATATTCCTAACAGTGTAATGGTAACAGAACTATATGTTGTGCTCTCGTCTATGATTGTATTTGCAACTATGAATAGAGATCCCACAGCAGAGCATTCTGTTCCTACTATATGAGGAATAGTCCCTTCAAAAGAACGACTTCAGCAATATCTGGATTATTCCCGCAGCAGTACAGTCACAAACTAACACAACTCAGCTTGTTGCTACGATGAAGCCTGTTTACGCTATTATTCCCTTGTCACTTCTATGCTGCTTTCATTGACAGCGTAAGGCAGGATCTACAATAGCCCGTCGCGTCCGGCAGTCTCCCAGCCGAGTGATTTACAGCCAGTCTTCGTTCGTCCGTCATCAGCTCATTGCTGCAAACTATTCTAAACAAAACTGTATGCAAATAAAGAAAAAAATCTCCATAAAAAGTAAATATTTTGGGCGGTATTGTGTTTGTAAGTACACTAAATACGCATACACGTACATAACGATAGTTAAATGATGTTAAAAACAAAACTTTAATATCATATAAAGAATGATTTTTTATTACTTTTACTATTGCAAAGAACGAACTAATGTTTGCAAACTTAATTATTAATAAATCTTTGGGGAAAATGTAATGTAATTTAATTTTTGGGCTACATAAATAAACACACGAAAACAAAAGACGGCCAAAACAAAACACTACACACGCTACACAGCCTTCCAAATGGCTCGGGACGAACGGGTGACAAAACATGCAAGTTTAGAAGGCTATCATTTCATCCGTCCTTCTGTCAAAGTTAAAGCTTGCCAAGTTTTCACGGACGGATGGCCATTTCTGATTGGCTGTTGGTCACGTGGCTGCAACCCTGGAAATTTTTTTTTGGCCGAAACTAGAACAAATCACTTGTAAATAGAGTGACGTCGAAAGAAAAAAATCAAAATGCGCTTATTTTGGTACATGGTTTTATTTAAATCCCTATTTACATTTCACAAAACTGTAAAAATTTCGTATTCAATTCTATTTACCAAATGGATTCATCATATGCACTTCATATTAATTGAGAAGGTGAAGCGTGATATAGTCTATTCGCAGTTTCTTCACGCTTTTTGGATCCAGTTTCTTCACACTTTTTGGATCAAACCTTTAAAAAATCACCAGAAGTGTGACGGTTTGGTTGTTTTACGAATATGTCACATATCACACGCGTTTTATACTTCTGTAAAAGTGTTATATTTTTGGCTAAATTAATTTTTCAGCTACATTTCATTTATAAATTATAATATTTCATTAATAATATATACGAATAAAAAACAGTGAGAAAATAGGAGTGTTGGCAATGGCTTGTAAGAAAAGTTCTTATGCAAAATATTATAAAAAAATGAGTGCGCACGAATGCGGTGCGTTGTCCCTTTGGGGTAATTTTCTAGACGTGGTTAAACTTTTGTTTCCACGAGGCGGAGGAATATCCCCGAAGTAGAACATAGGCAGGGCGCCAGAAAAGTTGTAAGGCCGTGTCCGAAATAAAAAAAATTCGGTACTTTGTAATTTGTCATTTCGTAAGTTTCAATTCGGACGTTGTCAACAGTCAATTGTTTAGCACTCGCGGCCACGCATTTTTTTACATTAACAGTGAAAATTATTTTTATCAAAATTTAATGCTTAAAACGGACGTGATATTCCTACAATCATCACTGGAACGCTGCTAATACGTTAATGAATAAGAAAATATATTATTTATACAATAACACTTTTAAAAAAATTGTTGCGAAATATGTATACAAAGCACGACACTTACCATGTCTACAGTATTTTATGAACTCTTATTTGTTAAAAAAAAAAAAAAAAAAAAAATTAATTACGCATTCGCGTATATATTTTGAAGATCAAAATCAACATCCCGCAGATTTTGTCATTTTGTACTTTTGCTAACATCCGGTAGATACAAAATACGAATTACCAAATTACCAAATACTTCATCATTTTTGCAAACAAAATCGTGTCACGTGATAATTTTGTCAACAAAATCTGCCATTTCGGACACGGTGTTAAGTAAGAGCCTGTTTAAATTTGGGCTATCCCAACCTGTCTCTTAGGACAAGGACGCGCTGATTGGTGCATGTGACCCTCTGACGTCATGTCGCTGCCCCAAGCTGCCGTGTTCCAAGGTGAAGCAATCGAAAAACTATACTTTTGTCCCAAGTTGTGTCCTAAGCTGACAGAAAAAGAACACTTCAAATACTTTCGCGCGCATTCTTGAAATGTTTACGTTATTAATGTAAACAATGGAAGTGCAAGCTGGGCTTCCTCAAAAGAAATATGATGAAATTGTAATAAATAATTAGGGATGTCTTCGTTCGGTCTGAACAATTTTAAAACGTAATTTTATAAAATTAAATTTGGATGTCAATTGGCGAACTTATTTAAAATAAAACCATTTAGGCGTTCAAATGAACAATTTCGTAAACAAAATAAACAATAAAGCAGCAAAGTTAAACAACAGTACGCAACAACGATAATATGTCGAATTTAGTGCGATCTAGTGTCAGATTCTGAAACCTCACTTCGGACAACGCAACTGTGGGTTATATTAGGACCGCGTCAATGTGACATCACTTGGCGCCGAGTTTCGAACACGTGTCAACATACGGATTATACGTCCCTTCTAGTCAGTCAAGGCGGAGAAGGATAATTAGTTGGCGGGAGAGGTTAGGCGTGGTTGCCAAAGGGCATGATGGGGGAGGGGGGGGGGCGCTTTGGAAGGGCAACACGAGAGTGGAAGAGTGTACACGCCGACCTCGCACTTTCCGCGAACTGTGTGCACCACGCCGCAGCGACTGCTGCGCGCTCTACCAGGAACACCGCCAACTAATCGGCAGTTCTGCGGAAAAGGACTCGCTCGTCCTTCACGTGCAGTGAGCGCTCCTTGCATTCCTGGGATTCGCCAACTCCCCTGCCGAAAAGTGTTCTCGGAACGAACGCAGCCTTGGCGCGCTCTTTCTGTATTTCTCGGAGAAAGGATACTCATCACTCAACAGTGACTTTTCCGAGATCTGGCTTGTAAAGCGCTAAGATTTTATTTCGTGAATTAACTCTCCCCATTTTGAAAACTTCGCTAACAAAGATCTGGCTGGAATGATCTTCCTCTACTTCCAGCATTTTTTTTTTGTATACGAACTACTTTCTGCCGAAAAAATAATAATTGGTCGAATAATGGGGTACTCTGTCGGTCGGGGCAGGAAAATTCTTGAAGAACGCGAGAAATTTTTGAGCTGTTTCTTTTATTACTATTTTATTACTCATATTCTAGAGCTTGGAGTAGCGTAGAATTTATTAATATATAACAGTATGCCAGTTTCTCATTAACCGAATTTCTCTAGTGGCATACACAAGGAGGTACTTATTTAAGTAGTCGACATTCTCCAACCTCATTATTTTCAGATTAATTATACCTGGATACACGGTCTGTATCGTACAGTGGGTAATGTAAGCAGTTCACGGCAAAGTAAGCCAGGTGAAACTGGTTATATGCTATTCACGGTAAAGTGAGCACTTTTGAAATCCCCCTCACTTGGAATATTAGTTAATAAACGTATTTTATTTTAGCCGCAGGCATTAACTTCCGAATGCTGTGGAATATACACACTATGCTTATTACTTAGAGAGTAATATTTATTTTAAAATATGGTTAAAGGATACAAAAAGGCTGAAAGGAGAAAGGAACTAGGATCTAAAAAGTGCTCACTTTACCGTGAACAGCCTATAACTGACGAAACCTGGATACCATTCGCGCTCAACTCACGCACGGTTAATTCAGCGTCATGGTGTTTCGTGATCTTATGTTAGCATGGTATGCCACGTGACTTCCAATCATGTGCACGTGTTGCCTACATACCCGGCCACGGCATTTCGTGGTTGTGTACTTCATGCATTTATTCCTCGAAAACGGTTGGGATTAGGGCAATGATGAGTCAAGATTTTTTTAGCTTATTTTACCGCGTTACTTCATTATATGCCACATTAAACGTAACTAACCACTGGTAACACACCATTTTATCGCAAAATAAGGGCCGCAACCCCTATTTTGACACGAATAAATTGTTTTGATGGTGTTAAACATCACGCGGATCATAGACCTTCGTCCATTTAATCGTATTCCAGAGTCTTGCGACGCTTAGCTGGCACATACTTTCTGTAGAGAGTGCAATTACCTGATATACTTGCTCCTACTTCAAATGAGATGCACTTTAGACGGTAAGTGACATATATGTTTTCGCTTCAATTTTTTCGTGAGAAATACGCATGCGAAGTTTGTACATGTATTTAAGAAACATTCTGTGTATAATATATGTTTATAAGCGCGCGCGCGCGCACACACACACACGCACATATATATTTACACATACACAGATATATGTGTTGAAAGCTTGGCGCTGAAGAGGTCATTCGTCTGCATGTTTTCCACAAGTTGTTTAAATCTAGGGCATGAAGTAATTCATCACTCACCATACACTGGTAGGTAAGATTCGCGCCTAGCAGCGACGCGCTGCAGGCTGTGGAGCTGAGGAAGATAGCATCATCGTGTAATCTGGAGCATGGGTGAGCCACTTACCTGCAACAAAGAGAATCACTGTGAGTACTGCGCACTTTGATTACACAGTTAGCGTTATCACAGGTGTGGAGCTTATCAAGGGCACTCCACCAGTCCAACAATTATAAAAATAAAAACTGACCTCATGTCCCGAAAATTCGTCATAGCCTCAAGATGATTTATGTAACTATTGTCTTGATCGCCGCCATTAATTGCAGTGTATTTTTTATGACGGAATAAAGCTAAATGTATTTTGACCATGCAGTTACTACGAGGGAACGATGGAGTGAGTGAGTGAAGAAATTCGGGCGGCTCTTAACAGCGAGGTCTTGAGAGCCGATGAGGGAGACTGAGGTGAGTATGGAGCAGCACCGGAATGAAAGGGCAGAGGAAACGGGAGATCCCCGAGTAAACTCGCCGACCAGCGGCATCGTCCGCCACGATTTCCACACGCGAAAATCCGGGAGTGGCCCGGCCGGGGAAAGGGGGACGATAAGGTAGTCCAAGGTGATCTATTTTGGTGTTAATATCACCAAAAAAAAATCTTTCCAAGTTACGAGGAAGCTAATTTTAGAATTATCGTTTCAAATATACGACATATTTAAATATACTAACAACATTGAACCGCCATTTCGGAGATAGGAATCGTCAACTTTTTTTCACGCAAACCTGCTAAAAACTGGATCGCAACTGCTCTTATCAACTCCCACGACTTCGTTTCTGTGCTCGAAGTACGCTTTTGAACGCGACTTCAGTAATTGCAACTGGTCTGCAGCACGCTGCGAACACTGGGAATTCTCGCCATTTTGATATCTGCTCGGTAATACACGCTAAGCGGTTTCCACAATAGAGCTTCGAGCATCAGCCAATCAGAGCCTTGAGCTAGCGACGAGCGTCGAGAACATTGGTTTTGACGCTCGTCGCCAGCGTCGGGGAATAAGGAGAATAACATTACAGTACTTCGTAATAAACTGGCAAGAAACTGAGATAAAGAACTGAAAACATACTTATACGGTTTGCAGAGATACTAATTGGAGTCAAGATTTACATCACTTTTACCCACCTTTAAGATTTTCCAATGTCTGAAGAGAAGTTAATGTTCTAAATCATCATTCTGAATTCTAATATAAAACTTTTAATAAAGATAAGTGTTTATCACAAAAAAAAATAATAATAACAGTTTTATTGATTAAATGGCAAGAAAATTTCACTGCATTTCGTTCGTTTTTAGCATTTCATTGCAAGCTTCCTCACACGTTAACAGATGGCAGCACGGGCTGTGTCGCCGACGGCCGGCGACAGAACATCGCTCTATTGTGAAACCCGTTTTAGACGTTACAGTGTCGCAAATAAAAGCACCGGGCAATTTCGTTTTGCGATAACACATGTGACTTCCATTCCGAAAGTTGTAATTCGATCGAATTTACACGCCAATAAAATTGTCGGACTCACAGTATCCAGTTTTAAAAAACAGCACGTCTTTTTTATACTCGGTGTATGCAATTTGGTCTACTACACGTTTAAAAATTAAAAAATATTAGAACACACTTCCCCCGTCAGTTAATTCTGATCAAATTTTGTTGACGACACCGTTCGTGAAGTAACCAGTTTTTAATAATGCTGGTAGCAGCTGAATGTAAATCCGAAATTAAAATCGCTTTTCTCCGCCCGGCATCACCAATATCAGTTCCCGTGTGATTGTAAAATGAATGCCGCATTAAAACAACTGATCGACATTTTGTGCAGATGTGTGTGTACAATATGAATATGGTACACTAGCAGTTAATAGAACTGAATCTGTTCGAGCAAAAAAAGTTGTAAATACTAGCGATAGTTCGTGTTTTAATTTGAAATATGTAAAAGTCTACGAATGAGATTAAGTATGCAAAGTGTGATGCTAAAATCACCATCCTCCCCTTCCATTTTCAGCTTAATCTGAAATTACAGAATATGGTAAATTCGCGGTTTGTTCACATTTTTTTAATCAAACCCTTTGAAAAATAACCCATATTTGACGTGTTTGATTGTTCCCTAAATATTCCACGTACCACAAATGTTTTACACATGCGTTAAAATAAACGTATTTCATTTTGGGTTACATTTAAACTTTACTCGTTTAATTTATATATAAATGACAATATTTTATTTATAATTAATATGAACAAAACAGAGAGAAATAAGGGTGTGTTGGTAATCTCTATAGGCTATTCACGTTAAATTGAACGATATTATAAACCCTGCTTAAGATCTACTTGTATACATGTTATGTATTCCTCCGCCTTATGTAAAATTAACACTGCCATGGGCCTCATCACTTTATTCATGCGTCGATCAAATTAAATGGTGACATTATTAAGAAAGTAAATACTTTACAAATCTGCTAATTTTTACTCTTCGATGCAATAGAAAAACAGAAAGCGAAATAAATAATTTTAAGTTAGCACAAATTGTTACCCAACACTTTTTATTCGACGTTACGATATGGAACTATTTTCCATCCATCGGTACCAACTTTACTGGGCGAATGTCACTCAGTGCACCCATTAAAATATATGCATGCAGGGGCAGTAAGTATTGTATAAGGTTAGTTTCTAAAGTGCTCATTTCATCGCGAACAGCCTTTAATATGAAATAGTTCTTATGCAAAATATTATTTCAGTGAGCGCGCATGAAAGCGGTGCGTTGTCCCTTTGGTGTAATTTTTTTTAGACTCGGTTAAGCTTTATTTTCACGAGGCGTAGGAATATCCTGAAAGTAGAACATTAGCATCGCTTCAGGAAAGTTGGAAGTAACTGTGAATGACGTACAGACGTTGAAACCAGTGGCGTTTATTCCATAGACGCAAGGTAAACAATGCGTAGCCTATACATATTGTTAATGTTTGATCCTTGATAGTTTTCTCCTTAGCTTTAAATTTAAACACATTTAAATCTGAGTTCCCGTTCCCGTTTCCGATTCGAAAGTTTATGTAACTCCCGTACTGTACGCGCATAGTGCTGCTATCTAGTATTCATTTCCACAAACGCCAGCGACTAGCGATGAATCGAACTCGCAAGGGAGTTACCCCGCCGCGTTCCTTTGGCAGGACAAGCAGTCGTTCTGTTTGCGTCCTCCAGTCCCAATTTCTTTGGAAAGTGGATGAAAGTGTTCGGGAAAACGGGAGTTTTCTTATAATTTGTAATATGCTGTCTATATAATATTCAGTCTAGACATTAATTTGTTTTCGTTTTTATAACTTATGCTAGATATTATAAAACCGTAAATACACGTGGAGGGTAAGCAAAGTTGGGAGTTGCGTTTGTTAGTAGAAATTGAAAATTGAACCACAACCCGGCAGTATCAAATGTTAATCTAAAACACTTAAATAAGTCGGGCTATTATATTGCTTATCCTGTAAAATAAAAACCCACTACACGGCACTGGTTGCAACTGCAGCTTCAGATGGCGCAGACACGTCGATGTCTGAAACCGCCATTTCATCTGGCTCCTCCACACGTGTTGTATAGGCGGAATGTCCTGAGACCTGGCTGGGCAAGGAAAGGTGTCGACAGAGCGACGGCAGATTTGAGCGGGCAATGCCACGTTGAGAAACTGCCCGTTCACACCTCGCCTTAAAACGAAAAGGCATAAACTTGCAGTGAGAATTATATATATATATACATATATAAAAAGAACTCGAGTGGGGAGTCCCAGGCAACACTAGGCAACACTCACCGAGTCACGGGCCACCCATAGTCGTCCTTCATCCCCGGACATGACATGAAATGACATCCTGGGATGGAACAATGCTGGAGTGCGGGGGAGGCGGGAGTGCCCCGAGAAAGCCCGTCCAGCACGATTCCCACATGCGAAGATGCTGGAGTGAGTCCGCCGGGTATCGAGTCCGGATCGCCGTGGTGGGAGGCGAGCGCCCTAGCCACTGCGTCACCGCTGCCCCATTATATTAATGAATATATTATATACAGTGAGGATGAGAATTGTATCAGTAAAACAAATATATTTGTTTGCGTGGCGTTGGTTTCAGTTAAACGATATTTTGTTGCTACAAACAAGCCTCTGTCCCGCCAAATGAATGACATTTGTTCACAGAGCCAAATAATTTATTTACAATAATTTTGTTTGTGCCAAACAAATATTTTTTTTTTGTTTCAGTACGTTAAAACGAATAATTAGTTTAGGCAACATATCGTTAAAATTTGTCAGGAAAATTATATGTTTAGTTAAGTGCGATATATCTTGAGCGAAGAATTTGTTTGCAGCGAGCATTAGTATTTATGGTGCAATGTCGTCTGGGAACTTCGGCACGTGCAGTAGCAATTATGGTGAAAGTACGACTTAAGACGTACGACTTAAGATCTAAGGCGTAAGGCCTACGAAGGTCATAACTGCTCAAAAAGGTGAAATATGGGACGCACCACAATCCCACAAAATGGAAAACATACCCTCTTGTCCATCTAACTCCTCCCTGGCGAAGAGGAAGGATGGGGGCAATTTGGGGGGAGGGTTTCAAAGAGGAAGGATGGTGGCACTTTGGGGGGGCAGGGGGGGGGGGGGTTCAAAGAGGAAGGATGGGTATCAGTGAGAAGGGTTGGCTTCCCCCCTCCCCCTTCCGTTTGCCTACAGCGGCCCTCCAAAAACAGCATTTTTTGTGTAAAAGTTTCCGTTCTTGATTAATTAGTATGAACCAAGAGAAATATTGGAAGCTCGGGACACGTACTAGCTTCTAATGTAATCACTTCTGTTAATACATACTGAGGAGCGATTCTGTCAATTCCACATCTGGAAAAAAGTGACCGCATTTCCTATAGGTCCATGCCACGATTGGCGGAAACAAATTTTTAATGAAAAACATAAAAACCACAGCTCGAAAATCACAATTCCAAGACGACCTTTCGGCATACTTCTTGGCGTCGGAACTCGGCAATTCGCCGCTGTGAATCGATTCGTCGGAATATAATAAGCTGATGCAGTTTTGGTGCGTCGTAAACGGATGACGTGTCTGTAATAAGCGCAGTCTGGGCTGGGTGACTAGCCGCTGCTGGGTCAGCGCCAGCAGAGAGAGAGAGAGAGCGAGATAGTGAGTCACACGGCTGTCTCAATAGTGAATTAACCGACTTCGCATTGCTGCTTGTGGCAGTGAGACAGAGACAATCTCGTTTTTGGCACTGCCTACAGACCTCGTCACACACAGTAAAATATGCCTGTGCTTGTTACAAACTATTAGCTGGAAATTACAGCTGCCAAAGTTTTCTTGTAACACTATAGTTGAAATATTGTATATTTACAACACATGATTTCAGAAAACATTTTATACATTTTCAATAACGAAAGCTCCGCAAATCCAGATGACAGTGAACCTTTCCAAACCTGCAACTATTTGCCCTAAAGTATTTGGGGGGGGGGGGAGGGAGAAAACGAACAGTATTCTTCTTACTGGGCGTTCAAATTTATTGGTATAATTGATAATGGGAGCATGATTTAATGTTATTAATTTAACTTTAAAATTTGTTTGCATGGAATACTAATGGCTTCATTTAGCTATTTTTCAGCATAATCAAGCTTAAACAATCTGGGAAAAAAATTAATGTGTGGTTAGCCAGCGAAAATGATTTGCGGTGGCAATGATAATGCACTGTCCTCGTTTCTAACGAAATGCCCTTCTTTAACAGTCTAGAAAACTACACCAAAAAGAAAAAGCACTGTATTCGTGCGCACTCAGTTTAATATATTTAAATATTGTAATATTTTCCTTGAGAACTATTTCTTATTAGGCATTATAAGAATATAATTTATAACTAAAATGGAGAGTGAAAGTTCAAATTAACCAAAAAATAAGATATCTTTATGTTAACACAGATGTAAAACGCCTGTAATATATGCTGTATTTTACCCTTTCATACTCACTTTAATTTACTGTTTCAAGTGTTGCAAACAAAATTTTTTTAAATGCATGCTATACTTGAGCCAAGGCAACACTTGCTTCGTTGTCACAGACAATGAGATGTAAGCTATAGATTCGGCTACAGCTATATGAACCAATTATGACCTAGGCCAGTAAGATGGTTTGCGAATCATTTACCCAAAGGTAAAATCATTGATCACTGAGTTTCGCAGTGTGTAGTAGAGACCAAAAATTTCCTACATGTACGTCATGTGCACAAATGTGACCACTGGGTATGAATGGGTTAAGAAACAACCAAACACACTGGGGTGATTTTTTAAAGGTTTGATTCAAAAACTGTGAAGATTCCGCGGATGGAGTATACATAGCTACATGCACGGGCTGCCTTGAAGCTCTCATATCCCTGGATCAAGGGAATCGCTGTTCCTGTTAGATCAAGTCCACAGTGCGAGTAAACATTGCACAGAGTATAGTGTGGTTATATACATCGACCACGCAGTGTGGGTGATTTAGTACGGTGGTTGTTTTTACGCCTTTTGCCGCAAAACATTTTTTAATGTCTGTAAAACACAAAACCTGCAGATGCTGGTCAGATATCACGACTGAATGTAGCGTAAGCGAAGAAATCTGGATTTGCTTTGCACTGCTATCGAACAAATGAAAACTAAAGTCTGTTCACAACAAAGTGAGCACTTTTGTAATCAACCTTAGAAAAATTTCACTGTCCCTACCTGCATGTATTTTAACGGGCGAACTGAGGGACACGCGCCCAGTAAAGTTGGCAACGAAGAATGGAAACTAGTCCCGTGTATTAACGTCGAATAAAAATTGTAAGGTAACCATTTGTGATAACTTGAATTATTTCTTTCACTTTCTGTGTTTTTTTAATGCATCGGAGGGTAAAATTAGCATGTTTGCAAAACATTTTCTTTTGTAATAATTTCACAGTTGCACTAGACCGACGCACGAACAATATGTCGAGGCCCATGGCAATGTTGATTTTGCGTAAGGCGGAAGAATACACAATGTGCATACAAGTAGATCTTAAGCAAGGCTTTCAAAAGAGCTCATTTTACCGTGAATAGCGTATAATGTGTATTATACCGAACTTAACTCTCAGCCACAAGTTTTATGTCGATTGTATACAACAGAAGAACTATTAACAAGGAGTGACTTATATAAAACATCAGATGGATATTATTGAAAACACTACGGAGAGAGAGTGAGTTTAATATTAACGTCTTTAAAATGGCGTTGGACAAGTCACCATCACGAACAATTAACACAGCAATGTGCCAGCTGCCAACGAAGTTCATCAATGATGCTGGTGGGCCCTAGTTAATTCTGATCGCTAACACGTGAAGCTTATGACGACTGTGGTGATTCGAATGAATACTGAAAAATGACTAGATGTGCTGTAGTGCAGCGCACATGAAAAGTCCGGAGTGACTTCTTCTTATAAGGAATTATTTAAAATTAATTATAAGTTTAAACTGCTCGCGCGTGCAACGTCTTCTTGTCGTACGGTATATTGGAACGAATCCAATAATAAGCCCAGAAGGTTTTAAAAGACAACTAGCTCAGAAACTGAGCTTGAAAAATGTGCATAGTCAATTTGCTGTTTCTTCACTCTTTATTAATTAAACCTTTGAAAATTCTCCCCATGTATGACAGGTGTAGTTATTTCCAACATATGCCAAATATCACAAGCATTTTATACTTGTGTACATAAAAGTTACATTTTTTTTTCTGTTAAATTGAAATGTTATTCATATCTTATCTACAATTTTTGATGCTTATTTTTAATAAATAATTCGAATAAAAACAGTGAGAAACCATGTGTGTTGGTAACACGCCTGGTGAGAAATAGTTCTTATACAAAATACTGTTACAGTGAGTGCGCACGAATTCGGTGCGTAGTCGTTTGGTGTAATTTTCCAGACTTAGTTAAGCTTAGTTTGCACGAGGCGGAGGAATATCTTGGAAGTAGAACTTTAGTAGGGATTCAGAAAAGTGTGACGTAACCATTAATGGATGATATATCTTACGACCTAAGGGGAAGATACAAAGGTAGAGGACCGGCGCGGTGAAGGAAAAACTAACAGGTTACTCTTGAATCATGAAGTAGGTCGATAGGTTCACGATCAATTACGTGTTCGTAAGAAATGTCTGCGTAGGACTTTTACAGAAAAAACGTGTGGTGGGTATGCAGCGGCGCGGCGCCGGAACGCAAGGTGCGGGGTGAAACGGGAGGTCCCCGAGAAAAACCCACCTGTCGTGCGGCATCGTCCTGCACGATTCCCACAGCGGAAATCCGGGAGCGAACCCGCCGGGAATCGAGCCACGTTCGCCTAGGTGGGGGACGAGTAGTCTAACCACTACACCACCGCGGCCCCTACAAAAATGTGTGGTTCACATTGTGAATGACCGCGTCTTATGTCCAATCAATTAGACACAACTATAAATTAACTCGATTTTAGTGAAGTAAAGGTTGTTCACGACAAAGTGAGCACTTTTCAAATCAACCTATAAAAAATATCACTGCTCCTAACGTAATATCTTTTAACGGGTGCACTGAGTGACATGTGCCAGTAAAGTTGGTAACGATGGAAGGAAAGTAGTTCCATATCTTAACGTCGAATATAAAGTGTTAGGCAACCATTTGTGATAACTTAAATAATTTATTTCGCTTTCTGTTTTTTTTTTTTTAATGCATCGAAGTATAAAAATTGCCAGATATGTAAAATATTTTCTTTTCCAATAATTTCACAGTTTCTCCTCACCGACGCATGAATAAAGTGATGAGGCCCATAGCAATATTAATTTTACATAAGGCGGGAAATACAAAACGTACATAAAAGTAGATCTTAAGCAGGGCTTTCAAAAATGCGCATTTTACCGTGAACAGCATATTGATAAAATACCGTATTTTTTCTGAACAGATAGCTGTATTAAAAACCCTATTTATAGCCATAGTTTTCAATTCTGAGGTAACAGACTAGCCTATACGCGAAGCTTGTTTATGCTATTTTGCATCGCCGTCGCCATGTTTTCTTACGGCCGGATGTGACGTTTAAGCGTTTCATATTGTTTACTAGGGATTTCACTTGAAAATCGATATGGGGAACTGCACTTATCGCGTGACTAGGATGTAGCTAGCCAGTGTGAACCACTGATTCCCTCGCGATGCAGCGACCAGCGCCGGCTTGTGGTACACAAAGGGACCAGCTCGTACACTGTAAACATTTTTGGTAAATTTTTCTGAGCAGTTCTTTGTGTAGTCCATTCACGGTCACGTCCAACTTTCCTGAAGCCCTGTTTGAGTTCTACTTTCAGGATACTCCCCTGCCTCATGCAAACAAAAGTTAACCGAGACTATACAATTACACTAAAGGGAGAGCGCGCCGCATTTTGCTCACTCGCTATGATAATGTTTTGCAATAGAACTATTTCTTGCTAGGGATTAACAACAAGCCTATTTTATTCCTGTTGTTATTCATGTTAAGGTTGAAGTAAAGCAACTGCACCTGATTGTACGATGTGAAGAACTCATAAAAAAGTAGTACAGACACCATAAAAATTGTCAGAAAAGTGCGATTTATACTGTAAGATGAATAATGAATACTCAGCATGCTGGTTCAACTTCCCGCCACAAGAGTGCACTGAAACTCGCCTGATCGCAAGCGATACCGATGACGGTCGAGTCTGTGAATGTATTTAAAATAGTCTACCTGTACAAAAAATAGGTGAGAATAAAAAGCGAAAAAATAAATTTACTATAAAAAAAAAACATTTAAAACCAAGCTTTTATTTATAAATGAACTAAAAAGATAAAAATAACTAAAGGAGTATTTACAGAACTTGTGACGGAGTGTGATCCGTCACTATAGTGAAAATAGTAAATTTTTATATATTTTTTAAAGAATTATTACAGTAAGCTTTTTGATGGTTTGTACGCTAGACCCATTGCGTCGCGCCTGTACCGCAGTACTTAGGTATGCAGCGGGCTGTTTCTCTGAGTGTGAAGGGGCCTGTGTTTTCTGGCTTGTTTTGATTGGGTGATTTGAAGTGTAATATTGTATTATGTTTGGGAAAGAGTGCGCTGGTGTTGCGAAGGGTGGTCTCTGGAGAGGGGCACAAGAGGTGGGGGTCATGTAGGTATATATACCGATGTAAGTGGGTGATATATTTCTGCCAGTGTGTGGACTTGGAATATTTCGGGCCGTATTCGAACTTGGAATAATTCTGGTAATGCTGGAACTTAGAATTTTCTGGGCTGATTTCGGACTTCGAATATTTTTGCCTGTGTGAGGAATTCGATTATTTTCGGCCATGTGCCGACTTAGAGTATTATCTGCCGTTGTGGGGACTTGGAAACCATTTTGGTAGGTTTTCAGACTTCGACATTTGTCGGGCAGTGTTGGGAGTAGTCTCCGAGAGAATTGTACCCATTACTGCCCATTGTGCGAAGAGGGAACTTGGTAATTTGGAGTAGTGGTGAGCCGAGAGTTCTGGAAGTCGTGAGTCTGCGAATGGAGTACCTAAGCGCGGGCGCAGGCAAGGTGACTGAAGAGAGTTTTCGTGTGGTTGTAGTTGGGATAAGTCACACAAAACCAGTTTTGAACTTGATAACGGAAAACAGACAGCGTGGATGTCGAGAATATGTAGAGTGTGTCGTATAGGCGAGAGCAATATCTACACCACTGGTGTAATGGTGGGGCAATACACTCAGGCTTTAGCCTATGTGCATGAGTGGTTTTGTTTGTGGGGGTGCATGTCGTGCGAGAGCAATACTTACATGTCTGGTGTACTGGTGGGGGAAATACCCTTGGGTTCTTTGCATGTGAATGCGAGAGTAGTGCGGTTTGGGCTGTACCTACACTGGTGGGGGCAATACCCTTGGGCTCTTTGGATGTGAATGCGAGAGTAGTGCAGTTTGGGCTGTATCTACACTGGTGGGGGCAATACCCTTGGGCTCTTTGCATGTGAATGCGAGAGTAGTGCAGTTTGGGCTGTACCTACACTGGTGGGACAATACCCTCAGGCTCAAACTTGTGTATGTGGATATTGTTTTGTGCTGACTGTGTGTTGGTTGGTAATGCATTTGGAGAAAGAACCGGCAAGATTTTGGGATTCTCTCTCCTGAGACCATTTCGGTTCGGCGAATTCTTCATAAGTGTATTTTCACTAGCAGGAAAAGATTGTAAATGTAAAACCAATTTGTATACTTTTCTGGAAAGATGTTAAACAGATTGTAATGTTCTTTTGTGGGTTTTAATATGAAAGTATAATGTACATTCCAGAAGACTGTGATTAAAATAAGAAATAAAATAGTCATTTTTCTAGGAGTTATGTTTTAGTGGTGTCTTGATCAAATTGATTAGAGAAAGGAACTGTACTAGGAATAGTTTTTTGATCAAATTAAAGTATTTATCAGAAAGTGAGTTGTTTGAGTGTGTGTAATCTGACACCCATACATTCTGGACAGTATATTATAGGCATTGCAATACCTACTCTGCTTATTGGTGATAATACTGATTATGGATTTTTTTTGGCAATGCACTTTCTTTCCTTCTTCTTCCTGTTAGTGTTTGGATTAGGCCAGCAGATGGCCAACTCTTACATAGAACCATCGTACGAGCAGCCTTGCAGGCTTGCATCGACTCTTCCATCGTGGCATACAGGCTTTAGTGGAAAAGACTCGTTAAATGTCCTTTAAGCACGGTCTACTACATCATACACACTATAGAAATGTACGTTCGAGTTCTTGAATGCCTTCTCTCTGTGCTTATCGTCGTATACCTCCAGTTTACTATAACTGCATTCCAAACATATATTATATTTAATAGCTCCGTATTTTTCCACATCCTAGCAAATTAATTTATTGCATTTTGTTTTATATTTATAGAAATGAACAAACATCTTTCGACATAGTTGTCAAATTCGCAGCAATGGATCTTTTCGAAGACACCTGAATGCTGATTCCTTCAGGAAAAACCCCATTTACACTAGGCTTCATCTCTCACGTTACTGAATTAGTAGGTGTAGCATCTGATTCACCATTCTATTCTGCGAAGAGACTACACTTCGAATAAGATTCAGAAGATAGAGCTGAACCTGATGGCCCGCAGTAGTCGAAGGTGAAACACTTTTACAGAAATCAAAATGTCTTTTTTAATTGCCGGTGGGCGCAAAAGAGTCTGTATAATTTCTCACACCCACGTGCCATGTGGATGGTACTCCTTACACATTTGTTCTTTTCATACATTCTTTCATCGTTAGCATTTGCTGAGGAGGTAGGCTGGAGTTTCGGGAATTTTTGTGGGTCTTCGGCTTCAGCATAAAGCTAGGTTGCCACAGTATGGAACAATCACTTTCTTACGTATTTCAGGGAACTAACCCTTTGAGGACGACATAACGTTACTGGTACTGAGGACATGTGTGAAGAAATATATTGACCAACACAACTGATATTGCTGAAGTGGAAAATGTAGGCAGCTCACTTCATACCATCGTCCTATTGGTCCTGGCTACACCGGGGATACTTACTGCGCCCTGTAACGTTTATTATTGGCTGGTCGTCTGCCAATGAAGTAGCGCGATGATCGTGTGCCAATTAAAGTGTCGCGACGGAGTTTAAATGCCTGACAATATAACGTGTTCATTTGAGAAATTATTGAAGATAACAGTTTTATTCTTACAAAATGAAATGTTGACTAATTGAGATGTTTTTAATTCGATACCGAAATAGTCCAGTCAATTAGTAAAACTATAAAAATATGAGTTTTGTCCCCAAGAACAAAGACATTTCCACATAAACATAGCCCCGTATATATACGTGCATAGTGCTCAAAGGGTTAAGGGAGATTTCCGACTGAAAAAAGGAAATTTTGTAGGTAAATCTGGAAATGTTGGAGGAAAAACGAAACAAATTAAGGCTAAGGCGTGTTATTTTGAACCATCGAGTGGTCATCTCGTGATCAAGTACAAATTGGCTGACGAATTCTGCAATGATATATCCGACGCATTTTCTCCCGAAGGAACATTTTTATTCTACTCATTCCCTGAAGCCTAGGAACTCTAAGTTACTTAACAAGTAGCCATGTTGCATGAAAACCGGATGAAAACTATAACGATTTTTTAAAAAGACAGCATTGTAAAATACAGGTTACAACACCTGAGTATGGATATAACTACGATATTCAAATTATTTGGTAAAACTCCGAACTTTTCGATCTGTACATACAATACGTGTTTAGAAAATAATAATAATAAACAAATGTGATTCAGTTTCCTACTCTGTGCTTTGTGTCGAAACACTTTTGCCGAAATCATGATTTGTAAGACGATAGGTAACATTTTTAAATTCTGAGAACGTAGGAACTTATATCAGGAATGATAACAACAGAAGTGAGGATATAATAAAACAGTTCAAAACTTCTTAGGAACAGTGTCATTTTAGAACTGCCTATTGTTAAAATATCGACAATTGTTTTCCCTTTTAATAACCTATACATACACAGTATCTTAGGTAAATTAAAACATGCCATACGGCCTCTTAAATTAGGTTTTGGTACCGTTCACATAATTCCCTGTTGCCTTCGCTGATATTTTTCAAACGTATTCCTAAACGGGACCATGATTCTCTTTTCTCAACAGTTACAAAACTCACATTGACCTGACAACAATTTACAGATGCGTGTTACTAAGTAACATCAGTGCCTCAAGAAACCTTTTTGATTCGGTCGTGAAATTATTAAAATTATATTTTTGAGGGCAAAAAATTTACTATTACCGGTGAAAAAAAAAAAAAAAACAAGTACACTCATTCAACTGCAGTAGCTGTGAAATTATAGCTTGCAAGCAAATATTAATAAACAATTCGAACTACGGCCCGTTAAGAACTGCACGGTAAGTAAACCTCTTACTGAGTTCCTTACTTGAATTTGTAGAGTTAGTAGTTGAGCCATACTAACGACAGCTATCGTGACAACATTAGTTTAGGCTGCTCACGGTAAAATGAGCACTTTTGAAAGCCCTACTTGAGATCTACTTGTATGCACGTTATGTATTCTTCCACCTTATGTAAAATAAACATCGACATGGGTCTCGTCACTTTATTCATGCGTGGGTCAAGTTCAACCGTGAAATTTTTAGGAAAGTAAATACTACACAAATCTGCTCATTTTCGCACTTCGATGCATAAAAAAAAAAAAAAAAAAAAAAGAAAGCAAAAGAAATAATTTCAGTTATCACAAATTGTTACCTAACACTTTTTATTCGATGTTAAGATATGGAACTATTTTCCATCCGTTGTTGTCGATTTTACTGGGAAAATGTCACTCGTGGCGCCCATTAAAACATATGCGTTATGGGACAGTGACTTTTTCTAAGGTTCAGATCAAAAGTGCTCACTTTATCGTGAACAAACGTTTAATTCCGTACTCGACAGAAAGAACCCGCGCAATTTTCATCGCAGCTTTCGTACTTGGCTAGGCTGCTAACACTACTTCTACTGTGGTATTCAGTGGCTGTACGTTTTTATCTACGACTAGTTTTAACTGGCTCGCAGTTGTTTCACTAAAAAAAAAGCAGCTGTCACTATTGCAATTTGCTGGCATGTGTTTTTTCCACTATGAAGTGTTGTGTGTGTAGGCACGTCTTATTCACGATTCCATGCACGCGTTTTTATATTACTTTAATTTTCTGCTGTATGTTCCTAGATGAAGATGTCGACACAGACTAGATTCCGCGCGAATAAATGCCTAAGCACAGTACGTCGCGCGACGCCATATTGTCGTTTGGATTGAATGAAATGAAATGACTCGAAAAGGATTGTTCCATTAAAGACTGTTCACGATAAAGTGAGCACTTTTGTAATCAACATTAGAAAAAGTCACTGCCCCCTACCTGCATGTATTTTAACGGGCGCCCTGAGTGACATGCGCCCAGTAAAGTTGATAACGATGGATGGGAAAGAGTTCCGTACCTTAACGTCGAATAAAAAGTGTTAGGTAACCATTTGTGACAACTTAAATTATTTCTTTCACTTTCTGGTTTTTTAAATGTATCAAAGTGTAAAAATGAACATTGTTAAAATATTTGCTTTTATAATAATTTCATAGTTTCACTCTTAGGTTAGGCGGAAAATACACAACGTGCATACGAGTAGATGCTAAGCAGGGCTTTCAAAATGTCTCATTTTACTGTGAGCAGCCTATACAAAGAGCGCCATGGCGTCACAGCTCCCTTGTGTCACTCTATGCCACCATCACCATACTGAATATAATTAAGCTTAGTGCGCACGAAGGCGGTGAGTTGACCATTTGGTGTAATTTCCTATACTTAGTTAAGCATTGTTTGCATGAGGCGGTAGAATATCCTGAAAATAGAACTTTAGCAAGACTTCAGAAAAGTTAGAAATAACCATGAATTGACTATACGTTGTTCGAATTCTTGAATGTCTTCTTTTTGTGCTTATTTAGGTGCCGCGGTTGTTCAGTGGTCTGACAGCTCGCCTCTCGTCGAGGCGGTTCGGGTTCGATTCTCGGTGTACGTGGTAATCGTGCCGGATGATGCCGCTGGTCAGCGGGTTTTCTCGGGGATCTCCCATTTCCCTCGCCCTTGCAATCCGGTGCTGCTCCATACTCACCTCGCTTCGCCTCCATCGGCTATCAAGACCAGAATGTTAAGATCCACCCAAATATCCCCACTTCTCTCTCCACTTTGTGCTTATCATGGTATGGCTCTGGTTTAATATAGCTGCACCACCCCCCCCCCCCAAATCAGCAATTAATATATTTCAGAGCTCCGTATTTTCCCACCTCCTCTGTATATTAGTTTATTACATTTTGTTCTATATTTTCCGGAAATGAACGCATATTTCTCGACGTAGTTGTCAAATTCGAAGCAACGCAAGTTTTTAAAGACACCTAAAAAAAGGAAACATATATTCACGCTAGGCTTCATCTCGCAGGTCACTGAATTCGTAGATATAGAACCTGATTTACCAACCGATTCTGCACGTAAACTAGTCTTCGATATAAATTCAGAAGATGAAGCTGAACATGTTGTTGGCTCACAGTACCTATCCAATGGCACCATTCTTGTACAACATTTCAACTGTCTATTTAAATTGTCGGTGGGCGCAAAGAGTTTAGAGCCTCCCCCACTGATACGCCATGTGGATGGTACTCCTTACGCATTTTCATACCTTCTTCCATTACTAGCATTTGCCAAGGAGGTATGCTGTAGTTTCAGCAACTGTGGGCCTTCAGTGTAGAGCTGCATCTTCACAGTGTGGAGCAAGCAGTTTCTTGCATATTTTAAGGGAATTACGGGGTCTCCAAGGGGATGAATTGGGAATTTTGTGGCCAAAACCGGAACTTTTGAATGAAAATAAAGACATTTTAAGGGGGGGAAATGTGCTATTTTGATCCGCCGAGGGGCCAGCTTGTGAGGGAGTACAAATTGGCTGACGAATCATGGAATTATACGCCTGAAGCCGTTGCTCCCTAAGGAACATCTTTGTACTACTTATGCCCTAAGCCTAGGGGCTCTACATTGTTTAACAAGTAGCCATGCCGTATGAAAACCAGCTGAATGGGACAAAATTAGTTTTGAAAATTATATGTACAAAGCACGTCACAGCAGCTGAGTATGGATATAACTGCGTTGGACTACTCGAAATGTGTGTAAACATTTCCAGTTTGTTCAATTTGTAGATGCTATACATCTTTATGATATGAAGAACTGAAAAAAAAGTTACTCAACTTATACATAATACGAAAGTTGTTCTTGTACGCAAAATAAACTAATCAAAATTATTGTAATCATGTTAAGATTACTGCAATAGAAGTTAGGATATAAAAATATCGTTCTACATTTCTTGGGAACGGTACTCTTTAGAACTGCTTGTTGTTTCTAATAATGTATAAATTAAAACATTCTGTACGGATTCTTAACTTAGTTTTGTCATCGTTCACCTATTTCCTGCTGCCTTTTCGCACGTGTTTCTAAACGGTATCAATATTGTCTTGTTTCAAAAGTCGCATAACTCCGTAACTACCTAGCAACAATTTACGAAGTTGATGTGTGTTGCTAAGCAACAGTGGTAACTCAAGAAACCTTAATTTTGCATAGGTCGTGAAATTATACAAGCATTATTTGACGAAAAAAATTAACTCATTATTTCGGATCAATAAGCAAGTACACTTTACTCAAAGTAAGTGAAATTACAATACAACAAAAGTATGAAATTATGGCTTGGAATAAAATGTCAATGGGCAATTAGCACGAAGGCCTGTTACACACTGTTGTTAAAGTCTCTTACTCAGTTCCTTATTTAATGTTTATAGTTAGTTGTTGGGACGTACTAACGACAGCTATCATAATAACACTGGTAATTAATTCTGTACTCGACAGAAAGAACCTGCAGGATTGCAGCTTTTGTACTTGCGCATGAGAAATACGTTCGCTAGGTTTACTGCTTTTACTGTGATGTTCAGGGGCTGTACGTATTCTTCCTGGATACCTTCAACTGGCCCACAGTCGTTTCAATAAATTGAAGCAGCTTTCACAATTTCTATCTTACACCACATTTATTTCAATATGAAGTGTTGTTTGTGTATGCATATCTTATTTATGATTCCATGCATGTTCTTCCTGAACAGTTTTTTTTAATAATGTTATGTTATTTTGATTTATCTGTTGCACGTTCCTGTCCGAAGATGGCGACGCAGACAGGCTCCCGTACAAATAAAGACGTAAGTGCAGTCGCTCGTGTGCCGCCATGGTGTCGTTTGGATGCGAAATGTGGCAGCAAGCAGCCTTAGTTATAGAAAATAGCAGAGAGTAAATAAGCGACAAGGCACATTGTTTGTGTGCGGTTCGAGGTGAGGATGGAGCAGTGCCGGAATGCAATGCCACGCGGGAGAAACGGGGGATCCCCGAGAAGAGACCCGCCGACCAGCGACATCGTCCGACACGATTCCCACGTGCGAAAGTTCGGCGACCCGGCCGGGGATTGAACCCGGTTCGCCTTGGTCGGAGGCGGGCGGGCTAACCGCTCGGCCAACGCCATCCCCCTTTCACGAGAGAGAGAGGGAGAGAGATAAGGAGAGATAGGGAGTGATAGAGACAGAGAGTTGAAGTCTTCAGTGCACATGGGAGTGAAGCAAGCTGGAGATGGAAGAGCGAATAAATGATCTTGTGGATGTGAACGCGAGTACCCATACAAAACTGGCCTATAGGCCATTCACGGTAAAAAGAGCACTTTTTAAGGCCCTTCCAAAGTTTTTTTTTAAGCCAGTTTTTATATTTAACCCATTTTTTAATATCAACATTGTCACGCGACTAATAAATATGGTGTATACTTACACCAATCTCAAAAGTTAATGTCTGAGGCTGCAATAAAACATAGTTATTAGAGGTTAGGGCTTGTTATGAGGGCCTTAAAAAGTGCTCACTTTATTGTAAACAGCCTATAACAGTAAGATCCTCTGGGTTTCCTACGTGCGAAACTCATTCTCTCATCTGTGCAGGGCAGTCGAACCCTCTTTACTGCAGTAGGAAAACAGTGATACGATCTGTGAACATGAACTCCACAACGGCCCCCTGCAGAATTGATACGAAGATAGCCTTAGATAACCAGGGAATTGTTTTAGCATTCACCCTGGCGGAGAATTGTACAAGCTTAGAGCAGAAAAAGAACACTAGAGACTAATACAGGACAGCTCTACACGAAAATGGGTAGATGTATGAAAATTATCTTAGTGCCGAGATGTGGCACTGCAGTATATTTGGCCATAATAAGTACTGCACTATTATTTGCTGTTTTTATACACTATGAAATTACCTGCTGAGATTTTTATTTCGCTATACTTAAACCTCCGTCCCAGAAAAACAAGAGTAAGAGAGAGAAGATAAATCAATATCTCAGATTCTATTATGTTGGTATCGTACACTGTAAAAATTTGTTATGGTAAACTTCCTAAACTGTAAGGAAAGTTTTTAACCTATGCAGTGTATGGTTAATAATGCCACACATCGAGCTGCATATATATGAATGTTTAGCAGCGCTACTATGCAATGTTGGAAACTTCCCTATACATTTGACTGTTTCCTGAGCAAATGTAAGAACGCTACAATTAATGTGTAGGGAAAGACATTACCATTACTGCTTTCTCACTAAATACTGTTCACGATAAAGTGAGCACTTTTTAAATCAACCCTAGAAAAAAGCCACTGGACATGCCTGCATGTATTTTTACGTGCGCACTGAGAGACATGCGCCCAGTAAAGTTGGTAACGATGGATGGGAAGTAGTTCCGTATCTTAACGTCGAATATAAAGTGTTAGGTGACCATTTCTGGTAACTTATATTATTTCTTTCACTTTCTGCTTTTTTTATGCATAAAATGAGGAGATTTTAAAAATATTTTCTTTCCTAATAATTTTACAGTTTGGCTTGACCGACGCATGAATAATGTACTGAGGCTTGTGTCAGGACTTTCAAAAGTGCTCATTTTATCGTGAAAAGCCTATAAGCATTTACACTGGTTCGGTAAATTTCCGAATATTTTCTTAAGAATATAAGTTCAAGGTACATTGAATATATCGGCGAACACACAGGCGCTGCCACCGCGTTTTCTCGCAGAGATGTGTTTACTTAGGAGGGTGGTGATGACGTCACGTTGCAGGCCGAGCTCGAGGGAGCGGTGCACGGCGCCGTGGAGCTAATGCGGACGACGCTGTCGCGATTGGCAGCCCTGGTGTCACGCGAAGACCCCGGCCGCCCGGAGCTGCAGGTAAGTCATCCGCTCTAGCCAACCCCCACCGCTGCACACGCCGCAAGCTTCTTAAAGCCTTAGCATTTCACTTTACGTTTCCTTTCCTCTGACGAAACCATAGACTAAATATGAGGTAGACCGCTTATTCGTCTTCTGCGCATGCGCCCAACATTCACCTACCCCAATACTACCAAACTGTCAAAAGTCACATGGTCAACAGTGATGCACGTGTTTGTTTATCTCTTAATCTTTAAATGACAAGCGCTATTATATTAATAAAATACTTTTATCAGTTTTAATATAATCAAACTGCATTAAAAATTGGTTAGAGGAAATATACATTCATCTCAAAGCATTTGTTTACAAATCAGTTTTCTAGCCTAAAATCCAAACCACGTGTTGGCAGGCGACCAGTTCAATATTGGGACACGGAGATTGGTTGTGCGCAGCTAGCGAGATCGGTCTACCCCATCTTTAGTCTATGGACGAAACCAACAGTACACAATACAATTTGTAAATTACAGAATTCAGACAATCGAATAACGGTTCTGCGAGATTCGTAAAAATGTGTATCTTGTTATGTAAATAGTTATGATATTACCCAGGAATGCATATTACGTACCTTTTTTTTTTTAAAATAGGCTTAAAATTTATATTAAAATTTTATTTCAAAACAAAAAACTCATTTGTTTACTTCATTAAAATATGCCAATTCATACATTTCCTCTTCGCATTATATATTTTTTGTCATTTATTTAATTTAAGAACTTAAATAACTGTTCGTGGTCATGTCTTATTACTTGAAAGAGGTTATTGAATTCGCTTTAATTAACCTTTATTGACGTAAATGCCCAATGTTAGAATTGGCTTCCCCTTCTATAAGATATCAGGAATTTTCAAAACGATTACAGAAGCAGTAACCACAAATAATTAAATGTATGTAAATAATCTCCACTCTAGTCCGTATTTCGAAGATATGTCGATTGCTTTCGTCTCCTACGACTCTGATTGGCTAGACTTAACAGTTGCTAATGCAATCATAAACTGCAAATATTCTTATTATTCATTTTCCGTGTGCTTATCGAGTCATTAAGTACACTTCTTAATTCTTCAGTCTTTAATCGTAAACACACCTTTACAGCGTTCCACATACTCATGTTGCCAACTTAACACTTCAAAACTTGTGATATTCCAGAGTGTAGACGATGTTAACACATGAGGCTATGATCAATTTGTGTAACTTTCTATCGGGAAATTTCTCGATTTTGTTATTAAGCACAGTATAAGATATGTTGCAAAAAATGACATGAATTCTCACATCGAAAGACTTTCAATCATTTCTCAGATTTCATTCTGTGTTCATTAAAAAAAATTCCATTTACATTACAAAAATCATTAAAAGCTTCATTATGAAACGTTCGTTTCGTTGCTACTGTATTCACACGAGGAAAAATTGTAAAGTATAAATAGCAATCAACTTACAACTATGACACAGACTTTACACAGTCAACATTAACCCATTTAGTTAAAATATGTTAACGATATAGTCACGTAAACGTGTCAATATTTAGGGTAGTTAAAAAAACTCCCAACATTTTAAAAATAGCACAATAATCTGAACAAAAAATGTCTTTCCTTGCAGAGTGTATGTATGCATGTGTATGTGTATATATATTTATTTATCTACAATTCTTTTAGTTGTTAGATTTTATAACATATGACAACAAATGTATTTTCAAAACTGAATTTAAATATGGTTTTATCTCTTCAGGTCTTATGAGTACAGTAGCGTAATAAAAGAAATGATTTTGTCTTGGCGAACAATTCTGCAACCATCTTGTACTAGAGCATATTTCATTTTGACTGCAATTGGTTCCCAAGAAATTATACCAGGAGGTGCTAGCTAGCCCAATAAAAACTTTTGTATTACGACTGGTTGTAGCACGAAGGTGTGTGAGGTTTATTCAGTGTCCGTATGTAGCGAACGTCAGTCAATAGGTAAAACGCCTCGGCGATGCACTCGGAACATACAAGAACTACTTGGAAAGTTCGAGATGGGGCGAACTGTTCGGTGACTGGGGGGCTAGGAGATCGTACAGTTGATTACCCAGTACCTGGAGCGTCGCACCTGAACAATGAGACTTTGTCGGAAGCTGTATTAATATGAGGGAATACATACAGGTTCTCAGCGGTCCAAAATTAACCCAAGAGAGATGAAGTATTAATTTGCCGACAGGAGCGAACTGTAAAGGCAGTTCACAATAAAGTGAGCGATTTTTATAATACTTACTTTTCTAATAATTGTACAGTTTCATTTGACCGACGCAAGAAGAAAGCGATGTGGTCCATGACAATGATAATTTTACATAAGGCGGAAGAATACACAACGTGCATACAAATAGATCTTAAGCAGGACTTTCAAAAGTGCTACTTTTACCGTGAACAGCCTATACCAAAAATGCCACTTTCCTTCCACCATACAGAATCATGCAACGGCATCGGTAGAGAACTCTGTTTTCGCCTGCACTACTGAGAAGCGACTTGCAGGAGATTTGCATTATAGACGCCCTTCATATATTAAAAGCATTTTATACTTCTGTTCACATAAAATTACCATATTATTTCTTAAATTATACTTTAACTTATATTTGTTTATAATTTATAATAAATAATTAGTTATTTATATGAATAATCGTCGATCGCACACAATCGATGTCTATAATCTCCGGCGATTAAGTTTTTTTACGTGCCCAGCATCGCTTCACTCGATCATATGGGGTTTTATGGGTATCACTGGATTGCTCTTGAGATGCTCTTTCCAACCGATACAATTTCTGTATTTTGATTTGACTTTTTGACGAGTATAGGCCGAAACTGTGTTCAGTTTTCTTACTTTTTTTTTGCATTAAACTCATGCAATTTCACCATAACCACGCCACACAAATGGTTTTATACACGCAATCGATTGATCTTGACGAGAGCTGTCGATTTAAACTCAAACGAGCGTCGTAGCTTCTCCTAGTCGAAATTTATACTACGCGGAAGTTATGAGACGCGGCGAAACGAACTCAAAATTGCTGCGTCGTCACCCCCCCCCCCTTTTTTTTCCCTGGGCCTGTTGCTATGCTTCACAGTCCTCACTCATCGTAACATATTATTTGATCCTTTGGCAATCGAGTGGTGTAATTGAATTTTGAATGCAGACGATAGATTTGGAGCTGCAATGCCAAACTGTATCCCCGATTTAGTTATCATCGGATCTTCTGGATTGCCTCCCACTATGGTCGCAAATTTAAAGACGTATTCATGTAACAAAACTGCGAGAAAATAAGTGTATTGGTAGTACCTAGAAATAAATTGTTCTTGTGTGGAATACTGTTACACCGAGTAAGCAAGTATGTGGTTGCGACTTCCTAGACTCGGTTAAGCTTTGTTTGCGTGAGGCGGAGGAATATACCGGAAGTAAAACTTGATCAGGCCTTCAGAAAAGTTGTAAGTAAGGGCTGTTGTGATAAAGTGAGCTCTTTAGAAATGAACCTAAGAAAAAAGACACATTCGCCCAGTAAAGTTGGTAACGACGGATGGAAAGTAGTACCATATCTTAAAAATCAAATACAGAGTGTTAGGAAACCATTTGTGTCAACTTAAAATTAATTCTTTCACTTTCTGTTCTTTAATGCATCGAAGTGTAGAAAGGGGCAGTTTTGTAAAGTATTTACTTTCTTAATAATTCCACACTTTCATTTGACCGACGTATGGATAAAGTGATGAGGCTCATAGCAATGTTAAGCCCCTGTCCGAAATGGCAAATTTGGGGAATTAAGGTTTAGGAATTTAGGGTGGATGGTTTCGAACGGCTTGAAACAGCGCTACATGCCACAAAGGTGGAAATTACAGGCTTGTGGAGTTTCAACGTTCTTTGTTTATCACTCTATCAATAAATAACTACCTCCCAAGTATTTTGCACGTAACCCCGTTGTCTTGTGAATAACTGGTGTTATTTCTTTGTAGCCGATATCAATTTTCTCGTTATTTCTTCGCTCCCTGCAATTAACATTCCATTTCAAATAACAACTAATAACCTTTTTTTACAGCAATTTTAATACAACATACAAATTTTATTTTAAAATAACTTTATGTAGATCTCTGGTATATGCTGTTCACGGTAAAATGAGCACTTTTGAAAGCCCTGCTAAAGATCTACTTGTATGCACTTTGTGTATTCTTCCGACATATGTAAAATTAACATTACCATGGGCCTCGTTACTTTATATAAAATAAAATAGTGAAATTATTAATAATTTTATAATTCTACTTGTTTTTGTATTTGGATGTATTAAAAAAACAGAAAACGAAAGAAACAATATAAGTAATCACAAATGGTTATCTAACAATTCTTATTTGACGTTAATATAAGTAACTACTTCGATCCATCGTTACCAACTTTGCTGGGCGGATGTCACTGGGCGCGCCCGCTAAAATATATGTAGGTAGGGGCAGTGACTTTTTATACGGTTGATTTCGAAAGTGCTCACTTTATCGTGGACAGCCTTTATTCCATTTTTCACATGCATATATTGTGTAGCGTTTCAAGAACCGACGTGTCTCCACCACAACGGGGGACATTAAACGTAAACATAGAACAGCAGACAATTTTACGGAACTATTTTAGGATTTAGTGTGCTACTTCACCTCAGTAAATTTCAACCCTAAATCCTCAAATATTTGGGGCCTAAACTTTGTTACATGGTCGATTTAATAACCTAAATAATGATCTCGTAGCCGTTTCGGACACGGCCTGTAATTTTACATAAGACAGATGAATACACAACGTGTATACAAGTAGATGCTAAGTAGGGGTTTCAAAAGAGCTCATTTTACCGTGAACAGCCTATAGGTAGAGCCCCGAGTATTTCGCGGGTTGAGCTGGCAACAAGCTAGGCTGAACAGCCCTCTATCTACACTCGAGACATTATCGTTTGCCTATTGGTTGCTCTGATAAAGTGAGGCATCTGTACAGGATTGTTAAACGATCACCCACACTATACTACTGCTTTCTGCTTGTTGCTGGCTCACAGTTAAACAGGGCGTGTCTAAACAACTGTCGTCCAATCACAACAGTAGGAGAAAAGAACAAGTGTTTGGAATCGACGTCGCGTCCGAATGAATTCACGAAATACTCGTGGATCTACCTATAACCAAGGATGGACAATTTTTATTTATTTTTTAATTATTGCATTAACCCTACTTAGCAGTACAGTCATCCGCACACAGCTAACTAGCCTTTCGGCCGGTCCGCCATGGCACCAAACGGTCCAATGACCCCGCCCACGAATCCGAAGGCCCCCAGCCCCCTCCCTATCCGTACTATTCTATTTTGTTCTTTTAATTTTTTTCCCCTTGCCCACCATTCTGCTCCAACCTAAGCATCGTCCAGGATATCGAAGTACCCCTTCTGGACACCCAGGCCTTCGTTTCCCGGCGGACGAGGGAATGGAGGTCCGATCCTACGGAGACCATACACAGACATCAACCACGGATGGAATGTTCGCAGGTGCTGGAGGACACGATGAAGGTGGTGGTGATGCAGGCGGAGAAGCTGTCGACGACGTACCTGGATGAGCCGGTGCGCACGCTCACCGAGCTGGACCCCAAGTACAGGGAGCACGATGACAAGCTGTTGCAACGCGTCAAGGCGCAGCATGTGATGCGCCAGGTGAAGGAGACTCTCGTCGCACAGATGAAGGACGAGGTGAAGGAGTTGCGACGTCGCCTCGCCACCTTCCAGGAGGGCGGCCACACCCTCGTCGAGCTGGAGAAGGCGGACCGCGAGCAGCTCGCCGCACAGGTATGTATACCTTCTATATAGGCCGTTCACGGCAAAGTGAGCACGTTTTAAGGCACTGTCAACGGACATTGGCCTCTATTAAATGCATTTTATTGCAACCTCAGGCATTTACTATTGATGGCGGTAAAATGTACACCGTGTTTATTAGTCACAAGGCAATGTTTATATCAAAAAGTGCCGGAATTATAGAAATTGGCTGAAAGTAAAAATTTTGCGGGGCCTTAAAAAATGCTCACTGTACCGTGAATAGCCTATAGTTAGGGATAAGAACATGTCGCTAGTTCAATGACCTGTAGGCTAGACTCCACAGTGGTGTGTATACAAGCCTTAGTTGTTTGTTGATTGGATGCTTCCCCAGTGAGTAGCCAGTGTTACTCCACACCTGGTGGTATGGGATTCGCTACTTGTTTCCTTGCAAGTCTGCTATTGGCTCGGAGTAGTCCAGGACATGTCTAATAAACTACGATCCAATTGCAAACTCAACTTCAGTGTACAGGTGTTTGAGGTCCACCTTGTACTGAAATGAACTCGTGAAATTATCCTATCCTTATCTATAGTCCATTCACGGAGACTTCAGCCTTTTATGAAGACCTGCTAAAATTCTACTTTCAGGATATTCCTCCCCCCCCCCCCCTCGTACAAACTAAGCTTAACTAAGCCTGGAGAATCACACCACATTCGTGCGCACTCAGTGAGAGAGTATTTTGTACAAGGACTATTTCTCACTAGGCGCTACAACATACCTGTTTTCTCCCTGATTTTTATTCAGATTATTTATAAATGAAACATTTTAATTTACACATAAAATATGAATTACATTTCAATTTAACAGAAAAAAAAGCAACATTTATGGACACACGTATAAAACGCTCGTGATACAGGGCATATTTAGGAAACTACTAAACACGTCATACATGGGGAGTTTTTTCACAGGTTTGATTCAAAAAGGTCGAAGAAACCGAGAATGGACTACACTCACGTCCTGGATATCCACTATGATTCGCAATTAGTCCGACAAACTTCGGGAGGTGATTCTTCATGAAAAAGTAAAACATGTGTGACACTTTATACCTAAACAGAATATTAAGGGAGGTTTTAAACCGTATTTGGGCAAAATATCGGTAACGAAGTAAAATACAATTACAACTCTCGGAATATCATTGTATGTTATCGGGACCTGCAGCGTAGGAGCTGACATTTTGCACAAAAACGACTTAAAAACTTGTTTTTTTTTTTTAAGGTATCATACCTCCCTTAATTTTCGGTTTAGGTATATAGTGTCACATATGTTTTCCTTTTATTTCTTCATGAAGAATAACCTCCCGAAGTTTGTCGGTCTAATGAGAATCACTCTGCGTGGGTGTGGATATATATATGGGAGGCTCTTAACAGCGAGGTCTTAAGAGCCAATGAGTGTGATCGAAGCGAATATGGAGCGGCGCCGGAATGAAGGGGCGGGGGAAACTGTAAACCCCTGAGAGAACCCGCTGACCAATGCCATCGTCCGGCACGACTCCCACTCGCAAAAATCCGGTGACCCGGCCAGGGGTTGAACACGTTTCGCCTTGGTGGGAGGCGAGCATTCTAACCGCTCAGCCACCACGGCCCCTAGTGCTTTTAAGAGCAAGATTTCGGACTGGACTGAACTCGTATTGGAATCGACTAGTAGCGAACTCTGAGTGAACTCGTATGGACAGTAAGTGGTTAACGAAGAAAGTTTTTAACGTGGACTTAAGTGTAAATAAGACAGAACGCAGATTGAAATGGGACTGAAAAGGACTCTATTGGCGACTGGCAGAACGATAAAACAAACGAATTACGAATGTCCAGCAAACGTAAAATATATATATATTTTCGAACATAATATAAAATAAGAATTCCTCATATTTCTCCTACCAAATATTTATCCTTCATAAACATTTATTTTCCGCTTCACTTCCAAAAAAACACTTATTTAGCTGGTCTCAGAATGATTCTACCCTCTTACATAATCAGACTAACCAGTCAATATGCCGACCACTTCTTCTTTGTTCTAATTTCAGTCCGATGAGTGATTAAAGTAAACTTTTCAATCCGGATTTTACATTCCAGCACACTTCGACAACTGGACTGGACTATCTCACTCCACTCCCACTTCAGTCCAGTCCGGATGTGTTTATACTAACATTTCAATACGGGTTCCTCAGTCCACTCCAGGTTCGATCCGGATGGAAGTGTTACTGTAAACGCACTGGCTAGCAAACTGCCACCTGTCGTACAGCGGCGTAACAACTAGACGGGCAGGGCATTCGTCGACATTTCATAAAGTTTACAAAGGGCGCCAATATGACATTAACTGGGCAGCTAAACGGGTTTTACTCACCGAGATGCATCGTTATATTGTATGCAATCTCTAACGAATTGCTGTAATGTATTTCTGATAAAGGCTTTTCAGGGTAAAATGAGCACTTTCGAAAGCCATACTTACGATCTACTTGTGTGCGCGTTGTGTATTTTTCCACCTTATCAACATTGTCATGTACCTCATCACTTTGTTCATAAGTCGGTCAAGTAAAACATGCGAAATCATTAGGAAAGTAAATATTGTACAAATATGCTAATTTTTACACTTCGATGATTTTAAAAAATATGCAAAGCGAAAGAAATAATTTAAGTTATCCCAAATGGTTAACACTTTTAATTCGTCGTTAATATACAGAACTAGTTTCAATCCACCGTTACCAACTTTACTGGGCGAATGTCATTCAGTGCGCCAGTTAAAATATAATGGAGGCAGGGCAGTGACTTATTTTCTAAGTTTCATTTCAAAAGTGCTCAGTCTATCGTGAACAGACTTCAGTTATATGCACGTTAGCTTCTGAGTTATAGAATGGTCTCCATATTTTATGCAGCATGGAATTTAAATTGTGATCGCACCAAATTTAATTTCGTTAGCGAAGGGAAAATTATTTTTAAGTGGCGCCTAAAGTGTGTGTTCCCTCCCAAATTAAAATCGCTGTTTAGCCATTGCTTTGTCGTGTATGATGCTTGTTAACGTTATTTTCGGCTTCAAAATTTTTAAGCCATTTTAAGTGAAATGTAACTCAGACAGAGTAACTTTAGTACAACTTAGATTGAAGACTCCCCACACTGGACAAATAACACCCCGTCCTACAGCGTATGCCGGGGCAGAACTGATGTACAGTAAGCTGCAGACAGCCCAAAATAGGACATGAGAAATATATACACGATATTTCATTTATCACCCAAGATTAGTAGATTGCAACAGATCTGTATGCATTTTTGCTTGTTTTGATCATAGGCATCACCCTCCCCCCAAAGTTTGTTACAATAGTTTAGATACATCCTGTATATGTATAAAATATCTCTGTCTACATACAATTAAATACAGATAGTGACTCACTTATGTAAATCATGCTGGCAGAGAATTTTTAAAGTATCTCTGGCTATAAATATATTATTAAAAGAGTGATGTTTCAGATTCTGTAAAGAAATCGATTTAAGTTTGATTTTCAGACATTTGAGTCTAGTTGGCAAAGGAGAAAAATGCCAATACGATGTTTCAAAAGTGCTCAGTTTACCACGCCCATCAAGCTGGCGCTGTTATATAGGCCCAACCGTCTGGACTCGCATTCCGGAGAACCCGATTAAAAACTCTATTACTGATTCTGATTTCCATTACTTGTCCGAAGTCAACTCCAAGAGAATAGTGGGGATAGTCCCTGACATCAAGGTTCCTGTTCTGTTCTCCAAGCCAATATAATGACTAGGGACAGGTGTATTTCGCGAAAATATTTGTGTCCATGCTAGACTTCAATATCTTACGTCCACAACCACAGCTTCCTTTGGTTATTGGCCTAGTGTCTGCGTGAGAAGATATGCTCGTATTTGACTGGACCAGTTGTAATAAAGTACTCCGATATTGAACGTTCATGATTCACGGACATGCGCTTGAGATCTGTGACATTTGAAATCTTCTAACCACGAACATGCGTATCAACAACAGTGTTTTGGAGCACAACTGGTCTTGAAATATTTTTGCGAAAAACACCTGCCTCTACTGATGACTCCTTCGGACCAGGATTTGAGTCTATTCGCGTTACCTTCACGCTTTTTGAATCAAACCTTTTTTAAAAATCACCTCATGTATGTCGTGTTTGGCTGTTTCCTAAATTTCAAATGTATCACAAGCGTTGTGTACTTGCGTTCACATAAAAGTATCTTATTTTTCTTAAATAGTAATTTATCTTTAAATGTTATAATGATTTAAAAATTAATATAAACAAAATAAAGTGAAAAAATCGTGTGTTAGTAAAAGTTAGTATACATGGTTCACAGTAAAATGAGCACATTTAAAAGCCCTGCTTAAGATCTACTTGTAAGCACATTGTGTATTCTTCCGCCTTATGTAAAATTAACATTGCCATAGGCCTCATCACTTTGTTCATGCGTCCGTCAGGTGAAAACATGGAATTATTAGAAAAGTAAATATGTTACAAACGTGGTAATTTTTACACTTAGATGCAATAAAAAAATCAGAAGTCAAAATAAATAAATAAAGTTATCATAAATGGTCACATGGCATTTTTTATTCGACGTTAAAATAAGGAACTACTTTTCCTCCATCGTTACCAAATTTACTGGGCGTATGTCAAAACAATGAACCCGTTGAAATACATGCAGGTAGGAGCAGTAACTTTTTACTAAGGTTGGTTTCAAAAGTGCTCACTTTATCGTGAACAGCTTTTAAGAAATATTTCCGATGCAAAATATTATTAAATGTAGTGGGCACCAGTGTAGTGCGTTGTCCCTTAAAGACTGTTCATGATTAAGTGAGCGCTTTTGAAATCAACCTTAGGAATTTGTCACAGCCCCTGTCAGCATTTATTTTAACAGGAGCACTGAGTGACATTCGCCTAATAAAGTTGATAACGGTGGAAAAAAAGTAATTCCATATCTTAACGTTATATTAAAACTGCTAGGTAAATATTTGTGGTAACTTACAACACTCCTTTAGCATTCTGTTTTTTTTTTAATACCTCGAAGTGTAAAAGTGACTAATTTGGAAACTATTTACATTTCTAATAATTTCCCAGTGCTTCACTTGACCAACGCATAAAGTGGTAAGGCTCATGATAATGTTGATTTTACATAAGGCGGAAGAATACACAACATGCATGCAAGTAGAAATCATGCAGGGCTTACAAAAGGATCATTTTACCGTGAAAAGCCTATAGGTAGAGCCCCGAGTATTTCGCGGATTGTGTTGGCAGCAAGCTAGGCTGGTCAGCCCTCCATACACTCGAGACATTATCGTTTGCTTATTGGTCGCTGTAATAAATTGAGGTCTCTCTACATGACTGTTAAACGCTCACTCACACAACTACTACCTGCTTTTTACTGACTCACAGTTAAACGGGGCGTGTCTGAAGAACTGTCGTCCAATCAGAACAGTAGGAGAAAAGAACAAGTTTTTGGAGTCGACCTCGCGTCCGAATGAATTCGCGAAATACTCGTGGCTCTAGCTAAAGGCAGATACCTGAAGAATTCGCGGATTCCATTCGCGACAAGCTAGAATTCAATACACGTGTGTTTATATAACTTTAGTAATTGGTCGACACGGTGTTTGGAAACCTCCTGAAGAACGCTGGCCTAGGGATGGGAACATTTCGCGAGTTCAATGGCCTGTAGGCTAGACTCCTCAGTCCTCTGCATACTGGAACCTCAGCTGCGTGTTCATTGGCTGTTGCCCCACACCTGGCAGTTATGGGATTTGCAAGGTGTTTCCTTTCAAGTCTGCTATTGGCTCAGAGGCGTCCAGGGCGGGTCTAGTAAACTGTGGTCCAATTGCGAAGGTGACTTCACTATATATGTGTTTGACGTCTATCTTGTCCCGAAATGAATTCACGAAATATTCCTGTCCCTGCCTATAGGTGTAATTTCCTAGCTTCGAGACGGAGGAATATTGTGAAAATAGTGCTTGGTGCGAGTGCGTGGTGTGTGGGTGTGTGTGTGCGTGTGCAGGTGCAGCGCATGGAGGAGCAGATCGCGGCTCACAAGGAGTACACGGCGCTGGTGCACCGCGACCTCGAGTACAACGGCTCCGAGTTCCGGCGCTTCATCTCGCGGCTGGAGCACGCGCTCAGCACGCTCGAGGGAAACTTCGAGGACCTGGAGGAGCGCACGAAGGACTGGGCCGTCTACCGCACCTACGAGATCTTCCTCAAGGAGTGCCAGCACATCTTCGAGGAGGCGATGGCGAACATGGGGTGCGCGCCGGCGGCCGGCATCCGGCGCTCGCCGGCGCTGCAGAAGGCCGTCCGCGACGGCATGAACGTGGCCGCCGTGTCTCTGTTGCTGCACCTGCACGGTCGCATCACCGGCTCCGACGTGTGCGGCCCGGAGACGGAAGTCGTCGACGTCGAGGCTCGCATCGGCGACCTCGAGCACAAGATCCTGCTGCACCACGACGAGGTGAAGCTGCAGGCCGACAACCTGCGGCTCAACCTCGTCGACACCAAGAAGCGCAACGACATGCTCAAGGAGAACCTCGAGGCGTGCCAGAAGCACATCAAGCAACTGCAGCAGATGATCGACGACCGTGAGAAGAACGGCGATGTGCCGCCCCAGGACTCACCCTGAGCCCCTCCCTCCCTCCCTCTTCCACCGTACACACCTCAACCACACCAGCACACGTCTTCCCTTACCACCATTCATGCACAAATTATAGTTAATACACAGTAAAAAACATTACCACCTACCATTAGACTCTTTTCAATTAACCTTTATTAAAGGCTGTTCACGATAAAGTGAGCACTTTAGAAACGAACCTCAGAAAAAGTCACTGCTCCTTCATGCATCTTATATTTTAATGGGCGCACTGAATGGCATTCGCCCAGTAAAGTTGATAACGATGAATAAAAAGTGTTAGGTAACCATTTGTGATAACTTAAAATTATTTCTTTCGCTTTTTGTTTTTCTAATGCATCGAAGTGTGACAATGAGCGGATTTGTGAAGTATTTACTTTCTTAATAATTTCCCGGTTTCATTCGACTGACGTTAGAATAAAGTGACGAGGCCAATGGCAATGTTCATCTTACATACGGCGGAAGAACACACAGCGTGTATACAAGTAGAGCTTAAGCAGGACTTTCAAAAGTGCAGATTTTAACTTGAACAGCTTGTACACGCGATTCCTGTCCATACCGTAGTCCTGCTTAATGTCTTCTTTTTCAGTATTTATTTCTTTATTTTCTTTCGAGTTTTATACTTTTCCCTTCCATATATACAATTTTAATTTCTCTCCCCCCCCCCCCCCGGCCATTACTAGCCACTTTCTTGAATTTTGTAGATTCCTACACTTTCAACTTTCTGCCCAACGCCAGCGAAGAAATTGAATTAAATTCAATTCTGGGCATACGTATTATACCACGGAGAATATAATCCGAGCCAACGTATATAAAATCGTGTAACGATGCAAAATACAGTCAAATACAGACGCGTGTATTTAAAACCACAATTTTGCAATAAGCAGAAACAAATGTTAGTAGGCTATCAGGATTCAAACAAAAGCCTAGCGTATAGTGATACTGATGAGACCATCGTTTTTGTTGTTCATAACAAATGAAACATTGCATGTAAGTTTATGGAATGAACAAAGCGCGCACTATAATTTTTATGACATACTTAAAAGCTTAGATGGCAAGTAGGGGTTGACATCTCGTCGACAGCGATATTATTAAAGATGGAAAGCCAGAAACATATGTGACACTGGTGAGACACTTAAAAATAAATACATGCCTTACCCGGGACTCGAAACCCAGACGTGTTGGCATACAATCAACTGCATTTTGGAGGTACAATACGGGGCATCAACATTGATTGTAATCAGTCTTAATATATCTGTAGATAGGATGTACAATTATAAAATATTTGCAGGGCCGTCATTTTGAAAATAAGTGTCTGAGCAACTTGAATCTTGTATCGGTAAAATTACAAAGTCTACCGTAGTGCAACTCGTGTGAAAATTTGTCGATTGGTTCCCGAGATATCGCATAAAGGCATTTTTTGCTCATCTGGCACTATCATACAAAATTACCTAAAAGCAGAGGCTTTGTATGTACGCGTATGTATGATATTTTAAATAGATACTGTGAGAATACAAAGATTGGTGGTTAAACTGTTTAACAGATGTAACAAAAAATCGAACTAAATTATTTATATGGCAGCCATTTTGAACATATGTTACTATCATGCAATTTCACACGGCCTAACTTCTGTGCAAAATTTGGTGGAAATAAAGTTGATTGGTTTCCGGAAATACAGAATAAACTTTCTATTTCCTCACCTGGCACTACCTTACAAAATGGCAGGAAAAAGAGAAATTCTATTAATAATTTGATGCTCCTGATGGACACTGTCAGTATACAAAGTTTGGGTGAATTTGGTTAAATTGTTTAATAGATATAAATATTTTTACTAAAATTACTCAATAACAGTAACTGCAATCCTGACACAAAGTATATAAAACAATACATGTTCTAATTATATAACTCCAACTGTGCAACTGTTCAATCCACATGCAGACTTCGTGTCTTTCAGGAAGTACAGAGATTGCGTCAATCTCAAATCTCAATCCCTCTCAAGAGACAAAATTGCTACATTCTCGCCCGATTCCAATAAACTGCAATCGTAACACCGAAACCAACTTATAACCTGTAAGAGGAAGTGATCGTGCGTTAAGTGGTTGCGTTTGATACTTAAGAGGAGTGTGAATCTGCGCGTCCAAGGTCAAGAAGCGAGGGAGCGATAAGGGCGACAGACACTAACACGCACGCCTAGGGCCTCATCGCTCCTACGCGCAAGGCGTGCAGTGTTTCCGTCGTGACGCTGTACTGTGCAAATTAGATTTGTAACAGTTGGGTGTTATCACACGCGATGAAAGACCACAGATTAAACTACGCCCGTATCTCTGCACTTCTCTCTTGAGCTTAAGTAAACTGCATAGGCAAGCTTTAAAAATGCGATATTTGACCATTTTCGCGGATTTTTTTCTCCGAGAATACACTTAATATGTTAAAAGTAAAAACATACAGGCATAGATAATTGTTTTTTACCTTTTCCGGCAAAACGTACTATTTACAAAACATATATTCACCGAGAAACGCGAATACGCGCAAACAACGATTTCACAAAAAAATGTTCCAGTTCACACTCCTCTTAAGGATTCGGGTTCGAGTCACGGTGCCAGCAAAGTTTTTTTTTCCGTGAATATAATTCGAAAGATTTTTTCTTCTCTATTATTTTTAAAGATTTGTTTTCGAAATCATTATAAAAATAATTTTGTTTCCACTTCTTGGTAATACAAGTTGAAATATAAACCTTAATTTGTGCTATACATGTTTTGCAGTTTTACAATAAATATTTTTAGCACTACAAAACAATTAGCAACTGGTTGCCAAATTTGAAACATCGTAAACGCTGTAGGAAACAAAGAGACCTGTGGGACCCCTGCCACGTGACCAAGAATATGGCGCGTAGTCGTCGTAATCACTTATCGATTAACGGACCTCCCAAATAAATTTTTAAAAGGTCGATTCCTCTCGCCTGACCGTACAGGCAGCTCCAGGCACTCACAAAGAGCCCGGGAAAATGCGTCGCAGTAAAAACCTGCGACAGCGTAATATCGTTGTTCAAGACGGAACACAAAGAGCTTACTGCATATACCACCACTCTGTATTCTTTCCTTCACTTCCCCTGACGGAACTGCACAAGTGTGTAAACCAGAGACTTTACCATCATTGTTTTACCAGGAAGTTATCTTGAAGAATTATTCTGTGGGAGAGGACCTAACCGATCACATCTGATGAGCATATGCCACGATAAAATACCGCACGTTCATAACGAGCTTTGTCACGGGGAATCGACAGTAGCATGTTCTGGTCGTGGAGCCTGGGCCAGGATTCTAGGATTCACCCGCCGCCATCTGGAATTGTCACGTCATCGAAAATGGCGGGTGAAGGTCAAGGTCGCACAGTTGACGTCGTCAGGATAGTGACGTAATCCCAAATTGCTAACGTAAGACGAAGTTCAAAATGGCGACCGTAACTGTGGCCTGGACCCCGTGGCTAGAATCTACCAAAACATTTTACTATCGTGTGATACTAGGACCACCACACTGTTCATTGGCTTGAGATTTCGAAGCTTGGTTTATTGCTCATCGTGCTAGCACAGAGCAGATAAACACACGGAGGCGCAGTGGCATGGCGGATCCTGTAATGTGGGTGTACCCATTCATACCTGATGACTGCGCCAACGTCTTTTATCCATTGGCTGCTGCATGAACGTGAATTCACTCCCTTTCTGACTGAACTGCACGTGACTGGGGCATACAATTTCGATGCGTTCGTTTATTGGAGTAGTAACCCAGGGCGTGTTACATAACTTATGGTCCAATGACAAAAGTGTTGAAAAAGGTACACGTGTTTGAAGTTTAACGTGTCCCCAAATAATAACGCGAATTTTGCGGGTCTCTGGCTATGGTGTGATGCGAAAGATTCCCTATTGGTCGGTCTGCCGGCTGGCAAGTAAGATACCAGGCGCTGATTGGAGATTGCCGCTCCGACATGTAGCTCCTCAGTGGCGCCATCTTGCTGGAGTTTGTGGGATAAGTGGATATTTCATTTCTGTATTGGGGCAGCGGTGGCGTAGTGGCTAGGGCGCTCGCCTCTCACCACGGCGATCCGGGTTCGATATCCGGCGCGTCACACTCCCGGATTTTCGCGTGTGGGAATCGTGCTGGACGATGCCGCTTGACGGTGGGTTTTCTCGGGGTACTCCCGTTCCCCCCGTCCTTGCATTCCAGTGCCGCTCTATCCTAGGGTCTCATTTCATGTAATGTCCGGGGATGACGTGCATCAGCTGGAGAGTCCGTCACTCGGTGAGTGTTACCTCGCCCCGGGTTCACTCCCCACTCGAGTTATTATCATTTCTGTATTCTGTAGTATCCTGTGACACTAGAGTGATATATGTTCATTGTATATCGTTTTAAATTTCATTGTTAGATGTGAGCAATCGGTTAGCGCAGTAGATACCTTGAACGGCTGAAGGCTGTTCACGATAAAGTGAGCATTTTTGAAATCAACCGTAGAAAAAGTCACTGCTCCTACCTGCATATATTTTAATGGGCGCACTGAGTAACATGCGCCTAGTAAAGTTGGTCACTATGGATGGAAAGTAGTTCCATATGTTAACGTCGAATAAAAAGTGTTAGGTAACCATGTGTGACGACTTAAAATTATTTATTTCGCTTTATGGTATTTTTTTAAAGTTCATCGTAGTGTAAAAATTAGCAGATTTGTAAAATATATACTTTTATAGAAATTTCTCAGTTGCATTTGACCGACGCATAAATAAAGCAATGAAGGCCATGGCAATATGAATTTTACATAAGGCGGAAGATTACACAAAGTGCATATAAGTAGATCTTAAGCAGGGCTTTCAAAAATGCTCCCTTTACCGTGAATAGCTTATACCAACTTACTGGGCGCGTGGTAGTCAAAAGTTCCCAATATATGCAGGTAGGGGCAGCTACATTTTTCAAATGTTTATTTCAGAAGTGCTCACTTTACCGTGAACAGCCTTTAGGGAGTAACCTTAAGTATACTTTAGTTTCTAGTCAGACATTGACAAAGTACAGGAGGCGATTTATCACGGAACCGTCCGAATTGTTAAAAAAAAAAAAAAAAAAAGTATCAAAATGAAAACAGAGAAAATCACTACGCTGAAAATGCATGAGATGTCATTTCGGAAGGAAAATATGACGCAGGCGAGGGGGAAAAAAAAATTCACGGAGCGCTGTCAGAAAAACGTTGCAGTTGAAAAGACGAGGAAGCAGCTAGTCGGCGAGTGAAGAAGAAGAAGATTACCCTGATTTAATACAGAAAGCAAATAAAATGCAAGACGATGGAAATATGGTGCTCTCGTGATCTGAGAGACGAGCCAGTTTGCGATCAATCTTTCCGAAGTGACATTTCCAAACGAATACGACAAGCCAGAGAACGATAGGAATTGGGGGGGGGGGGGGGGTAAATAGAGGGTAAAGGAGTACAAGAGATTTGAAAGCGCTGGTGGTTATGCACAAGTGTACTAGTGCCATGGATAAGAAGATGATGACGTACGCGCAATAGTACTGTCTGCCCTGGCAAGTTGCACACGTAGAGACCTGAGAAATTCACGACTTCAATGACCCGCAGGCTAGACTCTACAGTCTTATGTACACACACGAAGTGGAAGGCGACGATTGGACCAGCGTTCTCCAGGAGGTACCAAACACTGTGTAGACCAATCGCTAAAGTTTTATAAACACGCGTGTTTTTAATTCTAACTTGTCCCATGAAGTGGAACAGTGCTAGCTAGACCAAACCCACCGATCATGAGCCTATGAACAGATTCTCTTTTGTGTCACAGGCTGTTTACGACCACGCTCTTTCATCGGCTTACATGTGAACCGGGGCATAACACATGAATAGGGCCACTTTACGCGGAGGCTAGACGTCGATATTTTATGTGCACACTTCCAGTCTTCAAGCTACTATTGGCAGCTTGTCTTGGTGCTAAGAGAATATGTTACATGAGTGAGCCAATCAGAATTATGTTTCCCCGATACTGACCGTCCGTGATTCGTGGGCAGACACATAAGACGCGTTTCAATTCAAATGATCCAATCACCAAAGTGGTTCTGAACTAAAGTGTTTTGGAGCACAACTTGTCCTGAAATCTTTTCGCGAAAATCATGCGCCTCTACACAAGATCGAAACATGCTACTATTTTCAACAATTATTTCCTTGTATTTACAAGTTACTTGGATCTATTTCATAAACACAAAACCATTAACGTAATATGGGGCCGCGGTGGTGTAGTGGAAAGACTACTCGCCTCCCACGTGGGCGAACCGGGTTCGATTCCCGGCGGGGTCGCCCACGGATTTCCGCTTGTGGGAATCCAGCCGCTGGTCGGCGGGTTTTCTCGGGATCTCCCATTTTCCCCCGCCCCTGCATTCCGGAGCTGCTCCATACTCAGCTCGATGTCAACAGTAGCTCACATATCTTCACTCAGTCACTTGAATATAATAAATTTGAAAGTTCATTTGAGAGGTTTTGATCGGCTCTTTGAGCGCAGGGGAGGGTGAAATGATGTGAAGATTGGATGCAAGGGCGGGGGAAGCGGCAGTACCCTGAGAAAACCTGCAGCGGGAATCGAACCCGATTCGTCTGGTGGGAGGCACCTTATGCATTTAAAAGAAAACATGATTACAAGCGGCAGTGTACGTTAACATGTAACTATTCTCAACGAGAAAGAAACCCGCACTTCTGTCATGGAAAGAAAAAAAAAGAACATTTTTGGATGCTAGTGAGATATGCGGAGCCTGATACTCCATCCACAAGCGACATGGCGCGCATTACATGAATAAGCATAAGGGAGTGTATTTGGCGTGATTTACACACCAAGTTCTTAACGCCGACTTACGAAAATGTGAAAAGTCACAAAAACTGCTGTAATCAGGATAGCCAATTATGCTTGTAAAATTCCTGCGCTAGCAAAAATTATTTCCTGTTCGTTTGCTCTTTTATAGTTGGTCACAGTAGGGATGATTATTTTTATGTTTACGCCGAAAGTGGACGTTTGTTATGTTGTGTACGTATACGCAGTTCACGGCAAAGTGAGCACTATTTAAGGCTCTCCCAACAGGCATTAACCACTAATAAATATATATTACTGCAGCCTCGGGCATTAAATTTTGAGGATGGTGAAATGTATACACTGTGTTTATTGGTCATATTGCAATGTTTATATTAAAAAAGCAGCAGGAAGGTGGAAAGCGGATGAAAGGGAAAATTTAGAAGGGCCTTAAAAGTGCTCACTTTATCGTGAATAGCCGATAGTGTTATTTAAGGCAAGTGGATTGTGGACGGTGCATGCAGCGAATCTGAGAGTGTACTTGAGCTAGGGAGCTGCGAGTTTCGGGACCGCATGTAGTTAAATAGCGAAGCGCCACTAAAGTTTGAAGTAGCAGTTAAGAGCTCCATTCGAACACAAGAGAGCGCGGAATAAAGAGGCTAGAGTTACGGCTGAAGTGCGCGCGAATACAAACTGCTCCACTGCGGCGGGGAACCTTGACAGGGTAGCACGGGCGCAAAGTACAGTAGTTAACCCTTTAAGGACTGCACAAATCTGCTAGTACCGAGGACAAGATAGAAGTGAGCTGCCTATATTTTCCACTTCAGCAATATCGATATGTGTGGTCAGTGTGTGTCCACATACCATCGTCCTATTGGTCCTGGTTACTGTGCCCTGCAACCTCTGTTATTGGCTGGCCGTCGACCAATGAAGTCGCGCGTTGACGGTGTGCCAATCAATGTGTCGCGACGGATTTAACATGTTTTACAATCCTCCGTGTTAATTTGACAAACTGTTATAAATAACAGTTTTATTGTTACGAAATGAAAATTGACTAAATGCATTTTTTTTAAATTTGATTCCGATATAGACCAGCGAGTTGGTAAAACAATACAAGAGTGAGTTTTGTCTCCAAGAGCAGAAGATATTTTCCACATAAACATAGGCCTCGTATATATACGTGCATACTCCTCAAAGGGTTGAGGAGCCTCCCTAGTTAACAATATTAAACTCCTCAACCGCAACGTCACGTCTGGCCACGAGGAAACGTTGCTACGGAAATGGGAAATTACATAAAACAAGCTTCGAGCACTACATTCTGTTTCCTCGGAATGTTAAGTGCTGATCTCGGGGTTTTAACCCATCCAGTCCCGAGTGTAAATTACAAGCTCGAATGTTGCGACCGTTAAATTTTTTATGGGTAGTGTACGTGTGCTGAGCGTACTTCTCGCAGCCAATCAAAAACGCTCTGCGTTTACGTTGTTGTCGGAGATGCAAAATCTTCAACAAATCAGATTTATCACAAGTAAGACACCCAAAACACATACGACTGATTCCTCGTTGTGTACAAGCCGACCATAACTACTCTTCGTATGCAACATATCCTCGGTAAGACACCGGGACTGAAAGGGTTAAGACACCAATCTGTTCTGGAAAGACGCAGCACTGTCGCTATACTTTGATGAACACGCTGCTTTAAAGGAGGATAAATAACATAAACAGTGGGTTACCTACTCACAGCGATTTTTGTAGGCTTCAGCACTTTTTAACGACCACACATTACGTGTTTCAATAACCAAATTTGCGAACTGACAAACAAAATATTGACTTTCATTTCTGCCCTGAAAAAAAGATTTACACTGAAACATCCCGTAGATTTTTAAGAGTTCGAAAATTCCCAACTGCTTGCTATGATAGCCGTATGGAAATTATGCCAGGCACAGAACTTCTTGGCATTGCCAAGCCATGTTGCCGCATATATCAAGCGTCCGTCGCGTCATGGTACGTGAAACGTGAAATCTGAATTGTAGCTATACGAATTGCAACTTAATGCATAAAGAAGCATTTCAATATAGTAGAAAGAGAAATCGACAAACCATTTACGTGATATATTTGGGAGTTTATATCTAGGCCTATTAGAAAACTCTTTCAGCAGACCAATGCCTAACATTTTAAGTTTCTAGCAAAAATGATCTGACACTTAAATTTACAGAATAGCAAAAGCTATTAAACGTAAATGCAATAATTGTCATTTCCTTACAGTTGCGTGTAGCATAGAAAAAATGATTCAAGTTTATTGATGTAGCTTCCCGTACAGCACATAGACCTCTAAAGAATATCTGACGGACGTCACTCTCAGACATTTAGGATATCCAAGGACATCCAAAATTAGCAAAGTTACATCCAAAAGACTACCAAAAGATATCCAAATGTCCCCCCAATATCCAAAAAGTGATATAAATATTTTGGATGTCCTGAACACATCTTTAAATGTAGTCACTTACCTTAAGTAATGGCCAATTTTTGTTTTGTAATATCTAATGGATATCCAGTAAGTGATACAAACTGGTATCAACTAATGGATATCATCTAGTTTTATTAAAAGTGTTTCAAATTTAAGGAAAACTCGGATCAATCTTACCAAGATATTTAAACTAGATACAGGCATGTATAGGCTGTTCGTGGTAAAGTGAGCACTTTTGATGCCCTATTACTTTTTCCTTTCAGCCATTGTTTATCATTTAACCACCTTTTTACTATAATTATCGAAATGTAAGTAATAACCACAGTATGTTTGTTACATCGCACTCGGAAGTTAACGTATAAGGCTAAAATAAAATTTATTAATTGACTATTATTCCAAATGCGAGCACTTTCAAAAGTGCTCACTTTATCGTGAACAGCCTTTACGTTAAGTACTTATATGCTTGTATGTACGAAAACGCACAGGTGTGTGTAGTGAGTGAGCGAAGAAATTCGAGAGCAGATGGGGGCGAGTGCGGTATGGAGCAGCGCCGGAATGAAAGGGCAGGGAAATAAGGTGAGAGAGGAGCGGACTAACCGCTCAGCAAACCGCGGCCCGAGGTATGTACAGGACCGCCAAAAAGGGGGGGGGGGGTCAAGGGGGTGCAATGCTCTTAAATGTTCTTAAATGTTTATTTATAAAACAAAGTATTACTAGGGACACCCGAATTTCGCGAAAAGATTTCACGACCAGTTGTATTTCATAACACTGTAGCTCAGATCCACTTTCGTGATTGGATGGTTTCCTTGTTACGCGTCTTTAGGTGTCTGTCCACGAATCTAATACGCACAGTATTGAAGTTACCTAACCTGATTGGCCAGCTAAGTAGGAGAAGATCTCGCAAAGACACGCCGTCAATAAGCAAAAGAAAGCATTTGGTGTGTCCGTAGGGTATTGAAATCTAGTATGTGCGGAAATATTTTCGCGAAATTCGAGTATCCCTAAGTATTACGTAAAAATCCAAGTTCGACACTCAAAACTTATTAATTTTTTTTTTGCATGGATGACGACTATTTATGTTGTTGAAAATAGTCGATTTTTGAGGAGAGGAAGAGAGAGGGGCCCACAGCACGCATTGCTCAGGGCTCCGGGATTTCTCTTGGTGGGCCTGGGTATGTATAAGTTGTCCACGGCTAACTGAGCACTTAAGAAAGCCTCGGGGCTCCGGGATTTCTCTTGGTGGGCCTGGGTATGTATAAGTTATCCACGGCTAACTGAGCACTTAAGAAAGCCTCAGGGCTCCGGGATTTCTCTTGGTGGGCCTGGGTATGTATAAGTTATCCACGGCTAACTGAGCACTTAAGAAAGCCTCAGGGCTCCGGGATTTCTCTTGGTGGGCCTGGGTATGTATAAGTTGTCCACGGCTAACTGAGCACTTAAGAAAGCCTTGCTTAAGTTTTTTTTGTATGCACAGTGTGTCCTTCCGCCATATATAAAATTAGCATTACCATGGGTCTGGTCACTTTATTCATGCGTCCGTAAAAAGAAACTGTGAAATTATTAGAAAAGAAAATACGTTACACATTTGCTCATTGTTACACTTATTTACGTTTAAAAATCTTAAAGTAAAATTAATAACTTCAAGAATTTACAAATTTACCAAACACTTTTAATCCAACATGAAGACGCGGAACTACTTTCCCTTCGTCGTTGCCAACTTTACTGGACGTATACCAAGTCAGCGTGCCGTTTACATACTACGCGGGTCGGGGCAGTGACATGTTCTAAAGGTTGGTTTTAAACGTTCTCAGTTAGCCCCGAACAACCTTCATGTACTCATTTACTTAATAAATGTGTAAGTACGAATGAATGTTTGCGAACTTCGCAAGTGGAGGGAAATCGCTGGTTATCGCTCATAACGAACGTGATAGACAGCGTTGAAGGCGCGAGTGTGCCAATACAGCGACAGGCGCGGAGCAGACAGTGATGGGAGCACACTAACTATTCCGCAGATGGCCGTCACATTTATACACGCACGCTATCTGCTGACAGACCGAGCGGAGGAGAGAAGGCGGATGGCAGGCAACCCACGACGCGCCCTTCCATTCCAGATAACGTCTCCCCTTGTTTTTGTTTTTCATCCGCGACTGTCACCAACCGCGACTGGAAAAAAAAAAAAACTGCTCCTACACGTGTAGCGGATCACCTCCAGACTTATCAATTTGGTGATTTTCCTCGCCAGCTCTGGCGAATTCAGGTGGCCATATTTCACGTTTGCGATAGTTTGAAAAGTTAGTGATTTCTGCAATATTCTGGTCGCAGATCTGGTGATTTGAAGGAAGACTGAAGATGATTTTTTTTTTTGATCCAGAATACTGCACTTTCAGGATTGTTAATTTCCTCGAGATATACTGTATACACCTGGAGAGACTATGGCAGTATTTTCAAATGCAGATTACATGTTTTATTGCAATTGAGTAGTAGGAAAACAAAGAGATCCTGCACAGGGGCTAAGAACGAGTCGGCGACCATCTTGGATTTCCCTCTTTTCCCTTTTCCTCCCCAAAAATTGCTTTTTTTCCCTCAAAAACGCTCAAAATCGCCAGGATTTCCCTGAGCAACACGAGTATCTCTCAGCCGAGCAACCGCGGACGTAAGGACAGCAGAGTCGTGTCTGATTCAGAATGGTCGACATGACGAGTGATATATGCGAATGATTGTTCCCAGTTCCCATTTCACAGTAGTTCTCTCACGCCATACCGGTATAGGCTGTTCACGGTAAAATGAGCACTTTTGAAAGCCCTGCATAAGATCTACTTGTATGCATGTTGTGTATTCTTCCGCCTAATGCAAGATTAACATTGCCATGGGCCTCATCATTTTATTCATACGAAGGTCAATTGAAACTCTGAAATTATTAGAAAAGTAAATATTTTACAAATCTGCTAATTTTTATACTTCGATGCATTAAAAAAAAAAACAACCCGAAATATATAATTGAAGTTATCAAATATGGTTACCTAACACTTTTTATTTGACGTCACGATATGGAACTACTTTCCATCCATCACTACCAACTTTACTGGGCGCATGTCACTCAGCGTGTCCGTTAAAATATACGCAGGTAGGGGCAGTGAATTTTTTCTAAGGCTCACATTATCGTGAACAGCCTTTACTTACAATAAACCCGACGTCCATTTTCATTGTACGTGCACTAGGTACGCACCCAAGAAAAACATGTTTCGTTGATTTCCTTTTGATTGTAGTAAGTAAACCACTTTTGCGATTAATTTCCATTGTGCGTAAACTACGCATGTCACAAACAATATGCTAACATGATTAATTTCACTGTACGTAAACTATGCACGACAGAAAACATCTGCCTTAGTAAATGTTGTTTCCTTTTCGACGATCTTTCCAAAGACACCATATACGACCCCTGTTCCCATTTGCAATTTCAAGCTCACCCTGCATACACCGGTATGTTAGGGGGAATGGAATTACAACCAATCAATGGTTTATATAGGGTAGGCCTATATAGTTATCACAATACTTTCGCGAACCCTCGCTGTCGTGTTGTTTCCGAGTACGAGGGATAATGCGGGTGCTGTGAATCATTCTGGTGTGTGTGTGTGTGTGTGTGTGTGTGTGTACATGAAGAGGCTACGATGAAGTGTTCGAATTCTAAAAAAAAAGAATTTTGTATTTAGCGACTGGGCTCTGCTACAGACTAGTTAAGTTCACAGAGGCAAAATGACGAAGCGGTCGTAACATGTCTCTGATTTGCTGCGTGCTGCAAAATATTCCCCACTGGCTGGGCTAACGAGTAGGATACCAGGCGCTGATTGGTGAACTGCTGACATACAATAAAACCCTCTCAACAAGTTTTCTGTTACGAAAATTTTTCCTGCTTAGTAATCTGTAAAAAGTTCCCACTTTGTCTATTACAAATAACTTACATAATTTTACCCTTTTAAGAAGTTTCCAGCACACATTTTTCAGTATGTTTCTGAAACTTCTTCACAGGGTTTCACTGTATTTACTGGCCGGTCACGCCATTTATATTGCGTTCCGCAGTACGGGTGACAGTTGCACATCTGTCTATTCTGTTGCTCTGCTCTTTTTTCTTCGGGAGCTTTTAACCTGACCCCCACTCGCATTAAAATTAAAAAAACCCGTTCCGGCCTTTTCTTCCAGTACCCTGAGACAGATTTGCAGTGTCATGTTATGCTCAAGGTTTACAAGTAATAAGTTCGCGTTTGTTCTTACAGCAGAAGTTTTTTTATTACTGTTTCAGCGTTTATTAGATCTCGAACCCACCCTCCCTCAAACTGTCCCTTTACCGGGACTCAGTATCCGCCATCTTAGATTTAATGAATTTTTTTTCAATCTCTCTCTCTCTCTCTCTCTATATATATATATACACATACACACACACACACACACACACACCTGTATAGCTTAACTTCTGTTGTTAGCATCAAAATTCAGCAGCGAAAATAAGAAACAAGGTCGGCCCAGGAAAATAGAAGCCCCTGCAGCACGATAAAAGTAGATTTATTTATAGTTTTCGTCGTGTCAGGTTCGTTGGGGTGCGCAAAGAAGGCCAATACGACATTGCAAAACCAAATTTTCTGTACATTTACCCTCTACAGTCAACAATAATAAATAACACGGTGCCAAAATAGCCTTTCGGTTAGTTTTCAAATAGGTATGTTGTTTTCGTTGAAATTTCAATTTTGCCTAAAGAGAAGAAAACACATAATTTATCATGCTATGAATTTTTTTTTGCCGTAAATAATGGACGTCGTTTAAGTTACATACTGGTAACATTTTCAAGCAGTCAGTTACAACAGTTGTCGGGGAATTGTGAACAATGAATAAATTTTCATATGACATTTGGTCGCGCTGTGCCGTCGTGTCGTGCTGTCGTGTCGCGCACGATTTGCCATCGTGAATCCAGCACAACCGGTTCCCCCGCGGCAGGCGAGGCACGCTGAAACGATCCCTCGTGTTTATATTTCGCAATTAGTTTTTATACTCAGTGGTGTGAACCAGACGAAGAATCAGTTGTAGGTGGCAGTGGGATGAATCACTAATACAGAGAATCATTCCTCCTTAACGTCAAGAAGTTGCGTCCCCGAAAGATAGATGGCGCTAACGGTTCTACAAACATTGAGCGTGGCTGTGTTGGGGAAACGGCCGTTTGTTTTGCGTGAATACGTCTACGCTGACGCGCTCGTATGCCTTGATGTTTATTTTACGTTCCCGGCACCGCTTCACTCGATCATATTAGGTTTTATGGGTATCACTGGATTGCTTTTGAGATGCTCTTTCCAACCGTATACAATTTCTGTATTTCGACTTGGTTTTTTTTTTAACGAGTATACGCCGAAAGTGTGTTAAAATTTCTGTATTTTTTTTAGATTAAACTCATACAATTTCACCAAAACCACGCCACACAAATATTGTTATGCACGCGATCGATTGATCTAGACAAGAGCTGTCGATTGAAATTCAAACGAGCGTCGTAGCTTCTCGTAGTCGAAAGTTATACTACGCGGAAGTTATGAGACTCAGCGAAACGAACTGAAAAATGTTACCCCGCCCCCCCCCCCCCCTTCCGCTATTCTCGCGATGCTTCGCAGTCCTCACTCAACGTAACATATTCTTTGATCCTTTGGAAATCGAGTGGTGTAATTGAATTTTGAATGTGGACGATAGATTTGGAGCTGCAATGCCAAACTGTATCCCCCGATTTTTTGTTATCATCGGATTTTCTGGATTGCCTACTTCTATGGTCGCAGATTTTAAAGACGTATTCACGTCATTAACGATGATAACGTGTTTCTCCTCAGTCAGTCAGAATCGGAGCAGATCTGAGTGACACATGTGATTTGTTTATTTGTTTTTCATAGACCTGTGATGATCGTAAGGTGGAGCAGTTTCGGGAGATACAGACGAATAACGTAACTTTGCTGTTATCTGCCGAGGATGAAACAGTAACATAACGGGAAATGATGAAACGGTGTTATGTTCCCGATTGACCCGAATAGATGAAATTTTTTTAATCTTGTGCTGCATGTAATTGGATTAGGCTGCAAAACGATTCATTTTCAGGAAGCAATATACCAGAAACCATTAAAAATAACTACTGGCATATATATTGTTTGATAATTTAAAATCTTGACGCTTAGTGTGTTTTTTTTTAACAACTACCTTCACAAAATAATATCATAAAAAAGTAGCCCTCTGTCTATCGATTATGTAACCAAAACTATGCAATCATGGCCTTTAGTACATCGAAAAGTGTGTAGCGACGTCGATACACTCGATACCTCACGTAGTTTGTAATGTTGGTAGTGAAATAGTTCGATAGTTACGGGCGGCAAGTGAGCATAGTGCCTTATTACTTCTGCGTCATGACAGTAATATTTGCAATTAGAATGACTGTTGAACTTGGGACTGGTTTTTTAATTTATAAGTATAATAACTGTTTGTGGCGTTGCTCGTATTCTTGCAATGTTGTTCTACCCTCAACAACAACCACCCGCCAACTAAGATGATGGGTGTCGCGGGAGGGGATGTACTACCTACAGAATTGAACATATTAAAATGGCGCCGGTAACCAGCCGAAGGCCATAACTGGTCTCAGTTACTTGAATTTAAAATAAATTTATAAAATAGTCGAAACATAGTATTTGCCGCGTTATAACATTTAAAAACAAGATAAATTTTAAAACACAGGCTTAATATTATTTTGTTAAAGTATAAAAGAAAAAGTTACGTTAAAATTTTAAATTCCTCTGCCTCCACCCTTGAACCCTCACCCCGCCATACTCTCCGGAGACAGAGGGGCCGACAGTTGTCGTTTTGTGAGGTGTCCGTCATGTGTTTGATGTCTGTGTGCTTCGACTACAATACACTGAATATTATTGTTTGTATTGATACGTGATGCATTTGTGAGGGCTCAAGAGTACAGGGTGTGTACTACATACTCTGTTGTAAGCACCGCCGTACTGTGTGGTAGTTACGCCCGACTGTGACGGGGGAAAGCGGGGGGTACAAGGCGCCAACACCACCCCCCACGAGCCTTGCTGACTAAGGGAGCGACTACGCAGCTGCTGGAGTGCAGGCCATGCAGACGGCCTGCTGCGGACGTCGATATGACGCCTTAGTCTCCGGTTGGCGGCCACACAGCAACACCACACACACACACACACATCGGGAGGCCGATTAACCCTTTGAGGAGTATGCACGTATATACTCGGGCAACGTTTCTTCGGAAATGTCTTTGCTCTTGATGACAAATCTCACACTTCCATGGTTTTGCTTTTAGGCTGGATTCTACGGGGATCTAAGTAAAAAAATCACAACTAGTCGACATGTAGATTTATAAGACATGTAGATTCATTTTAGCCCTTTCAGACCCACTTTAAATTACTGTTTCTGGCGTTGCAAACAGAAAATTTTATGAAGAGTACACAACACTTGTCTCGTTGTCATAGCCAATCAGCTATAAGCTATATGGTTGGCTCCAGTTATACGAACCACTTATGACCTAGACCAGTAAGACGGTTTGGGAATCACTTACCCTTAGGTAAGATCGTTGGTCATTCGACTTTGCAGTGTGCAGTACAGGCCGAAAATTCTCTACACGTGCGTAATGTACACAGTTGTGTACACTAGGTCTCAATGGGTTAATCATTTCTGAAATGATCTTGATGAATTCCACACGTTACACCTGCCACGTCACATTGGTTGGCACATAGTCAATTAGCGACTCCATTGGCCGATGGACAGACAATAATAAACGTGGCGGAATATTGTAAGCGTGTCCGGTGTAGCCAGGACCAATAGGAAGAGAGTAAGTAGAAGTACAGAGACCAACACAACTCGTATTGGTGTAGCGGAGAATATAGGCAGCTCACTTCAACCTTGTCTTCAGTGGCAGTAAATATGTGCCTTTCTAAAGAGTTAAACTCGATTGAACTGGTTTAAGAAAATATATTTTAGATCGATATTAAAGCTGTCGATTTTTTCAGTTTCGATATATTTCTCGTAGAAACGTTTTACAATCCAGCGGAACCTTTGTGTGTCATTTAACGTATTACTGGATTGGATTGTGGATTTGAAAGTACTTATTAACATCCCCCGATGTTATACCTGAAGGATTATCAAGGGACGGCTTATAAATAAACTTACAAACAAACTTAAACAAACACCCATGCCTTACCCATTCTTCGAACCCAGAACCTCCCGCGCTCCGGACCGGCGCGGCGGAGCACCAACCGACTGCGCCACGGGAGGTAGGCATTTATTGAGTTTTCGACTGCAATATTTATATATTATTCGATCTCTATTGAATTTCATCTTTGGGTCGTTGATATTTCTGTGAGTTTTCGGTTAATAGTATTTCTGGCTGTTTAGGTATGCTCTCAAGGCCACGGCACTTCGTAGCAGATAGAGTAAATATGAAGTAGAGCGCTCACGCTAGGTGTGCAGAATTAGTCTCCGAGTTCCAATATTATAACGCTTGTCAGCCAGTATGACTATAATCAATAACATGCATAGTCTGTGATGTTCGAACAGTGTTTAAGTTAACTATGCTTTCAGGTGTTTGTATACCTCCTCTGACCGATTGTGAATGCAGTTGGTTCATATTGGAATTTATAAAAGTACTTACATATAAAACGGCTTGTCTTTTGAAAATTAAGATATACAGAAACATGTTAATCAGTGTTGACCACGCGGTTTTGCTGGTATTGATGTGTAGGTCAGTGTTGGGTACATGCGCGGTACATACTAATCATGTGTCTATGTCATCAGCCTATGGATATAATTGACGTCATGCCCATACAACTAGCCACAAAAATTCGTTTTAAATAAATTTTTTCATCTGATTTTCTATTCTAATCGATATCCTATGACTCGAGCTATTTGGATCCAAGAAATATATTTATTTATTAGGTGAAGAACGGCATACTTACACACACGCCCCAGCAGCTCTTCACTGTAAAAAAAAATCTGTGAAATTACGGTAAAAGAATTATCCAGAATCTTCGTAAAATTACCAACACTTAGGGTCGGTTTCACCACCCTAGTTTAAGCTACTTAATCTAGATTGGTTGTTAGATAATATCGATTATACAGATTGTGCGTTCCACTATGCACTTAAACTCGATTTTCTCACGTAAGCGAGTTTAAATATTAACTGTTCGATTTCGGCCAGTTAACCACCACTAATCTAGCTTGAATAAGTAAAGAAAATGGCGCAGGCACAGGCGATGCTTACTATATAATATTTGAAGCTGTTTCAGACGATGGAGATGTTCTGTAGCATCAGCCTCGTTGGTTTCGTGAGAGGAATAATCATGTTGAGGAATATGATGATGTCGACTCCAAGATTCGTTTCCGCCCGTCATATACAATGCACCCTCATAGTTTTAAATAAAATGAAGTAGCCATGTACTGCATAACATCTGGATCGTCTCGATGTACGTATAATGTTTTGTGCAGATTTCGTTACATAAAAAAATTATTTTATATAATATAACGATCTCGAGTGGATAACATATTATTTCACACAGCTGTGCCATATATTTTGGGGTCTATTTTTATAGCTTTCTTTTGGGAAATTATTCACCGATAACATAACTACATGAATTTGTAGGTATTTTAAATGGTATAAATCGTCATCGTATATACAATTCCGAACAATATCACACTTCCTTGATTGTACAAATAAATCCAACCTAAAAAACTGTGATGTTCCTGGTACGTTAGGTTTATATAATATACATTTTCAAAAGTAAGAGCTAGTCGCAAATAAAGTCGTTGAGACCATTGTGGTGAACAATGTCTTCCTAACAAACAACACTTAAATAAGACAACAGCCGAAATGTTTCCTGCCACTATATTATAACCTAGACTAAAGCATCGCCCAAACCATAAGCACAGTAATACTCAACTTGCAAGAATCATCTAACCTAAAAAGGTGCACATAAATGTGTTCTAGAGATTAATCAAACCTAAATTGGTTGTGCTTGAATTGCAGGTGTAGAGAATCTAAATTTGATTTCCATAATATGTTTTTGAAACAACATAAAAGGGAAACATTGATGTAAATGGTTTTTCTGTGGAAAGTCACACTTCCTATCCAATTTTTCCAGTTGTCACTATTTCCGCCATGATGGCAATGTCAACAATATTCTCAAGCACTGCAAAAAAAAAAAAAAGAAAAAGAAGTTAACCACAGAGAAAACTACATTCTGTAGTCTTTGGCAACTGATCGGGTATTTTCGCCACAATTAAGGCCTATGTGGAGCAACGAAAAAAAGCAAACCCAAGTTTAACTAATCTCGATTAACTTAAACTCAAGACTACAGTGGTGAAACACAACGTGACTTTAAACTCAAGTTTAAAACTAATCTAGTTTTGTTAATCTCGCTTTGAGGCAAACTTAAATCTTTGTTGGTTTAACCATTCAACATTCTCCCTTTAAAGAACCTATACCCAATAGAGCGATATAATTTCTCACAAACTGCAGCATATTTTATAAGGTAATTTTTTAGACTTTTTTAATATAGATTAAATGAGCCCGAATAACTTTCCCCATTTTTTTAAACACGTTGATGATAAACTAGGTAAAATATCGCGATACCTATAAAGTTTTATTTTTAAATCCTTTTCGTTAAGAAAAATATTTTATACGCGTGGCATACTAAACCAAATGTAAGTTATATTTAAAACAACGACGGACACGTCAACGACTTAACCAGGATGAGAACTTGACTCGGAATGTAACGTCTTGGTCGCCTATTTTAAATACCTCGGAACATGGCTTCATACGCGATTACAGTATCGAGTAGGTAACGAGACCAGCAACAGATGCTAACTGCATTTACGAAATACAGCCTATGCTGGTGTGTTAGAGAACCCCTATTTTATTTGTTCGGGGAGATGCGTTTACCACCGACATTTGGGTTGGTTTGAGATCTTCCGTCAACAAAACGTATTACTTAAGAGTTTGTTGCTTAATCTCGCGTGGTTTCAAAATGTTTGTATAACACCGGTTAAAATATCGATTTTCGAGGGCTCGTATTACACTTCGTATCGACTGTACGCCGAAAGTGCTACATATAACAGTATTCCCTACGTACCTTTGGGTAAAGAAAGATCTCTGGAAGTTTGCAGGTCGAATTCAGACTTATCCTCTAGTACGTATCCGCGCCGCTTCAGGCGGTAATTCTTGACGCAGGAGGACGTCATGGCGCACTTCTCGGAAACGGCCGACATATAATACGAGTTTCTTGGTCGCATTCGTTGTTTTGGCGTCTGGAGGCTACATTTACTGATGAGACAACCGGTGTATAGGGACATGCAAAATTCGCGATGTGATTTGCCATCAGGTTGAACTTAACAGTACTGTCTACACTCGAGCCGGCGTCGTTTCTCCCAGTGGCTGCTGCATGGATATGAAGTCACCCTCTTTCTGACTGAGCTGCGCGTGATTGGGGCACAGAGTTGTGAAATGTACATTTATTGGCGTAGAGTTGCCCAGGGAATGTCAAATGAAGTAACACACATATTGCTTAGGTACACGTGTTTAAAGTTTAATATGTCCCCAAATAATAACGGGAATTTCGCAAGTCTCTAGTGATGTAGCAGACGGCCGAGAATGGCGGTGGCAAACGATAATGCTAACCAAGAAGCCGTAACATTACTGCATTCTACCAAGGATACAAAGAGAATAACGATGGGTAAGTATTATATTATTTTCACGTCAGTTACATGTCCGTACTATAATTTTTACAAATTAATCCCCTTATCAACGAAAAACACGCCCATTGATAATGAGGCGACACGAAACTCGTCGGTGATTGCAGACGCCATTGTTTCTACTGCTGTTCCGTTGTGAGATTGACTGGTGATTGGCTGTCGGCGTTCCTAAATGCTTTCCTGCTGAAGAATAGCCTCAGCTATCTCAGCAGTAACATGAGGCCGCTGCAGTTTCTCGATCTGGACAGTCCCCTGGGTGTGAACCAACTTCGGCCACCGACACAGCTGCCCCGAGCAAACGTGTTTCCAGGTCCAGCACCTGCCAACTTCTCCAGTTTCATCTGCCACCTGTCCTCTCTCAGGCTGCTTTGCTTTCAGACAGCTAGCACGCACGCGCTCCTTATTCGCCGTGCAATCGTGGAGTGGACGGCTCTCGACATCGAGGACTTGAAATCCTCTTCCTAAATACTCCTATTTTTTAATGCCTGGAAACTTAACTTTTTTTTTCTGCTTCCAGTGAGATGACTGGCATCTGCGGGCGGGTGGCGCAGTTCTGTCCCCCGCCTCCAGGGCCGTGCTACTGCGGTACGACCCTGGATACATTCCAGCAGCGGCTCGACATATCTCATATAACCACTCAGTAACCTCACAAAGTCTATCTTCGTGAACTAACAAACACCCTACCTTCTCCAGCCCTAGTCCAATAAAAGGAATTACATTTATCCTCCGCGACTGCCGCATACATTTTCCCAGGCCCTCTCCGCTTTGCCTGGTTTTCTATGCCCTACCATCTACCAGATCCTTCTTCTTCGGGGCGTGTCCATGGCTACAATAGACAACATGCAATAGTTTTGCTGGCACTTGTTTTCCAATAATTTATGTGTTAAAAATGTATTTACGAATCATAACGGTTTAAAAATTCGTTTTGAATAAAAGTTATGATTGAAGGAAAGTTTTGCGTTTGAAAAACGCCCCCCGCGTCAGCTCACTGTGACGTCACATGTTAGATACAACCTTGGCCGCCGCGTTTATTTACTTCAGCGGTGATGCGTATTTCCTTTGTTTGAAGCAATGTAAAGTGAAAATACAGAGTCAAGTGTACCAAATGGTTTACTGTACCATAGTGTACTAGTACATCTCGCAAAACCGCTGATAAAATATTTTTTATTTACTAAAGAGAACCAAACAGGAAGACATGGTTTAACGCAGTTAGGCGAGACGTTGAAAATTAATGTTTCGCCTAATCAGTTATTTTTGTTTGCGAAGATTATTTTGATGTACGCAATTATATTTAAGGCGTTTTTGTTTTCTTTTATGTAGGAACTTTTAACACTGGACTTCTTAATGGCTACTATTTACATCTGACCTACCTTTCATTATGGTACTGTAGTATTGTTTAGCACACACCACAACGCTTTTAGCAATTCGTATGTGATGTAAACGTGAGCATAAATTATATGTTAACGTATTTAAAAACAATAAAGGCATATAAATATTTTTACAAAAAATGTATTAGTCACACAATGTAAATGTTACATTTTGTTAATTTATTCATCCAGAGTTAGGCCTAACAAATGGAATTTGGTATAGATATTTTTCATTTATTTAATATAACTTCTAACATTCGTTTCAATAGCGGCTATCAAATTTACATTGTATGCCTAAATAATATCATGTCCCGATGTTAAGTCATGCTAATTACAAATTTAATTATTTGGGCGGGGCTTAAGAGTCCCTCTTACCAAAAGATCGATTTATATCATACAGCATTTTTTAAATATAGCAATTTCTAATAAATTTAAATTGTATTTATTTGTCTTTAGTTAGCTTTCATAAGCCTAACAATCCAAGTTAAATAGTAAGTTAATTTTTACTTTCAAAACACTAAAAATGCATGTTTTTAGAAATGTTTATCAAGGAAGATCTTACATTCATATTTGTCCTTCCTCTTTTTTTATAAGTTACGGGACCATGTCCACAAAATTGACACTAAATAGGCCTACGCGCCTTACGCAAGTAAGCTGTGTTACCCGTATAATCAGAGAGAAAACAGCTCTTGAGGAATAAACCAAATTCTTAAGCTTTTATTACATATATATTCTTCGCTGTATTTAATCTCATCTTAGGTATTAAGTGTTTCTCAAACGACCATATCTATATTTTTATCTTATGTTTACAGTTCTCACATTGTAAAAACAAAGTGTGGACACAGCTGTCGTGGCGTCAGAATAATTAAAGGCATGTTAGTTACATAAAACATAAGAAAGAAGTAGATAAGCAAGTTATTTTTTTAAACAATTTTTTCGTTTCTAAACACCATATTTGACGTCTCAAATACAGTGATGTTAGAAAGGAGGCGGAACGCGAAGACAGAGGTTTGCCGACCGACAGCGGCCGTCCGTGAAGTGAAGCAGTGTCAGGTAGTGATGTCAGCATGGCCACAACATCCCTAAAGGATGTTGTGGCCATGCTGACATCACTACCTGACATTTATAAAGCGAGTAAAGTGTTTTATGAACACTAAAACGTGGTTTAGATTCCGGAAATATTTGTAACCTTCTGTCTCAACATTACGTTTTATTTCTAGATAATGCAGTTAATTTATCACAGACATCAATCACGGCGCGCGCAACACTACGTTCTCTGCAGTCGCCTTCATCGCAAAATTTCTTATCCCATATTTTAATTTCCAACTTTGAATCTTAGCAATCGTAGACATAAACACACATAATAACACGTACTTATTAAAACGTACAAACAAATAAGTTTCAACGTGTGATGTAGGCCTGCTGTCGCTTTGAAGGTCACGACCGTGCGATATGAGACGCGTTTCAGGCACCGCAGAACAATGGGAATTGAAGTAACAAAGTGCCATATTGGTAGCTACTCGTGGCAGATTGTCCGAGTGCGCTTTTTGCAAAGTTGCCTTCCATTTTAGTGCTACGTGTTGGCAACGTGCCGGGTATAACTAGTGACGTCAAACCAACGAGAAAGCGTTCCGCATTCACGTGACAGCGGCCGCGAAAGTTGCTGTTTTAAAACTAAAATAACTTCGTCAAAACAGATTTTTATGGGATGAACGGCGCATTTTTATTTTCATACCCGTATTCAAATGTGTTCGTATATTTGCGAAATTTGCATGTTCCCTATTACGGCCATGGCACCAGACAACCCTGCTATAGCCGCGATGTATGCGCCCAATTTTATTAATTAATCTCAACCCACGGCTTGCTCTGAGATACATCCCATTCTCCAACCGTCTTAGCTACTAACATGCATGCCGGAGGGCACACAGAGCTGTGAAGGTGCTCACGTTGGCGTAGCAGGATTTGGCGGCTCGCCATCTAATAAAAAATATTAGGACTTGAGAGCCGATGAAGGTGAACCGAGGTGAGTATGCAGTGGGGCCGGGGTGCAAGGGCGGGGGAAGCGGGAGATCCCCGAGAAGACCCGCCGGCCAGCGGCATCGTCCGGCACGATTCCCACGTGCGAAATCCCGGAGCGTCCCAGCCGGGAATCGAGCACAGTTCGCCTTGGTGGGAAGCGAGTAATCTGACCACTATACCACCGCGGCCCCTGCTGTGCAATCGTCCCAAAAGCGATCCCACCTGCTAGCATTACGAGCCGCTCTCGATCTATACACAGGATACCCCAGACATAAGAAAATATGCAGTTTTTGAGCATTTGATCATTAAACTGCATCTTCTATTCATAGCTATTGATCACGCCCAAATTCAAACACAAGCCTTATATCCAGTTGTTTTGAGTTCATTTTATTTGCACTACTTTTACACCTGTAGATATTTTTCGAATGATAAAAAACTTAGCAAAGATATAATAATTTATCTAGTTGCGCGTAGAGGAGGATTGAGGGAGAGCACAGTTTCCTATTCGTAACAAGTTATTTTTAAAGTTATTTATTAATGACACAAAAGTGATAACTTTTAAAAATATGTAATTCTGTATTTAAAAGTTGTGACTTTTTTTTCGTATGCACTGCCAGACACCATACCAGCTAACGTACTGTAGGCCTTTTTCTAGAAACCTTCTTGTTTGAAATATGAAATTAGTGAAATAGATATTTAAAATTTTTTAAATATTATGGCAACATGTACAGTGGTGAAACAACAGTTCAGACTTACAGAGGGTCAACAATTTGTAGGAGCTCCCTTTATTTCTCCCCTTACAAATTTCATTTTGGTTAATGAACCCCCTAAACGGCGTGTTATACAAGATAAAGCAATATCCGCGCTCTAGAAGTGAAGGTTATGTAAGGATCTGAAATACATTTCTAACCAGTTGTTATTAAACAAATTTAACACGGTAGCTATTATTAACGAACTCACGACGATTCTAGGTAATAGTAAGACAGTCAACACGATCTTCATACGCCTCTGGAATAACAGCCACGTGGTTCGTCCTCTCCTACTCTACTACCTTTGTATCAAAGTTTGGGCGCCCTCATGCACTTGCCCTCCAACTTGTGCCAAAATTAAGTGGATGCAGGGGTCAACGTATACAGTACGACTTCCCCTGTTATACCACTGGGCTTTGCTTACTCGAAACCCTCTTGCGACAGTTCGCGGCCCTGCATCAGAACTCGGAATGTCAATACGAGTTTTGCAACCAACTGTGACATAACTACGTGATTGTGCAGAACTTGTTTTCCCCGTCGTATGGTTGGCGCTGCTCGTGTTTATATCGCTGCGTTCCCGCCTGGCCTGACGCATCAAGTGCGTCGCTGAAGTTTGGTAGGAAACACGTGATTCGGGAACGGTTGGATATTCTGTAGCGGCGCCTGAACACGAAAAGCGTCTAAGAAATATTTTGGACTCCAAAGAGAAGTTTCAAGTTGTGCCACGCCCTCAACCAAGGGCGTGGCAAGGCAGGATTTGCACTAGCAAAACCATCAGAACACAACAAATGGCAAACGCCATGCAAAAAAAAAAAAACATTTTTTTCTGTACAGTGTAGGATAGTTATAAACGGTTTGTAACAGAAACAAACAAGTGTGGTAATACTCTTTATTTTGATTAATGTTTTTTTGTTCAATTCTTTCATGTTTCTTACAGGTGAAAGAAAACTTCCATTTGTTATTTTGCTTACATTACATTTTGAAAAGCGAACATTATTTTCCTCTCCCATATATAACAAATTTACTAAAACATTTACATAAAAAGACAGGTTGTCAAAATATAGAATAAAATGCAACCAGACACTTCAGGTACCAAATACATTAGCTGTTCAACAAATTTTTCATACAGGTTAGGTTTATGCCCTTTACTGGCCATCTTAATGAGTAAAAAACCAAAGGCCTTCACAAATTATATTGGGCAAGTGACCCCAAAACACCATCATTACAAGACGGCGGCTTTATTTCTGTCGCACCTACATTTACTATTGATATCACTTAATCATTCTTAGTTCCTACACCAGGAACTAACCATTTTGGTGACACATTCCTGGTCATCACTAAAAGAGCCTGGTAACCTCACTGTTTCATGCATATCTACTCGCGATCCCAAGTGGATGGGAGCAACTACTCAGCAATTTCCGCCTTAACTCCCGCGAGTAAATGTGATTTTTGCAAAAGCACTAAAGTTCGTACAGTTTTCTCTTAGAAACATTCGCCAATGATAAATACACAGAGTCTCGCCTATCGCCTACTGGGTTACAAACGGTTAAGACCATAATTACTGTCTTTGGTTACCAATGGTCTCGGTTACAAGTGGTTTCGAGCGGTTACAACCACCCAACTTCTTGGTTACGACATGGTCACCATTCTCCTTATAAGTTTACAAAACCGCTGGTTACAGAACGTGACATTGTCGAATTTTTGTCTAAAGGGCCAACATTTCGCAAAACTTTAAAAAATGCTTTTAAAATTCCGGCCAGCATGGCCTTCGCCTAACGTGAATGTGACGTAAGTGACCTGTTCGCTCGAGGAGCCTACATGTGTGTATCAAATAAGAGTGCTACTTATCTATGGTAGAAGCTTTCCGTCTCGAGGTCGCCGAACTGGCCCCGATGGCAGCGTGTACCGGCATTAAAGACACAGGTCCGCCCTCCTGCGCTACCAATCAGAAATTGAATTCCCCTCAAAAACCCCGAATTTCCAAGAAATCATCGGGCTTTCAATTACGGGATCAAGCTATTCACAACCAATGGCAGTTGATGTTACCAAATATGGTGAGCCGACGCAGCGGACACCTATTTCCCTTAAGGGGTCTAACTAATTGAAATATCAAACACCAATAATACTACAGTATGTCATCAAACGTCCGGCCTCTTGACCAAGTTGCCGGAAACGGCGTAACCAGACGTCACTGCATGGCAGGCAGTTCTCTGCGCTTGCCGTCGACGGTGCTGCCCTCCGGTGACGAATCGCTGAAACATTAGTCCGCTAAACACTTCTCTGCCAGGTTTGGTTGCTGCCTCACGTGAAAATATGAACGGACATTAACAGTTATTTTCTCGGCACCCCAGGTTTTTCAAAGTAGTTTTTTTTGTGACGTGATGTTGGCGAGAACATTACAGGTGAGTTATATAAGAGTTTCAAGTCGCATCAGAGGTTTTTAAACCTCAAAATCGTCATGTGAAAGTGTTCGTGCGTATAGGACGTTCACGGTAAAGTGAGGACTTTTTAAGGCCCTTTCAAAATGCATTAACCCTTAATAAATATATTTTGATGCAGCATCAGTAGAGACCTGCAAAATTCGCGTTATTACTTGAGGACAGAATAGACTTCGAAGCGTTATACATTTATATTGGTTTTTATTACTGGGCAACAGTTTACCTGGCATCTCCCGGACGTATGTGAACCAATACGAAACAACTAACGACAGCATGGCCCAATCGCGTACTACCATGTTGAAAGTAAAAATGGCACCTGACTTCTATGGGAGCCAATAAACAAAACACCCTGACTCTAATATACATAGGATGAAGTTAATCGTGCAGCCAGAAAATAAGGCGAATTTTGCAGGTCTCTACGCATCAGACGTTAACTTCTGACAATGCTGAAATATTTACAATGTGTCTGTTAGTAATATTGCAGTGTTTATATTAAAAAGTGGCAGAAAGTTAGAAATGAGTTGAAAGGAAAATTTTAGCAGGGCCTTAAAAAGTGCTCACTTGACCGTGAACGGCCTATATTGGACAGTACGTCACACAAACCGCAACCAAACACAGTGAGTTTTTTCCTGCGAATAGGTGAATGTCGACAAGGGCCGCCTGCTAGTACATGATTATTCGAGGGTGCATGCGACGTGGTCCACCCCATTAATTTTAAGAGTGTTTTTTATTAGTTGCAAGTTGATAATTATTCCAAGACGTGCCGTGACCTGACGCTGCCCGTCACAAAGTTCTCATTTCAACTCCAAAGATTTGTATTTTTACGCGAGAATGGTTAAAACGGGTGTTTTAACTTCAAGTTATAGTTGCAAAAACACGGAAACGAGGGAGCGATACGGGCGACACTACCACGCACGCCTTGCGCCTCGTCGCACCTACGCTCAAGGCGTGCAGTGTTTCCGTCCTAACGCTTTACTGTATAAATCAGATCTGTAACTGTGAGGTTTTATTACACGCGATGAAATCCCACAGATTAAACTACGCGCGTTCTCTTGCCGCTTAATGGAACTGCATAGGCAAGTTTTAAAAACGTGACTTCAGTTATTATTGATTTCGCTTTCTGTTTTATGATAACTTAAGTTATTATTGATTTCGCTTTCTGTTTTGTTTTTCTGCATCATAGTGTAGAAATGAGCAGATTTGTAAAATATTTTCTTTTCTAATAATTTCACAGTTTCACTTGACCGACTCATGATTAAGTGATGAGGCCCATGGCAATGTTAAGTTTACACGGGGCGGAAGAATACACGACATGCATACAAGTAGATCTTAAGCAGAGCTTTAAAAAGTGCTCATTTTACCGTGAACAGCCTTTAATGTTATGACACGGTACATACAACATAGAAATGACAATTTGACAAGTACACAACATTCCAGCCACAAATAGAGGCTCTTCTCTCGCTGTGCTGAAGACAAGAAAGGAACATCTCGAGTAGTGAATGTAAAAAAAAAAAAAATGACTATGCATACACACACACAAACGCACTCCTGGATCTTATATAAAAGAAAAACAATGCGAACGAACAAAAGAAAGGAATGCGATTGGTGAGAGCACACTGACACACGAAATGAAGAGAGATAAGGAAACAAAGTTAGTCATGAAGGCTTAATCAGTAAGGGACATGAAGTAGACACGTCACTGCTGCCATGTTTACAGCGAGTACTGTGTACAGAGACAATGAAAGAGGTATTATATATATATATATAATACATAATGAAATACTGAATCTAACTCGCTTACCGAGACGGGAGAATTCACACTGAAATAAGTCATTGTGAATTACGTCAGAACATCTCTAATACCACGCTAAGAAATGTTTACGCAATTTCTAAAACTCGCCCAAGAAATAAACATTTTTCCATTTTCTTTTTAATTTTTGACACTATATATATTTTTTTTTTGTAGAATAAATTTAGCTGAACATACCTTGGAATCAATTACGCCATCACCTTTCAGTCGCCATCTTTAAACTTACTGTAAGAGTTTTCGTCTATTGCCAAACAAGACCAAAATTGTGATTTCGACATGCCGTGACCCAAGAACTATGCGATCTAAATATTTTTTTTATAAGAGAAAAGAGTACTTGCAATCAATGACTACAAGTTAAACGACATTTCATTCGAAAATATAAAATAAGGAATGTTTTGTAGACCAGCACAGCGCCCTTAATGTGCAGTGCCGCGTGTATGTTGGACTTGTGCAGCACACCTACTCGTCACGTTAAACAAAGCCATTGAAACGAGAGCCTTACGCAGTGAGGTAATTCTCGAACGTAGAGTTCCAGCTCGCTGGTTCTTAGACCAATTATTTTTATCCTCGCCTCATTTAATTTTCTTGCTCTCTTTAACACGGACGTACAATCGCCGAGTCCGGAAGTGACGAAACCTACTCCAAGCCGGGCGCATTTTGGCTTGTTGCCATATGCACGGGTTAGGACTGATTTTGTTGTACTTTTACATCTAAAAAAAATTCCACTGGTATATTTAATGGAGCATGTCAACCAGAAAAGCTTCATATCAGGGGTGGACAATCCATAATTCAGGTAAGTGGCTGCTGCACCTTGAAGGAGAGTGTTTGGATATCTCAACTGATATAGCAGAGATGGCGAAGTTATGTTATACAGTCTTACCACACCATGAGCTATTATATCGTTATGGGAAACAGCTATGCAACAGTACTTTGCTGTATGTTTACGTCAGTGGCGTAGCGTGGGTGTCAGCCGCCCGGGGCGGAAGAAAATTTTGCCGCCCTCTTATTTAGGTATTTCAATTTAAAAGACTATAATATACAGTAATTCTAAAGAACTTTTCGGCAAGAACAGTCATCATTATTGTGTATTGTACAGGTTACAAATAAAAAAGTTATATATATATATGTTTTACAATATAATAATCACATTTATTACAAAAATTCTTACACGTATGCCACTTACATTGATATAACAGGTATACAACACTTATGATTATACCTTGACGATCGACAAGATTAAGTTATTAGCGAATTGAATATAAAACGCAAATCGACTTCCAATTAGAACTAGAACGATACTGTTAATATTTATATTTTTATTGAAAAATAATATACTTGTTAGAATTAAAAACAAAACTTCTGTCTTTAACTAAAACTTTATTCGTCTACTTTTTTTTAAGAGCAAAGTCTTTTATTGCACTATCAATGTCTATAGCATCACACACCTCTTGCTCAATAGACAAGATAGCCAGATTGGTTAGCCTTAAAGTACTCATTGTTGATCTTAAATAATTTTTGACCAATTTCAATTTTGAAAAACTTCTCTCACAGCTGGCATTGCTTATGGCAATTGTGAAGAATATTCGGAGCATTATTTTAATATTGGGCAGAGTATCTTCCAGCTTGGATTTCACAATAAATTTTAATAATTGAAGTGAGTCCGCATTAATTAATTAATTTTCGTTGCCTGTGGCACCCATGAAAGTCTGCAGTCGAAGTCGTTCCAGCTTGAAGTCCTGCTCATCAATTTCGGCAGATGCGTAGTCTAGATTACGTCTAGTGTCGTCCGAATCTAGTAATATAGCCGGCGTTAGATAAGTAAACTTATCCGCCGAATTCAGTAGCTGCTGAAAACGCTCACGAATTTCTACAATGATTCTATCTAACGAAGAAAACAGCTTCCGTCTCAACTCATTTTCACAAGACAAGTTAGCATCTCTGGTTCCGTCATCAAAAATGTTCCTTCTTGTTATGCGCCTCTGAGGTTCCATGGAAATGCCAAGTTCTTCACACATATTTTTTTGCGTAACTTACAGCGCCATCTGCCCATTCTTCTCGTTTCTCTATCAGTACCATCTGCAAAGCATTTACTTTCTGAGCGCACAGTCTAATGTCAAGTCCCTTTGTTTGTAAATATTTTTGTGCATCATTCACTTCATGTAGCACAGGTTGCCAGAGGCCCAAGAAACAAAGAAAGGAAAATGACTGCATCGTAACTAGCAAAGTTCCTGCGTCTGTTCTTGTGTTTAAGCTTTCACCTATCTCTGTCAGTTTTTCCAAAGTGACGAGAATGTCTTTGTAATGATGCCATGTCATTTTTACGGCATCGCCTCTTGCACTCCACCGCGTGTCTTGAACCGTTTTTAAACTTTTGCCTGTAGCTGCTATCAGAACTTCCCAACGATGTGTGGACATGGGAAAAAATTAATAGCAACGTTATAATGTGCCGAGAAAAGTTACTGAACTCGCCTCAACTGAGGCAGCGTGTAAACAAACCAGGTTTAACGAATTATTTGAGCAAGGTACGAATTCAACTTTGGGATTTATTTCTTTAATTCTTTGCTGAACTCCTGAATGCCTTCCAGCCATAACAGCAGCATTATCATAAGCTTGGCCTCTACAGTTGCTTATATCGAGGCCATCAGCTTCAAGCTTTCTCAAAATCATCTTTGAAATTCCTTCAGCAGTTTTATCTTTTGTTTCAATGAAATCTATAAAAGATTCCACTACTTGTACTTCCTGATTTTCAATCATTGCGTATCTTAATACCTGGCTTGTTTGATCTTTATGAGAAATGTCTGGAATGCTGTCGAATATAATCGAATAATACTTAGCCTTTTTTATTTGTCCGATGATAAGTTGGCGAACTTTATTTCCCAAAATTGCAATAAATTCGTTTTGAATTTCTGGTGACATATACGTGATTTAAATTTTGCCACACATTTTAGATCTTACAAGATGTTCACGAAGTACAGGATCGTACTTTGCAATTAAATGCACCAATTCTAAAAAGTTTCCTCTATTAATACTGGTGTCGTTGTATGGCCACGTAAATCCAAATTTTGTTTGGCAAGGAATTTTATAATATCAAACATTCTGATAAGAATTTCTTGCCATTTTTTTGTTTTCTTTGCCACTAAGTTTTGCTCTTTCTTGTCAATAGCCTGTCCTTTTTTAAGTCTGCTCTCCAACTCCTTCCATTTGCAATAATTTTGGTTGTGTAGTGCACTTGATTCGTGACTTGAAACCTTAGGATTTAATTTCCACCAAGTATTAAATCCATCAGATGAGCAAAACTTTGATCCATTCGGTGTGTTTACGTTCTCAAATAAACGACAGCAAAAGCAAAATAATGATGCTTTGGAAGGAGAATAAGCCATCCAAGTACGTAGAACTTTTTCGCCGTTAGTCAATGTGCGGTAAAACCATTCCTGGGTAAGCCGTCTTGTCTCTCCTTTTGATGTTAAAGAGCACGAATCTGAACGTGTTACTGTTGACGCTTCGGCGAAGTTAGTATTGATGTGCTGAACAACTTCCTGGCCTTGCTGAATGAGATGCAATCGCATATTTTCATCTATGTGTTCAGGCCATTTTCCAATATCGTCCAAGTTTTGGTATTGAATAGCAGACAATGCCGATGCTGTATCAGTCTCTGTTTCTAAACTGTCGAAATCCATGTCTAGACATACAGATGCAGACTCTAATTGAGTAGATGTTGTTGGAATTTGATCTTCGGGAACAATGTCAACATTTCTAACAGGTACCAGATCAACAGTGTCAAGTTCTTGTATTTTTTTAGCTTGTTCTGGGTTTGAAGGGCCAGTTGTCTTTGATGAATTTAAGCCCAACGTGGAATCTGACGTCTCAGTAACAGGACTTTTCACGTATGTAAGTAAAGCCCCTTCATTTTTTCTAATATTTTCCAACTTAGCCTCTTCTTTTATTACGGAAAGATGCCCCACTTTCTTTTACTCGTTTCATTTTTGATGCTAAAACAAAAAAAAAATAATTATTGACACTTATAAATAATAAATAATAAAAGTACAAGTTGGAGTCGTAAACGAAACTATCGTAGAACATTTCAAAATAATTACTAATAAATTTAAATAAATATAACTTACTTTACTGAAATTTACTTGTTCTGATTTTTTAATTTTAATAAATTAAAGCTTAAACAACATAGCAGATAGTCAAACATACAATTACATAAATAAAATATTTAATACTCACATAGTTGAATGTATACGTACACGTTCAATAATTTAACAATCACAACATGTACTTATGAGCACTGAAATCACAGTTTGGAAAGCGAATACATATATACGATACGATTAAGTTAATGTGAATTGGACAACTGACGATCCATCAATCAAACTTTCTTTGAATTGTCAAAGCTTCACTCACGGACTTCCCTGAAGGGACATACCCTTCCTGTAACATAATTTGCAGATGTTATTATACAATATTGAACACTATTCTTTATATGATAGAAGTCATTCTCGCTGAATATTAGTCATAAACAATCCAAGCACAAAGTAAAATACGGGGAATCCCTGCAAGTTAGCGCAGACGGTGTTGCCAACCGCTACAATGAGCAAGATGTCATTATTATACATTCATTTAAAGAAAGGGGATTCCCCCATTTCGTCACAGAATAAGTAATGAAAAATTCCGAGCTCATTTCAATCGGTCCGAATCGTAGGTGCGACAAAAAATATGAAATGGTTCAAATATTTTCAAGATATTATTATTATTTATTGCGAAATTTTGTCGCCCCCTGAAAGTGCCGCCCCCCACTACGCTACGCCACTGGTTTACGTATTCGACCACCATACAAACTACTGAACTTCTGTAGAACATCATTCTTGCTGCACTACTCTAGATCGTTGTCCGCCAATGCACCGTATCAGAGACTGTAAACTAAGTTCGTCACAAATACTACGGTCGTAAGTGCAACAGAGCTACTATACATCTAATGCTATATTTATAATTAGGTGAACTTCCCAAAACTCTTAAATAACTATGTAGTTAAACGGCACATAATTTCATAAAATTTCCATGCTAAATTTTGGAGCATTTATTTTATTCACAGTCTAAAAACTGTGTGATTTAATCACAAATAAATTTATTCCAAAGACTGTAAAATATGCCAAAAATTATTTTCCTTTAGAGTAAAACTGCACCTTTTTTGTGTGTGTGTGTGGGGGGGGGGGGGGACGTTTCTACCACTTTTCGAAAAAAATAAATCTGAAACATTTAGGCTTACGGTATACATATATACATACAACTATTGTTTTCAATTCTACTTACATCAGAATCACTGTAACAATAAATCCCAAGTCCTCATTCACAGTCCACTGAGTATGATGCTGAAACACGGAATTACGTTTGCAGATTCGCTGATAAGTTTAACAGAACGCCAAAGAATTTTCACATTAAGGAGCCCGTCTACCTGGAACCATTTCCCAACTTGAGGCTGAGAAACACGGGAGCAATAAGGGCGACACTGACACGCGCATCAAGTGCGCCATCGCTCCTACGCGCAAGACTGTGAACTTGTGAGCTGGCTTGCAGTGCTTGCGTCGTGGGGCGTGCACATATGGGACTTTAAGAGGTGACCGCATAATTTTTTTGATGGAACTCTACTACTAAATAACAAAATAGAGCAGAAGGTCCAAATAAGTGTCACCACTTTGTTGGCGCCTTTCATTGCAAATGGGTTGCAACATTTGTAGGTTATAATATATGCATATACACACGAAATATATTTCCTTCAAGATATGCATGTAAAAATATAATGTAAAGTAACAATATTTCATCCACATAACATTTTATAAAAAATATGCAAAATCGTCCATTTTGAAACATGAGTCCAAATATGGGCTACATACAAAAGGCCTTTAATAAACTAAGGAAATATGCAATATACAGATAATAAACCTTGAATAAATCACAGTAAATGAGGCGATATAATAAAATCAAGGGGAAAAAAAGGTTCATAATTGCTAGAAGCTACAGAAACCAACCCCATAGATCTATTGTAAGATTTTTTCTTCATAAAATTGTCACCTTCGAAGATAGCATAATACATGAAAGAATCTGCCTTAATGAGCTAATGAAAACAGAATACAAAAAAAAAAAAAAAAATAGTATCCTCCCAAACTCCAAATAATAATAAAAAAAAAAAACAAGCAACTAGCCTACGACATTATACAGTACGACCTCTCTGTCTTGTAATCTTGCTATTTTAACGCAGCGCTCTTAGCCATTCGGCATTTCCACGCTTCGGCCTCCCAATAGGCGAGGCGGTGGAGAGGAACCACGTCCTCTCGACGCAAGGAGGCCAAGATTAATGCGACCGTTGGCAAGATCCAAACTAGCTTACGACAGCCAAACTCTTCAAACATCTCATTAGTATATATGCAAATGTCACACGTGTATTCATTTGTTTCAGCATCTGCGCAATCGTCATGTGCCCACATGGAGCACATAAAACACATAGCCCATACCTTACCCCCCCTTATCGTCACAGAATCTACCCTTGCAAAATGTGCAGGTAGCATACTCATCATTAGACATTTTCTTCCCAACAGGTAGATCCAAGTCATTGTTACTATCATCCAGACGAGGGACTTCATTCTGGGATTCTTCTGAACCTGATAGGTCTATAGACCAATGCCTTTGCCGCTTGGGTCTTCTTTCTTCTTCCTTCTTTTGTTTCACTGAATCTTCCTCATCGCTTTTGTGGTAGCTTTGCTATTTCTTTGATGTCCGAACTCTTCTTTCTCTTCTCTCTTGAAGCCGTAGATCTTTCCAACTACTCAACCAATGCACTTCTGTATAGACTTGCAGTTATCCTACAGGAACCTGTAGCCTTGCAATCCCGATTGGATCTGGATTTCTTCCTCATGTGTGGTATCGGTGAAATAATAAAAGGGCTCACTTGCCTTGATGTTCCAGGAAGAGGCTACCGATTCGGCGTAGAAAACTGGTTTCAATTTCCTGCAATCTCCTCTTGATTTTCCGAAGTTGGGACTGGAACATGTAAGCCAAGGGAGGTCGTAGGAGCTGCCGGAAGTGGTTCAGTGTGGTGCTGGTTATGGTCATTTGAAGGCGACACTGTGATAGTAGATTCTGGTAAGGGATCAACGAAAGTTCCAAGCATAGTTTTGGTAGAATTGCATTTTTTTCTCCGCTTCAGCTTCAGAGACTATGAAATCTGCATCAGGAAAAAAAAGTTTTCACGATGGTGAGCCTGGTCTTGCCCACGTTATACACTCGGCTGGGTACTATGTTCTTCACAGGCACCGTCCAGAATCTCAAGAAGTGTTTGTACATTTTCTTTATTGACGCCTGATACACAGTAAAATGACGTAGTACATGGCTTGCGGAGGTACAGGACGTCGTTATGGCGTTCGAGGAAAAGATTTACCCAAGATATTCCAGCTTCTGTTGACTTGCACGGGTGTTGTAAACCATTTTGTGTTGCTAGTTGATAGACATTCACCGCAAGTCATCCCTAGTACACACAAAAAACTTTTACTCCATAGCCCGCTTGGGATGGAGAAAGAAATTTTTTCTTACTCAAATTCTGCAATTTTGTGCGGGGTACATTTCTTTGCTCCCATCATCTTTTCTATAACCACTTTAATGGCCTCTCCCATATCAGATTTATTCCACGGCCTCCATTTCTTTTTAGACGCATACTTCAGTTTCTTTATACCCGACCATCTTATGTATTGCATGTAAATTGTATAAGCATGTTGTCCAAATATGGGCTAGTAACCCATACTTAGCACAGCTACCATAGCCCATAGAGAGTTGCATGTTAGAAAGGTTTGGTGATTATAACGGCCAACACGATACACTAACAAATACACTACTACGTCTATTGAAAGCCCAAGCCATAAACAATGAGTTGCATATCATCAAATACCTGAAAGATAAACACATTTGCTATAAAATATAATGAACAAATACCTGTTTAAACATTCAAAGTGGCAGAATACAACAAAGATGGCGTCACACACAATACAGCGCGAATACTCGCTCCCGGCTCACTGTTTTTGCAAGACGTGTCCTTCTACAGGATAATTACACAGTTCCCGCTAGATACTCTCTGGCTCACTCTCGACGTCACAGAGAGTCCTCTCTGCAGTCCCAGCTCCGAGGAGTGAGCGCGAGAGGCAGAGTGAACGACTATATGCACTCGGTGAACACACTCGCACACTCTCTGGCAGCCATGTTGTTTTCAAGTCTAACCTCAAATATCCAGATATATATTTTGTTGTTTTCAAAGCAGTGTTAGAAATATTTTATCGACTTAAATTAATCATTTCGATTGTGAAATAATATTATTCCGTTTAATATGGAACATAACAAATTAAGGTGTTATTATGTCAATGTTTCATTTAGGTTAAATGTGTGCATTTTATTAAATACAGTGATTTGCACATAACAATTATGTTTTTATTCACGAAAATATGTAGGCCTAACAAATTAAAGTAAGTATTTATTTCATAAAATACTGTTGCCCTGCATTTATTCGAGAAAAGTGAAAGGCCAGCAATATTTTATTTTACGCTATTTATTACCTTTTCTGCAAGAGAAATAATGCAGAAGGCTTACAGAGGGCACAAGTCTCAATTCTCTAGAGTGAGAGTGAGCACACTTTCGAGTTGAGACACAGCCTAAGTTGTAAATTAAATCATCAAGTACCTATGACAATTTAGTATTCATAAAATTTTGGCGCATATGGCCGTTTAGTAATCTAAATCTGACAATTCGATTACGGCCTTAAGATGAGAATTAAATTAGGTTTCCTTTCGCCGCACCCGCAAATAAGAGGGAAAAATGAATAAAAAAGTATAGGACGTGGTAAAACCGCATTTTCACGTTACGTAAACAGTGCAGTACTTGTATGTGCAGGTGTAGTGTGCAAGTCCCTGGACCTGATATGCACTAGTTACGCGCAAGTTTTCTGGCTGGAGAATCATTACCTCGTACAGTTTTACGAGATTTCATTTAAGCAAATTTGTGGGGAGACAGAAACCAGAGTACCTACAGCACGGTCTGTAGTGAATTTCTATGTCAGAAGGCATGTTTGATTTGGCATGCGGTTGCACATTATATTTTTTTGATTAACTACTGATGAACATCTCAATACAGTCCACCCTTGTTCCTTTGTGTCTGCCAACTCGCTGCAAGCTTTGTATGTGACCTTCAGTTTAGGACGAACGAATACATTATTAATACCGAGAAACGAACGAGCCCCTACAGAGTTATACCGCATAGTGTGTTGGGCCACAGGTGCGAGAGAGAGAGAGAGAGAGAGAGAGAGAGAGAGAGAGGGGTTTATGTATTTGTTGTCGAATTCCGTGTAACCTGGCTCGTCTCCACGAAGCGCCGAATTCCAGGAAGCTAAAACTTTCCTGCCATGCATCCGCATTCCGCGTATTGGCTAAGCAATTGTCACTCTTACACACCGGACTGGCCGACCCACTGCGACACCACTGCCATCTGTAGTCGGTTTCGGCAGTACAGCGACACTACTGCCATCTGTGAACGGTTTCCGCAGCTACATACCGGAGCGCATTTGCCGACATCTGTTATCTTCACAGATAACTTTAGAGTATATTCTCGACACTCAGTGCTGCCATCTTTGTTCATTTTCGTACAACGTGAACAAGGCTCACAAGTTGCCAGCTAGAAAGTATACAACAAAATTGCATGGTCACTGAATCACGTAACACATTGACTTGGGTGTTGTTTACATTTGAACTATTTTAAGTATATTTTCTTCCAATACTACACTTACACCAAAAACATGTATGACGACAAATAGAAAAAGTGAATATGTTTTCCTTGTCTCCTTGAATAATGCTAAATTCGTGCAATGCGTATGGTTCCTCCCAAAATTTTTATTTCGCCCGTTTATTACATTATTACTTAAGTGGTTTATAGTTCACCAATATATAACACTTATTCCTCAATTATTAATAGGCAGACGGATAGCTCCTTAAATACTAAAGTAATTTACCCGTATGGTTACAGGCGACTACTCTGTCTAGTGGTACGGAATTACGTCAAGTACAGAGATACTTGTTTATAATATTTTGCAAACATAAAAATACAAATTAAAATACTGCGTTAGTAAAGTTTAGTAATTAACAGTTGCTCTGAAAAATAACTGTTAAGCTATCAAGTTACAAAACGGAGTAAAATTACGCGAAAATTGTAAATTGTAAATAAACACATACAAAAAGTGTGAATTAACATGACACGATGGTAAAAGAACATATGCTGACGGTAACATTTTTTTTGTACAGAAAATGTGTAATTTCAACTACAGTGAATCTACTATTTAATTTTTTTGTAAGCGAGAAATTACGATTGCGATGTCTGTGTAAATTTACTTGCCGTGGAGAGAAAATTCACGAATGATGCAGTTTATATTCTGCAACAGAGTAACAGTAATTTTACACCGTTCTATGTAAAATTTGTTGTATAAGGTAGGCTACGTGTTTTATATTAATTTGTAGAATAAATTTACTCGTATGTAGAGTGAAAAAAACATTGACAAATGTAGGAGTAAAATTACACCGACATCAGTGGAGACACTGCTGCCACATACATTTAGTGTAAAATTACACAAATATTTTTTTGTAGTGTAGGCTTAATAGAAACAAATTAAAAGGCAGTCGTCCAAAACCGGTATAATATAAACTGGGGGTAACAAGCGACAACGTGAATAACAAATGAAATATGGCAGCACGCTGGGCAAGCCACTATAATAAAATGACATCTGACAAATTATGGCCAAATGTTGATTGTCACTCTGAAAAGGGGTCAATATATGGAAATAAAATGTGTGATGATGGAAAGCACACGGACAAAATAAGAATTAACTACTTTCATATGGTGGGCGTTTTTCAGCAATTCTCGGGCCTGTATGATTATATGCTTGGACAACAAAAAAAACAATTCTACATAACAACACATTTTTGCATACTTCACGTCAAACACTGAATAAAATAGGACTCTGATTAAAATTGCAGAACACATTAAAATTACACACAATAAATAGGATTATTCGAATGGATTTTGCTAACACCTCTGTAACTTCAAACATAACACAAACACTTGAATAATAATTTCTCTGATTAAACAATAATTAGACTATGCTAGAACATTGAATGCGACTGCTGTCAGTTATTTTAAATTACTAAAGGAATTTTAAGTTCGAACCAATCAAAATAAAATCTAAACAAATAATGGTAATATTTAAAACGACAGTGAAGTTTGCATAAAGCTGATAGGAATGTAATTCTGTTAAGTCTTTTGTGTTTCAAAATCACTAAAATGCTCCGGGTTAGCTTACAGTCCGTAGCGCAGACAAACTCATTACACTCGTACCTCTGGGATATGCTGTTAATTAATTAGAGAAAATTATCTTCTAGATATGCAATTAATTATCAAGTATTCTGGATAGTTGATCAAAGTTCATGGTATTGTTCCAAGTTAATACGAAAGTCTTGAAGAGTATTCAGATAAATCATTTTCTGGTGTTGCATTAAATGAGTTCAATAAAATAAAATCTGTTGGTAGGTAAGTCTTGACAAATAAACAGCAGGATTATCTGGCATTAAATGCAGACCTTACTTGGAGACGATCGTAATGGTGGAGAGGGCAGCTGGACTACGACGAACTGGCAGTAGCGATATCTTCACTTAATTAGGATACAATTTCCCAACTCTGCTTGCTCCAGACGTAGGATGCAGTACCGCGCCTCTGCGACACTCGATCAGGCCTCCTGCAGGTCCTGGGGCGATGCTAGTTGTCCCTCACACAGGCTCTGCGTCGAAGACGTCGTCCTTCTCAGACTACATTCGAACGTCTCCTCCACGCAAACGTTCTCTTTCCTTCATGACGAAATATTACAGAACTCTGTAATGCATTGTTTAGAAAGTTCCAAACAAACACCATGTTTAAGGCTAACGTATCTTACTTGCATGAATGTCATAATCCGTTCTCTTTAACCCACTTCTGCACTAACTTGATTACTGTTTCACTTTCCATAGACATGATTTAATATGAATTTATGTATCACATATGCAAATAACACTATTGAGAAATGTTAATCAACAACATGTGTAAATTCCAAAGAAATTATTATTGAGTAATCTCTGGTAAGGCACTTCCTAACACCGGCAAGGTGTGTGGAAGTGAAAACACGTGGAAATATTACATCACAACGATCCACTTGCATTTGATATAAGCAGATTTAATAAGACGTAAAACTCGTACACCAAATATTAATTATAATGAAATAATAAAAATTTCATATAACATTTCAAGGAATAAATTTGTGAAGCAATTATTGGATGTATGATTATTTTTATTGTTCCAGTCCTGCTGTATGCATATTAAAAATATTTTAATTTGGCAACATTGATATGATGATTATTTGGTAATGTCGGAATCACACAGCCCCGACGAGCACAGCACGACACGATAAAAACCGCAACCACGACCATTTTCAACGTGCCTGCACGAATTTACAGCCCGACAGTTTACTGACGCGACACGACGAGTAGAATTTTTCGTATCCATTAAGAAGGCGCTGATTAACTACGCTAGTTTCAAAGGCGGTGGGCAGACGATAAATTTGGAATACATGATGGTGAAAAAGTTTTATAGCTAATGCATACAAAGGTAAAATTATTATTTATATGAGTTAAATACAATAATTTTCATAATTTTTTTTTTAAGCTACGTATTTCCCATTGTAGGGAAAGTTTAGAATTTCATTTAGCAAAGTTGTACACACTGTGCGTCGTGCTGCACGACGCGAAGAAGAATAAAATTGCTGGTCGTACGTCAGAATTGTCGGGCTTGCGTCAGATCTATCTTGTATTTCATTGGTTGTTTAGTTTTAAGTGTCGTGTCGTGCTTGCTGTGTCAGGCTGATTGTTGGGGCTATGACATAATTTGCGAGCTGTCAAAATGCAAAATACAAAAATACGCAGTCGGTTTTACGGGCGAAATCCTTCACAAAGTAATTCTGTTTACAAAATGCGCCCACTGAAGTACGACGTGCGTCAGTTGACACAGACGCATGAACTCTTTTTCCACCGCGTTGATGTCAGTGGTCGTTAAGGGAGATCAGACTCCGCCGCCATCTTGGATTTTTAATATGATTGCCAGAAGTGCCATTTTAAAATGTTTAACGAAACTTTTCGCACGAAATTGCATAAATAAGAGATTCTAAAGCTTTATCAAACTACTTCATCTCTACTAGCGTTATTAATTTTTTATTAGTGACTTTTGCGAGAAATAAGTAGATTTTTCTTGCGGGCGGCTGCAAAATCATGATTATATGTGCAAAGCAATGACCTATGCCTTGTCCATGCCAAAGATGAACTAGAAAATGTGTAATGTAAGCTACGGCGAAAATTCAGAAAATAAAATATGGCGAGAAAGGTGTTCGTCATTATGGGGTCAAAGGTCAAGAAAAAAAACATGCATTTTAAATTTAAATCAACACTAGCAAGTATAGGCGATTCACGGTAAAGTGAGCACTTTTTAAGGCACTGCTGAATTTTTCTTTTCATTGGATTTCTATCTTCCTGTCACTTTTTAACATAAGCATTGTTAACAGACTAATACACAAAGTGTGCACATTTCACCACCAACAAAAGTACACGTATGGAGCTGCAAAAAATCAATTCATTAGTGGTTGAAAGGGCCTTAAAAAGTGCTCACTTTACCGTGAACAGCCTATACCTACAATATCGCAGGGAAATTCTTACTAACTTATTGAGGCATACTCAAAACTTACATATTAAATTACACATTTTTTATCTTAACGTTATAACTGATATAGTTTATAAATAAACTTTTGAACATACAAATTAGATAAATACTGCGCATTTAAATTAGAAACATATTTCAAAATAATACTGAAATTTGTCTTTACACGCGATATTAAATGGACAACCAAAGTAGCAAATTTTTTGCGAGTTTATTATTTCTTCTGAGAAACTGACCCCTACAGATGATTATTAATTGGTCACACAACCTTCCTGACCCACTGCAAACTGTGCGAGCAGGCTGACTTCACGTGAACACTATCAGTTTCATCTGGACGCAACACTACAACACTTCAGGTCTCGTCACCCTACGAAATCAGGTACTGCGATCTGCGAAATTGCTCATTGAACTGAGATGTTCGTCGAGAACCTGGGTGGCTCAGTTGACGATGGCTTCGCGCATCAAGGCGGAGGATGTTGGGGGTAACCCGATGTGCTGAAACATGCGAAGTGTGGCGAAACATTCCACTGCTGGAGTCTGCGGAAGACCTCCCCCCTCCCCCTGAATCAGTAACCCATGGGCCAGTTCGCCACCCCCAGAGCTGGTTAGCCACTGTAAGCCCCCCTCAGGAGGATTCTTTTGAAGATGGAGGGGATGGCCTCCAGGAGCGGTTCTCCTCGCCTTTCATCTGGACACACCGCGTCTGGGCCACCCTGGATAGCCCCTGGAAGTCCCACCAGAGGGATGGTTTAGGAGGAGGAGGAGAGCTGCCCTCCGTCTTCAACCATGGTAGATGTAGGGCCGAAGAGAGAAGACGGAGCAGGAGCCATGACTGAGCTGCCAGGATTTCTTGCGTCCTCGGCCGGAAGCTTAAGGACCCTGCCTGAAGTCACTGCTGTCGGTGTTCCTGTGCGGGTAGTCAGGCTGCCCGCGCAGTAACATGGATGGCAATTCCAACTCAAGGGCGCATGTGCCTTTAAACATGCTGGCACAAAGCCCCGCCACCTCTCTACTAGATTCTTCACTCCAATATTAAACAACATGGACTCCACACCTGCTATCTCCTTTAGCATTTTCACTAGTGCTCCCACGAGTTTAACTCCTTTTCTGTCGTTATGGGTTTTACCGTGTCTAAGCGGGTTTTACCATACCCATTCTTAACGTAGCTTTAATACACGTACACTTATGGAGGTTGGCGTGGCCCCAAAGTGATGGCCACGCCTACCCATTCCCTCTCGCGGCTACGATGCCCGCCTCCTTTGCATGAAATTCTCTCTCCTTTCGGCGTAAGGCGCGCAGCCCTGAGATGCAATTAGAACCCAACCCTAACTTCGAACTTCCACTTAACACTTAGAATAAGGTAGTTTAGAAAAAAATAAAGATGTACTATCTATCAAACAACACAGCGTAGTTATCGTGGCCGATGTTGTTAAAGGGACAGCAGGCAAGGGACGATCACATGAGCTTTCAAATAAACGTAACACGGTAACACCAACACGAGTTGAACCGCATGTAAAACAATACAAGTTATCGGGCACAAAGTCAAGCAGTTATAATAAAGCACATTATACATAGCAGCAAAATTACTGCTTGGATTAACTTCCCATTAGCTACTGCTGTGTGTCGGTGTTCTGCCAGTCAGAAACCCTGAATATTGTTCTACGTTCTCAGAAATGAGATATTTGTTTTTAGAATAAAAACGTACTTGTACTAATTTTCTTTTATTATTTAAAACACGAAGCTACGGAATAATATGAAGTGTGGGTAGCAATTATAAAAGTACCACAAAAACAAAGCAGTACTTAAAAATTAAGTATCAGTTGTCGTTATATATATATATATGTATATAAAGAAAACACGTTTATAGCTATGTATATGGTCTACTCACGTTTACTTTACTCTTTTTGAATCAAACCTTTTGAAAAATTACATCATGTATGACGTGTTTACCAAAATTTTATTTATCAATTATAATATTTCATATATAATAAATGTGAATAAAAAATGAGAAATCATGTGTCGGTAGCGCCCAATAAGAAATATTTCTCATGCTAAACATCATTACAACAGAATGCGCACGAAGTAAGTGCGTTGTCCTTTGGTGTAACTTTCTTGGCTCAGTCAAGCTTTGTGTGTATAAGACGCAAGAATATCCTGCAACCAGAATTTTAACTAGGCTTCAGAAAAGTGTGGAGTAACCGTGAATGGATTATAGCAAAACGTAGGAAGGAAGAAGAAGACGAAAAAACAACAACAACACTGCGTATGTTTTAACAACTGTTACTACTGAGCTTGTGATGCGTAATGTATGTATATTGTTATAGCTCTTGTATTTTGTATGTGTATTGTCAATGCGAACTTTGCCCTTGTAATACGTTTCCACTGGACCATGAAGTTACGAGTGATATTTTCGGACAAGCCATGCTTGATGTATGCCGTGACAGATGTAAGTGTAGGTATATTTTGTATACGATAACCCCCCCCCCCCCCCCTCGTAGGGTATAGGTATAATACAGAGATGTTATCACCAAACAACCTTACAATAACTAGAATATTTTACACAACAAGAAATGCATTCTGAGTTCATTTTAATCTGTATGTTCGCTCATAATTTATCGAGTGCCCAAATATGGAGCGGCTTGAAATTATCACTCATATGCATATGTTTATGTTACAATCGTCACTGGCTATACCTTTCACAACGCAACATGGGCAATTTATACCAAGGGAAGCCACAGGTTTTTTTTGCCCGTTTCATTGATAAAGGCTCTTCACGATAAAGTAAGCACTTTTGAAATCAACTTTAGAAAAAAGTCACTGGCTCTGCCTGCATGTATTTTAACGGGCGCCCTGACTGACATGCGCCCAGTAAAGTTGGTAACGATGGAGGGAATCTAGTTCAAGCTAAACGAGAACATATAGAAACAAACTGAACATTCATTACAGACGGTGGGCGCGCAACGATGAACACTACTAAAAGAAACAGAGAAATAACTTGACACTGTGGAAAGCAAAGCAAATACAGCAAATAAATCGAGCGACACGAATGAAAAAATGTCGCAGTTTTTTCTTAAAATTTATTCGTGTACTTTTATCAGTCTGTTTTACAATGCGCCGCGTTTTATTCTGATAAGTGACGTGTATCAGCTATGATGCGACGCATGTTTGCAATCAGCTTTAACTTCAACCCCGCCCTTTTACGGAAAATGATGGAATTTTGCGTAACTTTATTATACAGTATCAGCATCACAACTTAGTCACAAATAGTGAGTTTGTGTGAGTGTGTTAAACTTAGCTGAAACCCCGCGGTTTTGACATTTGTGCGGGAAGAACTGCAGTTCAGTGTTGGAACACAGAGATGGTTACTGCACAGCCAGGGGCAGCAGTTGTGTAGCGGTTAGACTACTCGCCTCCCACTCTGGCGAACCGGGTTCTATTCCCGGCGGGGTCCGCCCCCCCGGATCTTCGGACGTGGGAATCGTTGGCGAGTTTTCTCGGGGATCTCCCGTTTACACCCGCCCTTGCATTCCCACGCTGCTCCATACTCACCTCGCTTCACCTTCAACGGTTCTCAAGACCTCGATGTAAGGAGCCGCCTAAATCTCTCCACTCCAATGCGCAGGCGGCATGAGCATCCTGTATCATATTACCTCTACGGTTTTGGCCAGGGATTTTAATTAAATAGCTGGGTAGGCTCCACCCTATACGGGGGAAAAAAATGAGGGCACAGGTGGATGTACTGCGTGGTCCTGTGAGGTGGAATTTAAAATAAAATGCAGCAATATTTGTGGTACATTAAGGTACCTATAAAATGTTACAGATATATAAAAAACATAGGGAATATAATTTAACTGCCACCTCGTTGGAAAAGTTGTTAAGTTTTACCGGGTCGGGAAAAAGGGGGGGGGGGGCGGAGAAGGGCAAAAACCTGTTGTTCTTCCCAAGCTCTGACAAACCCCTATCCGGGTCTGTAGTTAGACTTTCATTTTTTAAAATAAACGACACATTTATTTTATCTCAGTGTTCCGCTCGGCAGCGAGAGAAAGTGACATTATATTCCCCTGCAAAGCACTTTCCATAATAGGAATGGTAGAACCTTCATTGCAAACTGTCGCAAATGAACCCACGACTCTATTTCGCGAATCAAGCACATGACCAAACGTGCTGCTCGGTTCCGAGTTTTTGGAGAGAGCTGACATATTCCCAGTAAACCTAACTTGGTTGGGACGGCATTAACTACGGCCAGCTCAGGTGTTACCTCCTAAATTTGGAACACGTTCACCTCCCGCGAAATGTCACTTTACGCCAGCCAGTTGCACGCAATGACGGGAGTCAACGGATTTGGAGTCTGGGTCGCCTGTTCTGGAATACCAGCGTCGATTTGGATTTTTAAAAAATGTCACATACATGCTCGCGACATTTAAAGTCATTGCAGTCGCAGTTTTTTTTTCTAACTACCCTATAAGTAAGTGTTAAGTGAAAGCCCGGTGGGTAGGGAGGGATCTTATCGCATCTCAGGGCTAGACCCTTACGCCTACAAGGATAGTAAATCATGCAATGAGACATGCATCACAGCAGAGAGGGATTGGGCAGCCATGGCCTGCAATTGGGGCCATGACTACCTCCCTAAGTGTACTTATAGCTAAGCTAACACAAGAAGAGACTGGGAAAAACCGGCATAGACACCTTAATGGAAAAAAATCCACTTTAAATAAGGGGATAGTTTTGGACATGTGATTCACTGACCAAAGTACACAGAATACAGCCCAGATCACGGAGTAGATAAATACACAGAGACGAAATGGCGTGGCGTTACTTTGATGTGGACATATGCAGTCCCTGAGTGGCTTCGCGAAGCTCTGGGAACAGGTCTTGCGTCTGATTGGTTGGGCTGCAGGATGGCGAGTAGGTTGCGAAACACTGATTTGGTAAACGACGTCCAAACAGCAGACGGCCCATACCACCCTGGTACCTTGGCGGTCTTCTGATTACAGTGGTTCAACAGGGCCTGGCGGGATCAGCACTTAGATGGGTCATTGTCCGAGTCGCACATCAAAAACTATGTAATTAGGCTCTCCAGGGTCACCACATGGTTAGTTAGGCATGGAGGTGAAGTCGTGTAGACCAGGTGTACCATCAAGCCTGTCCGAGACTCGGACACAAGGCACAAGCGACCAATTTTTTTTGTTTCAGGTCAGTGACGCCATTTTGCTGGAGCGTGCTGCTGGAGTAAGGGAAATAATCGACAATTTCACATCTACGTTTTTTTTTAGTACTAGCACTCGGTGATCAGATAGCGGTTTATCTCTTGCATCATTTACTTACTGTCAAATTTAGGCCGTGTCCGAACTCAGGTATATACTTGCGTACTTCCATCCTTGCATACTTCACTTACCCTTGGCACCAAACTTGATGAATTCGGACATGCAGTTTGTTGGCTTCGGTACCAGTTATTAGCCAGCTAACCACTTTAAATGTTCATGTATTCCGACTAAGAATGTGATTCATTTCCGAAGGTTTTAGGGGTTATATAAGTATTAAATAATATTTAAATTTGATTTATATTAACATTTATTGTCCTGCATTATTATATGTAAGTGCAGTTTGGACTGGTTTTTTTTTCTTACCTTCTGTAGATTAAGAACATAGGCCTAATACGAATTTATTGCTTAGACTTTTTTTAAGGTGAAATTTGCAATAAGTATTTTACTCAGTTCAAAATTCTTTGTCCACGAAGTAGTAATGTCGCCCTATTAAACATTAAATCAAACAATTATGCCGGAAATCAATTGTAACCTACAAATTCCTTCTCAAAATGGCGGCACATTTTCCGCAAGTATGCGAGAAGTATACAACTTCGTTTACTCGCGTACTTGCATACTTCACTTGCAGTTCGGACAACACTTGCGACGTCACTTACGGGGGCAGGCACGCACAGGTATGTACTTAAGGCGAATTCGGACACAGCCTTAATTGTTACAGGCAGCCGCTCTGCGGGCGTGCGATGCAAGGGTGATTCATTGACGCGCGATCAGTTGCAACTGGAGACGCAGCGGCTTTTCACCAAGGAAGGTTTACAAAGCGTGCCCGTTACAATATTCAAACTAGTTAACATTATTACCTTTTTTTTTTAATTTATCAACACGCACTACAAAAAGAATAATTATAAATTTAAAATATTTTAAAAACAAAATGAATTTCAATCTTATCAATTCATGCTATTGAATACATATTTACCTTGAATAAGTATGACCAAATACGAACTACGAACTCTCTCTTCCGTTTCCTGTAACTGAATTATGGAACATTAACATTTAAAGTTAATTTCCTTCTCTGAATTAAATCAAAATACGTAATTTTTTTCTCTCGTTTTGTGACCAACGTCACTAAGAAGAGACAAATATTCAAACAAACTTTCAACTACGTACAACTTCATTTCATTTCTTTTGTAAGACTTATTGCAAAACATCAATATAGAATGTAACCAGTGTGAACCAAAACCATTACCAATGAAAAAAAATAACACGAATCATTCTTTCATAATAATTAATTTTTCCACTAAAATCATTGCTCTAAAAAAGTACGGAATTTTATTAAAACCACCGACATCCTCAATGAATTCCTTCCATGGGTTACATTTATTCCTGAAACATATACTATGCTACAACAGTAAGACTGCAAACACCATCTAAATACAAAGGCTTCAAGTTTGTAGACATAGCAATTAAAAATATTTGTTCTCCTTCTTCCATTCGGACATATTTCCGAACAAACATAACACCATGGGGAGTCATGGTGCCAGGACGCATGCCGCCACCCGCCTTGGACATCAAGTGTCTTTGAGACATCTGAAGAATGATCTGGATTACTGGCCTCGTTTCTCTCAGCGTGACTCGGGGTGCGGAGAACATTCCAGATGGCCAAGGCGACTGGTATAAAAGCGCGTCGGGCCCTCGAGCTGGGGATTGGATGAGTAGCTGAGAGACTGGAGTTTTGGCGATAGACGACGAGCGAAACGAGCGGCGGGAGAAGTGACCAGCGGGAGGACAATCTGCGACTGCAAGCATAGGCGCAGTGAAGAGTGCGGCTGGCAGGCTGGACTATTGGACTGGATGCGTGAGTGGAAGACATTACAAATTATGGCAACAGACGCACTAAACATGTGTTAATGATGAGTATGAGTTAATTGACTCTAATCAAACCGAGGCATTAAGAACGACGTTAAATAGAGTAGAAAAATGCCTTAAATAGTGCGCTCACTGGGAAATAAAAAAGAGTAATAGTAGAGATATATAGATTACTGCTGCAAATAATGGATGTGTGAATAAATTAAAATCAAATTTAATTATTTTATTTTTATTAAGACCTCCATCTCTTATGAACTCAGACCCCCAGGCGACATGTAACACTGGTGTCAGAAGTAGGATGGAGGCATTTAATTGTTAATCAAGTTAGACAATAGACTAGTAATTACTGATTAAAAAATTGTTAGTTAAAACTGTTTTGTCCAACCAAATAGCAATTCGGACCTCCTTTTGCTGTTATTACAGCGTTAACTTTTCTGGGTAGGCTGAGATCTCTATAGACTGATCCTGAACACTCTAAATTCGAATAAGTGGAAAACCACTGATTGTTTAAGTGAAACAAATTTCACTGATTGAATTAGTGACGTGAAATTATATCACTGATTTAATAAGTGACATCCGACTGCACCGGCGAACTAAATATTGTTATTTTTTTATTGAATATAGCCAAACAATTACGAGAAATAAACATATTTGCTATGGTTTAGTATTTATATTACGTTATTTACAGTAATTGAAAAAACCGAAAAAAATTTCCAGATTTGGCCGGGAATGAACACACACACCTTCTTCATTCCACTTTTATGACGTTACCTAGCCGTCTGCCTTACCACGTCAAATTATTAATAAAGAGGAAAATGCATGTCTTACAAGTTTTTTTTGTAGAAAGCGTGTAGTTTCCAATTTTATGCCCTTACTTTCGTTTTTTGGTTTAATTGATACCATTAGAATTTTTAAAACGAATAGTACATATGTATGAATGAAAGCTCTTCACCACATTATACGCAGTTTAAACCTTCAAACAGAGCGATACGATGATTACTTGAAAACGAGATGAAAGACGTAAAAACAGAACGAAAGACTGAATGTTCATGTTACCTCGTAAAACAGTGTGCGGAAAGACGATACACATTTTAGAAAGTAATTTCTATTGGCATCGTTAGTTTGTGCGTTGTTATTTCACTTGATACACGTTCTTTAACGACTACTTTCCTTTTAAACGGTGTTTCAGGGTCATTCTTACACGCAGTTTAACTGATCCATCAGTAAAAATAAAAATAAATAAAAATAAAGTGAATAACAGCGAAAAAAAAATAGTTTACAATGTTGATCATTCATTTTCTGTTATGCATTAAAATACAGAAAGTAAAATAAATCATTTTAATATTTTCAAATGTTTTGCCAACATTTTAAATCCAATGTTAAGACATGGAACTACTCCTCTCCATCGTTAGCAATGTTACAGTGAGCATGTTAGTCAGTGTGCGGTGCCATTTGTCATAGGTTGATTTTAAAAGTGCTCACTTTACCATGAACAGCCCTTAGTTTAGTGGAGCGGCAGATTCCGTGCCCCATAGCAAGGAGATGATTCTTGATCGTGCGGCTACTTGCAGGGCCGTCGTGGTCCAGCACTGAATTGGCGACTGATATGCTGTACTTAGGCCTGCCCCTGCCTGTCCGCTCTAGCGTTGTACGTCACTCCACTCGTCTCTATGGCGACCGTAGTTATAGGGGTGGCATGGACCCCCGTGGGAACCCCGCGTCAAGGTCAAGTAGCGAGGGAGCGGTATGGACGACACTGACACGCACGCCCACTGTCTCATCGCCCCTAAAGGCCGGTCACGTTAAAGTGAGCACTCTAGAAATCAACCTTCGAAAAAAAAAAAAAAAAACCACCGCCAGCAACTGCGTATGTATAACCATTTGTGTCGCCACACAAGCTGGGGATGAACACACCCAGTTATGTTGGCAGTGGAATGTGACAAGTAGTCTCCTACGAAATAACGCGGTATTGCAAGTGTAATGTTTTAATTTATGGCTATTTAAGCTGTCTGCAGTTTATTTTATACACTTTAAAGTAATTATTGGTGTAAAGATAATGTATTTACTGCAACTCATAATCATGTCGTGTCACGTGATCGGCGCAACAGTCAAAACCAACGGCCCGTTGTTGTGGTTCCTTCATGCTTGTTGCTTGGCTTTGCTTGTGTGGAGTGGTTGTGAGGCAAACTACAAATTTGGAAACTGGAAGTTGTTGTGTTTTAATATTTCTCATTTATTTTTCAGCTTATCTGCAATCAGCATTGTTTTATTATAGGTCGTATTGTGTTAAATTTGTTGTAGTGATTTTGTGTAAAGTTACGAGTTCCAGCAAATTACGTACAACTATCCAGCGTCAGGAGGACATTATATTTCTCGCCGAAAGTATTTATTCTTTAATTTGTCGAGGAGAGTTGAAGCCGTGCAATGTGATCAAACGAGTTGCAGAAATGATGCAAATTTCAACTGCAACTGTCCGGAGGTAAATGTAAATGTGTTCTTACAACGTGTTTTCGCCGCTTATCCCCAGTAAAAGTGAAAAAGAACAAGTATATATCGACAGTTAGAAACTTGATAATATAAACGGAAATTTAAATAACAATTATAAAGTAAATGAACGACAGCAGAAACGCAACATTAATATATTCGTGTGAGTTTGCGACGTACATGTTATATCCTAAGTTTAACAAATAATATTAAAAGTTATCTGTGCCTATTTACCAACGCCCATCTGTTTAACCTTTCTTTCAAATCTGTCATTATAAAAAGGGCAAATTTGGCAGTCAATAATTATACGTTAATTATATACGTTTTTATATCACAGTGTAGTTTTGTAATGTAGGCCTAACCTCAGATACATCTGTACGTATCTATTTACACCCAGCCATGAAACCTTTCTTAAATATGCCTTGATAACAAGTGCAAATATACCTGTCAATAATTATACATTTATTTGACACGTTTTGAAATCACTGTGTTATTTTGTAATGTAGGCCCAACCTCAAACTTGTGTTCATGTAGTTATCCATCCCAAGTCACAGTGTTACGTTTTACTATTGTTAACATAACATAAACATCACAGTTAGATGCTACACCAAAGGTGTTCCAACATATAAACTATAAAATCTTGCAGCTGGTTTTGTTAACTATAGACCTATAGCTGTGCTTGTTGCCGACATTCTTTCGTGATGCAAGAGTAGGCCTAATTGTTTTATTTGGTAATGCTTGCCGTAATAAGAATTAGAAAGTATTTACAATTAATTACCAACATTCAGACCTATAGAACAATTCCATGTTTGAATTTCGAAATGGATGTTCGACAAGACAACTTGCTACCTTTTGAGAAATATCAACAAAGATAGTATGTGTTCTTGAGTAGGCATAATTCTTTGTAATATCTGCCACTTTGGCCGCAAAAATATTGTAGTTATTGAAATTTAATGTAACTGTAAATTACACGTCATAGTCAACACCCTAGACTCCCAGAGCTCCTGTTTACTTGGGAGTGCATGTTTTGTAAAGGTTAGATTACATTACGGAGTGTATGTGTTAAATTGAGTATTTCTAAAGCAGCTGTATGAGATAGCTTTCAATAAGGGCCTGGCTACAATTGACATACCTAACACATTCACAGTTATAGCGATAAGCACATACAAAACACAAAAGCACAGTGGCTGGCTACAATTTATATAACGATAATGATATTAGATTGTTTATGTTGCTACATTCGTACAGAAGAAATTAAGGTTTGTACATAGAGTACATAGAGTGGGTTTTAAAAAAAATAGATATTTTCAATCGATCTGAGACATTTTTTAAATGGTAAATTATTTACATTTCAATTTTTACTTTAAACATTACCTAAAAGCGTTACAAAACTTCCGTGGTTGTGATTATCCATAAATAAACAAAAGAATATATCTTCCCGAACAATGAAGTCAAAATACACACTTTCTTGATTTATAAATAAGTTTTTTAATTGATAACATAATATAAGTGTCGGGGCTTCTGATTGGCTGTTTATCGACGCACAACTATAGTAACAAGGGAAGTTAAACCAAGTGCTTATCACTATGCACAGCCACTTGCCTTTAGGTTTTACTTTAATAATTTGTACTTTACTCATTTTGCTGTAATTTGTGGATATGTATTGGTTTTACATTAATAATAAGACATTTATTTCAGCTTCGTGTGCACGCATGAACCATTTTTGTAATTATAGTCATTTTCTTTAAATACTTTTCTCATTTAAGTTTTCAGTTTTGCCGCAGTCATTGCAATGAAGGAACCACAACAATGATGAGAGTCCATGCACTTTACCTGTAAAATTGGTTTCTTAAAGTCTGTGGGTTTGACAAAAAGGAAATGTCGCACCCATTTGGGCCACAAGAGACACCGGAAATGTGGCCATCACCGGATCGGCATTTCACTAAACTATAAATAATATACATTATTTTTAGAATAATTTTGTACAAATGAAGGTGGTGCCAGTTGCAAGCCTGGTATACCCTGCTTTTACCACTTCAATTCACAGTATAAATGTCCAGTTCTATTTTGGAGGGTCTCAGAAGGGTACGAACACAGAGTAATAATGTCCAAAAAAATTATATGTACATATACCCAATTGCATTTGTTTATATGTTTATATTTTTAGTGTAAATTATTTTTATTTTATATATACGTTATAGGCCTATGTTGAAATATATTTATCTCAATTTATAAAAGTGCATATAAAATTATCCTTAAAATGTACATATACATGCACATATTTTATATATTTTTCTTTTATATATATATAATATTTTTATATACTACCAGGTTAGCACCGTCACGTTAAGTTTATTAGCACCATCTACTTCTGTTCAGTGGTGTGCTCAATTGCTTGGCTCAGATCCCCTCGTCTTTCCTTGCCTCCCTGCCTTACACTTTCCCCTTCGTGCGTCATTATTTTTTGATTTGTCATTTTTTATTTAAGTCCTTGCACGACCTCGCTCTGCCTACTTTATACGCTTCAGACATCTGCTACGTTATGCAGCTACCTTATGCCTGCAGGATGTATGTTTTTTTCCTGATGACTTAGTTGCACCTAACTTCAGTCAGCTGAGGCCAAACACAGCTACCATGTTTTAGAGCTGACGTTTTACTTGTCACGCTACAGAGCGATGGGGCACTTAGAAAATGGTGAGTCATGGGAAACGTTAAGTTTGCAGTACAGTTTTTAAATGTTTGGTAATTTGTGTGACAAGTGGTGTTGAACCTTGGGCGTGCAGTAGTGCTGGTCTATTTCTAAATCTGGATTTGGCTGTCCTTCCAAATTATTTCTCGGCTTAACTAATGTGTGTACTTTTTTAACATGTTGTGTTGGTCCATGTTCACCACCAAAGTTTAATGTTTGCTTTTTCACAGTTTCCATGACTTCATCGCTAGGCCCTTAATTTTTCAATTGTTTGTTGTGTAAAGTTTTTGTCTATCGGAGCTGTAAGATGACCCAAGAAATTATATATATTACGTATTTTATATATATTGTATATTTTACATGATATATATACATATATATATATGCACATATATACATTATATATCATGCGTTATATATATAATATATATTACATGTTTTATATATAATACGTGTTACATTTAGCAGTCCTAAAATGTAAACATTGAGTTTATTAACATGTAGCAATCACATGAAAATGTTTGTTCACATGTGGTGGAAGGATACATAATGGACAAGAAAGTAGAATCTTAGCAGGGCTTTCAAAAGTGCTCACTTTATCGTGAACGGCCTATACGCGCAAGGCGTGCAGTGTTTCCGTCGTGACGCTGTACTGTGCAAATTAGATGTGTAACAGTGAGGTTTTATTACACGCGACGAAAGAACGCAGATTCAACTACGCCTGTCTCTTTGTACTTTCCTCTTGCAGCTCAAGGAAACTGCGTAGGCAAGTTTTAAAAATGCTATATTTGACCATTATCACGAATTTTTTCCTTCAAGAATACACGTTGTATATATATATATATATATATATATATATATATATATATATATATATATATATATATATACACACACATAGATAAAAATTTTTTTCGTTCCTGACAAAAAGTCGTATTTGCAGAAAATTTTATTTACCGAGATACGCGTATTCGCGTAAACAACTATTTCACAAAAGAAAAAAACGCCGCGGGCCATTCCACTCTTAACCGAATCCACGAATAATGATCTGCGCACAGTCAAATGCGCTGAGACTGGTTTCTTCGGCAATCTGTGCTTGGCTGTTACTCAGACGGTAAATGTAAGGCCTGACGACATACCAGTCATATGTGGTTGGGCGTTATTGCATTCGACGGAGTGACCATAGCGCCATTTAGCGAACAAGGCAGGTGTCTCTAATTCAACTGACCATGAGTGTATTTTCTAACTATGTAAAATATTTTGTAACACTGCAAAGTATTTTGCTAGAATTTACTTATTTTAATGTTAAAAAAAGTCAAATTGTAAGAGTCTAATTTTGATTCAAAATTTAATTGTATTTGCGATGTACATCATTTCCCAACAACGAATAGATAGGTTTTTCTTTTAGAGCGAGCAGTGCAGTTCGTGGATAAGGCACATTACCAGAATAGCAAAAACAACAATCGAAAATTGTCTAACGAGCGAAAATAATGGTTACTTTCAGCCAGTTCGGATAGCATGTTTTATCAGCAGCGTAGTTACCCATCTTCCATGGGGAATTGACCAAATGACAGGTGGATCTCTGTTACGTTATTAACAGGTAATGGCAAGGTTTGAATCGGCATTTTGTCATTAAAGTTATTTGATAGATATCTGTTCAGCACGTTATCATCTGAGTAAATTGTAGGTTGAGTGAGAATGGCCCCTGCACGCAAAGTTCACGTTGTTGACTACTAGGTCATTCCTATACGGGAATTCAATTTGTATTGTGAGTTAATGAGCTCTGCACTTTTAACAATGCTAATACACCATCAAAATCCGAGCACTTAAAAGATTATTTAATTTAAGAGCGGTTTTTAACAAGGCACTTATTAAATAGCTACGCAAAATGTATGCACAGGAGACAGGACTTCCTCGGGGTGAACAAGAGAGTTCAATTTAGCCGGACACTAATCACTCTGCGTGGGTTGAACCTGCCATTCTGACAGGATTTGGGAACACTTGACAGAAATTACCTGTTACCCTTCCATCGTCAAAAGAGAAATATTATATACAATGACACACACGAAAGAGGAACACCGACTGACTGTAAAGGAAAACGTTGGTAATGGTATGAATAAATACTTTCGAAGTTTAATAATTATATTTCCACCAGCAGTTTTTTTCTCTTTGTTTCCCATACATAATGCGTGGAGACAGCATCTTATTTTTTGGTTGAACTGAACATTTATTTATGAATTAACTTATTTCATTTATAATTTATACGAGTAAAAATGGGGAGAAAATGGAGTGTTGGTGATGCCTAGTAAAAAAAAGTAGTTATGCAAAATATTATTAAACTGAGTGCGCACGAATGCGGTGCGTTTCCCCTTTGGTGTAATTTTCTAGACTTAATTAAGATTCAAATTACATTCTAACAACGAGAATTGTGATTCTCTACAGCAGAACGTTTGTGATTCTTCTGTGAAAAAACTTAGCCCGGGTAAAAAACTTGATAATCCAATCATGAAAGGGTAAACTATCTAAAGTGTTATCGAAGACATGTTGGGTCAAGTTTTTTTTCGCGATTTCCCAATGTCTCTAATGCCTAATAATTAGAGACCTGCAAAATTCGCCATATTTTCTGGCTGAGCGATTAACTTCACCGTCCTATGTATATCAGAGTCAGGGTCTTTTGTTTATTGGCTCCCGCAGAAGTCAGGTGTCATTTTTACTTTCAAGTTGGTTGTACGGGATTGGGCCATGCTGTCGTTAGTTGTTTCTTATTGGTTCACATACGTCCGGAAGATGCCAGGCAAACTGTCGCCCAGTAATAAAACTAATATAAATGTATAACGTTTCGAAGCCTATTCTGTCCTCAAGTAATAACGCGAATTTTGCACGTCTCTACTAATAATTACTAACATAAACCAGTATTGATATTTATTTTCCAGTAATTATAATACGTAATAAGTTTCTATTTTAATGAACTGGTGCGCAATTAATTTTCGTGTTGCTGAAGCAAATGATAGTCATTGCTTCCCCACCTCATTCTGCTTTTGTCCATCGCTGATCGAGCACACATGCTGAACTAGGGAACTATCTCAGTACTTCTAACTGGCGCCAGTGAAACAATTTTCTATGGACTATAGAAAAATTTATAATTCCACCATAGGCAAACGGAAACATTTATATGGAAACTCTTCTGTTGCCACAACATTGCCTTCGCATTAAATTCCAGTTTACTTCAAGCACGTAATTGGAATTCGTCTGCAATCGTACACCTTTAAACAAACATTTTGATAGAAAGTATCCCGTATTGCTAGTGACACGTATATTGTTACTGAATTGCTATTACTATTAAATTTACTTGTGCTGTAGAATGGAATATAATACGACTCACCTGCAACTCGAACGCTACAGGTCAAATGGGAAGGATGTCATTGATTTAGCAGCTTAACACTAACAACTATTCATGTTGTTAATACGCCACTAGTGTCCTTTTCGCCGAACTCGTAATTTTTTTAAAAACTGTTTTGGTTTGTAATCTGCAAAGAACATGATTACTGGTTAGAAAGTCAATGGAGCGTAATGGAACTACTTGACGAGAAAATGTTATTGTATCAACACGCCTACATTTGCAGCAATGTCAACATTATTTACAACAGTGTCACTTGCAAGTGAAACCCACACACTCAGCCTGCGGGTGAAAATGCGTTGCCGTTTGGCATAAAACACGTATATACTACGTGAACACGCACTACAGCGTTACATAACCCGTCGACTGTATGGACATATTTACAACAGTGTCATTTGCAAGTGAAACCCACACACTCAGCCTGCGGGTGAAAATGCGTTGCCGTTTGGCATAAAACACGTATATACTACGTGAACACGCACTACAGCGTTACATAACCCGTCGACTGTATGGACATATTTACAACAGTGTCATTTGCAAGTGAAACCCACACACTCAGCCTGCGGGTGAAAATGCGTTGCCGTTTGGCATAAAACACGTATATACTACGTTAACACGCACTTCAGCGTTACATAACCCGTCGACTGTATGGACATATTTACAACAGTGTCAATTGCAAGTGAAACCCACACACTCAGCCTGCGGGTGAAAATGCGTTGCCGTTTGGCATAAAACACGTATATACTACGTGAACACGCACTACAGCGTTACATAACCCGTCGACTGTATGGACATATTTACAACAGTGTCATTTGCAAGTGAAACCCACACACTCAGCCTGCGGGTGAAAATGCGTTGCCGTTTGGCATAAAACACGTATATACTACGTGAACACGCACTTCAGCGTTACATAACCCGTCGACTGTATGGACATATTTACAACAGTGTCATTTGCAAGTGAAACCCACACACTCAGCCTGCGGGTGAAAATGCGTTGCCGTTTGGCATAAAACACGTATATACTACGTGAACACGCACTTCAGCGTTACATAACCCGTCGACTGTATGGACATATTTACAACAGTGTCATTTGCAAGTGAAACCCACACACTCAGCCTGCGGGTGAAAATGCGTTGCCGTTTGGCATAAAACACGTATATACTACGTGAACACGCACTTCAGCGTTACATAACCCGTCGACTGTATGGACATATTTACAACAGTGTCATTTGCAAGTGAAACCCACACACTCAGCCTGCGGGTGAAAATGCGTTGCCGTTTGGCATAAAACACGTATATACTACGTGAACACGCACTTCAGCGTTACATAACCCGTCGACTGTATGGACATATTTACAACAGTGTCATTTGCAAGTGAAACCCACACACTCAGCCTGCGGGTGAAAATGCGTTGCCGTTTGGCATAAAACACGTATATACTACGTGAACACGCACTACAGCGTTACATAACCAGTCGACTGTATGGACATATTTTTCCACGTGAGTTTTTATTACCAAAAGTATTCAAAACAATATGTACTTAAATAAAGCAGAGCAGGCTCCGATTCTTTTTAACGCCATTGTTATACATTCAGAACGATATTAAACACATCATTCGTCAGCATCTTTTACGAAGCAGCATGCCGGGTTTTCTAATGAAAACAGTTACATGCAAGCATTAAAGTGCGTTAACTAATAAGATTTGATTTACTGAGAGAAATCGTACATACCAATCATGTTAATTTTCCTTTCTCTCAAAACATATTACATTCGAGAGTAAGACGCTTGTTTTTCGCATATAAAATAAATGCACGCCTGAATACATGAGTTCATGTTTCAATGCTGGGAATTAATATATTTATGCATTGTTTGGGAAATATGCTTGTTTCGGGGAATTTTATAGTTTCATTATATGTACACCTCACAAAAAGTTTGGAATAATGTGCGATATGTCAGTGGGAGTGGTAGGAGTTAAGTAACACAGAGCACACTAGCGCGTGGGACAAATTGAAAACAGCAGTTTATAATCGTCTGCAGCCTCAGAAACACTTCCAGATCTCATAAGAGCTGCCCGGGTGGAATGGGACCTTCTTCCAGAAGATGACATCAACACACTGAATACAAAACATGCCACGGCGTGTTAGGGACCTGTACAGTATAATGCACATGGAGGCCACACATGTTGCTAGTCTGCAGTGCGAAGAAAGAAACCCTCCCTAGTCAGAGAAACCTTGAAATTAAATTAGCTGTTCGTTGGTGTTTATTTGTCTGTGATACTGGGAATTTTTTTTTTTTTTTTTGTTAGAAACACTTTGAATTTCACGTTTTGTATCGATCTAATTGGCATGCTTTCTTTTACGTATATTCCATACCTTTTAGTGATGTGTTTATTTGTTGGGTGTAAACCCAGTTGTTCTCTTCAGTTGAGTTTGAAATGGGGGTTAGATGTTTTTCTAGTTAGACACTCTCTTCTACGCTGTGTGTTTAGGTAGGCAGGTACTTTGGTGAGTCGACTGGTCGAGAGTGGGCAGGTATGAGCAACTCTTTAACAACGATGTCTTGAAGGAATTGGTCGAGAAATGTGGTCGATCTTCTTGGACATGCTACATTCTAAATTCCAAACAGCTAAAACTGCTGCGTATAAACGACTCTGGCTGCAGATCTGTTGAAACTTCTCCAGTTCGATCAGTTGTTGACCATTTTGGTCGCTGGTATTCACTGACAAAACTAATAGTGGTTTCTTCTGATTCCTAGCGAACTGCAGTGGCCTGGCAGACAAACCTCAGTGGATTTAAATGATTCACCGGGTCACTAATTGATGATTCAGTGAAATAATTACCCTATACAGACTGAAATCACAGACTCAGAATTGGAGTGAAGGAAGTATTGGTGAGAAGGGATTTCGTGTTTTGGGCATGTTGTCGGATAGAACGTGGAAGGCTGATGGTCAGGCGATGAAGGAAAATGTGCTCACGAGTTGAGTTGAGGTCTTGAAAGCCGATGAGGGTGAAATGAGGCGCGAATGGAGCAGCACCGGAAAGCAAGGGCGGTGGGGGGGACAGGAGAGCCCCGAGAAAACCCGCCGAACAGCGACATCGTCCGGCACGAATTCCGCTTACAAAAATCCGGGAGGGACCCAGCCGGGGATTGAACCCGATTCGTCTTGGTTGGAGGCAAACAGTCTAACCGCTCAGCCACCGCGGCTCCCTAATGTGCTCACGAGACGGATATTGTAAATGGAGGTGGGCCCCCTCAATTGGGGGTCATATTGGTAAAAAGTGGACCCAAGTGAGTTTTATTCCAATGACGAGAGAATTTCCGTGTTGCAGTCTGAGAACGTGAGCGAAATGAGCCATTGCAAGTTGGGTAGTCGCCCGGGGAAGGGTGTATGTACTGCGGAAGAAGACATGCAAATACTTCTAACTATATGCAGTTCACGGCAAAGTGAGCACTTTTTAAGGCCCTTCTAAATTTTTCCTTTCGTCAAATTTCCGTCTTCCTGCTGCTTTTTAATATAAACATTGCAATGTGTATGTAACCTAATGAGTAATGACGTCCCGGGGCTTATGCCGGAATCACATAGCCCCGACCAGCACGCCACCGCAAACACGACACGACACTTATACTAAACAACCAATGAAATACAAGATAGATCTGACGTAAGCCCGACAATCCTGTCGTACGACCAGCAGTTTTGGATTAGAAATTATTTCTTTTCTTCGTCGTGTCATACGGCACGACTCACAGAGTGTACAACTTTATGCAAAATAAAATAGTATGATATGCTTACCCTACAATGGGAATTACGTAGCTTGAAAGGAAACAAATAATGAAAATTATTGTATTTAACTCTTATAAATAATAATTTTACCTTTGTATACATTAACTATAAAACTCTTGTCACCATCATGTATTCCAAATTTCTTGCCTGTCCACCACCTTTGAAACTAGGATAGTTAATCAGCGCCTTCTCAATGGATCCGAAAAAAAACTTTACTCGTGTCGCGTCAGTAAACTGTCGGGCTGTAAATTCGAGCAGTCACGTTGGAAATGGTCGTGGTTGCGGTTTTTATCGTGTCGTGCTGTGCTCGTCGGGGCTGTGTGATTCCTGCGTTAGCCCAATACGCCTAGGTGTGTAGAAAGCGTGCATAGCGGACTTATTGAGATTGCTGAGCAATTATGGCCGCAACTAGAGCAGACGTTCTCTATCGAAACAACCCCGCTAGTCTGGTTATTGAAGAGAGGAAAAAAACTGCGCATATACCGTATAAAAACGCTTTGTTATTCTTGCACCATGCAAATTACTTTACATGCCGTGGAGTAAGGGATATACAGGCAGACCTACATAAATAGTATAGTCTGTTCGCGGTTTCCTCACACTTTTTTAACCAAACCTTAAAAAAAAAAAAATCATCCTGTATGTAACGTGTTAGGTTCTTTCCTAAATATGTAACGTCTTATTACAAGCGTTTTATACATGTGTTAACATAAAACCACTTTATTTCTACTTAAATTTAATTTTTATTTATATTCTGCCCACAAATTAAATTTAATTCACTAATAATACTAATAAAAACGGGAAGAAAGAAGTTGTGTTGGTAACGCCTAGTATGAAATAGTTCTTATGCAAAATAATATTCCACTGAGTGTGCACGAATCCCGAGGTTGTCCCTTTGGTGTGATTGTCAATACCTGGTTAAGCTTTGCGTGCAAGAGGCGGAGGAATATCCTGGAAGAAGAACTTTAGCAGGGATTCACGAAAGTTTGAGGCAACCGTGAACAGCCTACACGAAATATGTTTCGAAAGCTATAAGAAATATCAGAATCTTATACGAAGGACTATCTTTTTTCTTTTGGACACGCTGGCTTAGAAGGATGTAATCAAGCCTTGGGGAGCACAGCACCTCTTTGCTGACGGAGAAAGGAGCGGGTGAGATGAGCGTGGGACGATGGGGGGGGGAGGGGGGTGGAGGAGGTGGGAGAGGAGGGGGAGAGGGAAGGGGAGATACTGCAGGTTTTGTGAGGTACGCGAGGGATGAGCACGTTGCCAGAGATCTGTTGTCTGCACTCTTCAGCAAGACTCATTTATCAACATCGTATCTGTGGTCTCGTGGCGCACGGCGCTATTTAAAAGTTATCACGAGCTCCCTTGTGAAATCGCAGAGTATAGGCTATTTACGGTAAAGTGAGCACTTTTATAAACCCTCTCATTTCGAATAATAGTCAATAAATGTATTTTGTTTTAGCCTTAGACGTTAACTTCGAGTACGGCGGAATATACACACTGTGTTTATTATGTACATGACAATATTTATTTTAAAAAGTGGTTGGTGGGTTGAAAAAAAAAAAAAAAAAAAGCTGAAAGGAAAAAGTAACTAGGGCCTCAAAAGTGATCAATTTTGTCGCGAACAGCCTATAATTAACAATACAGAGCCGCTGGTCGACAGAGCGAAGCACGACATTCCGAGTTGAAGCAACTTGCCCGACATAGTAGAAGCCACAGAGTAACTAACAATACAGAGATGAAACTGGCGATGTGTACAGCTGACTTCTGCCACAACTGGCCAGCAAAATGGAGTCGCTGGCCGGCAAGAATGTCAGAACGCCGTTCGCTTGTCAGCGTCTGATAACTCGTTATGGCCAGCCGACGGCCCGGCCAATGTCTCGAGCAGCCAATCAGAGAACTGTTACGCCCACATCAAAGGAAAGTGCCACGTCACGTCGTATCTGTGGACTTGTCTACTCTGCGATGGAACCTTGTGTAAACTCCAATCAAGAACTTAGGCAGTAAGCATTTACCTTACGAGTCTGATTTGTACGCAGTCGAATCTCAGTATTTAGTATCTTGTAAAAAAACAGTAGGTCGTGTGCGTCATATCCGAGATTTAAGAAACAGTTATATGTACAAGCAATGGACGAAGTGAACAATCAGACCTTACCGGGATGGCGGGAAAGTGTTATTTGCAGTAAAATAAATATTTTAAAAAACTTGTGCACGAGCATGGTCTTAATGCTTATTTCTCAGCAAGAAAAATCATGCGACTAATGCTAGGAGGTTTGGTGAGATCATGTGATAATTGGCAGGGCCAGCGCGACCATACAGGCGAACTGGGCGACCGGCTAGGACGCCAAGAAGATGGCGGCGGCGCAGCACGACAATCAATCAGCACAACTAATATACTTTACAATTATTGAAAATATATGAGAATAGGATTCTTACAGTACATGTGTGCATTATTTGTGTTAACATAAGTGATTATTTAAAGCGTATCAGTGTATGCTGACATGTATGTGACTTCTAATATATTATTTAAGAAAACATTTGCCCAAGCGTAATAATAAAGCAACCATAAGTATATTTTGTTAATGTAAAATTCTCTTTAGGGCCTATTCCAAGGAAATAATATCTGGAACTAGCAGCAACCAAACTTCAGTATACATGGCATCTATAAAAATCTGTGTAAGGCCGCTTCACGTACATTTGTGTGTGTTTTTATTTAGACTACGTGCTATTAGTTCGAACCTATTAATAAAACATTTCTTTGAAATAGCTACTTCAGGTACTTAGTTAATATAAGTAATTGAGTCTGACTGCAAATTTTAGGTGCTGTAAATCTCGGTACTCTTCTCCATCTATAAGACACTATTCATTAACGTGAGTTTCCAAGTGTGTTTTTTTTCCGTCCTTTCTGTTTAAAGATATGAATTCCTGTTAAAATTATTTGTTAACCCATCACGATGGATAAAGGAAATGTACTGCGTAAATGTATTCTAACATGTAGGCTATTTGCAAAAGCTGCAATGGACATGTTTTAAAATCTTGTTATGTAAATGCACTTCTGATGTAATTCAGGCAAATCCTGAAATAGGGTGTGAGGACGAGTTACATGTAAGATTCTTGGTATTAACCTTGAGCTTTGTAATTGTTTACGACATAAGTACACTTTTTTACAGGTGCATACTAAGAAATGGCTGACAAGAAAAAACTTTCTGGAGCACAGTTTCGTAAAAGAAAGGCCGAGAAGAAGAAAAAAATCAGCATTGAAGCAAGAAGGCACATTTCTGAAGTATTTACGTCGTGAAGATTCAGACAAACAACATGAAGATTCAGACAAACACCGTGAAGATTCAGACAAACCCACTGTGGATTATAGGAAGGAACGTAGTGATAACATTGCAGGAAGTAGTAAACCTAATTTAGGAAATGCAGCTGTTGTCTCAGAAACCGATGAAACTAAGGCATCTGTAAATGGAAATGAAGAAATGTGTCATGGAGTTCTTAATCAACACAGAGAAGAGGAATTGTTAGAAAATATTACCAATCTTTCCGTAAACTATAGTCATCCTGCTACATGGGGACAATGTGATGATCGGTTGGATCAAATTCTAGTAGAACATGGACCCGAACAAGTCAAAGAGTTCAAATTTCCACTAGATGACAAAAGACGAAAGTTTTCAGTATTTCACTACAAAAGACGACTAATCAATGGCGAATATCTTCATCGTCCATGGCTTCAATACTCGCCTTCAAAGGATGAAGTGTTCTGCTTCTGATGCATGCTATTTTTGAAAACAGGACGATCAGCTCTATGTAGTATCGGTTTAAGTGACTAGAAAAAGTGTCTGCTATCTTAGCTAGCCATGAAAAGACTAATGATCATATGACAAACTTTCAAGAGTGGAAAGAACTAGAAACCACAAACTTTCAAGAGTGGAAAGAACTAGAAACCACAAACTTTCAAGAGTGGAAAGAACTAGAAACCACAAACATTCAAGAGTGGAAAGAACTAGAGACCACACACTTTCAAGAGTGGAAAGAACTAGAGACCACAAACTTTCAAGAGTGGAAAGAACTAGAGACCACAAACTTTCAAGAGTGGAAAGAACTAGAAACCACAAACTTTCAAGAGTGGAAAGAACTAGAGACCACAAACTTTCAAGAGTGGAAAGAACTAGAGACCACAAACTTTCAAGAGTGGAAAGAACTAGAAACCACAAACTTTCAAGAGTGGAAAGAACTAGAGACCACAAACTTTCAAGAGTGGAAAGAACTAGAAACCACAAACTTTCAAGAGTGGAAAGAACTAGAAACCAGACTGAAGAGAAGAAAACTATTGATGAAGAACATCTGCGCCTGTTAACACACGAAGAAAGGTTCTGGCATCACGTCCTAGAGAGACTTATTGCGTTAGTAAGGGTGCTTGGAGTACAAAATTAGCATTTCATGGAAAACAAGAAAAGTTGTTTTCCTATGGAAATGGAAAATCTCTTAGATTTGTGGAATACCTGTCTTTGTTTGAGCCCATAATGCATGAGCACCTCCGAATAGTTCGTGATAAGGAGACTCACATTCATTACCTGGGAAAAGATATTCAAAATGAATTGATCCAAATTCTGAGTAATGCCGTCCAGGAAAAAATCCTATCTGCTGTTCGCGGTGCTAAATACTTTTCTATAGCGCTTGACTGTTCACTTGATGTGAGCCATACTGAGCAGATGACAATCATTGTTCGATTTGTTGCAATAATAGATGCCAAAGGGTCTGAAATAAAACAACACTTCTTGGGATTCGTGTCTGTTTCCGATACGACTGGTCCTGGTTTGACTACAATAATTCTTGAGAAGTTCCCGAATATGTCCCTACCAATAGAAAACTTACGTGGTCAAGGATATGACAATGTAAGTAACACGAAGGGCAAAAACATTGGTCTTCAACGACGAATTTTAGACATCAATCCACGAGCTTTTTTTTCTTTCTACCCTGCAGCGCTCATTCTCTAGATCTCGTGATTAACGATGCTGCTAAATGTTGCCTGGCTGCAACGTCTTTCTTTTGCTTGGTTCAAAGCTTGTATGTGTTTTTCTCTTCTTCAACTCAACGCTGGGAAGTGCTGATGCGCCACCTGCCTTCTCGAACATTGAAACCTCTGAGCGTTACGCGATGGGAAAGTCGATTCAATGCTTTACAGCCACTCCGTTATCAGCTAGAGGAAATCCATGATGCTCTTATCAACAGTGCTGAAGACACCAACCTCACAGGATCACATGGAAACATTTCACGAGTTGAGGCTGAAGGACTTGCGAAAAGTATAGGGAATTTCCGATTGGTAGTACCCCCTTGTTATTTGGTACAATATACTGTACGAAATCAACATAACAAGCAAACTACTACAATCCTAGAACTTTGATTTATCTGCTGCTACAAACCGATTCCATACAACAAAGCTGTTCCTTGAAAACTGCAGAAGTGATGAGGGATTCGAGAAAACGTTAGTTGATGCAACAGAGATTGCAGAAGAACTTGAAATTCCAGCTTCATTTGCATCATAATGCAGCCCTACTCGCTTGAGAAGAAAGAAAAAACAATTTTCGTATGAGGCAGAAGATGAACTAATGCAAACTGCAAGAGACCAGTTCAAAGTGAATTTTTATTTTGCAATTCTTGATATTTCAGTAAACTCTATAAAATAACGTTTTATCCAGCATCAAGAAATCACATCTATATTTGGGTTTCTTTACAACATCAGCGCCTTAGAGAACAAAACTACCCAGTATATACTAGAAGAATGTTTGAAGCTTGAAAGAGCAATGACTCACGAAGACTCAAAGTATATTGATGCTACAGAGCTGTGTAGTGAAATACAATCTGTTACAAGAAGGGTCTTAAAGAAAGCAGCACCACAAGATATTTAAGATTTCATTTATAGTTCCAGCTTACAAGAGACTGTACGTAATTTATTTATTGCATTAAGAATTTGTTGACACTGTCTGTATCTGTAGCCAGTGGCGAGCGCAGTTTTTCAAAGTTAAAGTTGATAAAAACATACATTCGCTCGTCTATGAAACAAGAAAGACTAGTGAGATTGTCAACTCTTTCGATATAACAGGAAACAGCTCAAACTTTTGACTTAAGTTAATTGGTTTCAACATTTTCAAAGCTAAAGGCAAGAAAATGGAAATGAAGTCTAGGGAAATTCAGGTTGTTTCTCTTGTGCTCTGTGATATTTTTATTATATTTTCATTAAGAGTTTAACCATTGATATGCCGGCACTTTACTGCGATTCTATGACAGTTAATATGTATTACTTTTGTTTTAAATTACGGAATTGGGAAACTGTGTAATTATTTTCTATTTAAGTGTGTGGAAAATATAAAGAAAAAAATCCAAAAAGTTCTCAAGTAGGCCTACATTAGACTATTGAAAAAATCCCAGGCTTACAGAATTGGTTTTAAGAGAAGGAAAAATAGGGAATTTTTTTTGGGGGGGGGGGGGCGCATTCAGGTTTTTCGTTTAGGGCGCCAAGTTACCTTGCACCGGCCCTGATCATTAGAACGAAAGAGAGGTCGAGTTTGTAGCAACTTTCCATTAGGCGGAATAATTTGTCATCGCCTGAGCTGTGGGTCGTAAATACAGCAGACGTGGCTACAGGTGTGGAATCTATGTTTACTACATAAGTTTTAAGTCGTAGTTCTCAATCGTAAACCAGAATAAGAGCCGGTGCGGTATTTTGTGCACACGGCAGTATCAGGCTCTTCTCTCGGGCTAATAATTGTCGGACTTCGATCCAATTCTCGTTTTGTCAGAATCGAATGGAAGTAGTAGCTATATGCGTACACGTTGCATATCTATTCCGTTGTTTGCAGTGGCGTTTATTCCATAGACGCAATGTAAACAATGCTTACCTTACACACATTGGAAATGTTTGACCATTTATAGTTTAATCCTGAGTTTCTAGTTTCCGATTCGAGAAACAGAGTTTTCGTAACTCCCGTGCAGCACACGCATAGTGCTGCTATCTAGTATTTATTTCCACAAACGGGAGCGACTAGCGATGAATCGAACTCGCAAGTAACAACACGCCACACGCTCGACCGCGTTTCTTCGGCAGGTAAACAATCGTTCTGTTTGTGTCCTTCGATTCTACACGTTTTCCTTAGAAAGTGGATGAAAGTGTTCGGTAGAAAGAGTTTTCATATAACTTGTAATATGATCTCTAAATAATATTCAGTTTAATTATTATTACATTCATTTTGTTTCCGTTTTTATAACTAATGTTAGGTATTATAAAACGGTAAATACACGTGGAGGATAAGGAAAGTTGGAAGTTGCTTTTGTTAGTAGAAATTACTTACCCTGTAAAAAAAAAAGCTCACTACGCGCCATTGGTTGTTTGATGACGTCGGATCGGGAGGGAGCGCACATAGCCCGTTCCCAATTTCTACGATAAAAATCGAAAAATAATATAGCATGTGTTGCTAGATTTTCATCCAGTTACACGTTATTAGGTAGCGAAGATTTATCTGCCATACTTTTAATTGGAGACTATTCATGTAGAATGTGTTACTTGCAATATAAAATAGTACAAAAAAACGCGCAAGTACTCTTTAAATTCGAATCAGTGCGAAACCACTGATTCGCAGTAAAAATTCAACTACTCGACTCAGTGAAAATGGCTCCACCTAAAATCAGTGGAAGACCGCTTATCATTTCACTGATTGGATTATAGTGACGTGATACAATTTCACTTATTAAATAAGTGACAGCCGGTTGCAATGGCGAATTGAATATCGTTATTTTTTTTACTGAATTTAACCAAATAATTGCGTGAAATAAACATAATTGTGATAGTTTACTATTTATATTCAGCAATTTTCCGTAATTTAAAAACGTAAATAAATTCTCGCAGGTGGCCGGGGTCGAACTCGCACACCCTCATATCTTCGCTTCTAGTCCGTTATCTTATCTGTGCTACGAAGTCAAGTTGGACTACGAGGGGAAGATATATGTTTTACACTCCTTAAAAAATCGCGAAAATTTAAATTTGTATGCCCATGCATTTCATTTTTGGTTGAAATTAGTATCGTTAGGATTCTTAAAAACGAAGGTATATATTAATGCAAACTCTGCACCGCATTATACGTAGCTGTAGATCTTCAAACAAAGCGCTGTGATAATTACATGAAAACGAAATAAAAGGCTGGATGTTCATATTACCTCGTAAAATGGTGTTTTGAAACACGGAACACATTTTAGAAAGTATCTTGTATTTGACTTTATTAGTTTATTCGTTGTTATTTCACTTGACACACGATGTATAACGGCCATTTTTTAACATTGTTTGACGGCCATTTTTACACGCCGTGTAACTGATCCACCAGTCAAAAACAAATCACTGAAAAACGGTGAAAAAATTGACTGAAATATCAATGGAAAATTTCACTGAATAAGTAACGGGAATCTGGCGTTTTTTTTTTTCTTCACTGGTCGATAACTTAAATTCACTGAAATGACTGTTGAATCAGTCAGGTACTACTGACTGATTGAAACAGTAGAATTTTCACTGATTCAGTCTTAGAGTGTACTATGTTCGCCCGGTCTTACGAACTCGTAATATACAGGATGTAATTCCTGCAGTTTAATGTGTCCATGAAGACCTATACGACTTTCCAGTGATTCATCCACATCCAACGAGACCAACTCTGACACTATCGCAGAAACAGATGAGCTTAATTTAGCGAACGTTCCGATAACACAGAGTATGTGAGAATACAGAGGTGTAACAATCGCGAACTGCAGCCGCGCGCACACGCCAGAAAGATGGCGTGACTGGACAGCGACGAGCCATTCGCCAATCAGCGTTTGGTTAACTTGCTTGCACGGTAGCAGCCGCACACAACAGAACAGAACATATTTAAATGGCACCAGTGCCCAGATGAAGGACGTAATTGATCTTAGTTACTGGAATTTAAAATAAATTTGGAAATAGTCGAAACATAAAATTTGTCGCGTTATAAAAATTAAAAACAAGTTAAATTTTAAAATTACGAAGGCTTAAAATTATATTTTGTTAGAATCTAAAAAAGGATTAAGTTATAGTTTAAAATGCGAAAAGTTAAAATTCCTCTGCCTCTACCCTAGAACCCTCACCCCGCCATCCTCTCCGGAGACAGAGGGGCCGACGGTTGTCGTCGTTTTGTGAGGTGTCCGTCGTGTGTTTGATGTCTGTGTTGTGTTGTGTTGGTGTCAGGGTAATGTTGTTTGTGTCTGTGTTGTGATGGTGTTAGTGTAATGTTGTTTGTTTATGTGTTGTGATGGTGTCAGTGTAATGTTGTTTGTGTAGGGAGCCGCACACAACAAGAGACCTTCGCAGCACGCAGCGGCCAGTGAGACAGACACAAGGCAACCTGTTCCCAGAGCCTAGCGAAACCAATCGGAGAATGGGTACGCCCACATGAAAAGAATCGCCAAGCCATTTCGTTGAACTTATCTATTTTTAAAAAGTGTCAAAAATTGGGTGTGGCTCTGTTGGGGACACGGCCGTTTGTTTTGCGTGAATGCGTCTACGTTGACGCGCTCGGATGCCTTGATGTTTATTTTACGTTCCCGGCACCGCTTCACTCGATCATATGGGTATCACTGGATTGCTTTTGAGATGCTCTTTCCAGCCGTATACGATTTCTGTATTTCGACGTGGTTTTTTGACGAGTATAGGCCGACATTGTGTTACGTTTTCTTAATTTTTCACATTAAATACGTACAATCTCACCATAAGCACGCCACACAAATGTTTTTACACACGTAATCGATTGATCTTGACGAGAGCTGTCGATTGAAACTTAAACGAGTGTCGTAGCTTCTCCTAGTCGAATGTTATACTACGCGGAAATTATAGACGCGGCGAAACGAACTCAAAATTGCACACCCCCTCTCCTCCCATCAAGCGTGATGCTCACAGTCCTCACTCAACGTAACATATTCTTTGATCCGTTGGCAATCGAGTGGTGTAATTGAATTTTGAATGTAGACGATAGGTTCGGAGCTGCATTGCCAAACTGTATCGCACGATTTTGTTATCATCGGATTTTCTGGATTGCCCTCCACTATAGTCGCAAATTTCAAGACGTATTCATGTCAAAAGAATCTTTAAGACAGACTGATACAGTTGGATGCGCTAATTGATCTAGGCCTAGGATAGCTGCCTGTACAATCTTATAACTGTAGTCTATTCGCGATTTCTTCACGCTTTTTGAATCAAGCATTTGAAAATTGACCTCCTGTGTACAACGCGTATGTCTGTTTCCTAAATACGCCACGTATTACAAGCGTCTTATACATGTGTTATAGACTGTTCATCTTAAAATTAGCACGTTTGAAAGCCTTGCTTAAGATCTACTTCTATGCACATTGTGTATTCTTCCGCCTTATGTAAAATTAACATTACCACGGGCTTCATCACTTTATTATTCATGCGTCGGTCAAATGAAAATGCGAAATTGTTATAAAGATAAATCTTTTTCAAATCGGCTAATTTTTACACTTCAGTGTATAAAAAAAAAAAAAAAAAAAAAAAAAAAAAACAGAAAGCAAAAGCAATAATTTAAATTATAACAGATGGTTCCATTCATCGTTACCAACTTTACAGGGCGCATGTCCCTCAGTGTGCCCGTTAAAGGGCAGATAGGGACAGTGACTTTTTCTAAAGTTGATCTCAAAAGTGCTCACTTTATTTTGAACAGCCTTTAACATAAAATTACCCAATTTTTCGGATAAATTACAGTTTATCTTATATCTTATCCGTAAATTATAATATTTTATTTATAATTAATATGAATAAAAATAGAGAAAAACTATGTATATTGGTGGTAAGCTCTTATACAAAATATCGTGCCTTCGGTGTAATTTTCTCTACTCGGTTATCCTTTGTTTGCACGAGGCGGAGAGATCTCCTGGTATTAGAAATTTATCAGGGCTTCAGGAAAGCTGGGAGCAACCGTGAATGGACTATATGCGCAGCTGTATACTGAGCACTTCTGACGGCCCTGCTTAAGATATACTCTTGAGCAGACTGTAAATTCTTCCGCTATTTGTACAGTTAACATTGTCGTGGTCGTGATCGTGATATTTATGCTTCGGTCAAGTGAAACTGAAATTATTAGAGAAGTAAATATCTTACGAATATGCTATTTTTACACTTCGATGCGTAAAAAAAAAAAAAAAAAAAAAAAAAAAAAAAAAAAAAAAAAATTAAGTTAACAGAAATAGTTACCTAACACTTTTTATTCGACGTTAAGATACGGAACTACTTCCCATCCATCGTTACCAACTTTACTGGGCGCATGTCTCTCAGGGCACCCGATGAAACATATGCATGTAGGAGCAGTGACTTTTTCCTAAGGTTTATTTCGAAAGTTGTTAAGTATTTGCGATGAGAACTGTATAGCCTACTTTGCAAAAGACAGATCTGTATAGATTTTCTTTGCTGTATTTCTAATTAATTAGGAAGCGATATTTAGCTCTTGTATATCAAAACACCTCCAATCCTATACGAACATGACCACGCTTAGGTACTTGCAAAAATATAAAAGCTTTATAATCCAGGTGGTACTGTATTTCAAAATGGTGGACAAAAAGCAACAAATAAATTAATTAAATGCTCGCATTTGGCACTTCTATTGTATCAAGTTCGGCTGGTAATTTCTAGTTGTTCGCTAAAATGGTACACAAATAAAATATAGTTATTTTATCTTGAAAATAAGAGTTTGGACCATTACAGTAAAATACTTTCAAGCTGATTACCACAGCACAACATGCACGCCGAATTTGGTGGAAATAAATTACTTTCAAGCTGATTACCACAGCACAACATGCACGCCGAATTTGGTGGAAATAAAATACTTTCAAGCTGATTACCACAGCACAGCATGCACGCCGAATTTGGTGGAAATAAATTACTTTCAAGCTGATTACCACAGCACAGCATGCACGCCGAATTTGGTGGAAATAAAATACTTTCAAGCTGATTACCACAGCACAGCATGCACGCCGAATCTGGTGGAAATAAAATACTTTCAAGCTGCGTACCACAGCACAACATGCACGCCGAATTTGGTGGAAATAAAATACTTTCAAGCTGCGTACCACAGCACAACATGCACGCCGAATTTGGTGGAAATAAAATCAGTATTTCTCCGGAAATTATGTAAAAACTTTATTTTTTTTGATAGGACAATCTTAATCAAAATTCCGGGCAAACTAGTTTGTGAATTAGCATATGTAATTATAGCAATATGCGCTACCAGCATACCAAGTTTTGTTACATTGGGTATAATTTTTTTTTTCCATTTTCGAGGCAAACCTGAAATATTTATAAATCCACAACTTAAAAATTAATCTATTAAAGTCGTGTTTATTTGATTGACTTACCGCAACATTACATGCATATAAAATCTAACGGAAATCGTTTCAGTATTTTGCAATATATATTGCATAGGATTTGTTTTTATGCAGACTCGGATTAAAAATAGCGGGCAAATGAATATGAAAAAGAATTATATTAATGACTACTACCGGAATTGCCAGTAGTATATGCAGTTTGGTTGGAATAGGTCGAAACGTTCGAGATATATCGCATACTAATATAAAATACTTACGAGTATAATGTCACCATTTTGAAAATGAATATCCAATTTTCTAAAAAATTTGCACGTTCATAGCATTACCAGTGTTTCAAATTTGAAGGAAATCGCTCGAGTAATTCAGCAGATATTATATATATGTTTCGTTTATTTATGTGGTACTAAATAGCTTCAAAAATATGCAACTAAAGATGCCATGAACTTCTGAAATTAATTTTGATGGTATGACATGTTACCGTGTTGATTTTGGTTCCAAACGTATGAATGGTTGCTGAGATAAAACATAGTAGCCAATTTAAGATTTCTACCATTTTATCAATACAATTTTGATATGTTCTAAAAATTTGAATGTCGGGTGTATTGAGTTTGTTAAAATTTGGTGAACAATTTCAAAAGATTCTATGGATGTATACACACACACACACTACACAGACAAACGTACAGTCAGGAAGTCTTACAATAAAGCCGACCTCCCGTGGCGCAGTCGGTTGGTGCGCCACCGAACTGAGGTGCGGGAGGCCCTGGGTTCGAATCCCTAATAAGGCAAGAATGTTAACTTAAGCTAGGTTATAAGCTAGCCTGTAAGCCGACCCCTGCCAAGCTTAATAGCATAAAACGGGGGAACGTTAGAAGTCCTTAACAAACAATTCGACTAGAAATAATTTTTCAATAAATTGTCACGTCGTTCACGAAACGTCTCGTATCGGAAACAAGTGAAGAAATATTGTAGGGTCATTCTTTCCTCTCGAATGTTTCGTGCTTTTATTTTCATTAAGTTGTCACCCTTGTGACGTGTTGGTCAGTCGTTAAGAGGACTGCGCGGCCAAGGTCAAGAAGCGAGGGAGCGATAAGGGCGACACGAACACACACGCAAGCCTATAGTTCATTCCCTATTGGAAGCAACTTTCTCGGAGCCCTGCTAAAGGTCTACTCGCAGGCCCGTTTCGTATCCTTCCGCCAAATGTAAACAAACATTGCCATGTAGCATCTGTCAAAATCAATGTTTACATTCCATTGTGTGTGTACATATGTTCGTATACTTTCGCTACACCTAAAAATAAACATCGAAATGTGACTTCAACTTTTATACCTGTCAAATGTGTTGTTTACTGTTTACAGCTTTTAAAAGAATTCTTGGGTCATATTCCAAAGACCATTTCGTATGAATATTCACAGTTTAGGCCTCTAACATTATTTAGGTCTGCTTTATGACATTTTAAAAATGGCTGAATTGAAGACAGTTTTTTATGGTTATTTTACATTAACATATTTGTTTTCTACGACGTAGCTCAATACATGTAACATATGTTAGTATTTTACTGCGACTGTGTTTAACACTTACGACTGCGAGGTAAAGGGCTGTACTAATTGTAATTATTCTTTTGTTATTGATGTGTGTTGGGTCATTTCTCTAAAAGGACAGCCTCAGTTGGAATAAATATTAAAACGAAGGAACAACCAGTGAAAAAGGCACATTAAATTCAAGTACGTAACTCATGTTGCTCATTTTTTGTCACACAAACTTTAAAAGATAGCAGTGAAACATGCACACAAATAAGCTTACGATAGCTATTATTCCGCTCATATTTATATGTAGTGCTACTTACTGTTTATTTGGTTTATTGAAATTTATCGGACTGGGCTTAGTATTTTTCTTCTGGGATTGTGGCAAATTACGTTACACGACTATGTTTCAAACCATTTAGGGCAAAAGTACAACCTTGTGATTAATAAACAGACGTGGATGTAAATAAATAACTTCGTCCTAAAAACGGTTCGCATTTAAAATGTATAAGTAGTGCTAATAAAATATTTGAAATCACGCACACACAGGGCCAGCGTATCGACCACGATGCACAAAGGCACGCAATTTCACAGACGCAATGATTAACGAAACACACGTCACAGTATATTTATTACTGCCGTGGAAACAGATTTATCACATCATAACTTGCCTAGGTAAGTTTTAAAAACACGTCTACAAACGTGAGGTACTAATTTGAAGTATTTTTCGGAGTAAGAATTATTTACGTTTCGTTTGACAAAAAGCAACACGCCATGTCATGGCTCGCCACGTCTGCCAACTTCACTTTGTTTCTGCCCCGCCATCATATCTAAATATATTAAAACACGTATTAAAACATTAAAATTCTCTTTTCAGCTGTAAATTACAAATTCAAAAAACATTATTTAGCAATAAGTATGAAATATGCTGCGATTGAAAACATGTATAATTTCATTGCGTATTAGCGAAGTGAAATTTCCCGAGTGTGAAAGAGACGAAGAAAGAGATAGAGGGCGACAAGCCTCGCCAGCAGCCAGTTTTTCAGTTTTTTTCTCGCTCGATAAAACAATACCGTACCATTATGGCCTACTCACAACATTTTCCGCTGTTATTTTTAAATGCAAAAATGAGATATGTTGCCATCGGGGCTACTTAAATATTTAAATATTTCAATAGACACTGTTTAATTTACAAATAGCATATTAAAAAACCAGGTTAAAATAATATTTTAACTGTGAACTATTTCTTACCCGTGGTTGCCAACACGTCGCTGCTCTCGCTGTTGTTAATTCATATTTAAAAAAAAATACAAGTTATAGAAGATATTAAGGTAATGGTTCATTTATTCAATAATACAGTACTCTGCAGTTAACCACAGTGTTATATATTTGTGGAATACAGGTTATTGAAAAAACAGGTGACATGTTATGCCTAGAGCGTTTTTTGAAAGTTTGATTTTCATAAGTCGCTTCCAGTCGGGAATGAACTATAGTGCCTTATTGCTCCTACGCGCATGGCGTGCAGTATTTCCGTCGCGTGCTCCTGTAGTGTGGCAGCCAGATCTGTAACAGTGCGATTTTATCACATGCAATGAAAGACCACAGATTAAACTACGTCCATATGTTTGTACTTTTCTCTTGCCGCTTAAGGAAACTGCACAGGAAGGTTCAAAAATGCGATATTTGACCATTTTCACGAATTTTTTCTCTCCATGAATGTACTTAATATGTTAAAAGTAAAAACATGGAGTCGTACTTTTTTTTTTTTTTTTTTTTTTTTTTTTTGCAAAATGTCGTGTTTACAGAACATATATTTACCGAGATACGCGAATACGCACAAACAACGATTTCACAAAAAAAATTTCACTTCACACTCCTCTTAACGGATGAGTTCACATCAACATACGCCTCTGTAAGCATGCACGTTTTACGTAATTAAAAAAAAAGTGGTAGACGGGTAAAGGGGGGATCGGCTGCTGAGGCAGAGTCCAGGGGGTCAAGGTCGCTCAGAATAGCAACAAAGGATGGGACATGGATGTGGAGGGGGGGGGGGGAAGGGAGAGAGGTCTTCGCGTGCCGGGTACGTGAGCACTCGCAGTTCAAGGTCACGCCACGAGCGCGCGCACCTGTCACTGGCGATTCGCAAAATCGATAATGCGTGTCTGGGGGCGGAGCGTAGATGAGCCCGCGTGGTAGCGTACGCTCAACTCGACACACACGCTACACTCGACACGAGCGATATCGCGCATCTGTCAGCTCACGCTCTGCAGTGTTGACGATCTGGGTAACCAGCAAATCAGCTGCTTTCGTTCGCAAATTCGTTCCGCCTGGTTGAAGGAATCTTAGTACGGGCTGAGGAGCAAACGCGAGATATGGCGCATCAACTCTCTCATCGCCCCTACGTGCAGTCTTGCCGTGGATAACGCGCCTCTATGAGATTCTCAGCGGAGACCCTACCGTTTGATGAAGTAATATTAAAAAATGAAAGTTTGATTTTCTAATATTTTGTGCCGGAATGTTCATTTAGGCTGTTCACGGTAAAATGAGCACTTTTGAAAGCCCTGTTTAAGATCTACTTGTATGTACGCTGTGTCTTCTTCCGCCTTATGTAAAATTAACGTTACCATTCGTCTCATCATTTTATTCATGCGTCGATCAAGTGAAAATTCGGAATCGTTACAAAAGTAAATATTTAGCAAATCTTCTTATTTTCACACTTCGATACAAGCAAAAAAAGAGAAAGGAATAATTTAAGTAATCACAAATGGTTACGTGAAACTTTTTATTCGACTTTAATACATGGAACTACTTTCCATTCATCGTTACCAACCTCACTAGGCGCATATCACTGAGTTCGCCCGTTGAAATATATGCAGGTGTGAGCAGTAATTTTTTTCTAAGGTTGATTTCAAAAGTGCTCACTTTATCGTGAACAGCCTTTACCCAAAAATGACCGTGGAAAGAAACCTGTTTGAACCATTTTCACTATTACAAAAACATGCTTTAGAGCGAACTGGCGGAATTGAAAAACGTATACAAACGCGTGACGTTTCTTAGGTGCTATTTGTAAGCAGACTTCACTCAGAGAAGTTGGGCGGTTTTTCATAACCTTTTTCAGCTGGAGCTCTGCACACCGCCTGGCGGCCTACCCAGGCGGCCAACTTAAAACAAACGACGTAAATTACAACGACAATACACCGCAAGGGTGTCGCTCCTAAATAATTAACATGCATTGTGTTATTGTCAACAGGCGGGGAGTTGATGAAGCAGGTGTAATGAGGATGCTGAGCTCTTGTTTATTTCATAACGAACAGGGCGCTAACTCATGGCGCCTACGATCAGAGCTAAAGTATTCACTCTGGTTAATTGTTAGGTCACAGGGATACTTTGGTTCTGTTTCAAGGCACCGTGAAATAACGCCGTGTTTTTTTATGAAGTAAACGTAGGCTCAGCATTTTCATTATACCTGCTTCACTTATATTAGTCCTACATGCTCCACCAACTCCACACTTGTTGACAGTCAACAGTAATTACCATTATGGTAATTATTTTGAGATACGCATTTTGAGATATTGTGGTTGTAATTTACTTCCTTTGTTATAAGCATCCCCTTGTCATGTACATATGATTAATAACAAATTAACACTTTTCACTATTAACCTGAATAGCCTATGTTGCTGTAGCAAGATCCAAACAAAGCCAATTAAGTGGTAACTGAATGCAAACGAAAGGAAATCCTGACCTTAAAAACATGCTCCCGTATTTGTTTACAGTAGCTTCCATCAGATATTAATGCTGGGTATTTTATATTCTAATACAGTAATAATACATAGTGTAACTCTACTCGACATGACTGTTTATTTGTCTCAAGGAATGCAGGAAATCGCAAGAATGTCAGTAATTTTAACGACACAGTTTACATCACAGCTGCCAGCTGGAGCGCCACGCGGAAGGAAAGTGATTGTGATGTACGTAACATAACCAGTTTACTTAGAGCAAGAAGTGATTTCGACCGCCAACAAGTTCGGAGCCAACGGAATAGTGTGCAGAGCTGGACATGTTTGAAGTGAAGCGGTTATATATGTGCTCGTCAAATATTCTAACCACGCACTTCACAAACGAAATTCAAGTCTTGTTCTAAACTCTGCGAATATGTCTATATCGTATTATAATACTGTGAGAACCTTCATCCTGAAAAATAAACAACGTGATGTTAATATTTCAATGCAAAAGGCTGAATTGTTAGGGCCCGTTTCACCCACAAAGATTCGCTTTCAGGAACATCGAGATAATTTTATCCGGATGAGAGGTTTGACTTCGATTCTCATCTCGATAATGTTGAGCGTGTTTCACCAGATTTAATCGCCATAAGGAATATGTCGTTAAAATCATATCGATATTCTGACTTAATCGCGATTTTCTCTTGGTAAAAATTATAGATTTTGCTTTGACCTTGTGCGGAGAAATCATTTTGAGAAAATTATGGCAAGTCGCGAAGGTATTTTGGCCGTAAGGAAACAGCGAAGCAGAAATTTCTCATCCATGAAAAGCACACATTTTGTTAGAGTTAGTAACACAACATTTCATTATCATTGGAAATAAACAAACTGATGTAGTGACACAACGAAATGAAGCGAAACTGTGGCAAACGATTGTGAGTAGTTTCAATTGTACACATCTCGTAAAGACGGTGTAGGATAACCTAAAATAACATAGGCGAAAAACATGTGCATGCGAACGTGTTCACACAGTTACTGGGGAATAGTCGGTTGACAATCATGTGTTTGACTTTAGCAGACTATCAAGTGTTTGACATAAGGTGAAAGCGTTCTTTAAAATCCTCTTCATCATAAAGTTCAAAATAACTTATTCTTTCATCTAAACATCACGGGCGACAAGCAATGAAATCCTCGTCTTAACTCTCCTCTTCGAAAATTAAATTGTTCATTGCCTGAGTCATTTTCTCTTTATTCTTGATGAAATAATTATGCCCTCTAGTCCCCTTCCCAAAATATTTGTTTGTGTTTTACAGTTTAATCCCGATAATGTGACTCAAACCACCGAAATCGGCGGTTTAATATTTTATCTAGATATTCGGGGAAAATCGAGATTAAAGTGCGTGGTGAAACATGAAATACAGATAATCGAAAATAATTGTCAGTTAATCTCGATAAAGTATAATTATCTCGCGTGGTGAAACTCGTCCTTAGTAGTAGTTATGTATTTTATTGCGAGAGAGAGAGAGAGAGAGAGAGAGAGAGAGAGAGAGAGAGAGAGAGAGAGAGAGAGAGAGAGAGAGAGAGAGAGAGAGAGAACAGTGTAATACAACGGGTATATAAGTTACGATAAAAAGGTCACCAGGTCGAACCTAATTTTTGCTACGATTTTGAAATTCGGCTACATCCATTCTATAGTTGATGCACGGTATCTTCGGCCTTTTCTGAAGCCCTGCTAAAGTTCTACTTCCAGGATATTCCTCCGCCTCGTGCAAACCAAGCTTAACTAAGTCTGGGAAGATTACACCAGAGGGACAACGCACCGGATTCCTGCGCACTCTGTTGTAACAGTATTTTGTATAAGAACTATTTCTTACTAGGCAGTCTTACCAACACACGTGTTTTCTCACTGTTTTTATTCAAATCATTCATAAATGAAGCAATATAATTTAGAGATAAAATATGAATAATATTTCAATTTAACAGAAAAAAAAAGTACCTTTTTCGAACACAAGTATAAAACGCTTGTGATACATGGTATATTTACGAAAAAAAAATAAAATAAATAAACATGCCATAAATAGGGAGATTTTTCAAAGGTTTGATTTAAAAAGGCCGAAGAAACCCTGAATGGACTATATCATAAGCTACATGACCTAAAATTAAGCTACATGTAGCCGAATTCGACTACGGTTGGCAACGCTGGACCACTGCGGACTAGAGCGTAGCTAAAAGAATCACGTGGAGTGATGGGGGGGGGGGGGGGGGAGAGATCGACGTACAAAGAGAATACGACAGGCAAAAGCCCACATTATAGGCTGTTCACGGTAAAATGAGCACTTTTGAAAGCCCTGCTTAGGATCTACATGTATGTACACACGTTGTTTGTTCTCCCGCTTTATGTAAAATTAACATTGCCGTGGGCCTCATCACTTTATTTATACGTCGGTCAAGTGAAACTGTGAAATTATGAGAAAAGTACATACTTTACAAATGTGCTCGTTTTTCCACTTTGATGCATTAAGCAATACAGAAAGCGAAAGAGACAATTTAAGTTATCACAAATGGTTACCCAACACTTTTTATTCGACGTTAAGATATGGAACTACTTTCCACCTATCATCACTACCAACTTTACTGGGCGCATGTATCTCAGGGCGCCCGTTAAATTACACGCAGGCAGGACCAGTGACAATTTTCTAGGGCTGATTTCAAAAGTGCTCACTTTATCGTGAACAGCCATTTACCCAGGGCACACACCACATTTCCTCAGTAAAATGTTGCACTAGTTAATCTAAACGTCGAACCGCCGACGAAATATGTATGTACTATCGACATATCTTCGTATTAGGAGTTTGTCAAAGGTGTTGCGTTGGCAAGTGATACGTTTTTTTTTATATTGATAAACATTTTGCATGCCATAAATAGGGTTGTTCACTTCGGTACAAATCGCCCAACAAGTGAAAAACTACGTCTATCACGTGTGTTCACGTAAGAGTGTGTGAAGGTAGTTTCGGTGGGCATATCCTACCAACCATACTAACTAACTCTGGCAGTGTCCAGCGCTCCAGGGACGTGGCTATGTTGTGCCTGCGCTGCGTAATACCGCTTGATCTTCGAACACGTTATTATCATCGCGACAGTGTGGCAGTTTGCAATTACGAATAAAACCTATGTTGGTATCATACAGACCACGCCTGCTCAACACATTTGGAGACCAGCAACACGTGTTATACCATGCCACACCCGATCACTAGAGCCCCGAGTATTTCGCGAATTCATTCGGTGTCAAGATAGACTTCAAAACGAGTGTTAATTTCTCCTAATATTGCGATTGGGTGGCAGTTATTTAGCCACGCCCCCGTTTAACTATGAGCCAGTAATAAGCAGGTAGAGGTAGCGTGAGTGAGCGTTGAACAGCCCTGTACAGAGGCCTCACTAGATCGCAGCAACCAATAAGCAAACGATAATGTCTCGAGAGTATAGAGGACTGTTGAAGTCTAGTCTGCTGCCAACTCAATCCGCGAAATACTCGTGGCTCTAACGATCACAGTATGTGACGTGCGTGTTGCGTGCGTGCCAGGAGCAGTAACGCAGTTGTTTCGGCCTTTGCGTGTGAATTACCCGCTAAACGTGGTATTTAGCGCGATAACACAATGCATTTCCCGTTAATTTTAACATGCTCTTAAATAATACGTAAATTTAAACCCAATTATGCTTCGGCATAGCAGAATTTTTTGCAACATGGTTGCAACACTTATTTCTCTATGACATCATTTAATGGCAGTCACTGGTTTTGCTGAAGTTGCTGATATTCGTTCAAATACACATTGTACTGGATGCCATTGTTCCATTTCAAATACTTTAGGTAAACTTTACACACAAAAAATCACGTGTTTCAGCTCTACTGTACTTATAAAGGCGTATGCCACTCTTACGAAGCGTCCTAGACCGTGCAGTATGTCACATTTAAGTTTTCGACCTAATGTTTCATAAGGAATACGCAGGCGGTGTTTGTCGGGCTCATCCTGTATACAAGGTGCTTTTTAATAACACGTTGAAATACAAACCACAGCATCGATTGACTAACACAAACAAGAAATCAAAGTAATAAGATTTTGGAAAGGTCATCTAGTGTTTTTTAAAGTTAAGTTGAAGTTAGGAAAAACACGCAAGGAGTCCGCAACCTAGCATACATGCTTGCATGACAATTTGCATACCACGAAGGCGAACGGAACTGTAGCGCCATACGGGTGAATAAAATGTATTCTCCCTGGCAGCCTTTACTAGATTTGTAATATCGCATTGTTCATGTAGTTTGATACACGTTTACTACAGTCTATTCACGGTTTCTTTACACTTTTTAAATCAAACTTTTCAAAAATCACCCCATGTATGATATGTTTGGTTATTTCCTAAATAAGCCATGTATCACGAGCCTTTTATACCTCTGTTAACATAGAAGTGTGTTATTTTTCGTTTAATTGAAGCTTTAGTAACATTTTGTTTATACATTATGATTAATTTACAATAGATATGAAAAAAACAGTGCGAAAACACGTGTGTTGGTAGCGCCTAGTAATAAATAGTTCTCATGCAAAATATTATCACAATTGAGTGCGCACGAATTCGGTGCGTTGTCTTCTTGTATAGTTTTCCAGACAGTTTGCACGAGGCGGAGGAATATACTGGAAGTAGAACTTCAGCAGGCCTCGAGTTTATGGTGTCTTTTGGCGCAGGCGCTCTCCGCATGGCTGTTCCCCTTCGTGCTATGCAACTTGTGAACATGTGCACGCAGGGGCGCATAGGTGCGGACCTAGCTGCGCTGTTTGCCTAACTTAAATTTAAATAGATAATAGATGTTACTAGGATTTTTTTTTGTTTATTTGTGCATGGATTCTGAATTTATAATTCCGACATGCTATTCAAAAATAACTTGTATACAAGATGTTTCAGGGGGAAACGGACATGGCATACGCGTAGAGGTTATAGTACGGACCAATCTGAAGGGGAAACATCGATAAGCATATGCTCTGTTCGCAATGGTGTCCGAGACACAGCTAATGACACCCACGGCGTTGTCTCTCAGAGGACGTGAGGTTCGATATCATTGGGCCAGTTATTGTATACAACCTTCTTAACAGAGAACCGTATATCCACTTCCTGCAGAATCTGTCGCTGGAGTACTCGATGGACGTTCCATTGACGACAAGGGTTGGAATGCACTTGTAATAGGATCGAGACCCTGCACATCCCACATGACCAGTGGTACATTAGGCTAAAGGCTGTTCACGGTAAAGTGAGCACTTTTGAAACGAACTTTAGAAAAATGTCACTGCCGCCGAGTGCATATATTTTAATGGACGCACTGAGTGACATTTTCCCAGTAAAGTTGGCAACGATAGATAGAAAGTAGTTCCCTATCTTAACGTTGAATAAAAAATGTTAGGTAAACATTTGTGATAACTTAAATAATTTATTTCTCTTATTCGTATTTTTAATGCATCGAATTGTAAAAATTAACAGATTTATATAATATTTACTTACCTAACAATTTTACCGTTTTACTTGAACGACGCATGATTAAAGTGATGAAGCCCATGTCAGTGTTAATTTGACATAATGCGGAAGAATACACAAAGTGCTTACAATTAGATCTTAAGCAAGGCTTTCAAACGTGCTCATTTTACTGTGAACAGCTTATACCTCATTGAAACCTATCCTGGCCGAGGCGCGGCGCTCCTGTTGCTTGGCCACCACGGTCACCCGACCTCACTCCGCTAGATTATTGTTTGTGGGGTAGGATGAAGACCGAAGTCAGCGGGCAAAAAGCGCAAACAAGGGAGGAATTGCTTGCTCGCGTGTTAAATGTTTGCGTGCAAGTTAAAGAAGAATGTGGACATCTGCTCCGATTACCAATACAGCATCTGACTACACGAGCTGAAATTGCCCGGGGGCATTTCGGAACAACTGTTGTAAAGGGAAATTTAAACAATTAAACCTATCATCACGTAACAATGTGTTCATTTACTATCACCTGTACCATTCGCACGCTTATCAGTTTCACATTGCTGTATCTCGGACACCTTTGCGAACAGAGCATATATTTATTGATGTTTTCACTTCAGTATAGTCCATACTATCACCTCTTAAGGGGACTATGTAGCTGAGCGTCCAAGGTCAAGAAGCGAGGGAGCAATACGGGCGAGAGTTTACACGCACGTCTGGTGCCTCATCGCTCCTACGCGCAAGGCGTGCAGTGTTTCTGTCGTAACGCTGTACTGGGCGAATTAGATCTGTAACAGTGGCGTTTTGTTACACGCGATGAAAGACCACATATTAAACTACGTCTGCATGTTTGTAGTTTTCTTTTGCCGCTTAAGGAAACTGCACAGGCACGTTTTAAAATTGCGAATGTGAACCATTTTCACGATTTTTTTCTCTCCAAGAATACACATAATATAACAAAAGTAAAAATATAGGGCCCTATATAATTGTTTTTTTTTTTTTCTGTTATGACAAAAAGTCATATTTCCAGAACTTTATTGACCGAGATACGCGTTTACGCGCAAACAACTATTTCACAGAAAACGTTTCAGTGCATAGGACCCTTACGTACGTCTGTTTCCCTCTGAAACATCCGGTAGAATTGTATAATCTATTAGCCTGCTTCAGTCCTGTATAACACATGCTTATTTAAAATATATTTCATTGAGGCCAATCCACTCTGAATTTATGTGTGGTTAATTTTTACAAATATATTGCTTTTCCACATTTATTCTACAATAGATAAAAATAAAACGCGAACCATTACCGAAACCTTATAAAAATCAGTCGCATAACAACATGCGTTTAATGTTCTTACGGTAGGTGATAGAGCCGCTCATTCCAGTAACTCCAACCACACACACCAGTGAAATGACGTCACTATCCCGCAAGGTGTTGGAACACTGTTCGCCGATCAGCGCCTCGTAACTAACTACTCGCCAACACGCAGCAGCCAATCAGTAGAGTCCTGAATCATTCGCGAGTTCAGTGACCTGCAGCCTAGACTCCACAGTCTCATGTAGAAATGTGCGGATGTTAACTGCACGTTGGTTGTCTGCTGTCGCAGTGGAAGTAGCCGATTGGGCCAGCGTTCTGCAGGAGGTGCCAAACACCGTGTGGACCAACGGCTAAAGTTAAATAAATATACGCACAAGGGTTTTGAATTCTAGCTCGTCTCAGAAATGAACCCGCGAATCCTTCACGTTCCTACCAATCAGACACAACTTGCGTTCCCCAGGGTCTCGCGCAGTCAATCAGAGAGCGATACGTCCACGCGAAAGGAGCCGCCACGCCGCTTCGTATCTGGATACTTGTCTACTCTGTGTCGAACAACAAACCAGGCCTGCCAAAGAGTAGTATTAGATTAAGCAACCGAAAACAAATTTGGTGAAAAACGTTACCCAGGGCAGCACTACTCTTTCTGTACATTCAGTTTGAAGAACGCGACAACTTCTGAAATTAGGCGACACACGAGGGGAATACCTTTAATGTCGCGGCCTTTGGAGTTTCCACAACCACATACAAGAACTTCTTTCCACAGAACTTTTCCTACTCGTTAACTTCACAAATGGTAGTTCGTAAGTATAGTCCGTTTGTGGTTAAACCTTTGAGGAGAATGCACGTGCATACTCGGGCAGCGATTAGTTGGAAATGTCTTTGCTCTTGAAGACAAATCTCTCACTTCTATGGTTTTACTGTTTCGCTGGATTCTATGGGAAACTAAGTAAAAAATTACAACTAGTCGTCATTTAAATTCATAAGAATAAAATTATTACTTTTAATAATTTCTCAAATGAACACGATGGCTTGTGAAACATGTTACATCTGTCACGACACGTTGGTTGGCACATAGTCAACAAGCGACTCCATTGGCCGATTGACAGACAATAATAAATGTTGCGGAATATTGTAAGCGTGTCCGGTGTAGCCAGGACCAATAGGAAGAGGGTAAGAATAAATACAGAGACCAGCACAACTCGTATTGGTGTAGTGTAGAATATAGGCAGCTCACTTCAACCTTGTCTTCAAATACAGTACATCTGTGCCTTCCTGAAGGGTTAATTACAACTGTCCTGAATTCCCACTAAGTCTTCCTTACAAGCTATTCGGTCTCCTCATTCAAGCAAAGCTTAACCTAGTCTATGAAAATTACATCAAAGGGAGAACGCACCGTATTTATGCGCACTCGGATTGATGATATTTTGCATTATAACTACTTCTTATATGCTGTCCACCGTAAAATAAACACTTTTGAAAACCATGCTTAAGATCTACTCGTAAGCACGCTGTGTATTCTTCCGCTTTATGTAAAATTAACATTTCCATCTGCCTCATCACTGTATTCATGCGTCGGTTGAGTCAAACTGTGAAATTGTTACAAAAGTAAATATTTTACTAATTTGCTGATTTTTACTCTTCGATGTATTAAAAAAAAAAGCCAATGAAATAATTATACTATCACAAATGGTTACCTAACACTTTTCATTCGACGTTAAGATATGGAACTACTTTTCCCTTCCTCGTTACCAACTTTACTGGGCGCATGTCACTTATTGCATCCGCTAAAATATATGCAGGTAGAAGCGGTGACTTTTTTCTAAGGTAGATTTCAAAAGTGCTTACTTTATCGTGAACACCCGTTACTATGCATTACTAACACACCTATTTTCGCCCAGGTTTATTTATATTACTTAAATGAAATATTGCAATAATAAATATAGTATAAGTATAAGGTCCGATTCTACCAAAAATAAATATTTTTATGTTAACACGAGTGTAATGCACTTGTGGTACATGGCAAATTAAGGAAACAATCGCGCACGTGATAAATGGGGTGGTTTTACAAAGTTTTGCTACAAAAAAAATGTTAAGATACCGCGACTAGAGTATACGTCCTGTGAGACATAGTTCCTCTGAGCTCTGGCGTGGAGTGCTGGCAGACCAGCCTCGCCACAGTGGCCTTAACCACAAAAAAAAAGTCATAATTCGTGGCGACGGAAAACGCGACAGAACGCCGCGACCTTGAAACTAACTGCGTCGAGGAATTGCAGGCTCGCATGATCCCGCATCACATCATCGCGGAGTCTGCGGTCTGCATCTTGCAAGGACGATCCGAACGTCTTCAGACGACAGAGTTGCACTGTACGTATAGTGTAATTCAGCAGCTATACATGATGACATGCAGTTCATCTAAGTCCTTGATTCCGATAGTCCCTCGCGTCAAGATATTTATTGCTATTCTTTTGTACACACAAAAACGACGTGGACTGTGTCATCTCCACGGCCGTAGGCATTTATACGCGACGACATCTACACCGAGAAAAAGATTTTGTTAAATCAAACGAGATTTGTTTGGTGCAACTAAACATTTTTTTGCTGAACGTACATTTAACAGTTTGGCCGATATTAAAAAAAATTACAAGTTCGGCTGAGTTTCGAACCAAGATCACCTGCGTTCAAACACTACGCTTTAGTCATCTCAGCTAATGTGACAACTGGTCATACAGAAAAGCTTATATATATATATATATATATATATACACACACACACACACACACACACACACACACACACACACACACACATATTATATATATATATATATATATATATATATATATATATATATATATATATATATTAGGGAAAGTGTGCAAACTAATGTTTCAAGATTTACGGCTTTACTTGTCAGTATCTTGTTGCATTGTTTTATTAATGTGTTTGTACGATTGTTAAGCATCAATAGACGCACTAACAAACACGGTTCCTATCCTAATTGTCACAAAAGATACAAACAAACTCTCGAGCTGTATTTTCGAACGAAGGCATTCGAATGAGTGGCCAAACAGTTGATTCAACAAAATATTTAGTTGATAGTTTAATTTTGTTGGCCCAACAGAGATTTTGTTTATTCAAACATATATTTTGTTAGACGAACAAAAGTAATTTTGTTGTTTTTCAAAATTTTGTTTGCTCAACAATATATTTTCTTAGGACAACAAAATATATATTTAGCCCTATACAAACAAATATTTAGTTCGATTTTCTCTCAGTGTAGGCCTAAGGGTGGTGAGAGGAAACAAAATGATGGACGGTATGCTCTGAATCGTTCTGCAGAAGTCATCGGGGGCTTCTTCATTATTTCAGAGGTAGAATCCTGCTCGTATCGCCGAGTCGTGTCTGGCTGAAACGCCATCAATGTATTTGCCGGATACGTGTCTATTCACTTCTTCCTTCGTTTTACATTAAATTCTCCGAGTTGTCGCAAATCTATCTTGATGCTTTTCGCGTTTGCGCTGATTGTGCCAATAGTCACTATATTTGTGTTTATTATTTATGATTCCATGAAGCCGAAGGACCGACCTATGCTACCGTACATTTACATTTGACGTGCTGCTCAACCTCAACGAGTAATTGCCACGGACCCGAGAGCAAACTTTCGTGGCGCTCACTTTCTGAACATAAGGGGCCGAGTTGTAACTCGTTGTCACATCACAAAGTTGAACCACGCAGTAGGTAAGTACACGGAGAAGAAATTGCCTTTCTATTCCTTAGCTGTGGGCATACCCACTCTCTGATTGGCTGTGCGAGGATCTTGGAATGGGCCTGATTGGCTACTGCGCATTGCGAGAGGTTCCCTATTGGCTGGCCGGTCGGCTGGCGAGTACAATTGCCAGACGCTGACCCGCGAATGACGTTCCAACACATTTCTGACAAGCAACGCTCTTCTTCTAGCGCGTGCGGGCTAAAAGCCGCTATTTAGACTCTATATACACTGTGGTGATACTATTACATACTCTCGGGCTTACGAGCTACATATATTCGACACTTTACTAACTATTCTGTGTGTGAACAATGCGCATACGCTAGTACAGAAGTAATATCGAAGCTATTATAATATCCACAATATAGGAAAAACACTGCATCTGGCACCCGAACAAGGCTAATTTTACGACGCACAAAAGATTCGCATTTTGCATAAGAGTAAAAAATTATAATTGTAAACTAACTTTGGTATTAAACAAGGCATGTTATCTTTGGAACCATAAATTAGTCGAACAGATATCAGTGCTGTCGTTACAGCCTTATCACAATAAGTTGAACTCATTTCTGAACGAGAGAGAAGAGAGAGAGAGAGAGAGAGAGAGAGAGAGAGAGAGAGAGAGAGAGAAGAGAGAGAGAGGAGAGAGAGTGGGGAGGGGGGCAGTTTAGCAGGAACATACACACGTCTATTTATCATTTATATTTTAACTGTTCTGCAATACGTAACAGCTACTCTACGATAAATATGGAACAACTGGTTTCATTCGATAAAGTTATAGCTGTTCACAAGTATGCGCCATTTTTCCACTCCAGTAACAAGAAAGCTTCCATTGATTCACAGTGCAGCCACTTTCCCTGTTTTTCACTCATTTCGCTCCGTTCTCACTATTCTAGAGGTCTGGAGTGTAACCTACTACGGAAGACATCCTGACAGCATCTAACAAAATACAAGCATACAATATATCTTACTGAAAATCATCATGATTTTCTTACAGGTAGCAGGGCAAGGGCTAAATTCTACACAGCTTCCTCCTCGTTATCATTTACCCTGAGAAGTTTCTTACCAAGAGAAGTGAACACATTGGGAAACAATGCATGGTGGTTATACTCCATTCAAGGTTACTTCGCACTCTTCTGAAGCCCGGCTAAAGTTCTCCTTCCAGGATATTCCTCCGCCCCATACAAAAAAAAGCTTAGAAAATGACACCAGGAAGCCAACGCACCGCATTTGTGCGGACTCAGTGTCTATTTTATTACTAGACATTACCAACCCCAACAAACATATTTTCTCTGTTTTTATTCATATTGTTTACAAACAAAATACTACAATTTATGGATGAAATATAAATAAAAATTAAATTTAACCAAAAATATATTTTCTTTTATGTTAACACAAGTATAAAACGTTTCTGATATGTGTAGATAGCTGAAAAATTCGTGAGTTCAATGACCTGCAGGTTGGACATCACAGTCTTATGTACAAATATGCAGCTATAAACTGCATACTGGTTGTCTGCTATCACAGTGAAAGGTGACAATTGGACACCGTGCTCCAGGAGGTGCCAAACACCTTGTGGACCAACGGCTACAGTTATATAAACACACGTCCTTTGCATTCTAGCTTGTTCCAAAATGAATCCGCGAATTCTTCAGGTCTCTAGATATATGAAATGGGAACAACGAGACGCGTCATGTTTTTTCGAAGGTTTGATTTTAAAAAAAAAGTGAAGAAACATCGACTAGACTATAGCAACCCAGTGGCGAAGACATCTGACTTGTGTCAGGAAGAGACAAACTCGTCGAAGGCCGTGTATCGATTGCTTTTATAGGCTGTTCACGGTAACATAAGCACTTTTGAGGCACTAGTTATTTTTCCCTTTCAGCCATTATTCATAGTTTAACAATATTTTTAATTGAATATTTCCATGTAAGTATTAAACACAGCGTGTGCATTCCACAGCACTCGGGAGTTAACGTCTAAGGCTAAAATAAAATGTATTTATTGAGTATTATTAAAAATGTGAGGGTTTTCAAAAGTACTCACTTTACCGTGAATAGCCTATATCAGCAGTCGCACAGTGAGCATTGAACGAAAGAACTTGAACTGAGGCGCCACGCTACTTATCTGCGGACGTGAGAGTAAACATCAGTCACAGAGTCAGGAGGTTCAAGGTCGAAGTACGACCACAATCACACACTACACACCAGTTGAACTAGCCACTCGCCGACAACACTACACGCACGCTATACATCACATCCACGACTAGTGAGGAGATTCACTCTCCCGTCGAAACACATAGTTGTTAAAATTTTGATTATAGCAACATCCAGTTCCAGCATTAAGGACCCTGCCTACCTGCAGCTATTTTCCGTGTTCGAGGCCGCGAAGCACGGGGGAGTGATAAGGATGACACCGTCACGCGTATAGTCCATTCACAGTTCCTTCGGCCTTTTTGAAGCAAACCTTTGAAAAATCTCCCCATGTATGACGTGTTTAGTTATTTCCTAAATACATCCTGTATCACAAGCGTTTTATACTTGTGTTCATAAAAGTTACTTTTTTTTCTGTTAAATTTAAATTCTAATCAAATTTGATCTATAAATTATAATGCTTCATTTATAAATAATCTGAACAAAAATCAGGGAGATAATAGGTATGTTGGTAGCGTCTAGTGAGAAATAGTCCTTATACAAAATACTGTTACACTTACTGCGCACGAATGTGGTACGTTGTCCCCCTGGTGTGATTCTCCAGGCTCAGTTAAGCTTATTTTGCACGAGGCGGAGGAATACCCTAGAAGTAGGACTTCAGCAAGGCTTCAGAAAAGGCTGAAGTAACCGTGAATGGACTGTATCAAGTGCGTCATCTCCCGCTAAGCGCAAGGCTCTGAACTGGCGTCAAGTGTACCTCGTCGCATTGTATGTACCTATGAGACTTTCAGAGGAAACCCTATTATATCATCGATGGAAAGTCCATAGCAAAGTCCTACATGCTGTTCACGGCAAAGTGAGCACTTTTGAGGCCCTAGTTACTTTTTCCTTTCAGCCATAGATTATCCTTTAACCACCTTTTAAAAATTAATATCACCATGTAAGTGATGGACAGAGCGTGTTCATTCCACCATACTACGAAGTTAACATCTAAGCTGTAAGGCTAAAATAAAAAATATTTATTGACTGTTATTACAAATGAGAGGGCTTTCAAAAGAGCTCACTTTACCATGAATATCCCATATTGTGGTTTGGCTGGTATCCGGCCAGTATGTTTTAACATACGGCAGTCTGAAAGAGCCGTTTGGAGCATGATGTCTCTTGGTAGGTAAACATACTGGGGCAATGGACATCGGTGACCTTTGCCCACATTGCGTATATACATTTAACTTATTGAGAGATTTTTTTCCCTCGAACATTGTTTCAAACGAAGTCATAATAATAATAATTCAACATATTAAGAGTGGGATGGAGCTGCGGGTCCAAGGTCAAGAAGCGAGGGAGCGATACGGGCGACACTAACACGCACTTCTACCGCCTCATCGCTCCTACGCGCAAGGCGTGCAGTGTTTCCGTCGTGACGCTGCACTGTGCAAATTAGAGATTTTATTACACGCGATGGAAGCCCACAGATTAAACTACGCCTGTATGTTTGCACTTTCATCTTACCGCTTAAGGAAACTGCATAGGCAGGCTTTAAAAATGCGAGTTTTTAGCCATTTTCACGAGTTTTGCTCACCAAGAATACACTTAATATGACACAAGTAAAATATAGGGGCATAGATAATTCTATTTTTTTTAATCTTTTCTCACAAAAAGTCGCATGTGCAGAACATTTATTTACCGAGATACACGTACTAGCGCAAAAAAAATATTTCACAAAGAACGCGCGGGTCCATCCCACGCTCAAGGAGTAATTTTTTAAGACTGCATGGAAACTCTTCAAGGATTGCCTTGCAGTTGGAAGAAGTTAGCTTCACTAATTGCTGCATATTTCTTCCGCTAGGAGCGTTGAGGTCCAATTGACGGGAGACTTTTGTCGTGTTCGTTGTCGGGGAGGAGCACGATAACACGCCGCAGTTCACTACTCGCTAATTTAATTACTCGCCGCTGAAGAAGCGACCTTGGACTCCGCAGCGCGCTTACCAATGGCGAATTGGTTCACGCCAGCGACCTTGCCTCTGGTTCAAGGTCACGTGACGTATATCGCCCTTTCCCTACCGTCACCTTTCCAAGCACTGCGAGGCTATTCAATTATCAGAGACCTGTAAAATTCGCATTATTATTTGGAGACACATTAAACATTTAACACGTGTACCTTAGCAATATGTGTGTCACTGGAACATACTTCACTTGACATGCCCTGGGTAACTCTATGCCAATAAACGTACATTTCACAACTGTGTGCCCCAATCACGTGCAGTTCAGTCAGAAAGAGGGTGGCTTCATATCCATGCAGCAGCCAATGGAGAAACGACGCCGGCTCGAGTGTATACAGTACTGCGGAGTTTAGCCTGATGCCAAATAATAACGCGAATTTCGCATGTCCCTATTAATTAGTACAGGCCCGTGCATTTCAGAAATTTTATTGGTGGCAATTTGTATTACAAAACCACGTGTTTCCAACACATGGAGACAAACTTCTGCAGGCAGTTACGAAAATTTAATACGAAAATGTACGTACAACTTATCTCCAAAAGAGATTATTAAGAAAGTTGTGCTTCTAACTACATTTGTGTTACAAAATCCGCGTAGTTGAAAATATCAGAAACCACTTGTGACTATGCAATAATGGGTGAATTGTGTCTTGCACGTGGGAGATCCTACACGTCTAAAAAGGATGTCGGAAATTTCAACCCGCCTCCTTTTGGAAATGGCTGTTAATGTTCGCGCGAAACTTTGTAACACTACGTTCTAAGCAATTTTTAAAGACAATGTGTGAATCAGAACGTCTCGTCTCGTCGGAACACTCTCAGGTGAGATAATTCATGATGAACGTCCAAAACAGACCGCGTGTTTGATTACCAGGCAGACAAACCACAGTACCGAATAAGGCAATTTAAATATGGATTTCTGAGAAGCACACAGCTGCTTAATAATAACTTGACGGTAATAGTGGCACATGCACTGGCGAAGTTTGTCCGCATGTTTTTGAAAAACGCTGTATACTGGAGTATTCAGTTTATGATCGGACCACAGTAGCGTGGACACGACCTGAACGACTCTGCAGCCAGTAATAAACAGCAAGAAAAGTCGTCACCACATCGTGTGCAACCAATTTGAATACAAAAAAAAGAACGCCTCTCGCCAGGTAAAGGTTGTTCACGATAAAGTGAGAACTTTTCAAATCAACCTTAAGGAAAAAAAATCACTGCCCCTGCCTGCGTAAATTTTAATGTGTGCGCTGAGTGACATGCGCTCAGTAAAGTTGGTAACAATGGATGGAAAGTAGTTCCACATCTTAACGTCGAATAAAAGGTGTTAGGTAACCGTTTGTGATAACTTAAATTATTTCTTTAGCTTTTCGTTTTATTTTAATGCATCGGAGTGTAAAAATTAGCAGATCTGTAAAATAATTACTTCTATAATACTTTCACAGTTTCACCTGACCGACGAATGAATAAAGTGATGAGACTCATGTCAATGTTAATTTTAAATAGGGCGGAAGGATACACAACGTCCATACGAGTAGATCTTAAGCAGAGCTTTCAAAAGTGCTCATTTTACCGTGAACAGCATATAGCAGGCAATGAGTAAACATTTTTGGCCTGACCTTGACATTTAATTATAGGCTGTTCGCGGTAAAATTTGCACTTTTGAAAGCCCTACTTAAGATATACTTGTATACATGTTGTGTGTTCCTCCACCACATTTAAAATTAATATTGCCATGGGCCTTATCACTTTACTCAATGCGTCGGTCAAATGAAGCTGTGAAATTATTAAGAAAGCAAATACATTATAAATATGCTCAGTTTTACACTTCGATGCATTAAAATAACAGAAAACGAAAGAAATATTTTTAAGTTATCACAGGTGGTTAAATAACACTTTTTATTCAACATTAAGATATCGAACTACTTTCCTTCCGTCATTACCAACTTTACTGGGCGAATGTCACTCAGTGCGTCCATTAAAATATATACGTGCAGGGGCAGTGACTTTTTCGTAAGGTTCATGTGCTTGCTTTATCGTGAACAGCCTTTAGATAATTATATTCGCAAGTATACATTTATAGTATAGGCCGTTCACGGTAAAGTGAGCACTTTTTTGGAACTGTTTATTCACACATAATAACCAATAAATACATTTCATTGTGGTCTCAGACTTTTGATTTAGGATATGGTGAAATTATACAGTGTTTATTACCCACATGTCAGGGTTTATATAAATAAATGGGAGAAGTATATAAATTGGTTGAAAGAAAAAAGTAACTAGGGCTTCAAAAGTGCTCACTTTATCGTGAACGGCATATACCTGCCGGCAAAAAAATTTACCCGCGGGCCAGTTTGACGCTGATGAGCCTGGCGGCCGAGCCGCTAATTCACTAGAGTGATCCAGCGAAATAAGGTCGTTTTGCGTGCTCTCTTTCTTTCTTTCTGTTAACACATAAATTAAATGGCGAGCATTCAAGATAATGCTCGGACATCCGTCTAGTCTTAAGTAAATGTCTAATTTTTTATTTAATAAAGCGCACAAATTTGATTTTTTTTTCAATTTTAATCGAATTCAACCACAATTAATATATTGTGACAGGCACATAAACCTAAAGTGGTATGCTCCGTTTATTGTGTCGAGTAAATGTGAAGGTTTTTTTTCTTTACATTGTAAAGCTCTAAATACAACTGTACTACAAATATTTTACTAGAAAAAAATCTCGGGTTCGAAACATTACAGAGGCCGTGCTCCAATTCGTTCTGAGTTTATTATTATTTATAATTTGTGATAACCATTTTGCAAGGTTTCATTCGGAACACTAAGACATTATTTCCGAAAGTTGCTGGAGGGCCGTTTCAAATCTAAAATTAACAAAATAAAATAATTAAAACGTGAAATTATTGCTAAAACAAACACGTATCATGAGAAAATAAATATTTCAGTAACTTGCCTCGTGTAATAATGATTGTGAGTAGGATACACGTTGGTTTATTTCAATAACCTCGCCTGTATGTGTACTTAATTTTTTCAAAAAATCCAAACTAACATGGCGGCGTTTTTTTTTTCGTAGTTTAATAGCTTCGGGGTAGACTAAACGCTAAACGCAAATTAAAAGAATATGTCATCGATTTAATCGACAAAATATGGCCACGTTACCATTTCGTTAGCTCGGACCCTTTAAGAAAAACGAAGTAACTGAAACTTGAAAAACTGTAGCCCAGGGACTCTGGCGATACAGATGCTCAAATATTCGAAGGCTGTCGTAAACTCCATTCTATAAAAGTTCCCTAAATTGCGCATAAAAGTCACTAAACAGGACACATGCACAATGGCGCCCGCCGAGCTGGTAACGTTTCACTGATCGCAAGTGTCGGCGTGCTCCGCCATAGTTTATAAACATTTTAAAATCTAATTAGCTAAAAGTCAAAATAATTGTACATTACTAAAAAAAAAAAAAACATAAATTCAACTTGAAGTGTTTTTCTTCCATGTCATCAATATGGCCAACAACTGATACAATACTTTGCAAACGAGAGTGAGCGAGTGAAGAGATCTCGGCGGTTCTTAAGGGAAATGGTGCACGAAAGCCGTTTTCAGAGAATTTTTCAAAATTTTTGGAACGACAAGACATAAAGAATAATTTCAAACGCCTTCTTATATTGATAGATATCCACTACTACTGGAGCATTGAAGGAAGATAAGAAAGAATATTTATTTAACAATGCAAGATGTTGTTAAAAATTAATATTTACGGCTTATCGTGCCGAAAATTGTGATAAGCCCTCTGAAAAACAAGCCATAACGAAAATTGGATAAATATACTGCTTTCGTTCACCATTGGCCTAAACAGCAAGGTTTTGAGAGCCGATAAGGGTGACTGAGGCGAGTGTGGAGCAGCGCCGGAATGAAGGCGCGGTGGAAACGGCCAGCACCATCGTCCGGCACGATTCCCACATGCGAAAATCCGGGATTGACCCGGCCGGGCATTGAACCCGGTTCGCCTCGGTGGGAGGCGAGTAGGCTAACCGCGCAGACGAGAGCATTTGCTGCTTACATCGTGTGTAGGTTGGTCACGTCGTTTGTCAAAATGTAGTCTACTTATATGACATGCAGTATAGGAACCCAGACAAGAAGCAATGTCTGGTGTATCTGGATACAAGTCGGTTGTAAACAAACTGTAGGCGATAAAAACTACCACAAGGGAAGCCACACTCCGGAAATACAGTCACGAACTGCCGCTGCAGTCGTTACAATGTAGTTATCGCGACAGTGCAAAATAAACTCTAACCGCAATCCACCCAAAATTCTAACACAAACAAAAATGTGTAGTTGATACTCGAGTTAGCAGTTTTGTGAACACAGTACTGATAAAACTTACTTTACGAGGGTCATAACATAAGAGATCGCACAGCGTATCGATCTACACACACATACCGGAAGTGACGTGCAAAGCACATTTTGTCACGGACTATACCAGCCACGCTACGTGCTCACCTACTGGAAATCAGTGGACGGAGCCCTAACGTGAATGGTGCGCGAAAATCGTATATTTAAATAATTTTTGTCGCAATTTGTTTTGCAGGGGATTTTTTTTTTTTGAAATTTTCGGTTCGACAAGACGTAAATAACAATGTTGAACACCTTAATATATGGTTAAAAATTCTCCGTGTTCGTTATTCTCGGAGCTCTGATCGAAGATAAGAAAATGAATCCTTTCTTTCCTTCCGTCAGTGCTCCGGGAATAACGAAGGCAGTGAAAATCTTACAACTTAAAAAAAGAGTTGAAAATTATTATTTACGTCTTGTTGAACCAAAAATTTCGATAAACCCCTTTGGAAAACGACTTGGGTAAATATACTACTTTCATGCACCATCCCCCTTAACATCGAGGTCTCGAGAGTCGATAAGGGTGACGTGACTAGAGATGGTGGCTAATCACGGGAAACATTGACTGCTTGCTAGGATTCAACATACTGTGCACATGTCCGACAATTTTCTTTCCTTCTTGGCTCTCACGCATGTATGACGTAACTACCCCTTTTCACTGGACCAATGAGGTTTCTGATACTATAAGGCAGAACGTTCGTGATTGGTCTGCAAACAACTTAGCCTAGTCAAAACCATGTTCATCCGGTCATGAAAGAATAAACTAGTTAAGAGTGTTATAGAAGATATGATGGCTATCAAAAAATTTTCGCGATATTTCACCATCTCTAAACTGATTATAAAGGCTGCCATACCACACATCGGCGCCAGAGATGATTGGCTCAGGTCGGAATTCGGGATAACTAATAAAAACTCAAATACTAAAAAACCTACAAAAATTTAATAATAAAATTTACATTTTACGAAAACAAAATAATGATTGAATAATCTCCCCCCCCCCCCCCCCAACCACCACACCGTACTTCTAATGAATTTTAGCAACAGCCGAAAATAAGGATATTTTTCCCCGACACATTCCGATTTTACATTATATATTTTCCATTTCTCGTATTTATAATTTTAGATTACTAAATATAATTAACATTTAACACACCTATGTAAACACGTATCAAAAAAATCGAAATTTTTAAAACTACCCGCCCGACCAGTGGAACTGTTACTTCTGGACTGGTCGACTGATGTCAGCGGTGTCGATTTTAGTCACTAGAAATGTTTTGTTGTGACGTCACCATTGACACGGGGAGCTTGTGGCTCGTACTTTCACTGCGCGAAAATTTTACTTCTTAAATTGTGTGTATACGTGCCTACATCTAGTATTTTACTGTGGCCAACTTGCAATTTTCCACCCTTACGAGACAATCTCATCACTACATTATACACTATATACCAAAAAGTAATTGGGCACGCGTGAAGATAGGTAATTCAGTACGTCAGTTGACTTGTGTTTCACGGCCTTCGGCATAGGACCGCTGGTCTTTGTCCATGGTAGCTTGAACACAGAGGCCTATTGTAACATTCTGGATAATGAAATGCTCCCAATATTGTGGCGTTTTTACGGAATGGACCCGTGTTACTTCCAGGATGACAATGTCAGGTGCCATGTTTCAAGGGCTACTATGCAGTGGTTCCGCCGACAACAATGTTCGCCGATTGGACTGGCCCGCCCAGAGCCCCGACCTCAACCCTATAGAACATCTTTGGGACGAATTGGATCGCTAGGTGAGGGCTCGTCAGGCGCGGCCAAAATCCATTGCTCAACTCAATGGAATGGTTGCAAGAGGAATGGCGACGAATCCCCGTGGATGTCCTGCAAACACTCGTAGAGAGCATGTCAGACAGGGCGGCTGCTGTTATAGCCGCAAGAGGTGGCCCTACGAGATTCTAACAGGGTGACAACCACCGAGCAAACATTGTGGACAGATGCCCAGTTACTTTTTGGTAGATAGTGTAATTCAAAACGTATGTTAAAAATAATAAAGGAAACAGGACCAAACCAAAAGAATGACACAAGTTTTGAGTCCAGTACCTTACTTCGCAAAAAGTTTCTTGAGGCAAAGCACAACTGATCTGAATTTCCGAACATGGATCTGCGCATCCAGTATTACGTTTCGTCTCATGCAGGTTGTTCCGTATTTTGTCATCAAGTATCGCCGCGAGCTCGCAATGTTGGCAACACTTATTGCTGAGATCCAGCTTGAATCTAGAGCTCACTTATATGGTGTGTTTACATTAAGAGTCCACCTTACAAGGGTCTTGTGAAGTGTGAATATTGAAGGTACTTGTGTGTTTTTTGTAATGTCACAACTTGCTGCTGTACATTAAAAAATAGAGAATGTTTTACATGCGATAAATAAATCATATCGATAGACCTACATCTCCCACAACTACAGTAATTGAAAACAATCAGTCATGTACGACACAAACTAAGCATATTTTGTGCATCTTAAATGTCTTTAATTCTACTGAGATTTCTAATAAGAAAATCATCATCCAAAAATTATTTTATTGTTCCAAAAAAGAGTTAATATCAACTTTATTTATCTATATCTACTAATTGATACATCTTTGTCAAACTGCAAATATTGTACTATTCTTTGAAAAGCCCACTATTTACTGGTAAATAGCTATAGATAATGAGCTATAAAAATGTTTATTCAACATTTAAAAATTTTACAGTAATAATGATGTGTTAACCAGTATACACAAAACAGTGCATTGGTTATTTTTGTCGTGTGAAATTGCATTGCGTACCAGTTTTTCTTCTAAATACCAGTGTTTTGTGAGGTTAGTACCAGGACTACGGGGCTGCCACCCAAAACCCCTGAACTCTCGTCATCCTCTCTGTGGCTAGGGTAGTAGCGTGGGAAATAACGAGGCACAGGCCTGTAAGAAGCCGCTGTATTTCCGGCACACTGGTCGCTCACTGCACGTGACAGCACACGAGCCTGCACGCACACGCACACACACGCCTCTGCGACTATAGGCTGTTCACGGTAAAACCAGCACTTTTGAAAGCCATGCTTAAAGGCTGTTCACGATCAAATCAACCTCGGAAAAAAGTCCCTGTCCCTGCCTGCATACATTGTAACGGGCGCACTGAGTGACATGAGCCCAGTAAAGTTGGTAATGATGGATGGAAAGTAGTTCCATATCTTAACAGCAAATAAAAAAATGTTAGGTAACTATTTATAATGACTTAAATTATTTCTTTCGCCTTCTGTAATCTTCTAATGCATTAAAGTGTCAACATAAGCAGATTTGTGATAATAATTTCTAATAATTTCAGTGTTTCATTTGACCGACGCATGAATAAAGTGATGACGCGCAAGGAAACGTTAGTTATACATAAGGCGGAAGAATACGCAACGTACATACAAGTAGATCTCAAGCAGGGTTTTAAAAAGTGCTCCTTTTACCAAGAACAGCCTATACCCGTGTCAACGTTGGGTATTATTCCACCTTATGTAACATTAACATTGCCATGGGCCTCATTGCTTTATTTATGCGTCGGTAAAGTGAAACCCTGAAATTATTAGGCAAGTAAATAAATAATTCGAGTTATCACAAATTGTTACCTAACACTGTTTACTCGACGTTAAGATATGAAACTACTTTCCATCCATCGTTACCAACTTTACAGAGCGAATGTCAACTCAGCGCGTCCATTAAAATATATGTATGCAGGGGCAGTGACTTTTTTCTAAGGTTAATTTATAGAGTGCTCCCTTTATCGTGAACAGCCCTTACACACGTGTGCCGCCTGCAGTGCACAGAATAAACACTACCGCCGCGTTTCCAAACTCGCCGATTTCACTGCACTCTTTATAAGTTTGTGTGTTTGCAAACAAGTGTTTCCGACGGCACAAAACTTTAAAATGGCGAACAGTAACAACAGGAAGCGAAAGAAGTTCTGGAGACAGTAAATTGATATCAAATACGCCTCGACATGATTGCTGTTGGAAGAGCGTATTTGCGTAGTGATAGTAAAAAAAAATACCGTTGCAATAATTTATCGCGCAGCAAATGTCTCACAAAATAAAATTTAGTTCTAAAGCGAAAATAAAACATAATATTGTTGACATTTCGTCCTTTACTGAGCTGCATGGTAACACAACTGTACCCCGCAGTTAGGTCTGTTTACATGCACACAGAGAAGTATAATAACTTCCTAATTTACCAAATCCCATTAAAAATTACGCTGTAATCAATTCTAGAAAGCACTGTCTCTGCGCATCAGTAAAAAAAAAAAAAAACTGAACATTCTAAAACGTTTTGCAGGTACGATATTTTGCTAAGTTTATCAGTGTCTTTAATTGCTTGGCAACATATCTTGTTGATTATGTCTTCTGCGAGTAAAAGTATATCGAACTTCACTCACCTAAATCTTACTAAAGAAATAGTTTTTCATCACTTTATTGATTAACTCTGCAGAATAACCTCTGGACAACTTCCTTTGGGTTTGATTCGTCGTTTAACTAAATCATCCGAACTTAAATCGCAATTGTATGTTTGTGCAACTTTTTTCTATATTACAATACGTTTTTCTTTGAGATAAATTTTATACTGACATATTTAATGCCCCCATGTGAACAGCCTGAAAAAAAAAAAAAAAAAAGCTATCTGTTTGCGAAGTTAATTCTCGAACAATGTTAACGGACGAAAAATAGAACTGAAAATATGTTTACAATGCATTCTTAACCTCCTGTAGTTGTGAAGCCCTGCTTCAAGGCTGACACGCGTATCAATTAGCAAACTAAAGCAATTTCGTGTGAGTGCTCCTGTCCTGCCAGAACGATTTATTTTTCGTCCCGCCAGTTGCTGAAGTGTGTGATGCCTATAATTTTCTGGAGTACGATTAAATGCTGCTATTATGGGTTTGGTGTGTTTACAGAACTTGGTTAGCAAGTCTGCGTGGTTATTTGCCACGTCTGTATGTGGTAGCCCAGATTAATAAACTGTTATTTTGTTCGAAGAGGTGTTACTATTTGAACAGGCGATACTTTTGCTGCAAAGAAAAGGTACTCTGTTTTTCTTCGCCTCCCTCCCTCGGGGTGGTGCACGTCTGAACGCTTCCAAGCGCTGAGCTATACTGAAGAGAGGCGCGCGGCGCTCCTGGCGCGGCCGAACGCTGCCTGGTGGCTACTACTGGTAACTAGTTCCGCCTCGCACATTCTAGCACCTTCCATACGCCTCTCCGCTATTCCCGCCGCCGCCTTTACCTTCCCGAGACGCGTTTTCGCGTATAAATGTTCGTCCCCAGCCCGAGCAAGTGTGCAGTGTTCCTCGTAGAGTTGCGCGGGCTGGCCGACGATAGATCATGTCTACACTACTTCGTACTTCGGGGCTTCACCATGCTAGACGCGTTTTCACGTAATATGAGTACTACTCAAGCTAAGTATTGCAATGAACGTAGTTGTTATGGGGAGGGGGGGGGGGGTAGAGTTTCCTTTTTACTAGGGTTTTTTTTGGTAAGGAAGTGTTTTTTCACTGGTTTGCTTGTGTGAATTTCAATATGGTATTTTATGGGAATATTTGTAAGAGGTGGATTATTTTTTTTTTTTTTTTGGCGTGCTGTAGGAATGGTCTCCTGCACGACGATTTGCCAAAAGAATTTTAATGCCAAGTAGTTTAGTAGGTATTTTATGGCGTGCCTTCGTGGTCATGGTTAAGTATAATGAGGGCTTTTGCTCCTTCCCAACTGTATTCTTGAAATTAGTAATCCATGTTGTACTTTTTAGTGAATTATCAGGCGTACTTTTACTTTTGAAGTTGTAATGATGATTGCTTTACTCAGGGAGTCATTTTGCTTTTTTTTTAAATGGTATTTCACAAGTGTTTATTAAGGTTGGGTGATTTCTCAGGATATATTAATATTGTTGATTTTCTGTTTGTTCCAGTGCATGTGTGTTCTCTCCTTCCCCTAGTTCACCGATTGGTAGCAAGCAACAGAAATCTACAGATGCAATTTATATTTTTTTCAAATCAAGTTACAAAGTTGTTGTTCTTGGTGATGATGTATAGATGGGCTTCAATATATTCGTATTGATTTTGGAATTTTTGTGCTCATGCTTTCTCGATTTTTTTTAAATGGCGCGTGTCCTTCTCCTTGCCCTTCCTTCAGCCCTGCTACGCCTTAAAGGAGCGTAACTGTTGTGATGACAACCAGTGCAAATAGAAGAAAAAATACTAAACACAACCTCTCTCAAAGTCTGTTTAAATGAGCTTTAACCCTCTGTAAGCTTCTTGTTTCGAATTTCCCACTTGTTTATCTACGCAAGTAGAGCATCCCCTAGTACTTCATCATATTAATCTTGGAAAGCGCAAGACAATGGAAGTGCTGACAGATATCGTGGGCACTACGATTTAATAAAAATGTATCTTCTGTATTATGTTAAAAGTACATACAGCATCGATGAAAAATGTATAACAGGAGATATGCACATTTTATTCATACGATTGTTATGAAACTAGTGCCGCATTTACAAAATATTACGGTTAAGAAATTAGTTGCGAAAGTTAAAACATAAACAGTTACAACTGCTCCAAATCAACGAATTTGACTGCAGAGCTGATGAAACTTCTCCACTCGAATCTGTAGAATTCTACAGATCATTTCGCTTGTTGGTATTCACGGGTTACACAGAAATTTCTACTGAATCCTAGTGAATTGCAGTGGCCTGGCGGTGAAACCTCAGAGCATTCCACTGATTCGTCATTAGATAACAGTTTATTAACTGAAGATTCGGTAAAATAATTTCTATTGATTGAAATTACTGATTCGGTTTCGGAGTGTGAATGAACAAATAAAAGTATCGCATCGCAGTTCAAATGATCGCTGAAACGCTGTGGAAGTTGTTAGTCATATCGTATGGTTGCTCGTCTCCTACATTTACACTTTTTATCAAGCATTTTTATTATGATTGATGAATTGTAAATATCAAGGTGTACCAAAAATGACAAATTAAAAAAATTACATATCATGTTATAAATGGAATACTGCAACACAATGCAGAAGAACATAACTTAATATAAAATACAGGATAATTCATTCATAACATACCCCCAAAAAAAATGTTTAATTACTTCGAAATACTGGTCGCATTTGTAATATCCGGCAAACGATTTGTTTGCGTTCATAGGAAGGCGGCGTCTGAGCGGTTAGTCTGCTCGCCTCACACCAAGGCGAACCAGATTCTAGCTCCAGCTAGGTCACTCCGGATTTCCACATGCGGGAATCGTGCCGGACGATGCCGCTGGTCGGCGGGTTTTCTCGTGGACATTCCGTTTCCCCCGCCCCTTCATTCCGGCGGTGCTCCATACTCACCTCGCTTCACCTTCATCGGCTCTCAAGACCACGAAGTTAAGAGCCGTCCTAATCTCACCCAGGAATGTTGGCGGGAATACTAAGCACTGTACCTGGATTTAGAGGCGGAGGAAGTAGCCTGTATGGCACTGCCGACTCGTAACACCGCCTTCTCCATCAGTCTGTTCGTTCTGAGGACTTCGTAACTGAAGGGCCTTCAGAAAACGCCAGTCGGTCCCAGAATTTCTGAAGCTTTGGACAGTATCCCTCTCGCCTTTGTGGGCTGTATGGACACAGCTGTTGCCATTCGAAATGCCACATCAGAAATTCTCTGGTCACACAGTGTTTACATTTTGTAACTGTTAGTATTACCGGTCTTGTATATCTAATAACTTCTGAAATAGTTCACAGGCATATTCTGGAGTGGCAGAGTGTGGACAGTATGCAACTGAGGAGAATGGAGCTCTCTCCCAGACAACTTACTTAATGGCGTTATTCGTGTTGATTCGTTGACTGCTAAACAGTATTTTTTCTTCTTTGCTTCTACAACTGCCCGCAACATGTGGCATCTAATAGGGTTAGCTCACTGTTTTACATAAGTACTTACTTTGGAAGATTAGCACACTACCTCTGAGCAAGTTTTAGTTCCGTTCTTAATAGGTGCTCCGAAAGAAACTATTTTCTCCTTTTATTGTGCATTGTTTTCCTTAGTTATATTTTAAAGCGACCTTAGGAGATGGAGATGTTAAATTCTGAACGTAAGTAGATTACAACAATGCCAAACTCCAGAAAAAAATATTGATAGATCATTCTTGGTTAATTATAACTTCTCTGAAGCCATGCTGAAGTTATACTATTATTCTGCATCAAGCATAACAAAGCTTAAACGAGTCGGAAAAATTACACCAAACGGACAACGCACCGCATTCGTGTACACTCAGTGTATTAATTGTGCTGAGACAATATCCTCTCATATATTTATTGATTTACATCTGAACTGAGCCAGTATCACATTTTGTTTGTTTCACAGGTCTGCAAAATTTGGCCAGTTAAAAACTTTTACCAAAAGTTCTGCTGCCCTAACATATTCTTGAGATGATGAATCCTAAACTGACTTCAGTTTTTCTCTACCACGTACCAATCAACCTTTGTACTGTAAACTTGTGTATTGTTGTTGCTAAATTATTCTGGGGTGTATTATTGGGCAAAATTCATTTGTAAATCGATATTTTATTAAAAATATTTCCAAAATGCTTAAAATTTACTAATTACTTTAATTTAATAGTGACATAGTCCCTTCTTCTCTTGGTAATTAAGGGGCGGGTTTGATTTTCCCCACTTGTGCACATTGCTCGGACTGTCACAGTGAAGAGGGCAAAAAAAAAAAAAAAAAAATCTGAGACTCCCTCCCCCCCCCCCCCCCCCCCAAAATGAATAGGTATGAAGTAAAGAAGTTCCTTAAGATGAAAAATGTGCAGCTTACGTTAGTCAATTACATAACCCCATTTTGTGGAAAAACCTTACGTTAAATGAGAATTTGAGTACCATTTTCGAATCCAGCTCACTAAAATACACATAAACGAGGTAAAATTATCAAAAACTTTTTACCATCGCAGGCCTGTGTTATTTTTCATTTAGTTTTGGTTAGAATTATCTCTTTAAAACAACATCTCTTAAATTTATTTGTAATTATATTTTCTTAAGTATTGTAATTTTAATAAAGGATGCAGTTATATTCAGTGGTACAAGTCAATTCAATTTTCTTTTCTTTTTTGCAGCCTATTTAAAAACATATGGATGTAAGTTGTTTTGCACCTCGGAGAAATGAACTTTATTATTCTGGACCTAAGGTTGCGATGACAGGAAATGACGATATCTTAGATTCTTTTCCGGGTGATTGGCTTCTTGCGTGAACCCCGGGACTCTCAAACTAAACATGATGGGAGCCAGTCCATCGTTATTTTGTCCGGCCATTTTTTCTGCTAAATTTTGCGGCGACTGCCCATTGTAAACCTAGGAGAAGTGTTGAGACGCGCCTCAAAGTTCTATAAATGTGCGTGGAAAAGCAAACGCCTTCAAACGCCAGATTTTTATTTTATTTTGAGTCCTTTATATTCAACCAACGCTGCTGTCTCCACTTCGGAAGGATGAGTAAAAGTGAGAACTTTTGAAACTAACCATAGAAAAAGTCTCTGGCCAGGCCTGCATGTATTTTAACGGGCGCACTGAGTGACAGGCGCCGAGTAAAGTAGGTTATGATGGATGGAAAATAGTACCATATCTAAACGTTAAATAAAAAGTGATAGGTAATCATTTGTGATAACTTAAATTATAGTTTAAGTTTACGGTTTTTTTTTAAATCCATCAAGTCTAAAATAGACCAGATTTTTAACGTATTTACTTTTCTAATAATTCCGCAATCTCTCCTGACCGACGAATGAATAAAGTGATGAGGCCCGTGGCAATGTTAATATTACATAAGGCGGAGGGATACAAAACGAGCATACAAGTAGATCTTAAGCAGGAATTTCAAAAGTACTCAGTTTACCGTGAACAGCCTATATCATGTCATCACCCGTCACCCATCTGGTTTTCTTATCAAGAGTTAATTATTTTCTGGAAATTATTATTAATAATTATGTTTTGAAGTTTTATCGTTTTCACCAACCTAGAACTTTTCAGAGGTCTGAGAACTTCTAGTTATATCAGAATTTCATGGATTTTAATCTGAAACTTTGATAAACCTTTACTCAAGCCAGAGGTAGTAGTAAAATTTATTTAAAAACCTTAATTTGCCTGACTCAGTTCCACTTCATTTTCTCTTACTTCAGATTCATTTTTTAATTTTAATTTTCACTGAAAATTTCAATATTCTTTTTCATTTGCAACTACACCAGTATTTCCTTAAATAAATAATGTCGCTAGTTAAAATGTGTTACGTTAGTGTAACGTTATCTGTAGTTAGCACATTTTATTGGTTGCATTCATACAAAGGGTATGAATTATATTGTGTATTGCGCCATTTCTGAGTGTGTTTTCTGTTTTCAACTATCAAGGGTATAGGCACTGTTGACATTATCTCTGTAGAGAATACACACACACATACATTATATATATCCTCACATAGTGATGATGCATCCAGTCCCAGGTTGTGTAGTTATTGCCTTAAAATTGCCATGTCCGGGGTGCAACTGAGCACTGTAATAGTTCGTGGTTAACCATTTATTCTTCATCCTCCTCTCAATATTTGGGATGAGCTCATGCGTCAGTCTTCCCTTAGTCGACTGGTCCCACGTTTCATGCCACAATTCCAGGGTGTCCTGCCTGATTAACCTTCGTCTTTATTTAGCCTTCTAATCCTTGCTTGTTCTGCTACCAAAGCTCTATCTCGGACCAGCACATCAACGGATCGTGCGTGCTTCGCCGTAGAGAATACACACACACGCGCTCGCACACTAATAGTTCATTACATTATCAGATCCAATTTTAAATCACAATTAACACTTGCTTTATGTATTCCTATCATTCTGATTCAGTACAGAGTGGTCTTCCCATTCTCATATTTCACAAATAATATTTTGCATAAGAACTTTTTATTAATAGGCATTACCAATGCCTATTTTTTTTACTGTTTTCATTCATATTAATTGTGCAAGAAATATCACCTATAAATACAATTTAAATTTAACCAAAGAAAAAGGTGATTTTATGTAAACGCTGTTCGCGATAAAGTGAGCACTTTAGAAATGAACATTAGAAAAAAAAGTGACTGCCTCTGAGTGACATTTGCCCAGTAAAGTTGGTAACGATGGATGTAAAATAGTTACTTATCTTAACGTCGAATAAAAGTGTTAGGTAACCATTTGTGATAACTTAAAATTATTTATTTCGCTTTATTATTTTTTTAATGCATAGAATTGTAAAAATGAACACGAGCATGAATAAAGTGACGAGGCCCATGCCAATGTAAATTTAACCGCGAACAGCCAACAATCAGAAGTAAAAACGATTTTGACACATGACATGATCAGGAGACAACCAAACACGTCGTACATTGGGTGATTTTTCAGGTTTGATTCAAAAAGTCTGAAGATAATTGACAGCAAGTAGTTAAGTGGTCCGAGTATCGATAGATGAAGAAAACAAGCGTGTGTCTTCGTCGCCTAGTGGCGGGATAGTGTGCCTGTTCTCTAGGGACAGAAATACGACGAAGACGACGACAAGAGAGAGAATTGTGAGTGTTGGAACAAACAGCTGAAGGGAGAAGCAGATGACTTCGAAGTAAACCCTCGCCGATACTCCGGCTCGTGCCGAGTGCCGATACTCCGGCTCGTGTCGAGTGCCGATACTCCGGCTCGTGTCGAGTGCCGATACTCCGGCTCGTGTCGAGTGCCGATACTCTGGTTCGTGCCGAGTGCCGATACTCCGGCTCGTGCCGAGTGCCGATACTCCGGCTCGTGCCGAGTGCCGATACTCTAGCTCGTGCCGAGTGCCGATACTCTAGCTCGTGCCGAGTGCCGATACTCCGGCTCGTGCCGAGTGCCGATACTCCGGCTCGTGCCGAGTGCCGATACTCCGGCTCGTGCCGAGTGCCGATACTCCGGCTCGTGCCGAGTGCCGATACTCCGGCTCGTGCCGAGTGTACTTCCCACCCGGCGATATGACGGCATGACATTGCAACTAGTCAATAATAAATGTTGCCAAGGCGAACGGAAGTATAGTTCCCGTCCCCTCTCTCTCTCTCTCTCTCCTCTACTAGCTTTTTCATCTCTACTAACACGAGCATGTTACACACACTCTCTCCGGTAGCATTTCTGATTAATGCATGAATATTTTGAATTATATCCTGTCGACTGGGTTTTTACGGTGTCTGCCGGTTTTTCCCAGTCTCTCCTAGTGTTAGCTTAGCTATAAGTACACTTAGGGAGGAGGTAGTCATAGCCCCAATCGCTGGCCATGGCTGCCCAATCCCTCTCTGCTGTGATGCATGATTTACTATCCTTGTAGGCGTAAGGGGTCTAGCCCTGAGATGCAATAAGATCCCGCCCTACCCACCGGGCCTTCACTTAACACTTAGTTATAGGGTAGTTAGAAGAAATCGGGATTACGGTCTAGGGCATTGATTTCCAAAGTGGGGGAGGGGGGCGCCCCCCAAGGGAGGTGTGACGACATGCTAACCCCCTTAGCCCGTCACACCTCCCGCGATCCCATGCGCGGGCGCCAAAGTATAGAAACAACTCTATATTGCCAGTGATTTACGTTGTGAAATTTCTTCTATTCAACCGTCTTGTTAAAAATATGAAAGCTCATCCGTATCATTGATTGATTTGTTCACCACCATTTGTGTTCAATAAGCATTCAAATTTAACGATTAAATAAAACCTTTGAGACTTTTATTCGTTTTTGTTTTACCCTTATAATAACGAAGTTAGGTCACAGTGGGGGGGGATACTATTTTTTTTTGCAGAAGGGAGGCGTGATAAACTAAAGTAAACTAAAGTTTGGGAACCCCTGGTCTAGGACGGGGAGTACGTCGTGTGATATACACTTTTCAATATCGTTCCGAAATATGTTGACCATATCGGTATCGGTGAGATATATCGCTCCCATAGAATATTGAAAATCGATTACAATATATCGCCAACATTGCTTAAATCGTTATTGAAAATATCGGTTTTTATTGATATCGTAAAAGTATCATATCGATAATACCGCAACTCGCTAATATCGCATATCGCTAATATCGCGATATCCGATATGTTGCTCTACACTGCTGGATCATAGGTAGGGACCTGAATAATTCGCGGATTCATTTTGAGACAAGTTAGAAATCAAAACCCTTGGGTTTATATTAGCCATTGGTCCAGGCGGTGTTTGGCACCTCCTGGAGAACGCTGGTCCAAACGTCGCCTTCCACAGGAGTTCCCTGAGAAAACCCTCATGGCACGTGCAAGGTCCGCCATGTCTGCCGCATGAGGAAATGCGCGAGGGAGACCGTCGAGCTAACAGCTCGGCCAACGTGACTCTCTACAAGTGAAATTAATATACGCCATTCGCGGAAAAATTGAGCACTTTTGAAAGCCCTTTCTTTTGGAATGATAGTCAATAAATATATTTTATTATAGCCTTGAACGTCGAATTCTGACTGAGGGTGGAATATACACATTGTTCATTACTTACATGGATGTATTTATTTTAAAATGTGTTTAAAGGGTAAAAGATAGCTGAAAGGAAAAAGTAACTAGGACCTCAAAAGTGCTCAGTTTACCGTGAACGGCCTATACCAGTGTACACACTGTTCGCGGGTAGTTGAGCACTTCCATTTACCCGATCACTTAGTTCATTAGCAGATCAAGTCAAACTGAACATTGCCTTCGATCCGAGATCGAATGATCCTAGTTCCGAACCAGAATCCAGTTTGATCTTTGTGCCAACGTAAAAGTGTTGCACCAAAGAAATGTCACGATTCCGCATTTCCGATTCGTCGATCTTGGAAAGATTGATATTAAGTATGAGACAAATTTTGCTGTTGGTTCGTAATATATGACGTCATTGAAATAGGTGTATTTTTTTAATAACAGATAGAATTAGATGTGCGATCTTTTATCTGTTTTAAGTGAATTATTGCTGTACGAATTTTACTGAATAATATTCAAGTACGTATAATGTTGTTTTAATTTCCCAAGAAAACAATCGAACGCAGTTCTATCTGCTGGCGTATTTTCAAACTACATTTGTCGACGATGGCTGCTGATCTCGGATCGAGATTTCGAAACGCCAATTTCGGCTTTTCGAAATGAACTTAATCTCAAACTCCAGTCTAGCTCTGAACTAGAATGGTGCAACAGTTTTCAGTGTCGATCTTAGATACGATCTCAGATCGAGTTTCGAACCACGATTGTGGTTAAATAACACGTGTTAGTGACGTGCCAGCTCTTTTTTTTTTGTGCGTATGCATATGAAAAAAAGAAACTAAATGAACACATTATTAGTGTCTAGTATTATTTAAAACAAAGACATTACGCAGAAAAATCCAGAGTACGGCATGGAAAACACGGACAAGGAAAATAAATAAAATAAGACAATAGTGAAAAAGAGGCAGTGTTATCAGTCGACAACAGGATGCGACTGCACAGAGAATCCCGCAGAAGTCAGTTATCACCAGGGAAGCAGGAATCCCACGAGTAATAACGGGAACGACGGGAGTTTGTACAGATATGTAAATAAATGTGAACGACACGAGAAAGAGCACACAGGCGAACAGTGCACGTTCCCCGTCGTCATATTATAGATTTTTTTTCATTAACGACACTTTGCATACGAAATAACAGTTCATCACATCAGTAATCGATCTTGCCTTTGCGAGCGCTAGACATCGCAGATGACGACTTGTAAATATATCGTATTCGTAGTGGCACAGAGTAGATACGTAGAGTGAAATCCAGATGAGAAAAAAACCCGCAGAAGTTCAGGGGGAAAAGGCGGGGGGAGGAGGGGGGGGGAGAGAGAGAGAGAGAGAGGAGAGAGAGAGAGAGAGAGAGAGAGAGAGAGAGAGAGGAGAGAGAGGAGAGAGAGAATCTATGGACGCTGCAAGAAGGGGTGGGGTTGTTCAGTTGAGTAGTGATAGGCAGAACGATTCAGCTGAACGAATCGATTCCTTTTGGATCAGTTCAGTGTAACTATTCGTTCAAAAGAATCGGTAATTTCGTTCTCTAGCACTGCAGTTCTTGTAGAGTCTTGACACGTGCTCCCTTTCGGGTATTCGTCTTCTCTGCTTCTCTTTTATCTTCGGCTCTTTCTCCATTTACAAAGTCTTTATCTGTTACTCTTTAAGTTTAAATGATTACCAAAGGACTGTTTATTTTATTTTCGCGGAAGATTTTGTGCATGGGTATGTGAACTATGAAACTATAAGCTACTACTTGTCATCGCCGCGTGTCGTATAACAAAACGTTGCCCGTACAGGCGATTTTAATTAAAAGATATATTAATAACGAGATGCTTGTTGTAAAGGCCATCCCCCTCTCTTCGCGCTTTTTTTTTTACAAGCTCTGATGACTTTTGACTCATGATTCTTTTACGAACGAGTCAGACTTCCTGATTCTTTCATCCTCTCTTTCGGCTCTTGTTTTACTTTTGAATCGACTAAGAAAAATCGATTCGTTTCGTAGCAAACGTATAGTAGGATTTCGTTCACTCAATGATTAGTTCATTTTGAACTAATCGTTCGCGAACGACCCATCACTGCAGTTCCAGTAGCGACAGCGGCCGAGAGCGGTTGGGCAAGAGCTGCTCCGCGCGAGCATGTTACCTGTCGAATGAACGCAACGTGTTATTAGACGTAACAGTACCAGGGCGGTATAGGCTATTCACGGTAAAATGAGCACTATTGAAAGCCCTGCATAAGATCTACTTATATGTACGTCGTGTAGTCTTGCACTTTATATGAAATTAACATTGCCATGGGCTTCATCACTTTATTCATATATCGGTCCAGTGAAATTGTGAAATTATTTTAAAAGTAAGTATTTTAGAAATCCGACATTTTTACACTTTGATGCATTAAAAACAGAAAGCGAAATAAATTATTTAAGTAGGTACGACTGGTTACCCAACACTTTGTATTCGACGTGGTTATGTGGAACCACTTTCCTTCTATCGTTATCAACTTTACTGGGCGCATGTCACTCAGTGCACCCGTTAAAATATACGCAGATAGGAGAAGTGACTTTTTTCTAAGGTTGATTTCAAAAGTGCTCACTTTATCGTGAACAGCTTTTTTTTATCAGAGCGATGTTATCAGTCTGGTGTGTATAATGTCACGTGGTTTCTCTCCCTCCAGCGGCA